>OU015462.1:47274236-48006255 GCA_907164805.1 Brachyptera putata | reverse complement strand
ATTCAGTGAGTCGAAATTTCGGTTTCCAGTCAATATGTTTAAAATTAGGAAGAGAATTGGTCAAAATGTATAACTTATTTACGTTCTCATATTAGCAAGAGAATGACGGGAAAAATGGGTGTCGCGAATACATGTTAAAACACGCATTCTCAGTCGCACAGTGACTCGCAAACGTGCAAGAGTGTTGCACGGTTTTCAAGATTCGATTATTCGAGCACGCCAAGATCTAACTAAGAACCAAGTAAGTTCAATTCTAGTCAATAATTGAAATTATTCCCAATTGAGCGTAAGTGAAGACTGCATTAGCAACCGTATTGTTATTTGCTTTTCTAGTTATGCTCATAATGTTTCTATTATTATTTGACTGATTTGTAACGAGTATAGCTACTATGAGTACCTTCATCCACTTGAGCCATACTTTATGGTGTACAAATGAACCAGAAAACGTGACTGAGATTGAAGTACATTGATTCGAACTTGGAATTGTATGCATCATATAATGTGGACCGATAATTCGATTCTGTTATGTTGATTGTTAATGTAATGGGAGATAATTGAAACGAAGTGCTCTATAATAAAATTATGACAATCATCAACAAAATTATTTTCTAGGATATCGTCATGCTTATGTGCATTCGTTATTCACCAAATTGTAGCCTGAAGCAAACATAACGCATGTGCTTAACTGCACTAATTGGAACTAATTCAGGACACGATATTTGCCAAATTCAAGCTCAATCACTCTCATAGACCGTGCTAGAGCCCTGGAGAATATTACTCATAGCTTTCGAACCAATGGTCTCGCACGTATTTGGTTTACAACAATAATCAGAACTAATTCAGCACTAAATATTTGCCAAATTTGAGCCCGATCTCTTTCATGAGCGGTTCTGGAACCTTTGAGGAGAACCCTTTTAACTTTCGAACCAATGGTCCAAAATGCATGCAGTTGACGGCACTAATCAGAACTAATTCAGCACTAAATATTTGCCAAATTTGAGCCCGATCGCTTTCATGGGCGGTACTGGAGCCTCTGAGAAGAACCCTTATAACTTTTGAACCAATGGTCCAAAATGCATGCAGTTCACGGCACTGATTAGAACTAATTCAGCACTGAATATTTGTCAAATTTGAGCCTGATCGCTCTCATGGGCGGTGCTGGAACCTTTGAGAAGTACCCTCATAGCTTTTGAACCAATGGTCCAAAATGCATGCAGTTGACGGCACTAATCAGAACTAATTCAGCACTAAATATTTGCCAAATTTGAGCCCGATCGCTTCCATGGGCGGTGCTGGAGCCTCTGAGAAGAACCCTTATAACTTTTGAACCAATGGCCCAAAATGCATGCAGTTGACGGCACTAATTAGAACTGATTCAGCACTAAATATTTGCCAAATTTGAGCCTGATCGCTTTCATGGGCGGTGCTGGAACCTTTGAGATGAACCCTCATAACTTTTGAACCAATGGTCCAAAATGCATGCAGTTGACGGCACTAATTAGAACTAATTCAGCACTAAATATTTGCCAAATTTGAACCCGATCGCTTTCATGGGCGGTGCTGGAGCCTCTGAGAAGAACCCTTATAACTTTTGAACCAATGGTCCAAAATGCTTGCAGTTTACGGCACTAATTAGAACTAATTCAGCACTAAATATTTGCCAAATTTGAGCCCGATCGCTTTCATGGGCGGTCCTGGAACCTTTGAGCAGAACCCTCATAACTTTCGAACGGAAGCAGCACTAATTCCCGGATTTACGGCACTAATTAGAACTAATTCGGCACTAAATATTCGTGAAGTTTGAGCCCGATTGGTTCCATGGGCGGTGCTGCGTGAAGTTGGCACCGCCCACAGACAAACTCTTATAACTTCGGTTCTAATGCAGCACTAATTATGGGGTTTACGGCACTAATTATAACTAATTCAGCACTAAATATTTGCCAAATTTGAACTTGATCGCTTTCATGGGCGGTGCCAACTTCACGCACCTGAATTTCAGTTCCATCACTTTCGGAAAAATTATTTTCCTACATTTTCGAATTGAATTGCTAAGAAATGCACTCCTCAGGTTGGATGGTTCGTTTGATCAACCTCGATTTTTGTGGACACTCAGATTCACATAATTCAAATTTTCATATTATCACGTCTTGATTGGCTGAACCAGTTTTGGGATTAGAGAAAAAAATCGATTGAATATGAAATCATTTTCTTCGCAGATTACTTGAAAACAAAAATGGATCATATCTTGAATTTTGGGCGCAGGTTATTGAAGTAGGCCTACACAAGTTTTTGTAGGAAGAGATAATGATTGTAATTGTTAGTAAGAAGCTCAGATATAGATTGATATATTGTTTAAAGGTCCGGTGAAAATAGTATCATGATCTATTTTGATCACTCATGATAATAGTATCATTTGCCGCCCCGGTGGCTAAGTCAATTATCGCTAGCGGTAGTAACCGAAGTCACCGTTGGGCGTGGGTTCGAGTCCCGCATAAGGCATGAGTTTTTGTGAACGCCCTTTCACCAATCATCACATCATCGTTTCATTATCACCCGCTCATTCGTAGCATAAAAAAGGAGTATTATCATCTATTTTGATCACCCATTTCTCCAGCTTATTCTTCAACGATAGGCCATGTACACGCATTGAATTTGGGTATTTTTTCAGATACTGTTGATAGATAACAATTTCTTGTGGAGCAATTATATAATGCACAATAACTTTTGGCCACAGGTCATGGAACAGTATAATTATTTCTCAATCAAGAGATGATAGTGATATGCTCGGCGAAAAAAGTCGCATATTCTATTTCGACCCCCTTAGAAATAGTATATGGTAGTTTTTTTCCAGCTCATCTTTCAACGCTGGGGAAACACGTATATAGAGGATCGCAATATCGCATACTTTTCACAGTTTCACAACTTAAAAACACATTCTTCATCCGTATATATCTGTGGAATTATTAAAAATCAAGATCACACATATTCTAATGAAGATCATTTTGAAGGTATCGAAGAGATCTGTGTTTATCCAATATTCTCATTCTGATATCTTACACTGTTCAAATGTTATAAATGACTAATATTCCGCTAAAATAATCGACTCCTTTGCCCTCTGTATGCAATAATGCATAGCCTTGAAGGTCAATAATTCATTCGTTCGTCCGTTCGTTCGTTCGTTCTTTCGTTCTTTCATTCATTCATTCATTCATTCATCCATCCATACATCCATACATTCATGCATTCACTCATTCATACATTCGAGAAAATGCATATGAATTGGCATGTATCATCGATGTCAGATGAGTTTGATACTTCCAATGTGTTGGATCAGGATAAACGACTTGTTATATATACTGACTTAATACTTTCTATTTGAATCACATAACCAAACTATTCTCACGTGACTAGACTCGCTTCAACATGACAGACAGAATGAACTTTAGAATAAACTTATAAACGTTCTGTTCCCTTATTGGTTCTCTGTTTATTCAGCTCTAACTTACAAGCAAATAAATCTCATTCCGTGACACATTTCCTTGATATAATACTTTAGTACTGACACCCATTTACACAGCACGCGTTTACCTGATGATACACGTTCATATAGTAAGGATGAAAGTGTATACAACTTTCTTTATTATTTTCAAATGTCACAATTTCACTTGACACCGCGTGGCAATCATCTCTCTTCCAGTGTAGAAAAACACGCTGCTGTGATTGGTTCGTTTCGTTTTCTCATCCACTCTACCTCCCCCTCCCCAACTGTATCACGCACCAAGCGTGTAACTTGGCGTTATGACTCTACTGAAGCGTGATCTTATTATTAAACGTGTGGTGGGACGAATGTCTTGTTATTCCTAGCTGTCGCTCATTCGAAACGAAGTCTCTTAGTTTCTTGTTTGAATAAAACACGAATGGATATTGTAACGTAATAGAATGAGTTAACATTAGATTCAAATTAATATTAGTGACGAACTACGACTGAAATCTTTGTCAATATAATTAATTCTCTGAGAGTTGGAAAAGGCTGAAATTGATCTCAAAATATGTGAACCTTGGAAACCTTCATCTCATCGTACAGTCCATCATGTCAATAATTAAACGTCGTTCCCTCGTTCGTTCAGTTTTTCATTCATCCATACGTTCTTTCATTCATTCATTCTGAAAAATCATATTGATCATATTGTCATGTTGGAGCGTTTGTACCAAGTGATAGTTACTGAGCACAAATTGGTAAATCCACTTGTTATCACCAATAACGCCGGAATTATGAAGGTTGAAGTACCTCAAACTGACAGTTTGAAGTTGTTATCACCATTGGTATTATGATATTAGTTTTCACTAACTCTCATTTAAATACTAACTGGACTCGGTAACACCGAGATAACTTATGTCATGTTCGTACTTCAACTAATGATCAACTAAATTGAATATAACTAAATATAACTCTCGAATGTTTGGTGCGTCAGTACCGTCAGTACAGTATTTTAGAACAATTCATAGAGTGGACATTTTTTTGGCATAATAATCCGTCGTCATTCTGATAAGCAGTCGTCTGCCAGGCGTGAAAGCATTCACGCCGTGAACTCTCACGACCGTGTTTTTTAAACTATTACTCCATTATCATTTAATTCCGTTTAGTTATGAATAAGCTTGCATCATGACAACACACAATTTCAATAGATGACCGAGTACTGCATTTGAAACGTGTGTTATCCTGAGCGAACGATTGTGATGTTGGTATCTAACATCTGTCACCACTCAGAAGTATCATTGATATCTTTCAAAATGAAAATCAATTTCTGCATAACGTCTTGAAATTATATTATAATGTTCTCAGCGAATAATTTAATGATTGCTTCATAAATTATCGATGTTGTATCATGATATATTGTATTTTCGATTTCCATTAATAATCAAGAACACAACCAACTTGTATAATAAAAATAGGACAGAATTAGTCAAAAATTTGGAGTCATTTATTTCTCCTGCTCACATCAGTACTATAATTAAACCTGGTAATATCCAATGTTGATAACTTTAAACGTCTTTTACAAAGTTATTATATCACAAATCGTCCGACATAATGACAAGTAATGACATAATTAAATAAGATAGAACTCAGTTTGTTTAAGACACTATTATATAATTCACAGGTAATTTGACGCAAATCAAGAAACCATATACCCGAATGTGTTCATTTGTATTTGATGCGTATAATGCTGTGAACACGCACATTTCCATCGCGTTATCTATTTCAATCATTTCGTTGATTGCCGTGTGTTACTCTGTATATGATTCTCCACGCAGGGAACATAGTAATTTAATACATCATTTCCAGACAAATAATAGCAACAAAAACTTTGACTTGGATCATAAAATCATATTCCAATTTCATGTTATTTTTGTCTGCCAATTGTATGTTCATTATAACAACCCATTGGTCGCATCACGCAACGTAACTATAGTATGGCATTTATATATGGTAATCTGAATGATTAATTAGATGGGTAAATATAAAACGAGGACATTTTATGGTTTGAATTCATGAGTTCTTTATTTTTATTCACTATTATAAAGAGATATGAGATAAACATCTTGTTATAAAATCTCATCTAATATGACATTAGTGTGATTGAGGAATGGAACAATTGTGTATTGTATTTTTTTATGACTTCAGAGTAAAATATAACGTGAACTATTTCAAAAGATTTTAGTATATCATATACTTTTTATTCGTTGCATGTTTTATTATTTACCCCTCCAGATTTGTCACGGCGATCGGGCGACAAATCGATTATTTTGAGAAGAGGGTTTTATAACTAGTATGGAGTAATCAATTTGGTGATCCAGAAAAATATGGATATACTCATTTACATTTCAAATTTATATTGAATTTATAACGGCTGTACTCATAACTGGGATCTATTGGCGTCGATGAATTATATATGAGATGATGAGATGGAAGATTATTCAATCATGTGTTATTCATATGGTCGAAAGAGTCAGTTGTGACGTATTCACATTCACATTCAGAGTTTGGGAGTATCATAATAGTTTCTAGATGCGATCATCAACTTTTGATTCCTCAGTTATAGTATCTCATTTGAAACTAATATTTTACATTCGCATGTGGAGTCTTTTCAAAATAATATGTTCTCACTACTCTTTCTATCCTTATCACACATAAAAAGGTTGCGTCATTGGTGGTAGATATCAATATTCATTATTATTGAATTTATAGGCTGGGCATGATGCATTTAATAAATATAGGAGGTTTATGGATTTTTCATTTCAAATAGGTGCATACTCACGCTGAAACTCGTGAACAGTGGGTTGAATGGAATGGTATAACTCTGATTTGTTAATATAAACTTTATGGTTTACCAATGAGAAACACGACAATTATCTGGATTGCGGTCACCCATGACGTTTATGTGACCACAAGCTCGGTGGGCTCCCGGTAAACATATCCAATAATCATCTTTCAACATAAACCAGCGTATTATATTAGATGACTATAGTGATTGACCAGCCCACAAACGTCACAAAACGAAAATTCCAATCAAGTGAGCTGATAATTATGTGGCATTTTGAAAAAATACCAATCAGGCTATTTCCATGTACCCACATGAGGTATGAATCTATTTGGCTCACTGACAAGATATATGCATACCAGTGTTCGATTGTACGTACACTATTATGCGAACATTTACAAATATTTTCTCTCGAACACCTTCATATGTCTTCCCTCGAAAGAAGACTACATAAAACTTTCGATGGTAGTAATAAAATGGAAAATCAACTCGCAAGAATAAGTCCGATACCTTCTGAAAATATGCCATTCAATACATAAATTGAAAGATTGAAATATTGTGAACCGGAGAGTTTCAACGAATGGCATTATTGCATAGAAAAACAGCAACATCTCAAAATGATCACATTGTTATTAAAATGAAAGTATAAAATGAATATCTTCTAGTAGTAGCTTAAACAACCGAATGAGGGTGATTATGAAAAAAGGATGATTATGTGTACAAATGTGCGCAGGTTACCAATAATATATAATATTTAACTCCCCAAAACCTTATGCCGTTTGTGAGACGTGACCCCCCTACACGTCATTTGATTACTTGTTAGGCAGGCATACTAGGCCTACATCGTCGTCCTGTTATTATCACTGCAATTCACAATTTCAGCTACTTTAAAAATATATTCTCAAGCTCTGCATTTACATCCGACAAAGAATTGTTCTTGGGTGTCTGTAATTGCTTTGTATTATTGCAGCATCCAGCCTAAGCCACCCTTATCATCAGCTGTTGATGACACCTCGCGTACCGTCTTTCCCTCAGACCACCAGTCCAGGAGTACCACCACCTTTCTCACATCTTTCTTCGAACGCTTATATCGCTCCTCACGGAATATTGGGGAACTATCAACCTTATCCGACGCTACTACCTTTATCGACGCAAGACAAGTTGAATAGTGAGTATTGCTTCCTAATAAACCCGAACGATCGTATTTTCTATTCAGCATCATGACTGAATTGGTGTGCCGATATACTACATATAAAATAACACATAATATTTCATCCGTCTCAAGGCAGGTGAATTAGCTTTTTCCCTGAGATCCGTTGCACGAATTTATGATTATAGAATGAGCGTTAATCATCAACTTGTTATCATCCTTGGTGAGAAATGTTATTTTTTGTACATTTACTAATGAATAAATAATCAATATTCCATCATCAGTTGGTACAAACGGCTCTCATACTTATAGCATATTAGAAACTTGGCTCCTCCACCAATATATTTCAAAGTTCGATATTGTATGCTTGATTTCTTCATGAAACCCATTATTATGGAAGTGTATAGATTGTTATTCAGTTAAGAGCCGATTGTACCAACTGATGATTAAATATTAATCAGTTAATCATTACTTAAGGTACAAAAATAACAGGTAACCAAGGGTGATAACAAGTTAATTTGCTAATATTTGCTCAATTCACTAATCATCACTTGGTACAACCGGCTCTTAGTCATTAGTATTTACTTATTTAAGTTGTCTTTCAAAAATTGGCTTTCTTTGTCTAATTTGTTGTCTATGGGCCCAATATCAGATATGAAACATTATCTACGTAGCGAAATGAGAATATGATTATCATGTACATAATTCACGGTAATTCGAAAATCATATACCGTTGCCAGTATGAGATTATTGACCGTTATAGGGAGAAAAACACCAATAGATTAGCGTGACATTCCTTAAATATTAATGATATAACTATTAAAAAATACTGATCATATCTCAAGTAATACGGTAATTAAAGTAGTGGGCCTATTACGTGATCATCTTAAGTAAGTACTATACATGTACTGATGTACTCCATAAGTTAAACAATATAGAATGTTGATTATTTATTCGGGATTATCTTTGGATGTGGATAATACGGAAGATAAATTATAGTTCGTCAAAATGTCAGTTGATATTCCAACATCAAAAACCTAATGAAGTATAATCACTTATTACGTTTCTTCAATCTAAACAAATCGATAATTATAGATAGACTCTCATTTTGGTTCATACCATCTGAAATACTTGCCATGAAAAACATTTATCAACTAATTCCACAACGAATGTATCTGCTTTTTCCCAACACCAGTATGAAACTCAATCAGTATCTATTTATACCCAACGTCTTCCAGGTCCCAGCAACCGGAAAGATCCTATTCAGAGTGGAGGACCACTCAACTCTAAGAGACCAAGAGGGGAGAAGAAACCAATCCCAGAGGAGCTGAAGGATGAGAGATATTTTGAAAGGAGAAAGAGGAACAATAGAGCGGCGAAGAAATCCAGAGATGCAAGGAAAATACGAGAAGATCAGGTCAGACTGTTATTAGATACTTTCTTGAAATAAATGAAATGGTTGAGAGAGCTGAGATAAATTCGAGTAATGATGATGGCATAAAATGCTTGAACATTGACAGATAGTGTATTAACGATATAAATACTTGAAGAAATAGAAACAGAAAAAGTCATAGAGATATATATTCATATATTAGGAAGCAGGAATAAAAGTGGGAGACGAAATATGAATTAAAATATGAAGGAAATGGAAATAGTAATGGTAATGGAGATAGAAATTGGAATAGGAAATATGAATTGAAATGGGAAAAATATATAAAAAGTAATCGGTATGGAAATATGAATGGAAATTAGAACGAAAAAAATATAGGAATATAATTTGGAATAGGAACAGTCATAAGAATAGAAATATGATTTGGGATGGAGATGCATATGTTGGAAATAGAAATGGAGTACTGATACGAATTAAATAATTCTGAAGATAATGAATACTGAGTCAACTTTTGAATTCTATATGATTTCAAAACTCATACCCTTCTATCGAACGACCATACTATCCTATAGAACTCTTAATGCTAACAAGTAAACGAATCGAAAGAAACAAAGAAAATAACTGATAATTACTTCGAAAAGTGATACTTGGGGCCCGTTTCAAAAACATATCGAAAACCTCCCCTATCATTCTCACTTCACAGTCCATTCACCCAAAATAAGTAACAATACATACCCAATCTGAACATTCCTTTTCATTTCTATTTTCTAAACTTTATTCGTAGATCGCAATCCACGCTACAATGTTGGAGCGTGAAAATACAATCATGCGTGCGCAGATTCTAACCTTGAGGGAAGAAGTGTCATCGTTACGACATATGGTAATGAAGAATGCTGAGAAAGATGAAGTGCGTCAAGATGATGCTGTACTGGAACCACTCGGATCGAAGTCTACATGAACTCATTATCGTGCGCAAGTTACTAGAGATGACTGAAAATATATCAAACTCGTTTTGTAAATAGTAACATCAAATGACAAGTTTCAAAAATTAAAGGATTTAAGCACTTCAAGTTTTGAACACAACACTAACACTTTCCGCTGTAAGTGGAAGGAATATTCTTCAATCAAATTTTGGTGAGAGAACATATTTCAAATTGTGATTGGGATTACTGATGATTTATTGAAAGTTGAAAAATGTCAATACATTCTTGCATTCTTTTCGAATACATTCTTACAAGTATTCAGAAATATGAAATAAAAGCCCATTCTGGAGTTTCAATGCTCTTCAAATTACGTCCAAATAAATGAATGATTTGAAGAAACTATATTCAGGAAACTGTGTTTCATGACATTCTGAATCTACATAATAATTGGGACATTGAAGCTATTTTTAGGTGACAATTGAAATTATAAACGACTCTCATATAAATTCAGGAAACCTTGTTTCATGAGATTCTGAATCTACAGAATAATTGGGAAATGAAGCCATTTTTTAAGTGACAATTGAAATTTTAGGCGACTTTCATGGAACTGATAAATATTTTTCGTTGAATTACTATGTTAATGTTCTGTCTGTATATGAATACGATGTATGTCAACTCAAACAAGTTTCAATGAAAGTTTGAAAACATTGCATTTCACTATCGTCACAAATTATTTGAACAGTCAATGTGCGAATATAGTGAGATTATGACTTGTTTTCCGTCACTTTTTATAGGCACTGACCATCTCTATTTTCAAAATAGTTATAATCAGTGGTATCAGCCATAAGTGTCAGTCATATCATGTGACTAAGTTTCAAATTTCGATTTGAATACCTAAATTAAACGTGTACGATTGTGTTTGGGAGGGTTCACTTGTTATATTGTTGTATTGTGATGTATCAATTTGAGTAATTTATTCTCTGATATAAAAATACGTTCAACATCCACTTGTCATGGTCTATATTATGTTTTCACTGCGTTTGATGAGATACTTTTCATCTCCTTCTCTTATTCAATAGTTGAAAATATTACACATAACATAAACATAATATCTGTACCAAGATGTTCAAGGGTTACGTAGGTCGACCGTTGTTCCCATTGGGTAACCTCGATACGTCTCTCTTTCAATATAGGGATTATTCAACTCTACTCTACCTACAGATATATTTCCTTTCGGAAAAAATGTATACAAAATTATAGTCTACCATAACTCCACCATAACCTTTGACAAAGAGCCCTACATGGGCCTATTCAATGTGGAAAAAAATAGAAAAACAAATCAAACGAAATTGGTCGCGAAGCACTATATATTTAATATATATTATATATATAATATATATTATATATATATATATATATATATATATATATATATATATATATATATATATATATAAAATATTGCAGACTGGATAGAAAGCGGAGTACTTTGATTACTACAGGCACCTGGCCTGTCAAGTGATGCCACTTATTGTTAAAAGAGACAAACAACAATGTCGTCCAACTGATATTACCCAACCAACCACAATCTTTGTTAGTCCACAAGTTTACTGCTTGTTTGGTTACTTCTTACATACTATGTTTGTCCGTGTACTCCGGTTCGATTTTCTCATCAATTTATACCATTTAAAACTTCCCTGCATGGGTTTATAGCTAACTTCCCATATCGTTATATTTGCCGCGTACTTCAGTTCGAATTTTAATCAATTCACACGCTTCCTGCAGGAGTTTATAGCCAACTTCTTGGATTTTATGTTCACCGTGGACTCGAGTTCAATTTTTCCATCAATTTATACAATTTAAAACCTTCCTGCATGGGCTTATAGCTAACTTCCCACATCATTATATTTGCCGCGTACTCCAGTTCGAATTTTAATCAATTTACACACTCCCTGCATGAGTTTATATCCAACTTCCTAGATATTATGTTTGCCGTGTACTCTAGTTCAATTTTCCTTTTGAATTATGTTCAATTTATACAATTTAGAATCTCCCTGCACGTGTTTATAGCTAACGTCCTGAACCATTATGTTCGCCGAGTAATTCGCCGAGTTCGAATTTCATTCAATTCACACACTCCCTGCAGGGGATTGATCATAGCTACCTCCCCACATATTATGATCGCCGTGTACTCCAGATCGAGTTTTAATCAATTTACACGCTCTCTGCTAACTATCCTCCACCGAGACTGGCAAACCAACGCAACTCTCAACGCATCTCGGTGTAGACCCATGAAAGTAATGATAATTTATTATAATGGGTGGCTATTTATTTCAAATTTGATCAACTCCCAGACTTACGTCCGGTTAACTTACCATGAATTTGTTGATTGAGCGATAGTCAGTAGATCCCATTCATTAAGTATATAAATTAATCCACTACTATTTTTCGTGAAACACACTCTTGATAAAATCATATTAGCTGTGTCATACTTTTTGAAAGTGGGGTGGAAAAGTGCATGATAATATGTATATATATATATATATATATATATATATATATATATATATATATATATATATATATATATATATATATATATATATATATATATATATATGTGTGTGTGTGTTTATTGGAGATCGAGATCATTGGAGATCCCAACTACATGAATTCGATCTGACTTCTGACTAAAAAAAATGTCATAATGGAGAAAATATAGAAAATTCAACTGATCAGATGAGTTGATATAAATTCAATTTGAAACCATGAAGCGTTTTGCGCAGAGCTGTGCAATATAGGGATAGTGCTGAGGATTTACACAGCATTGAGCTGCTGTAATCTTCAATGAAGAATGGAGAAACTTCCTGGAGGATGTGTGTAAATAAGTGAAAATGAGAAAACTTTTTGAATTATGTTTATCTTTAATTTCTTCAACATCATGACTCACTCATTATGTTATATATATGTATATATAAATATTACAATTTTCAAGTTTTCAGAGCTCCGAAAACTATCTAATATCAGTAGAGAATGTTGACTTGTTTTAATTAATTGGTCTCAACCTATCTCTATTTTTTACACTTTACAATTTGTCATAAAATACTGTTTACCTTAGGTTCGTGGATGGATAGATTAAGTTCTCATGAAAGAACCGCCTCACAATCTGTCTTAAAATATGAGATCAATGTTATGAAGTATTTGGTGTTCTCTCACCATGGTTACAGAGTGAATAAAGAAGAATTTCATCTCTTAAAAACTGAACGTTCTGTCGCAATTCGATTTCGAAGCTGACGCGGCCTTTTGATGCAACGTGATTACAGTATTTTGGAGCAAAATTGCAATGGAAAAAAATCATCGTATTTACGTAGAGTTTTCATTAAAATCTATTGAAATTTTGGAACTGCCACGAATATTTCCAATGGGAAAATATGTGGTTTGTTATATTGAGATGAAATATTTCTGAAACATGTCGCTCATATATACGCTCATATATTCATTCTGATTTCGATGAAAAAATGAAAAGACCGATTGGTCCACCCATTTCACCACAATGTGAGTGCGAGAAAATCTGATTATAGTCGTTCCCTGCAGTCGCTTAGCTTACAAGAAAGGGTAGTGAAATATTCCGAAGTAGAAACAAATCGAATTGGTGAAGTTGTAACCAAATTAAACTTCCATATTTTCTCGAACCGTGGCGTCTCATGCTACATTCACAACAAAAAATGTCGTTGAAACCAAATCAAGATTGAATGTTCCAAGAGATGAAATTCTTTGTGAGTCCGAGACTAGAGTTTTTAATTGGGACTAGATATTATTATGAACCAGACTAAAAATTGACTATACTCAAATGACCCGTTGAGGAATTTCTTCCCAGTCAATATTGATCAATAAATTCATTCTGAAACACCCAAACTCTTCTCACTATTTCAAAGCATTCATACAAATCTTTGGATGTGTGTGGGAACATAACCAAGAAGACAAATCTGGAGGCTATTCTAGAATTCTTGACTCGGAAAATTCTTCCTTCCAAAATCTGCTGTTTCTGTTTCTGATACAGGAACTGAGTTATATCAACACCATGGCGACACAAGAGTTTTACTCTTTCTGAATCTAGAGAGATGTTTCATCACCACGGTGACAAAGTTCCGCAGTTTCCGATTCGGACGCCATCTTGGACCAATGATTCATGTTATTCATCGCACCCTCAGTCATCACACTCAGCTTCGGGTTCATCTGTCCAAGCGACTGAAACAGTAACAAGTGAAATCAAGGGGGTGCAAATAGTGGTTAAATAGGGGTTGTGCAAATAGAGGATACCATCTTCATTATTCTCCTCCATCTTCACGAACCAGTGTAATTGATAATAAAAAGTACAGGCATACCAAATCTATAAGACAATTGTATGCTATCTGATTATAATGCTATTTTTATTAAATGATAGAATAACTCACCATCTCATATCACCCCATTATCTCATATATCATTTCACCAACGGCAATAAATCTTGGTCATCAGAAGTCAGTACAGTGCGTTGGTCAACCGAATAAATGAAAAACAAACATCCATCAAAAAGTAGGTTGAAAAATATGTTTTAAGAACCTCACCTATATTCTACATGGATATATACGATTTTCCTATAAGAGAATAACAACGAATTTCCTTCTTCAATATCGGACCTGGATAAAAAATTATTGTTCCCCAATTGAGGTTATGGATGAAAGTAGGACCCTCCACCCACCACAAGGGCAACCTTACCACCCCAAAACAAGTAATTACCGTATATAATGGCAGACAGATATCAGCTATCCAATTCATCTGCAGCTGCGGTAATTCATGTTGTCTCTCTCGATCCATCAGTGCTTGCGGCTGTAGATGTAACTCCTTCCGTTCCTTATCTCCTTGGACGAGGAACTCGGCAGTGACGAGACGCGCCACGCGTTGCTGTACCGGCCACGGCTTGGTCGACGCCGCCAAGTCGGAGGCCGTCATCAGCATGGAGCGCAGAACTTCGCGGTGATCCTCGAGGCCCCAGCTGTACTGGCGAGACTCCACGAGGGAAAAGAACCGAGGCCTTAATCTGAGAACAACGCCAGAATTGGATCGGTGAAACTAGGGAAACACGGCATAAGCGTTGGAAGATGAGCGATATAGGCATATCCAAGTGAAAAGATGTAATTAATAAATATTACCTTCATTTTAGAACCACTTAAGCATGGACTTACCACTACTTGTTGCTCATTCTCAAAATCATCTAACGATTTAATTGGTCTGTACATTATTAATTTTTGAATAGATTCAAATTATTCTGAATAAATATACATCGTGATTATTTTCTACAAAACGGCTAATCCGATTCATGGTAAACTCTGAAATAATATATATTATTCTTATATGTTTGAATTCAGTGAATATTCGAATTATTCAATGAGAATAATTCTCTCAACTACGATATTTTTACGAATCAGTTCGAAAGTAATAAACGTCTTCAAGAAATTCAATCGAGGGTTGCGCGGGGCCATTTCTAATATCTCCGACAAAAATGAGTGCATCCTTTGCGATCATTACATACTCACTACTCTATCAAGCTAATCTCCATAGACGACGATCTAAATATAAGTCAATTGCCAGGAAAATTAAATCTGTGTGTAATATATGTGTTCATTCGTTGAATATATAGTGTGCGAAGATTTTATGTATATATATATATATATATATATATATATATATATATATATATATATATATATATATATATATATATATATATGTGTGTGTGTGTGTGTGTGTCATGAATTTGTTGTATCCAGTGTTACCATTTTCTATTATCACTATCCTCCTACATCTTATCATCCATGTTTTATTTCTCTATTCAAGAAACCAAAGCCATCATTCTTCTGTAGGTCAAGATTGTGGACTCAATTACTCGCACCGAGGATTAATATACTCTCAAATGGAGATGACACACGTGATATATGACCTGGCAGAAACGGTTTTCTTTCAGACACGGAATGACAATACAATCAAAGCACCACTTTGAAACGATATGGAAATTGTGTATTAGACATTTTGTTTGAATGGAAAATCAATCAAAAGAAGTGTGGGCCATGGAGGTGATTGATAAAAATATCAATTACTGTACTTCTCGAAGCAAATTTTCTCATATGATGTGTAGTATCTGTCTAAATTTTGAATCCATCACCGAAGTGTACAAACAAATCTCGATTCCACCCCATGCTTGAATGAATAAACCAATAAAGATTGGAATTTTTAAGTTATCTTTCTCTTCATTTTAGGGTCGTGGATATCAACGTTTTACCACTCAATGGTTTTACCTTAAGTTATTGGAATATCCTAATATCCACGTCCTTGGAACGCCGTTCATTCAAACTCTCTCCTATCTCGCCCTATACATCGCCTACAATCTATTTCACTTCCAGGTAATATCTGTCAATGATAGATGAAAATAACTCAATCTGTAATGTCGTTGAGAATGCACTAACACCTCCAGTGAAGAAAACTAGGTTAATGTTATGCGTGAAAATATACAAAAGAACTTTCCATTTCCGGTTCCATTTCCATTTTTCCTTGTTTTACTTCACTGAATATTCATTCTCGTCCGATCCCGTCAACACTTTCTACGACGCCTCAATTGAAATGAATGATACGCAGTGGAATGATAATTAAAAGAAAATATATCTTACTGAAAGTAGACGGAAAGATCGGTAGCTAGGATACTGTGCTTCAAGACTTTCATCACTTTAGAGTATTGCTCGGCCGACAGCCCTGAGAAGATATTGTGGCTCTGAAAAGTAGAAATAAAAACAAATCGATCATTTTGTAAATATACTTTGATATCAACTTGAATTTAGACATTGATGGATGATCTTGTGGTCAAAGAAAGCACTTTCAAAGATCGTGGATCGTCAATATTAGCATTGTTATGAGATGATTGATTAAGATAAGTTTCCGTTTTCCAATATTGATATGAAACCCAACTGCGGATGCTGAATCTAGGTGAATATACGTTCTTATTTCGTATAACTATAGTATCACGTTGTCAGTTCTGCATTGTTGTTGAAGTTCTAGGTAAACTATTTGTAATATTACGTGATATATTATCGCATGTCTCGCAACGAATACCAAAAGTCAGTTTGTATTAAATTTATGTCAAAACTATTTCACATTGTTAAAGTTATTCTGTTTTTTTTTTTGCTATTCTACCTGGTCCAATATAACGTTGAAAGCACATTACAGGGTTTCAGTTTCTCACTACCAAATACTAGTAAGCTTAGTTGATTGTAGGCCTAAGTATGAAATGTAAAAAGCAAAATAATTTGTCTTTTAGCTTTTTTCTTGGAAATCTATTGTCTATCGTTATAAAAAAATTCTGCCTCTACATGACTACAATCATATCATTATAATATAATATATAATATATTGTATATATTATATATTATATGCAAACAACTATATACTCGTGACATCAATACTTTTCCAAAATTGTATCAATAATTCGTAATTAAGTTCATTTTTTTCTGTAGTCGTGGTGCCGCCGGGTCTTCACGATATTGTAATCCCATAACAATTATGCATCAGTATTCCATCTTCAAATCTTGATGGACTCTGAGTAAGGGACCGTTTCACAAATGATCAATTTGTTGATCAAGCGATAATTAGTTGATCAGCTTCTTATTACCCTTGGTTACCAATGTTATTTTTGTACTGCAATTGATTGATTAGCTTAATTAACACATTTTTATTATTAATAATATGGGCCCTAAGTCACATAAAATAGATGAATATGTAATGATATTATATCATGATATGTGGTCATACCTCACTACTGAGTATCATTACAGCATGGTTGAAGTGATGATGCTCCATTGTATTCGTGGTGCCGTACAATAACATCAATGCCGAACCAGCCCTATAATAGTAGAAAAGGTAAGTTGGTAATAACGTTAGAATGTTTTTCTCAGTTAATATCATTCCGATCCAGCATACTGTTAGGTCAAATCACACAGGCCTGAGTATTTAAACAAGATTCGTGAATATGTTCGTATCATTTTCAACGCGTATTCATTTCGAAATGATTGAAATAAAAATAAAATGAAAGACAATAAATTTCAATGTACCCACACTGAGAATACATATCATCACGATTATAGATTATATATAATGATGATAACAAAAATTCATGCTCACGTAAGGAAATTAAATTTCCGATACGAAATGTCAAATCACTTCGAAAAAATAGTTACAACTAATTATCAATTGGTTGTTTTCTACCCTTATCCTCTCGAATTTCGTTTTTAGTAATTTCCAGCAAGATGAAAAATGAATATAACCTACTTCTCCTGAAATGAGTTGTTGGTTCCCCGATGATCCAGGTCGTGACAGAGACATCCCACGAACATCCCCAATACTTCAAGGTCACTGAAAGTGCCCTTCATCTCACATCCCTGTCAACATAACAAAGATTAATCTTGTACAACATTCTGTAATTGAATTTGTAAGCTGTAACAGGAACACTGAACTTCAGTTTGTACATTAGATTGGTGGACCCGGTTGATCGTCTCCACTGCACATTATCACAAACAGTCGAGAGTTCCTAGCCTTCAACACTCGCGTTATCAAGTGTATTTCATATATAATCTAATAATAAAGTGGATACTATAGAGATAATGAATGAAAATGGATTTCTTTCCATTTCCCACACACATCAAATTACACTCATGAACGCAAGTCCCTCAAAATCCCATAGTTTGCTTTCAAACTGAGATGTGTAGGTCAGTCGATAGCGTGCTGAACCGTTATTTAGGTGACTGGGATTCTGTTTAAACTTCCAACCACTGACGTTCACTCTGACAGACGTTTTTCCTGACAACAAGGTTTTTCGCGGTTTCCTTCTGTCATTGAAGTGAATACTGGAATGGTTCGCTGATTACAGGCCACGAACATTTCCTTCCCGTTTTCTACAAAATTCACCTTTTAATCCTATCTTCTCATTATCTCTGTGACAATTGACCGACGACAGAAGATCTACATTATCATTTGAGCGTCGTCAAACCCATTATGGGAGTATTTTCCTTTCAACAGTAAACTAAATTGTAAATGAGATTTGTTTGGAAAGATTGATTAGAAATGTACCACTCAGGTACCGGTAGGTGTAAGATGAAATATTTGTGGAGAGCCGAATATTTTCGTGGTCAAATTGTGAAAGAATTCAATGTAAGGTTAGGATCCAGTTCGGATAAATATTGATAAAAATATTTGTAGGGCCACATCATAATCTAATATTGAGAATATCGTCAAACTGATTCAGGAAGAGTCTCACGTTGTGAACAAATTGAATCTCGTTTTCTGAAGATTCATTACACTTTTTGTCATATCTATGTAATAACATGTACAGCTCATAAGTCCCAAATTATTCGAACCATGTCTTTATTGTTCCATTACATATGGCATCTGCATTCAAAGCAAATCGCAACCAACTAGTGTGTTTTTAGTGCTCTCTCAAAACAACGTGAGAAACAAATTATGGGCTCAGTCACAATAATAAGAAAAAATGAACTATTGTAATACGGACAAAGCGTTTCTTGCGTGAGGTTAAGAACATGAGAGCGATGAAAGGCATCCCTGTAAAATATATCTCCAGAGATATAAAACAAGAAATACGAATGGATGCGGAGGAATCTACGGAAGTTCAGTACTGGGATATAAAAGGATAGTGGATCTGTGGATGTGTACGTGGATAAGATAAAAGGTTTTCAGGGACGTAGTAATAGGGGATGAGGGTTGGAAACTTCTGCGAAACGTTAAAAAAAAGATACGGAAGAAAGCTTAAATGTGATTGACGTAATGGATACATAAGGATCAAATTTCAAGCGGAAAAGAAAGCCTCGCGAATTTATCAGTACAAATAACTTGACCGGTCTCTGACCTCGTGGTGTATGGCAAAGAAATATTTAATGCAATTCCAAAATGTTTGTCTTATTCATTTCATGAATAGAAGAGAGAATAATTTCATCGGTTATCATCATCAATGAAATTTTTGTGCTCACGATTCTCCCAATAGTAAGATTTTAGGGGCCATTTGAAAACTATGAAGTGGTAAAAGGTGAAATCACGTTTAAAAATTCAGGCTCAGAGCGGGAATAAAACCCGCTCTCATGTAGAGTATGATTTTGAAACACTGTGCTGAAACTGCCGGAGACAGACCGAAGTAAGAGAATTGAATTTGTTATCAAACATAAGTTACTTGAATGAAGAACGAAAGTTGTTTTCAAGTCCAATTTTTGAAGCGAGAATGTGTATAATGTTCTATTTACACACCCTATTGCTTATTGAAGACCAGGATAATAATGATTATTTATTGATGATTTTTACGTCAGTATATAATTGAGCACTACAAGGATTCGGCATATTAAAATGTTGACTTTCAGTTGTTGAAAGATCAAGCTCTTAAAATTATTCATGCTAGAATTCTCAGCATTGGAATGATGAGTGAATGGTACATCGCATTGATATAATTTGTTAATTTTTAAGTCATTACCAATATTTCTCAAATGTTATAAGTTGTTGGATGTTATGATTGTGAATATGTAGAACACAAGCAGATTTTAGGAGGAGTGTTGGATCAATGTCTTCAATGAATTTTGATGATATTTTAAATTGGTCCATGAGTTCATTTCAATTATTCATTTGAATAATTCAATATTGTCTAAAGAGTAAATGTATCAATTCAATTTACCATTAGGATTGCGAACATGACCTGTGACACGTTGAAAGCGTGCCTCCAGTTATGATATGGAACGTCCCTGTAATTCCTTTTCACCGTGATCAGAAACCTATACAGCATCTGAAATATTCAAAACATTTATTAGTATCAGTTTGATACATTTCAAAATCACTAGGTGGTATGGAAAAATAGAGAGATTGGAAGAGAATAGAATTCCAAGAGGTCAGAAGGAGGCACAGGTAAAAAAAAAGTAGACAGACCAAGGGGAAGAGAGAAAAAAAAAGAGAGAGAGAGAGAGAGAGAGAGAGAGAGAGAAAGAGAGAAAGAGTTAATCGAAGAGCAAGGAGTAACTAATCGAAGAGAAGTGAGAGGAAAGTAGCGGGATGGAGAAGTTGCATGAGGTAAAACAAGGCTGGGTACTGACACACGAGCCTCGAGTTTACTGTTCGAGACGCAGAATTTAACACCTTAACGTAATGGACAAATTATCCTTTTAGAAAAATATGAGAATTCCTAACGAATTTTCTTTGGGAAAACCTTCCAGACGATCATGGCAACATTTATTATTTGGTGATACCATATTGTCATTGACACGATGGAACCCACGGTACCTATCCAGTGCGGTTGAATGAAGTGCCATATAACGTTCATTTTATCACTAGATGGATCTCAAGTTGAAGAGCATTTCACCAGAAAAATCGCAGTTTATTACCTCTCGTTCAATGTTGAACCTCTTCACCAAGCCAAGATCGAGAAACATGCTGACTGCCGCCATCATCATGTTATCGGTTGTCAGCGAGAAGTCATCAAATGTCAGCGAGTACAGATTCAGCTCGTCGGAACACGGTACCGACTTGATCTGGAAATATTACCGCATATCAGTGTGTTGACATATCATAGAGGAGGGGACTGGGGGTGAATAAACTGCATTATTACATATTCGAAGAGGTTATAGAATCATCTTCAAGAATTTTCCCGAGAATAGGGATAGGAATATCATTGTTGACTCCAGTATAGCTAATATACGTTACATGGGGATTATTTTCCGGTTTCTTGTTCTCGAAGATAATATTTATTAGGTAGTGCAATATTTCGTAATCATTAAATTGATATATCCACCAAAAATTCAACTATCTCAATGACATAGAATACATCTTATGGTTGAGGATATCGATGCGTGACTTGTTACTTCATAGTATATGATAACAACAGAACATCCTATAACCTTGTTGATTGTCATAATCGATTATAAAGTGTAAGAGGCTATCACAACTTTCATTCTTAACTCATATATGTAAATTGATGAAGTGAGTACTCAGATTTCAAATATATCACCATATTACGTTGATGGTAAGTTACGGAAACTATGATGTAGGCCACTTATCAAAATGTATGACTCGGCACTTCCACCGAAACATCGGATAATGATTTTATGATGTTGCTTGAAATTAACGATGAGGCTACGCACACTTTGTACAGATTATCAAGAGAACTCATTCATGAAACGATGATAGATTCTAGAATAATGTGGGAAATGTTGATGTTGATTTTCGGTCCTGAGTTGACACTGAATTGCTTTCTACAAACGCGTTTTACGCTGCGACCAATGTCAATGTTCACTGTCGTAAATGCACAAACACACCCATTCACAAAGAAAGAACAGAAATAAGTTTGACAGATGAAAATGAAGAAAATCAACAACGAAGCTATGATGAATGGCGATATTTCTAGATTATCCTAGTACGATTGCTTCCGAAATGTAACGCAACGAAATGCGATAGAATGCATCGCAATGCATTCTTCTTTTTTCATTCTTTTTACTCTCATTCTGCAACGCACCTAACGCATTTTGCTCTATAGATGAAGCACAATAACTTTTTTCAAAGTGTAGGCCCATACTTACAAGCATTGCTTCCACCTCCTTATTGGATGCTGTGGCGTGGTACGAGAGTACTTCTATGGCGACTTTCTGTCTGGCCATTGCCTTCTCTACTTCACTGTACATCAACGTATTGTGAATTCCCAGACCGCAGAAAATGCTGAAAGCCTATCAATGACATCGTGATTAATATAGAGACTGATTAAATAATGATTTACTCATGAAAGAAAAGTTATTTAATCATATTAAACGTTGAAATTTGATCTTATAGAACGTTTAGTTTGTTCAGTTATATCTATCTTCATCGTCACAAGCTCGAATGAATGTTGATAATTTCTACATGTATGAAATCAAAATTTAGTTGAACCAAAATGAGTATTCATATTATCAACTTCTGAATACGCTGATATTGACAATAGACAACTATCATTCTCATCATATTTTGAATAAAACATTGTACGGATGAATTTGGGCCTATATTGAAGCTGGATCATTTTTCACAAACATGGAGGTAAAGAAGTATCATTTACATCAATTATTCCAATCTAAATATATTGTCACTTAGCAGTTCAATTAGAAGCAAAATACCTACTCGATATTCTGCTGAAATTCCATGTTTTGAATTATCAACCACCATTGGACTATGATTTGTGATACTAATCTATAATTGATTCGAAATCACAATAGATGATAGGTTTATTGCTAAACTTATTTTATTGGGAGTAAACTAACTGGCCATATGGCAAACGTATGTAACCTTACATACTTTCATGTTGAAGAATCAATTTTTGTTTCATGAAAACAAATATTCGAATAATATTTGGGAATATAGTTATGGATGAGCGAAGCGAAGACTCAATTTCACTTGACTTGAAAAAAAAAGTACTTTTTTTTTCGCGCTCTACATGTCAAACAAATATTCAAATTCAATTGAAGCTTGGTATGCTCAAGTGTCATCATCTGAATTGAATCCCATTGTTTTTTATGCGCAATCGGTTGCATCTTTTCAGAGAAAACTAATTTTCCATTTTCCAAATTACCCATAAGAATGAGCCAGAGAAGAATTTTCGTGAAGAAAAGTCCTTCGAAAAAATTAAAATTTTCACCAAATTTGAATATAATAATGATACACATTATTGCGAACTTTGAGTGAAATCCGATCAGTCGTTCTGATATAAAAAATCATATAATGCCATTTTTATACATCTTTCAAAGCTAAAGAAAACCAATTAAATGCAAGCAACAGGTGTCACCAATTGATGAAGAACGATTAAAACAAGGCCTTCTTTATTATCAAAGAAATTATTGAGAATGAGTAATGAATTTGAAAGGAGGGTAGTGACATAATTGTTTGGATCTCAAAGTGTATATATGTATACAGCTGTCATTACGTTTCATATAGGCTAGTAATCTTATATTACATGATATAATATTAAATTGCATCTAATATTTCCTTCATTAGAATAGTCTACGAAATAAACCAACAGAATGGAAAGATTGATTTTTTACTTGAATGCCGTGAAAACATCACCTTGATGTAACTTTTTGAAAGAATTCAATTCCATTCTTATTAGCTCATCCATCAAAGCGGAAACACATAACGCGTTTTCCTAGTAAAAATTAAATGGTACGATATAGTCAATGCAAAAAGTACAATAGAAATGAACATAGATTAACTAGGAAAACGCCTTACATGCGTTGTGAGATGAGCTTAGAAGTATGGAAATGTAGAATTAAGAACATCTGGTCAGCTCAATGTACATATATAGGCCATGGATCACTTCAAAGGTTTAATAACCGCGGCTGTCTGTTGGTATATAAACCTTGGTTTCCCAACAATGGTTCCAGTGCCTTCTTTATATCCATCACAGATTTTAAACGTTTTAATTTATTGGTGACACTTGTTGCTCACATTTAATAGTTTCTTAATTGCTTTCTTAATTGCTTTTATTGATGTGTGAAAAAGTACATTGAAAATGCGTTATCTTCCTTAATTCACATCCAATTGTTCCATAAGTCGTTTAAAATGTGTATGATAGTTCTTCCCACATTCAGTATGAATTTGAGAGCTTTTGAAAAAAAAAAATCCAAGTATTTCTCCCCTGGCCTATTCTTATGGGGAATTTCCATACTTTTCAATTTTTTTCCGGATAAACCGGTGGACCGATTTTTCTGAAAAACAATCCCAACCTATTCTGGTATAACACCAATTTGTAAAAAAAGTTTTGAGTTGATTGAACCTTTTTCCTGACCTGTATGCCCCGTACAAAATTACACAAAAAAAAACAAAAAAAAAACAAACATAAAAACCAAGCCCAAAATTTTTCGGTATATGGAATGAAAATCTTCGCTACGCTCATCTAATAATATATTGCGTATCAGAGAGACTGTGATAACTAATGGGGTTGCTAATCCCCCCCTCCCCACAAAAGTGACGATGTGACGTCATGCGGGTGATGTGGGGTCAAGGTTACTTGACAGTTAGAATACTTCAACTCATTGTAATTGACTTCCAAGTAATTCTTACTTCAAAAAGTTGCTCGTCAGTTTCATCGAATGGTAATCCGCTCAATTTATTAATTATATTTGCGACGCCTGAAACAAAGATAAAATCACATACTTTTTCATCACATCTTATCTGTAATGACAGAAAAATTATTCCATTCGTAATTCTTCCTCTTGTTTTCCGCATCAATGAAATTGTGTTTCTAGGAACTGAATTTTATTCCTTTTTTCCTTTAATAAAAAGGTCTATTAGATAGAGTTTCTGGGTGATGAATGAAGTTATAACGAGCAAGTGAGCTGTAAAAAGCTTCTTCCTTTAAAGCAATAAAACACAAGGACGTAGTTGATGTAACATTGAGCAATCGTACTGACAACGTATTTTATTTCCTTTATAACTTCGTTTCTATCTCTTTGTTGATTGGACAACCACGTTCTTGAACTCACTGTGTGCAATTGCAATTCTTTTGACCTTATATATACCTATATATATATATATATATATATATATTTAATACTGAGAAAGAGTACATTCATTGAGAATGGAAAGACCTATATGTAATAAGTACATAGTACGTATGTATAGTCATGGCTTGTACACTTTTTCTAGACAATGGTTAAATGTATAAAGTACTTAAGGAAAATAAAGCGTTAATGCTGGAAATATTAATCAGCACCGAGCAAACGGATTCACAGAGAAAATATAACTCATTGTAGAAACTGCTTGCATTGCGTTTTATCTTTTACCGTTTTCAATTTCAGAGTATTCTTCGTTCTATGAAGTCGATAGTCAATATAATGTGTCAAGCTTTATTTCTGAACAATAAAAATGAGAAGTGTAGTAATACCCAATGTATAAGCAATGTTAACGTATCTAATATGCGTATGTGAGGAAAATTCAATAATGATGTGATAAATTACATGTATTGCGATTCGAAAAACTCATATCATGAGAACCAGTCATACTAAAATTCCAGTATACCATCAGACTAAATACGACAATGATAGAACTACTCGAATATTCATTATATTTGAAGAACAACGTTCCAATCTACAGTCAACTCAAATAAAATAAATATTATGGTATTTCCACCATTGGCATTTTTATTTATATATGTATCCTCATACGCGTGGTACTACTGCTGGAGATATTTTAAGTATTCTCCGAAAAGTATAGTGGAATGATATTTCAAGAGATAGCAATTTCACTGACTTGAATATTGAGATATTCGTATTTTTTATTTTACCCGTCAATTTTCTGTCATTATACGCCTACTCCATGAAGTTGAAAATCAATTCGATAGAAATGGCATCGTCTCATACAAACCTGATAGCTTGTCTATACGAACAAATAGGCCTACTCGAGTTTCAAAACAGCAATCACAACTCAAAATCTGAAAATGTCCTAAATGAATATTTCCATTCATTTGATTAGCTGAGCGTGGCAAAGACACAATCTTAACGAAGGCCTACTCGAAAAAATCGTTTTTTTTCTTCTACGCACCACAGGTCAAATGTAACAAAATTATTTGATTAAATTTGGCATGCACGTATGACATACTCGAATTCGATACCGTACAGTTTTGAGGCGCATTCGATTGAACATCTACGGAGAAAAATAATTACCAATTTATGAAGAGCTCATATAGGTTCATAATCAAGGTGTTCATAGAGGTTTCCATTAAATCTCATAAAAAATCTCGCTCATCTCACAACGCATATGCTGCGTTTTCCTAGTATAAAATGATTACGACATGGATGTAAGGTTTAAAACCTCTCAAATCACCGCTAGTAGCACGCTCTAAACGCTAACATACATCATTAACTTACCAATAATTTGGAAGTGTCGATTACGTATTGGCATTGCAAGTAGCGAACGAATGTTGCCACCGCAACCTTTCTCCACTTCTAAGCACTCCGCTACGTTGATCACATCACCTGATTCTGCTACGCGCTGCGCCAGGCTTAGCATGTAGCGCGAAACGTTTGCTCCTTCCACCGGCTTGCGAGGGCTGTAATATGGCATAAAGGTTCATAAATTAAGTTCACAAAATTTAATTCATTCAAATGAATGAAATCGCGATTTCAATTGACTTGTTCACGCAAAGCTTGATGCAGAGTGCGCTGCTGTGGCTAGTTCTATCATATAATGGATAATATGTAAATGTAAATGTGAATGTATATGTAGATGGTTCCAGTAAGAACCGTTCAACTCATAAAATATTTTTCCTTTGTATACAGCTGGAAAAACACATATTTAAACCATATTTATGTTATATTGGCATCCAAGGTTGATGATTTTATTTCACATCTTTTTTTGAAGGTGTTGAAATTATCTGTGTTTCCCACTGGAATTTTAATACCTCATACCGTTCAAAAATGATCACCAAAATGTGAATATTTCGCCAGATCGGCGCGCATCAACTCACCAACAGCTATAGCTTAATTATTCCGTGGTTCCAAGGTAGAATACAGCATACAATACAGCAGTCGATTAAGTGAATCCCTAAATCTTATCTCAGCTGATCTTATAATATAAAATGGATCATTTTTTACTGCATGTTTTAAATATAAATCATACAGTTGTTGTATCGTTGAACATATACAGTGTCTACATGTATCCAGCCTGAGAGTATGTTCTGTATAAGGTGAATGTTCCCCGTTGATTTCGAAATGTGTCACATTTAGATCAATGTTACAAGAGAAAAGTTTCTGTACATAAACGAGAAACAACAAATGTTTTAGATACACTAATTACTTTGATACCCACGCGCCCAACTAAATAAAGAAAATAAACAAGTTCTACAACTTAATTGATATAAATAATTGATTGTTTCAGTTACTGCAGGCTATTCTTAAGAGCCTATTCTTAACCTATTCTTAAGAGCTCGTGTCAATTAAACTAACGAAAGATCGGATCTTTGAAGATACTTTCGAGAGATAAGGGATACCAAAACATTATTATTTGATGAGCGACAGCAAATATACATCCATTCGGATGTATATTCAAATGTTTCTGTCGCAAAAGAAAACCAGCCTGTATTTTGTTTATAGCTTACTCATTCGAACTTATGGCTGTAAAGTATCTTTGTGATAATCGGTAAGGTAGATTTTGAGAAATTGAGAACTAATATTTCATAAGTACGTTTGAATAACATGACGGAATAGAGTGAAACATTCATCCCCAATTCTCAATTTCTAGATGTATGGACAAAAATGAAGGACATGTTTGACCAATTTCATGAAAATTTAGAAATATCTCGTTCATGTGGATCCACATATTGTGTTTGCCTAGTTCAGATGTATATTTACATTCACGAAAGAACAAAGTAGTCTATCAACATATCAGATATAAATATCACCATCATTTCTCATTTTATTCAAGTTGAATTTGATTCTTATATGACTCCATACAATGGAATGAGGAAATGATTGGTATAGCTGAGGTATTTTCGAAGCATTATGAATTTTCAAGTTGAGATTGACGATCAGAATCGCAACAGCATCGTTCAAAAATGTTAAACCGTTCTGGTTGCAGTGCTATTTTGTGATTACCGAAGTCTTGTAATCACCAACGGTTGGTAAATGAGCTTCTTCTTCAGTCAATACACAAGTATACACAGATACATTTGAGATCACCAGAACTGTATCATTGTAGGCGAATGCATTATAATCATTGCATTAGTGTCAATGACATTTTATATGTGAAAAGTAGTAAACTATGTTTACGCCTGCATAGAGATTTAATCAAATACATTCACTGTACTAGATGTGTGATTAACTTCACTAGCGAGTGACTTTATTTCGATTGCCTGCTCGCTCTAGCAACATAATCCCAAGAATTCAAGCTTCTTTGAAAGCAGAATTCTAAATATCAATTAGATTTTAGTTTAAATCAGAATTTTGATGGAAGAGCACGTATTCGGCACGTGATTGACTGTACGAAAGATTGAGTTCATCTTGAAAGCCTGCTTGCTTATTCTACATGAGGTGTTCAAGTTAACTACTTGATCCATTAGATAAATATAAATTATTCTTTTGACTTACCTGGCGTGTACAATGTTGCCATTAGTTGGTGACGTGAGCTCAAACAGTTTCGAGAAATGCGCTTGTTCGGCTCCCGCTTCGTCCAATAGCAACACAGAAGCTCGTTCACATAGAAGTAGTCTTTGCGCACGCTGCATTATCTTCAAGATGACTTGCTCGAGTGATGTTTGTTCTTCGAATAAATCGTGCACCACTTCTAATAGATTCTATGGAACAATGCATTTATGAAATAGACAATAGATGTTTCGTTCAAGTGCAATAAAAAAATTGAGTATACTTTCAAAGATCGATGAAAATGTAGACCATTGCAAAATGGATAGATATTTTTTCTAGCTTTTCACGTCATACAATTATTTGGCCTTGACCGAATACAAGTATAATGAAGACATTTTCAGAAGTCAGGAAATACTGTCGGAGAATAGTGCCTGAAAGGTTCTAGATTATCTGATGTGAAAAAAAGAAAAAATATTTATCACTGCCACTTTTAAACATTTTTTCTGTAATAATTAGATTAGATGATGAGTTATAATAATTTGCTGCGACAGATCACAACGAATTCAAGTGATGAGTATACGAAAGGAAAGAAGCAGTCGAGTCATTTAGAACATTGAAGTATTCATTCTAACAAATAGAGAGAACTTTAGTCGGAATGAACGATCATGGAGGGAATTGAACCTCGGTCTCTTTCATGACGGTTTATAGCTCTTTCTACGTATCTATTCGCTTAAATCTCATCATAATAAAGTTCAGTTAACTCTAAACTCTATTCTAAGAGTTGATGAGAAAAAATGGCAGGCATAATCATGGTGAAAACACTCGGCTGCTGTAAAGATCTATCCATCTATTGCTCCGGCCCGAACCATTGAAGGTTATTCAATTCAATTTTTTGATATAATTCATAATCGACATCAAATAGTAGTTTCAATGTGATATCAATATCATCTATGTGGTTATATACCATATAGTTTATTCATATTACACATGTAAAGTTAGAAATTTCTGAATTTGCTTCCAGGGCAAATGGGCCAGTTATCAAAACACATGGGCCCAGACAATTATTTCTTCCGGAAGAATGAAGCCCATGCTGTTCAAAATTTAATTGATTTCACACAATCAAGATCTTATCCTAGGAATATAGTTCTCAAGTTGTTATAGAGTATGATCCAAACTGATTGGACGTGAAATTTGAATATATATGTGAATGTACAGTAAGGTGCATTGAGGGTTGCGTTGGTTTGCCGTCTCGATATCGTCAAATATATCTCGATATATTATATAACGATTATCTCGATATATCGAGACAGTGTACCAACGCAACCCTCAGTGCATCTTGATGCACAGCTTACGGTATGTAAATTACTAATAAAAACTATGTATTAACTATGTATGTAACTATGTATGTGTAACCAATCCATGTAACTATGTAAACTATGTAACTATGTATATGTAGCTTACTCTATTTCTGTCGTACTCTTGTCGTGATGATTCCATTATCTGAGCGTTTGTTATTGCGATACCAACAAACTGAAGGTACGTCTTGAAGACCTAGTAAAAGTATGCATAGTTCAATAGTTAAATACATGGTTATTCCATTGAAAATATATTTGTTATCAGCTATTCATTCATTTTGACAGTGGATAACAGAGAACCGTGGAAGGGATACAAAAACGCACACTGTCCAATAAAATTCTTATTTCGTTCGTCCAATCAACATGATTCAGGTGTCAAAAGATTAAGTCACAGGGCGGTATAAATTATTGAGAGTGAAAACGATTCACATCGACTGTTTTAATTGGATAAAATTGATACAAATTTATTACCAAATTATTTTCAACCAATACAAATTAGAGTATAAAACATCGATACTTGAAAATTCGTTCACTATTTTTCATACCGGAAGTGTGGCTTGCTATATGAGATAAATTGCGATTAATGCGATTATTGCGATGCGCTATTATGACAACTGCGAAGAGAAATTACGAATCCCTGAGATCAAAGGAATTGTGGATGAAACTCATCCGAAGGTTTGAGGGATGAATTCGAATTGGAGTTCAAAGAAATGTTTATCCGTGGGAAAATACGGCATGTGCGTTGTGAAGTGATAGGCCTATCTATCTGAACATATGTAATTGAAAGACATAGAAAGACCTCTATTTCTAAATCAGCAATGTGCGGACTTCCTGTTCTACTTGTTGCTTGATTTTCAAATCGTTTGACGTTTAGATTGGCTCTTATAACATTTTTGAAAATTTCGAAATATTTTTTCTCAAAAGTGTTGCAACGTATTGCAGCTCAAAACTTCACGGTATCGATTCGGATAACGACACATTTGTACTCATTTTTTTCTGCATTCCTGTGACAAAAAGTGATAATTACTTAAAACATGGCACTTCCACCAAAATATGAGGAAGGAAATAAAAATGTTAAATTTACCCACCTGTTCGTCTTTTGCCGTGAACTGTCCACTATCTTTATCCGGATTCTTGTTGATTACTTGAGCTACGGCGATCACTTCATCATAGGCGTTCCTTACAGGCATACACAGCAGGGAGTCTGTATGATAGCCCGTGATACGATCAACTTCGTCGTCAAACCGCGGATCCTGCACAACATTTCAAACAGAAAAATGTAACGAACACTTCATCGTCGATCAACGAATTATGTTCTCATTTTAACATTATAAATTATTAAATAAAACATGATCGTAATGAATTATAACATTGAAATTGTAATTATAAGAATATTGTGATACTAATTATGCGAATGACTTTGACGTTGAAGAGTGGATCTAGATAATCATACTTGGAATATGATCAAGACTGCGTGAGCAATTCATCCAAAAGCGTTCAGTGAATCATGTAAACATGAAAATAACTGTGAAAACATTGAAAATACGATGCTATCACATCATCGTCAAACGAGAGTACTGATTAAATAAAACATGAACTATATGTAATGCCATCTATGACGTCGTGGTGACAACCATGTCGTCAAACTCGTTGAAAATACAATTATTTTGCCATAAAATAAACAACTCACTAATTCAACCGATCAACATTGGACACTATTCTCATTCAAACAGGTTTTACGATGTGATTGTACGTATTGTAATACATAAAATCTGTTCAAATCGGCTTTGTGGCTAGACAGTGAGGAGGGGGAAAACACGGATTGTATCAACATTACATTGAAATTTGCATTACAAACAAACTATCCGTACCTTCTATTGAATCAAATGATTGATTTCGTGTTATATACGATCACAATCGGTGTATAATAAAATAAAATGAACGTATCGTTCGATCAAACGTATAATATAGATACTTTTCTCCGTTCTATGCTAATTGATATAACCAGAAGAAAATGCTCATCAACAGAGCTCTATGTAGTCACGAATAGGCAATGAATACGACTATTTCATTAGTGGAATACGTCTAATTATTTTCACATCCTCAATCTCTTTTCTGTGTCAGATTTCCAAGTAATGAGTGATATTTCATATTCATTTGTAGTCGCTTGAAGAATTTCTATCTATATATACATCTCAATTTTCCAGTTGAGATTAATTAAGAAGAGCTCTCATCTATACGTTCTTTTCATAGCGAAAACTCATTGCTTCTTCAGGTTTTCTAGATTTCAATGTGAATACAAGTAATATTTTTCAGAAAAAAAAAATCCTGAATTCAAAATCCTATTCACGCTCTTACGTAATCACGTTTCTTATATATCCTCAATATAGAAACTTTTCATCGGATTTTAATGAATTAATAAAGCTGATTTAGTTCACGAGAAATGTGTGGGAAAATGTGAGAAACTCGAACGTTATTCGCTTCTTCTTGTAATTTCATTTTATTTTTTCTCTCAGTCGCCGAGCCACCGTCGTTACAAACTCCACGTGATGGAACAAACTAACAATAAACAAAGATTACATTTCTGAAGGCGCGTGTTAACAAAGCATTCACTAATTCTATGTCGGAGTAGTACGCGTGCGGGCATTCATTATTCATTCAATATACAGGCTACGCGAGTTGTAAAACAGAACGATAATATCCCTTACGTAGTATCCATGAAAGAAAAAGCATCCGAGCGGTAGTCTTTCCCATTTAACAACAACAGCGAGCGGCTGGTTTGCACCTTCGTCTTTTTTACATTCACATATATAGCTAAGATGTTATTTTCTAGACGTACATCGTACATACACAATGTAATTTAATTAATAGAAGGCTTGTCGAATGAACAAAGTTGAAGAAGAAAATTGAATCCGACTATTTACGTACTCTATGTAGATAGATGTTGAGCCGTGAACGATACATAATTTCTGTGGGCTACGTGATGATTTATAACATAGATAGAATATCAAATATGTCTGTTACATTCCTATACATTCTCTATTCATGTGAATACAAGTAGACCTATCAGATATGATATTCATTATAAATCTTGAAACGAATACAGTAGTAATTCATAATAAATCCAATAAGCTTTACTCACATCACAAGCGATTTGAAGATTGACAGTCTCCCCCGTCTCAGCCACATGTCCCAGCACCCCACTGCCCCACTGGACCTGCACCTCATTGTCAGCCGCCGCCCCCGTCCCTCCCGGCAGCATGAACTTGCTCACACCACTGTGCACGTCGAACACTTTCGACACGAGTGTCTGCCGCCCCCCGCGAGGCCCGTCAACTAGGAATAGTGACGCACCGTCGGCGTCGAGGAGGACTGTCAAATTATCAACTGTCTTATGCGATAACGATTTGAGATCAAGGTCGGTGGCGACGTCACGCACGATGCCGAGGAAGAAGTCACGCTCGCCTTGCGCGCGCAGCAGGTCACGCTTGGTCGAGCGATTGTGCGCCGGCGCGCTCTGTGGCAGACGGATCTTGGATTCGATCAGGAGTGATAACATGTTGATCGAGGTTGGTGGTAAAGATGTGTACCTGAATGCAAATATTTGATTGATAAGTATTTTTAGAATGTTGTCATGGATACGTGATTATGATCACAAATGAGTATTCTATTTTTCACACACACGAGCAAATCCGTGATTTATTTGTGGAAAATAGATACCATTCAAATGATACAAAGGGAAAATCCAATACGCAATATATATGATATATATTTATATATGATATATTCGAATGTATATATATAAAGCCTTTATATGTATATATATATATATATATATATATATATATATATATATATATATATATATATATATACAAATATGGGTCTCTATATCAATAAAATATATGAGTATATGAATGCAGATGATGGCGCTCTGGAAAGATGCCCTAAACTGTTCAGACAGTTCAATACACCCTTTCAATGAGTTGGATATAATACTAACAAAAATGTCTGCTTTCGCTGCATGTAGATGACACCAGATTCAATACAGAATTGCACACTTCTACGACTCAAATAATACTTGGGTACTTCAGAAAGATTCAGCTTCTACGATATTATTATCATTGTGATATTATTGTGAATATAATTACTGCCAATATCCATAGACCGAATGATATTCCAAGAGAACAATCAATACAGCACCGAAATAGTCGAAAATCTTGAATGGAAGTCTCATTGAAATCTCCTCGGAAATACGTTCAACATTCAAAACCTGTTGATTCGATTAATAAAGTACATTTGAAAGAATCAATGTCACGATCCATAAGATGAATCAGGATAACGCAATGAATCTCCATCACATAAATTACGAGCCAGCTCCAAGAAATTAGAACTGTGAGTTACCGGTATCAATGTATTAATGTATCGATGTATCAATGTATAAATGTATCATATATATACATACATGTCAATACATACATTATCAATAAATTAAGAATATCTGCATTTCTTCCGTAATAGAATTTCGATATCTCATATTTCACCGAAGTTATCAGCAATCAACTGATATTTCGCTAAATCATCTCCAATTGCACTTTCAATATTCACTTTCGTGAATGAAACATCGGAACTCACTAAACGTGACTCACCTTCGCATATCTTTGAGAGAGTTGCGCCTACTGGATGCCGTGGCTCCCGGATGCTCCTTGGTGCCAAGAACCTCGTACGTACGAAAAACACTTCGACTTTTCGCTCTCGCAAAATCATGTCTCAAACACCTCTTCGAATTTGTACGCCTGTGATTCCCATTAAAATTGTGCGTGTCCGTAGGCGGAGGATGGAGTGTATCCTCAGGGGTACCGAACTGAGTTCCGCAAGGACTGCTGCCGCCTCCACTGCCCCCGATCGACGACGATCCGGACCCACGACGACTATTACACTGGACATAGTCGTTGATCGTCAGAAAACCGTGCGCCAGGAGCCAAGCGTTAATCGCAGCTAATTCAGTTTTACGTAGAAAGTAATCTTGGCAAAGGTCAGGATGTAAATCTAACCACTCTTCGACTTCACTGAATGACAGTTGAGTCATTGTGTTTCTAAAAGCTGATAAATCTACATTTTTTCATTTTATGAAAGTGAGTTAACTATAAAAGATTTCAAAATTATGGATATATTCTTGGAGTTGGATCCATCTTCCCTTTGTGTTTTCGTTTCTTCAGATCTTCTTACGCCTTATGGTGATATTATTAGTGTACCTGGAAAATATAGAAAGTTCAATTATATGAAACGCTATTCATATAAAGACCTGGATGTACAGTACGTTGAACTCTCTTGGGGTCTTTGTTCCTGGATCATCAAAAGACGTTCAAGTTTTTAATTGTAACGAGAAACCGAGTTAATTTTTATAATGTAATTCAGTTATTATTGTTTGAACTTTGATTCCAATTTGAATTGTGAATACGCAGTGGATTGTAACAAAACCTTTGTTAACACGAAAGTTACAGAAATATTGAGGTATGCAATTATTATTGTTAATCATGCGTCGTTTATCTTGGCTCTAGCATTTGACTCACAGTGCAGAAATTGAATTCCTACGTGAAAATAGCGCTTACTGGCAGTCAAGTGTTGTAATCATCATGGTATAGACTAAGAATAAGGTTGAACTTTCAGAATAAAGTTGAATTAACATGGTATACGAGGACTAATGAACATGTAAGAATCTTTCTAGAATCGGTTATTGCACAGCTTTGGCAATACATGAATTATATCGTTGGAAAAAATACACTCGAACATTTTTCATCATTGAAGTAGAGATTATTGAAAATAACAGTCGGTTTGGCCTGGTTTTGGAACTAGAAAAATACTGATCGAGCAGTTCATTGTGTATGTATGATTATTCACAAATCGAGGCCAAAATTGTATACAAAATTATCTTTCCTCAATCAATGATGTTATGAATGAACTATGCTGTGATGGATATGCAGCTATGATCATTCATCCAGATGAAATGGCTTCGATAAATTTGGAATTTTCTAAGAAAGAATAGATTGGGAATGCTTACAATTCTGAAAGTAGACAAATTTGTCACATTTTTATTCCATTTGGAACCATTGAAACCCTGAAATCCAGATTTTTCCGAGAATCATTCATGTTAAATTCGGTACTTCAACAGTCTGCAGTATTGTCTAGGATTTATGCGTGAGGAAAAAATCCTTAAGGTTATACTGAAGCAGTTCAATTATTTCCAGAATGAATGTTGTATCACCGAAACGACTATTCCAAGAGATGGAGAAAATAGTTTATCCGATCAACGATTCTTCAATACGTTAATATATTGATGATAGTTAAGACGACTTAATGAAATCTGTTTTCAATTCAGGAGCTCTGACGTTAAAAATCTCCATTTTCTGTAAATGGATATATATTCCCATTTCGTATATTGTGATTGATGAGAAATAGTTAGTGAATTCAGAATGTATAGAAGATTATTCTAGGAATTTAATGTCGAGTGCAATGACCTCTCAAGTATTTGTCAGTACTCATCCAGATTGGATGGATGGTTCAGGACGAAGAATTTCGAAACCGGAACAGGAAAAGGAGTTATACGACTGTCGTAGATGCAATTTTAAGTGTATTATTAAGGAGTCATTCAACCTTTCAGATTGAATTGAACATTTGTGGATGTGGATTGAGTTGAATCCGACGATTAAACTTCAGTATTCAATCATTAGGAAGATGAGCATTACGACTAATTGAATCCTTTAGAATATGTTCGAGTTTGTCTGAGTTTATGACCACAGCAAGCAACGGAAATATCATTCAGAATTACATAAAAATAACTATTGCAGCTGATGAAGTTCATATTTCAGCTCATTTAACAATGATAATGATGGAAATAATAATATTAATAATAAGAATGGAAATATCAATGAAAAGAGATCAATATGATTATGCCATTCTCCAATACATTCAACCGTTTTCAGGTATAAATATACGTTACATAAAACATTGAACGATATCTCATAACTATACAAAATAATGAATCAAATTAGAATATTATACATGATAGATATATTATTTCATATGCACTCGACCGCGGTATGCTGACTGATACACAGAAAATATATTTCTCTATTTTCAAGTGAGGATAATATTAACCATATCAATAATTATATTACTTTATACAAATTATCGATCATCAAACTAGATCCTTGTGGTTACTGAGTCACTCACGATACAGCGAATCGAATAATGTTTGCTTCACTTCGATAAGTTCCATTTTCATATTTAAAACCCGACCTACGAGTGCATATACTAATGCTATACACCTAAATTATCTATGCAACCATCATTCTCAATCCCATCATAGAAAATTATAATTCAACCGATAAAAGATGCACATGTCGAACTAACCCGCATTGAACGACTTTAATATATAGAACATGAAAAGTTCAAAAGGTCATTCCCCTAAACATTTCATCTGTCGCATTGGCAACTTGCCTTCGGCTATATAATCGTATCCTCGAATGATGAAGAAGCGAAACACCCGTACTCTAGTGCCGTGGAATAAGAAAGGCGGTCGATCGAAGCCTACTTCATCCGTGGATTCAAGTATATCAAATTTTTTTCCATTCCTCGTTTCCCGACGTATCAGATCAACAGACTGGAGAAGGACTTCTTTTACGCGAGCTTCAGTTTTCGATATTACATAACAACAATCAAAAAGGGGCGTCTACGTGACGTCATATTAGAGGTCCCTAGATTACGTCACGTTTGTCATTTACTCGTCCGATGAATGCAGAAGTAGTGGTTGGGAACACGTAAGAGCGCCATGCCTGTGAGAGGCGAATGTGCTTCCCCAGAGCATCAAGTCGCCATCGCGGACATGACTTGTAATTAATTGTCGGCATTCAGACATCAACTTTATGCATTGGAGGAGAAAACGAAATGAGGCGAGGGAAGCGCGAAGAAAATGGTTTTAAAAGTGAGATACGCGCGAGTTGAGTTTGTTGAAAGTAATATTAAATGAGAGCGAAGGAATACGTGTTGATAAAATTAAGCTTTTAATTCAATTTTTGAGCACGGCACCTCCACCAAATATGACATTTTATTTTATACTTCGGTAAATGAGGGATTTATTCGAATCATTTGCATGTTTGAATGGAATTCAACATGTGTGAAAAATATAAAATGAGAGAATATATACCATAGCAATTCATCGTGTGGTACACGAAATATCACAAAACTGTGAACAAAAACGTTATCAAATAGGGCTACCGAGAGCAATATTTATTGAACAGATTTTTCTCTCGGAATATCGCCTGTTTGAATATGTCGATTCACATCACGTAGATTTCAAAATATTGCATTCTCATGAACTTGATATCAGGGAAACTCAGAATATAAAAACACAAATTTGATCTATATTTCAGTATATAGAAATTATAATTACATATTTTGCATGAAGCGTCGTATATTTATTCTGTGATAAAAATATACACTCTCTTTTCTACATAAGATGACAATAACTATCGAGAAAATCACCCTACGTCCGGTTCATTCTGTCAAGGCTTGGACGTGTAAACTGAAGTTAATGCGAGAGTGGGTTCGAGTCCCACAATAAGCCATGGTTGTTTTGAACCTCATACATTAAAAATCCCAAAACTCGTATACTCAAATCATCTCACTGTGTTAAGTTATCGATTAGCTACATCGAACAATATGTAGGCCTATTGTCTTCCATTATATTCTTCAGACTACGTTAGTCATTTCAATAAGAATCAAAATCAAAATTTTCTCCACAAACTCTTATCGGTATGTGATATGAAAATTCAAACAAAAAATGGTATTCATGGTATTCAAATTGTCTAACCAATTAACCTAGTTGCAAGTTCTTTTCACAGATATAAAATGAAAGAAATAATACCAAGTGTCAGCTAACAATTTACACTCACAACTAAATTTAATGGTTTTCATGCATATGACTCCAAGGTTGATTTGAATCTCGCTATACTCATGACACTAGAGTATTTATAGCTAATACCGTTTTCAAGTAATAAAAAATACGATTTTCCTCCTAATCGACTCCGATGCGACCGTATTTCATCGTAATGGTGGCTAACATGATTTATGAGCTAATTTTATTATCTTCTCTGGTTGACTTCGATATTTATATACGGTACGTACTTCTATGCAACAAATACTCATGTACTGTTACAGGCAAACGCAGCAAATGCGTTATGCGTTGTAAATTCACGTTATGCATATAAAATTCATAAATCTACACAAATTGAATTTTTTAATCATTCGTTCATTAGCAAAGCTGGTCGAGCATGTTCTTTATTGTTTTCAAATCAGAATCTGTAATCTGTTTTTTTTCTGATGCAAATAAATTCCCACATTTTTTTCAGTTAATTTTCACAATTACAGCAACTAATTTCTTGTATTCCACCTGTGTCCTATCTGAAAATACATATATTCAGAAGTGAAAGATTCAGAAGATAAACCCATCTGTAAAGTTCCTCACAGTCAAGGAGTATGTCTTGCGACCTGTATGAAGCGAGTACAAATCAAAGAAAAACGAAACGATTCGGATCAGTGTAATTCTTTGTTTCATCTCATCTAAGAAAAGTGGGTTTACTTTTTCCATTCTATTGAATATATTCTTAATATACACACTCCACATCTAACATGTCTGTTTGAACTTTAACTTACATCTTTAAACTTTAACATTGATTATTTAAATACAAACTTGTTCGCGTGAATCGAATCGCATGATATGACATACCATACTCCTTAATTGAATTATGTGGTAGACATACCTAACGTTCATCACACAGAATGTAAAATAAATTGTAATGAAATATACATCTACACCACATAATGGACCTATGCTTAACTTGCTGAGCGTGTTTTTTATGTAGTGACGTATTGCCAGACAGTGTGGGTTGCCATGCCAACGGAAGATACACCGTCGATATACTCGTAAAAATATATCAATTCGCGGTTTCTACGTTGCATATTTCCGAATGTAATCTGTGAAAAACAACTTGCGAAGTATTTTTGATGTGTAACATGGGTGAAGTCCTATTTCTATAGTTGTAAGTTACAAAAATCTATTCTGTGATTCCATATAATTATATAATGAGGTTCCTATTATTTCTTTAATGACGCATATATACACATTTTCTTTTCAACCTAATTTCAAGAGCGTAGGCGATAGCTTCTCTTTGGTCCAATTGGAGCTTTTTTGTGAGCGCTCCACAGGTCAGATCACACAATATATGATATTTTCTCCCGGCTTCACTCACCTTTCAACCCGTACTTTCATCGTTTTTGGTAATAATTGATGAGATTGATAATTAAGATTTGAAAAAATATATCCATATGGGTAATATAAGAAAGAAGTACGAAATATTCATATTCCAAATTTCAATAATTTTTACATATCGTGATTACCACAATGCCGGACAGGTTTGGAAAGTTCTGTAAACATCGAATAAGCGCTTATCTGGTGTAGAGATTTCATATGGATACAACAAAAATCACAGAATATATCTGAAAACTTATATTGCGAGGGATTAAACGTGGCTACAGGAGAACGATCATAACAAATACCAGCGTGAAATCTGTTTTGAATTTCTTACCGAATTAATACCCATACCTACACACAACTCGATATAGACAGTATGCTATACCTTGTTACGCCCACATTACTTACGCCCACATAACTTAAATTATTATTTGTATCACAATTGGACTTCCACAATTGGACTTCACAAGTACCCTGTGGTACCCCGTCCAAACGATCCTACTTTCATCTGAGTCCTTAATTGGGCAACAATGGTTTTATATCAAGGTTCGATGTTGATGAAAAAAAGTTATGCGAATTCGGTACTTGGTCAGCTGCATAATACCAGTTAGCGCTTCGTTATAGTTCTGGCTGGGTCAACTGTAATTGTGCTGAATTAATACAGTTTCATGTTGTGATATGTTTAGTAATTTACCTGTGGGTGTTTTTATTTTATTACGGAGTCAGCATTGCATTCAGCATTAGCATTACCATCGGCACGAATCATATTTGATTTCAAGAGAAAATCCCATGTATACATTCAGTTTGGGATGAGAGTAATTGAAATCTCCATCACATTATTAGAGTAATAGGATCATTTGTGGTGTACTGGATAATAATTAGAACGGTTGTTCAAGATCGAGTGGCAAACAATTATATAGAAGTTTGTTCATTTTCACTGTGATCGTATCACATTACTATAGAATGAAGTTTATGGCAGCGAGAGAAAAAAGCATGGAAACATTCGGATGGATTAAACACTCCATATATCTTACTTTAAATCACTGTTGGTACTGATTTGAACATTATGCAATTTAAGTTATTTGTGAAATCATCAATCACTTCCATTCCATATATTAATATACATATATAAATATTTATATGCACATATATTTTTATATATATATATATATATGAATATATTTATTAAATATATATAATATAATATCATGTGTTGTTAATATTCATCCCAGGCGAGACAGTACTCTATATCCAACATGCTTCGAAGTTGAACACAACTTGATAAAGTGACTCTTCTCACTTGAGCTGGCATAATATTTACTCTCAAGAGAAATGTTGGTAGCAGAACAAAGACAAATAGTGAACATGAATTAATTGCCGAGAGCAAAACAAAGGTAATAAGTTCAGATCATATATTTGTGTCAAGCTGATATCTGTAATCGATTTCTGACGCCATTTTCAGTGAAAGCCGAGGGCCGTGAATAAGTAAGCGTTCATTTTACTTTACTTCCGGGTGAGAAAAACTGATTTATCACAAAAAATAGTCACTAGGGAAATTTCGATACGCCTACATGACATGTAGTCGTAACACAGACTCATTATCTTTATATAAACTTTCAACCATCTTCCGAGGGTATATGAAAATGTGTCATGAATTCTGGTAGAAAGTGTGTTATCCATTAATTATTGTGGTTTCAAAGCAACGTGAAGGAGAAAAAATAGTGACCCCATTTTATATAATCTGAGCTGCTACCCAGATCCATTCACCTGTCCAAACTTTCTATTCGTTATGACAATGGAGGTGAAAATCTTTAGAAAATGTGTAAAATGGACGGAAACGATCGTTTTATTCACAAAGAATCTTCACAAAATATACGCAAAACCTTTCAAAATCAACATACAATCCATTAAGCTCAGATTCGAAGGCTTTTTCTAGTCCATGATATGATTATATATTTGCTCCTCAAGAGTGATATTTTTTCAAGTTGTTCATATTTTTAACGTGAAACTTACAGTATGACGATAGTATTCGTAAATCGTATCACATTGTTGATCTATATATTGTTCAACGGCGTTTATTGGAGTTTCATGACTACAATGACTGACTGACTATAGTCACCACACCATAGACTGGAGAGATACAAAGACAGTTCACACAACGTTAAATTAGGATCCATCCCAAAGCTTATCCCCACTCCTTTTCTCTACTCTCCCCACATCCCTCACCCTGTAGTATCGTGCAGTACCGTCAATCACCGCAAAGAGTGCTGAAAATCGTTTCAGTGATAGTCCTTTAGCCGACGTTAAGACGGATGCTTGCCTGGGTTGTCTGCCAACTTGACTGCTGGCAGCGCTCTAGGAATACTCTGGGAGTTCGACGGAACTTCAGGTAATAATGAAAGTGTTTCGGATCTCACGAAGTAACTTACATGGAGTAATCTTGAGTATTCCTTTAGTCAATGGTCACACGGATACACGGTATTTTTCGTGCATGTTATAATCACCTGAACCAGTCAGAAATATACTGAAAGTTTCTGACTAGCTCACATGAATCTCCGGGTCGGAAAACACGGTGCAACCCTGTGTTACTATGAGCCAGGCTTGTGATCTATCGGGCGTCGGTTACTGAGATGATGTGAAAGCTAATTTCTCAATATGTTTTGGACCGAGGAAACAGAAGAGACGGAAGAGGTCGCGTCCTTTTCTCAGAACAATCCTAGTATTCACTTCAATGCCTGAGGAAATGATCATAGAAAAACTCTGTCAGGATGGTTGGAAATCACGCAGACATTTACGGGAATTAAACCCTGATCTCCAACGCGTCTCTTGAATGCCGATAGAGCGCACTAGTCACTGAGCCACTCTTATCGCTCGTCATCGTTCATAATACAAATATAATACGTAAACGTATCACCTATAGTTGTGTATTAAGACACTGAACATTATTTTTCGACGATAATTTTGACCAGTCAGAATCCTGCATTTCTAAATTCCGACCACCTTACTTTGACGTAGAATTAGGTCAAGACTTCCCAGAATACCGTAATGTATAATGTAACAATAGAGGTGAAGCGATCGCCAAGTGTCTTCGACCGACCAATCACGTCACCTGCACCCTTACGAATTACTACCCTCGAGCTATAAGCTGATTTCCAAAACCGAGGTTTTAAAAACTCTTAAACAACCCCGTTTTGGTATCACTTGCTGTCCCGACTTCTGATGTGACACTCTCAGGATCAGTTCTGCGAGTGACAGCTCTAACACTCCCTTTCTTCAGAATGTAAACATGATTTGATGTTACTCAAAAATGAATGTGGGTTATAGCGAGGAAACGCCATGTTTTTTATTATTGAGAAATATACATTCAGCCCAATACCCGAAATCCTCGCCGTTATTTTAATTATCCTAGATTGCGACACGTGATCACGGTATCGCCTAGTTCAAGTAAAGCTTATATGTCTCGGCCAACCATGAAAAGTTACACTATACAATACTCCAAATCATACACATTATGGTCTTACAATCATTTGCCATTCAATCCAATTTCATGCAAATTTGATTATTGATCATTTGGGGCCATTGTGATGTGGTGTTATAGTATGCTTTATTTTGACATGCATTCGTTTTTCTTGAAGTATTACTGATGCTGATTCATGCTGTGTACAGACAAGATATTTCTCAATCTTGATTCGCAATTATCTCACCTCAAATCACCTATCAAAGATTAATCCAAATAATTATATAATTACATATTGTTTCAGCAACATGTTCACTATGTATCCTTTGTATTTGTGATTGCCTTTATGTAGCAATCAAGAAGCCTCTGGTATATGTATCTGATTGCACGAAAGAGAAAGATAGTCTAAAAGATAATCATATAGTTGTATCTTGTGACAGAATCGTAAAAAAGTCCATGAAGTAATTACATAGTCCCTCGGCAATATCAAAGATTCAACGCTTTGGAACGATGTCCTTACGTTGTTTTCGCTGGCACCCCCAAATTGGAAGAAGCGAATGATTTTTTTGCCAATCGTTTGTGCTTCGTTTGTGCTCAAAACCGCATCGTTTGTGCTCAACTCGTTCACCCGCTAATTAGAAATTAATTTGGGGGTGCCAGCGAAATGGACCTTGCTTATCCTTGACTTGGATCTGAAAATACTTTCCCTACACAATTTTGAATAATACTAAACACTTCAAAGAAATGTTTTGAGCAGGTACAATATTTCCTGTTACACTGCTTGTATATAGACATGGTCACGTAGATATCTACCTCGGGAGAAGATTTCTATGGGTCGATATATTATTATGGTGCAAAAATAATAATATGAGACACTTTTATTATGAAATTGATGGATTCATATTTGACGACGATCTTGGTTCACATGAACGTTGCATCAGAGAATGGAAACTACATGATGTGGAAGACATAATAAATCTTCTCGTTTCGTCTCCAGTATTGAGAATACGATTCGGCGTGTAATTTATATTACACATTCTTTACAGTTGATTTAAAGCGATGAAATATGAGAGGCTTAGGAAAATTACAATACCGGTATAATATGTTTGGTAACATGAAGGACATCACAACCCTGAAAATATAATCTCAATGAATAATGACGTCATTCATTTCCTTGGTTTTAGAGAAAACTAGGAACCATCATCTCTATTTCAGAAGTTTTTATCCATATTTTTGACTTCTGGGACACGGACTTATTTCACGATTCTGTTCATGTTTCAATACAGAATCGGTGATGTCTACTTCATGACTCATGGTATCTGGAGAATAGGAAAGTCGATTATAATTTCTGAAATTGAGATGATGGTTTCTAGTTTTCTCTGAGATTATGGAAATAAAATCGACATTTTCATTGAAATATAGTTGCATGGTTGCGATGTCTTTTGTTTGACATCACACTATGTGTTTAGATACTCGGTGAATGAACGTACGGGGAGAGGTTGGCTTGTGACACAATAACTCGACAATTGGGACCTATGCGAAACACACTTTGTGGTAAAATGGTGAGACCAACTATTGATCCATTTTTTAGTTGAATCAAAATTACTGTATGTGTGTTGAGAAATTATCAAAATCACATGTGAGAAATGTACTCATGATACTAAACAAATTGTGCAAATTTACAAAACCTACTGGAACTATGTTTATTTCAACAATAATTCAAAAAATGTTGAAAAATGCGTGTAGTTCTTGCAGAGAAGATATTAAATATTGATGATATTGGGAACTGTGGATAGAATGTTTAGTTTTTCTCCTCAATATGTTGAGTGAAACGTATGTAATAAATAGGCAGCAAGCAGAGAAGACTCTTAACGTTAATCGAGTACTTAGTAGAGAGCAATCTGTTCTATTGTATGTGTGCTCCTCTTCTATGTATTATGATTTCGTCAAGTGAAGAAATGTATATCTCTAACAATTATATTTAACATGGCCCAGCATAGTACTCGCTGCAATGCTATTTCGAGTACAACTATCATGTTTTAAACTTGAACCAACTTTTATGCTGAGAATAGTAATTAGTTTCTTTATGGCTCTTTACTGCATAAATTTTAGTTGAACTTTCTGTTCCGAATTTGACATGCCACGTAATAAAAACTACACAATATGGAAACAGATTTAATCTTCTCCATTCTTGCGTCACTACTCAAGCTTCAAGTTATTCAAGGCTGAAAATGAATATATGTGATTCAATTGTCTGCATTCACTTTGACATAATGAGAACAAAAAATTCCGAAATGACACATTTCAGTCTCAATTCTCAAAATACATCAAAATAGTAAGGACACAAGTTCAAAATAATCGAGTGAACTTTCACCTGGCACTTCCATCAGATTAATAACTTCGGCTTGGCCCTTCCACTGCTTCAAGCAAATGATAGCAGTAGTAAAACGTATACGAGTTTGCTTCTATGGATATGAAACCTTAAATTCGTGAAATTATTCCTGTATTTAGTGATGGTTTCAAAGCACACGACTGAAGATGAGTGTTAATATTAGTTTACGAGCCGTGTTTATGAAGTAAATTGGGTATATCAATTACATGAGGAGAGGAGATGTGAAATTAAAACATCAAGTTTTTAAATTACCTGTTATAACGTGATCGGATTCAGTTTCGATGAGTATGACCTGAAATCGATTTTCCCAGCACTGAAGAGTGGAAATGTGAGAAAATGGTAGTCATGTTTTTTCTCGGAGATTGCTAACCAAATTTTGATGAAACCAAACATTATGAGTAATTTCAGGTGTCAGTTGTGAATAACATGACGGATAAATCATTTTGAGGTAGTGAATTATTATTTGAATCAAATTTTCGTGTTGCGTTAACAATATATATTAGGGAAAATAATGGATTTGATTCAAATTCAACAATGTCGTGATTCATACACACATTACACACTGTTGTTCATAATGTTTAATTAACATGAGCACAAAATGGTCACATATTTTGTAAGTTATTGGAAGATTTTTCATAACATTCGACGTACACTGAATGATTAATACAATAAAACAATTAATAACAATTGAATGGTAAAAATTAATGAGTGTATACATTCTTTTCTATGGTAACGCGAATTGAAAAATTGGGGCTAGCGTAGTTGTTTCTCAAAGCGACAGTCATCTAGACATTATAGAATATCGAAATTACGTGGTTCAATCAAGAGCGAGTCATCAATATATTCAGAAACTTGACTCTATTCATTGCGCCAAATTTCTTCCATGAATTCTAGATGAACATAAGTATTGCAAAAAAAAACACCAGAAAGGGCACAGCATTTCCGATGTAATACAATGACTTCCGTGACCATAGGTGACGCGCTGAGAAGTTAAATATACAATCCAACTTTCACATTTCAAAATACTCTTGAATCGTTGAAAGGGTCATGGCAAATTAATACGCTGAGAATATATAGACAGAATCATAACGCCATATCCCCCTTCTAGTCCATTAGGGATGCATTACGCCTCCTACTGCTAAAAGGGTGTCTCTGATGTCCAGGTATGTCTGAAGAAGCCTTTATAAAGTGTGATGAGGACCCGGAAGCTGAAATCGGACATGTGGGAATCTAGAACGAGGACAAGCATCATCATCAATAAAAACATCTCTAAAGACGACGCGGGCGTCGGAGATAGGACGTCGGAACTGTACATGACGTGGCTAGAGGCACGGTGAGTGGGTGGAAGCGGGAGAGCAGCTCTTTGAGCTATTATAATTTAGTGAAAGGGTAGAGATGTTGAAAGCCGTAATACTGACATTTCCAGGCCACATTGATAGGAACTAGACCGTTATTGAGACCGTAAGTTGTGAGAATAACAGTTGTGCCCCTGTGAGAAATACAATTATGGATTTTATAAGGGATGAAAGGTGAGGGCATTGTTCGAGTAATATGACTAATGAGGCCGGGAAATTGCTTTGTCTTTTTTTGTCATCAATGAACCACACAGGATATTTAATTCTATAATTTGATGTATAGATCCAGCTTCTCTGCTATATCACATTGTGAACGATATTTCTTGGGTGTGTGCATATTCTACGATACATTTTTCTCCACTATAGGCATCAAGTGTACTTCCGATCAAATTGTTTTTCACTGATGTACTTGAAAATATGAGTATTTTTCTAACATTTCATTATATTATTTCTGATACTTCACCAACACATAATTAACAAAAATAACAATATAATCAAATGATACCAATGTATAAACATTCGTATGATGCATTGTTTCAATTGTACGCCTATACTTGGGAAAATTATCTGAATTGGGCTTAACTAATCACATAAGTTTCCATCACGTTATATTCTCTATTACATTTTTGCAACAATTGAATTGTTCAATTCAATTTCAATTTCATTTGTTCTTTACTTATATCACAGACAATAAAAGTTATGAAAATGTTAACTCCCTAATAAGAAAAATTCTTGTGCTTGAATAGATAATAATATGAACTAAGTTCTAAACGTGGTTTTACAAGTTTATTTATAAAATAAAGATCATTCACGAAAAGTTGATGATTACTGAATAAATGTTGAGTAGTTGTGCCTCTTTAAGATAAGTTTCTATTTCCACTCCATTGTATTGCGTCGTGCGGTTAGTCTATAGCTCCGTATACATTGTATCGCTGTGTGTATAAATAGTTACCACAATCGTTGCAAATAGTCTAGTTGAGGCACTTCAGTTGTTGCTGTTGTTGTTGACAGTTTCAGGATGATGTGATAGGAAAGTAAACACGGATCTACTTCTACTGCGTGTATATAGCAATCAACTAATATGATAACAATCATTGATCTATTCCAATGGTGTCATTGCATTTCGTTATCGCAATTATTGAAGCAATTTCCACTATTTTTAATTATTGCTGCTTCGACCCCACCATAGCTGAGTAATATGGGATTGCAATTGGGTTGGTGATGATAGAAGGATTAAGCGATGATAAAAGAAAGGACTTGTACAAAACGCAACCCGAACGATTCGAATGCTCGGTTCTAGATTTCGAAGCATTGGCTCGAATGCATGAGCCAAACGAACGCAGTTTTCACGGAAGTATCATTTCGTGATGTAGCTGTGAATATAATAAAATACAATAGCGGCCAAGTACTCTGCACTAATGAGTCTTATAATGAAACCGTTGCTGCCTACAGGCTTATCAGTAATTGTCCTACTTGCCCTCTTCATTTCCTCCGTTGCGTACCTATTTTTCTAGTGGTTCAACAATATTATTGTTCAAAAATAATGTTTTCTCTCTGACCAGCGACGGACATTAAATGAATTAAAAATAATCAAACTTCAGTCCATTCCGGGTTGATTCATTTCAATTTATTCATTTTTAATTAACTGGGCATCAAGTAGGTGCTATGTGTCAATGTCGAATACGCACAAAACGTAGATAGCAAATGAAATTGCGTCGTTACTGCGTGCAATGATAAAAATATGGAACTTATCAACGTTTTGTTGCATGACAGGTGAACAAATATGAAGCAAAGAATCTATAAAGTGTTACAGTAGCGCGTCCACTTCATGCGTAAAAGTGTGGAAGAACGTTCAGGAAACAAAATGTGATACTTATAACGGAAAAATATTGTTTCTTTCGTTCTTTCTTGGTGCTAACTTTATGACACGTTTACTGACCACCTTTCGTCTGTCAATAACCCTTAGGGATGAGTTATTCGAGCTGATATAACTACGAATGTGTAAATATTATTCTTTATATATATAGCAGTGAAACGCAGGATATTTCATGGGAGGACTTCCAATGAGTTTGACCGAAGAACGTACTTATTTTCAGCAAGGAAAACAATACACATGTTTGAGTTGAAGAGTGAGCATGAAAAACTCAACCAAAGATATACCGTTTGATTATTTAATTTCATATCGTATACAATTGGGATTCAAAAAACCTTTTGAAATGTATCCATCATTTTTGTCTTCAGAATGTCTGAAATTTCAAATTTTATCATATGAACATATTATTTACTGCATATCGCCATATTATTTTAGGGTATTTTCAGAATTTTAATGAATCTCTCACAATAAATTGGATAGACGTCATCCAAACTATAGGCCTCTAGTTTTCATTTAGAAGTTGACCAATTCCTGGAATATGTTATATGTTCTTCAATTTTTCATTACGACCTTAGCAGCGAACACGGAATAAAAATACCAATTGGGACCGAACGGGTCATCGCTCATTCAATTACAGGTGAAGACAAAATCAAGTCTTCTTTCAATTTCGTTTGTGATGTCAAGAAAATTTTAGCAGTAGAGGGAAAAACAATGAAAGTGGAATAATAATTGTGGTGATTGATGAGATTTTTCATTCGAAATGAAAGAAACCAAATCTCTTTCGGCGTCTTGAGACTGGCATGACTGACAGTGTTAAGTCCCATCTTATGTACCTCTTCCACCTCACCACTCCCTTCTTTGAATTTCTACTCCACTTAGAAGACAACTGTCTCATTTGTCTTCCTAGGCATTATAAGATAAATAGAAGTGATGAAAAGACGTATATGTGTTCGTGAAATAATGATATTCAAAATAACCATTGTTTAAATTTCATAGGGAATTAAGTGTTCATTAAGATTGTTTTGGAAAATTTAAAAACGGTATGTTATCTCAATAATGTCAATTATCTGTCACACACCTGATACGGAATGTATATGTGAAGAAAATGGCCCGAGTTAATAATACACTTGTCACCAGGTAGAATTTAAAATTTTAAATGAGAACATTTGTTTTGCGCCTAGGGATTTATCTAACAAGAAAAACAAATCTCCACTCTACGTTGTTCCCAAGTTATAAATTTTCCCACAAGATAAATTGCTTGCTCTAGGTGACGCAATCGAAATGTTTCAAAATTGCATTTTTACTGAGCAGTCGCTTGAACACAAATCTCTTCACACACACGCGCGCGCACACACACAGATCGCAATCTCAGACACATTTGCATACATATATATATATATATATATATATATATATATATATATATATATATATATATATATATATATATATATATATATATATATATATATATATATTATGTATAGGCCTATATAGGCTTATATATTCACAAACACGTATTTGAAAATATGTTGTTAAGCCTATAGTAAAACAGTTAGGTTCACTCTGGTGCTGGAAAATATATTACTGTGATATGTTCCTTCATCAGTTTCGTCTTTCGGATCTCGCAAAGACATTTCAATTGGTTTTAAATCTTCACAATCATCCACAGTGGTTTTATAAATGCAACCAGAGTCGAACGAATGCTCGTACTTTGAAAGTGAGCACAGGTTCATATCTAAATTCTCATTGCATCGGGAAACGATCTTATTTTTTATTACTTGAATTTTATGCTGCTTAATGACCCCGCCAACAGCTAGGTTATATGGGGATACGAATGAGCGGGTGACAATGGATCGATGAAGTGATGCTAGGTAAAAAAACAATGGATCGCTAAGGGATGCTAGTAAAAGGACATTTACAAAAAATATGCCTTATGCGGGACTCGAACCCACGTCCGACTTGATTTCAGTTTCTACCACTATCTACGATAGTTGACTGATCACGGGGGCGGCTTCTTACTTCGAACAAAGTGCATACACTTATATAATTCAATAAAAAGACAATTTTCTAGAAGAATGTTTCTGTACTTAAGTAATTGAACGCACCTTCAATACTTTCAGCAAACTCGACTGCTGAATGCGGAAACTTAAAAGGGTCACTCTTTTAAAGGTAATTTGATTCCGCTTGTCGAGTTTAGCGACTAAAAAACTCGAGATCAATAAATCTGACGTCGTGAGGATTTGATGAGATGTTAGATCTGTCGGAGAATTCTTCCTTTCTATTTATCTAGAAAAAGTAGCCAACATTGACATTAAAAGATTTTTTCCCTTTGATTCCTTCATCTTTGTTTACAGTTTCAAAGAGGTTTGTTGATGGATCAGCCATCTCAGGTTGAACGACCTCCGAAGGAAGCAATTTCGTGGAGAAAAACTAAGCATCGAATGAGCATGTATATAGTACGATGTCCTGACTCGTAGATGAAAATCAAGCACGTTAGTTGAGATGCGAGACGTTACGCACGGAAGAAATTGAGAAGATCGCGAGCTCGGATCGAAGGCTTGAAACTCCCGTGATAAATGAACCGTGGCTTGTATAGCAAGGGTCGGCTTCCACTCAAATAAGTCGTATCAACTCACACTATTAAACGTGTTTCATCAAAGGACAATTTGTGCAAGAAATTAGTTATGCTACTTCTTACGTAGCTATTAATGCTACGAAAAACAACTAATGAACTAATAATATTGATTATTCAATCGTTGAATTGACCAAACAATCATGAAAGTTATTTTGGTAACGGTTTTTCCATTATCTAGGCTTATACCAGCTACCAAAATGTTATACTTCGGCAGGTAGTATCACCACCACTTTCAGCGCAGAATTTTCCGAAATCGACTTCAATACAGTATAATCGTTTGATTAATAATGAAATTGATTTAAAATCGGATGATAATCGAATAATCTGCCCTATACTCATGACAAAAAATCAAATATTTTTAGAAACCTAAAACGTGATTTTTTGTTGCTATTTGAACCGAACTAAAACGAACTCACACCTCATTCATACAAATACAGATAATAATTGAATCATTGATATCATTTCCACCGGAGTGAAAACACGGTTAGTGAGACTAGAAATAGTTGGCGTTAACATTGACATCAATATGTGATCTCAATGTTGACGCCAACTATTCCACATATTTTATCATTGATGCATAAGAGTTTGATATTGACATCAATATGTGATCTCAATGTTGACGCCAACTATTCCACATATTTTATCATTGATGCATAAGAGTAGGTTAATGATACAGCAAACATAATTGAGTTACAAGTTACAACTACTATACAGGACGAAAAATGTATTTCATCAACATAAAACAATTGACAGATAATACGATTAAAATTGTGATGCATGTAGAAGGTTTGGCAAGTAAAATTATATAAATGCTCAAGTTTGAATAAAAGAGTAAAAAGCTGTTACGAATACTGAAATTAATCAAGTTTTTTCAAATAGTTGACTGTTCACAGTTTATATACCATAATGAACACGACATAACTAATTTATAAGGTAAACTCAAACTTCCAATGTGTTTGTTCATTCAAACTTTCTTTAAAAGTTAAAAAGCAAATTACCCGAAATTAGATTGGTGAGCGTACGTACTCCCCGAGGCTGATACTTTCTTGACTTTGAAGAGAGACGAAAAAAAATTTCACCCAGAGAAATATCTACCCACACACCACGAACAGTATGCTGTTCAGGCGTTTATTGAATGACAAAAAAAGTGAAAATATGAGCATATTCTCACGTACCCAAACTAAGTGAGAACATTCATTTTTTATGTTAATATGAGTAACTCAAATCAAGCAATTGCTACATGCGTTGTAGCATGAATGACATATCACTATGGAGAAAATGTCCTGAAAATTCACAAACGTTAGTTTTTTGAAACTGACTCGATTGACATAATTGTTCTCGTCTCAAAACTTGAAATTCTACATTATTTAATTCATGATATATTTTCAAATTTTCTGCTATGGTAATCCGATAGGTATTTAATTTCATCCAACGCTATATTGAAAATATTTGACGAATGAAATTAATTCTGAAAATATACTTCATTCATACAGTAGAAGACTGTGGGAGAAAAAAGAACATTATAATCTGTATATTTGTTATTTCTAATTTTCATATTAATTTATGCGAGAAGGTGATTAAGAAGTTGTAGATACGATTTACATACATAGATAGTGCAAAGAAGTCGGACGTGAACAGTTGCTTTGGAACTATCACGGTATCGACCTGGATGAGAGAGGGAAAACACAAAATAAAACTGTCATGTTGGTCGATGGTCGATCGTGGCGGGAATCGAACCCTGGTGTCCGATATGAGGGTTCAGTGTGATCATATGTCATTAAAATATATTAGATTCAGCTGGAGAACGTATATATGAGACATAGTGGATACTGAAAGAACAAGGTCCACGTTTTTGACATTCAAGCAGTTCCTATTTTCAATTTATCACATGTTAATAGCTAATAATTTCAAATCAAATTCCGTTAGCACATGCATGTATTTTGAGAATTGCCTATGAATGAAATATGGTGAGGAGGAGGTGACTGTGATGTTTCTGTCAAAAAATTACTTCATGGCCATTTTCTTCTATAATATATAAGCTATATCCTATATGTAGTCGAGCGGTAGCTCGACGGGAGCCAAGTCCCGCGCGAATTTATCTACAGGCTACATTGTTTACACGAAGTACTTCCTCTCCGAAATTAATGCACTTAGATTACTCTAGTTTGTTGTAATGGAATGAGGTGCCATACACGACACGCCACACAAGAAAATTGCCACGCATATTTCATTTCATCATGTCAAAAGCTATTACTCCTTAGTTATGATTACCAAACGTTTGCATTACATGCCTAATATCTATCCACACATATGCATTTTCCCTCTCTAAGAGAGTTAACTTGGCCAACACTTTTTATATCACTGGTTTTGAATGCCGAAGATTTGAGATAACATGGGCTCGCCTCCCTGTTTTTACAAGTTTTTGTTTTTGGTGGGCATAGATTTTCACACGAAATGATAACCAGTATAGTCCAGTCCTTAGTCCTAGTGGCCGGTGGCCGTAATACCTGCAGTTGCAGACATTGTCAAGGGACTGTGAGTGTGCAGATCAAACCACTGACGTTCTGCCATAATAGCGAACTGTCTTGCAACTATATCTATCGTATATGCTAGAATATGTGTTGAATAATTTATCTAAGACTCAAACCAAGACGAAATAGGCCGACTTGGTATTCAGATAGGAAATTTAATGGATTTCCAATAAAATCAGAAACTTGGGAACCATAAAATAATCCATTAATGTATTTTAATGGCCATTCTCAGCAGCTAATATTTCAATCTCAATTTCACTATGTACTCAACTGTGTTGTCATAAAATGTTCAAGAATACTAATACCGTATACCAGATATAAACTGCGATACTTGAAGTTATTGCTTTTTGTCATGTTTATATTATGGTATCTATTTATATGCAGTGGTTGATGTATTCGTAAAATAAGTAGTAGCGTACTTAGATTACTAGTAGACCTATCTATATGGTATTTATACATACACACATATATATATATATATATATATATATATATATATATATATATATATATATATATATATATAGATGTATGACATGTCACTAGTGCTGAGCTTGGAAATAATTCATCATTTCAGATTGAGTAATGAATCGAGAACTTTGTTAATGCATAATTAATTTTTGCGTACAGTGCGTTGGCATACAAACTTTATTCAAAATGAGCGTCTATCAATGTTTTTACTGATAGAGCTGGATAAACTATATTCAATACTACTGAAAAGTATATCTAGAGACACAACTAATCAACAACAACAACAACAAATGGGTGTCGCCTGGCCGAGCCTAGGTTCGTTAATACCAATGTATACAATAATAATGAGAAAGCATTTCATCTGAAATAGCTCTGGAGTTTCTATTTGTAAACTAGACAATAATGCAATTACCTTCTCGATGACCCATTTTAGTAGTTTATAAATAGAATTGTGCGAAGCCAACCTCACACGCATCATTTGAAAAGATCTCTCGGTTTGAATACAGATAATCGACTGTAATTATACTATTACTGAAACAATCTGGCCCAAGAGCACTTCTATATTTGTTTTGTTTACAAACTTTCAGCAAGTGTTTGAATCTAGTCTTGACAATAATGTCTGCATGAAGTTAAACAATTGCTTATCGGCACATGCAGCGTAGTGGTTAACGCGCTCGCTTTATGTGATCCGTGAGGTGAGGGGAAATACGAACCCAGTTCGATCCCCGCTGCCGACCATCTTTACAGGGGTTTTTCATGGTTTCCCTTTGAAGTCTAGGCTAATGCCGGGATGGTTCCTACAATGAGTCGGCCATGATCGCTTCCTTCCCATTACCTAAGAACCTTCATCTCATCATCCCATCATCTCATTGATGATCTATCCGACGCCATTAGATCTGCGCTAAATTGTATTTGTGGCTGCTTATCCGAAGAGTGCATGTACATTCGAACCTACTCGTCTAAAATGAAACCTTATAGAGGTAACTTTATTTAAATTTCAGCCGATCATGTTTTCATGACTAAACATCACAAAATCCCCTCTTTAGACCCATGCTTCATTTTGGAATTATCATGCATGCATAATTCATTAAAATAATCCCCCGGCTTTGAAAAAAAATCTACCCTCACTATTTTTTTATTAGGTACGGTATATGAATGAATTCCGTGACCGGTCTACCATCCTATGATATGCTCTAGTTTTCTCCAACTGTTTGTGAAAAACAAGTTTCCTCATTTGCATATACGGCTCGCAATACGTATTCTTGTATTCCTTTCGCGAACTCCACGAAGTATATTTTTTCTGTGAAGACGTTTTATAGATTCAGCTCAGTCAATTATCGCTAGCGGTAGAAACTGAAGTCAGATCGGGCGGGGGTTCGAGTGATGTTTTGTCGAGAGCATGTTTTTTTTAAACGTCATTGAGGCTTTCATTATCACCCGCTCATTCGTACAATTGTTTTGATATACATCGAATTCTAATTTAGGGACTAATAACAGTGGAAGTAGGTATTGTTCGAAAAATTTCTGACATTGATGAGATTACTTGATAGCTCATGATATTCAGACCCAGATATTAAGCCCAAGTTCAATTATTATAATCCCAGCCTTCTTGAGACTTCGTGGGAGTTTGAGGAATGAAGTTTCCATTGAAATTAGAACATAATCATAGCGGGAAAAAAATGAAACTACCATAGTACAAAACAAATTCTATTCTTGTTTTATTAAATAATATCAAGCTGATATTAAGCTGTTGATGTGTCAACAGATGTGGATGTTTTACTGTGCCACCGTGTACGAATTACACAATTGTACTTTTAAATAAATATATATATATATATATATATGCATTCATATTATTATGCATCATGTCGGATGATTGAACAGTCTACACAGAGTGAAACAGCTGATGAAAATATCCGTAATATTCTGATGATTATTCATACTGTTTTCAGATAACTATGATTATCAATTAGCAGTTATTTCGAGTGATTGAAATGTATGATGAGACTAAAATATCAGAGAATATTCAATGAACCAAGTCCGAAAATACATTAGAATAATCATACATATAGAGGCCTATATACACACATGTATATATATATATATATATATATATATATATATATATATATATATATATATATATATATATATATATATATATATATATATATGTATATAGCTATGTATGTGAAACTATTCTGAAAGATGTCCGTCAACACCCATACGTCATCCTTCTATTTCAAAACACATTCACGTGAGTCGCCCATCAACGTAAATAGCCGGACCCAACACTGACGAGTTTTTATAATTAATTTCGGTCGCTTCTATATGACAACAACAACAACAACAACAGGAAGGTCGATAACAAGTACGACGTCGTCAACACTGGAGGATGAGAAACACTCGGTGATGATGATGTCACTGTATCTGATGAAACTCCACGTGGGGGTGACAACAGCTTCAATATTGCGTTTCCAGGATATATCATTTCTTTTCATATTACAAATTTGATTAAATCTTGTCGTCGGACAATAAAGATATACATAAAGATATATATATATATATATATATATATATATATATATATATATATATATATATATATATATATATATATATATATATAGCAGACTCTTCACAGCAGAGGGTACTTAACCTGGGATCGAAGAGAGCTCACGCCATTCGGTTACACGCAGCCTGCTGATCAACACGGATCCCTGAAGATGACAAGTGATATATTGTCGAAACGTCGGAACAACAACGGATTTTTTCAGATCCAGCAATTGTATTCTAAAGAGCGAACGTGGTTGTCCCGAGAAAAGAGTTTAACATATATATATATGTGTGTAGTTTCGGATGTTGATGTTGAAGTTTCTCGGGACAACCACGTTTGCTTTGCTCGATACAATTGTTGGATCTGAAATGAGACGTTGTACCGATGTTTCGACAAGATAGCACTTGTCATCTTCAGGGATCCGTATTGGTCAGCAAGCTGCGTGAAAATTCGGTTCTACGCAGCCTGCTGACCAACACGGATCCTTAAAGATGACAAGTGCTATCTTGTCGAAACGTCGGAACAACGGATCCTCCCAGATCCAACAATTGTCTGCTAAAGAGCAAACGTGGTTGTCCCGAGGAAAGAGTTCAACATAATATATATATATATATATTCTTTGTTTCTAGGGTATTGCCGTATGCTCAATATGATAAAATTATGATGAAAGTGTGTATACAATATGTCAATAAGAACCTGCTTTATCAACTAAGGAATAACGTTCTTAGCGAAAATTTGCGAATTTATTATTACTCTCGGTATTTCCGTACGATTAACTTATTTATGTTTGATCATCCGTCGGTCCAAACCACTCTAGGATACTCTTGTTTTTTCCCATCGGCACAATGAATTCTTCGAATGAAGTTCAATATTAATGAATTAAAACTGATTCTCTCCATGTATTGTAGGACTATCAATTGGATTGAAAGACATTGAAATCATTATTTTTTGGCAATGAAATAAATAGCAATCTCTGTAAGCCATGTCTTGACAAGAACTGGACATGAAAATACCATCTTTAAGTCCATACAAAACATTTGAACAAATTGTGAAATATCACATTCTGTTTTTATCACCGAAACTTTATCCGCCGAGTTTGAGAACGACGTGTTTTGACTGCAAACGGATACTGAAAGATGCTGTGTGTATGTCAGTATCGTGTTTTTAACAATGTCATTAGACAAGAAAACCGATCCGCTGTTTGTTATCCGGTATAGAGCATATCCCCTCTCTGACCGATGCAAGCACGCATAACACTGGCATCAATTATTCGTAAAACAACAGAGACGATATCGCGTATCAGATTCAAAATAAAAATTGTGGGAATAGACTTCTATCAATGACATAGTTTGTTGTGAAATGAAAATGGATTGACTCAAACATGTGTGTGACTCAAATATCAATATATGAAATGAATCAATGGAATGAAATGGAATGAAATGGAATGAAATGGAATGAAATGGAATGAAATGGAATGAAATGGAATGAAATGGAATGAAATGGAATGAAATGGAATGAAATGGAATGAAATGGAATGAAATGGAATGAAATGGAATGAAATGGAATGAAATGGAATGAAATGGAATGAAATGGAATGAAATGGAATGAAATGGAATGAAATGGAATGAAATGGAATGAAATGGAATGAAATGGAATGAAATGGAATGAAATGGAATGAAATGGAATGAAATGGAATGAAATGGAATGAAATGGAATGAAATGGAATGAAATGGAATGAAATGGAATGAAATGGAATGAAATGGAATGAAATGGAATGAAATGGAATGAAATGGAATGAAATGGAATGAAATGGAATGAAATGGAATGAAATTGAATGAAATGGGATGAAATGGAATGAAATATATCATTTATGCGAATTATTAATTAAATACTGAAATAGTATTGACAATCAAGTTCAACAACAAGTAAATTCGCTGATTGCTGTGATCGGATTGTACGAATAATTTTTCATTATCAAACACATTGCCCTTGGCTAATGGATATTCTCGTACCTTGAATAATAATCAGCTTAATCAACATATTTTTTCATTTTTCCATAGAAGCTGTCCCAGTCATTGATTTATTATCACTAATATTCACGAATATCTATGTATTTACTGATTTAATTCAGAAAAAAAACTTATACACTGCAACTTATACACGATTTAATTGTGATTGTCATTTGATGGTTTACCACCAGTGATAGGTATGTTCTATTAGTAGGCCACCTGAATAAATACATCATGAATTATGATCGCCAGAGGTATATTAGTATTTCCAAATGCACACTCGATACATACAACAGCTCACTTGAATGAATATTATGTTTTCTGAGAAAAATGATCGAGTAAATCACTAGTGGTCAGTTATTGTTTTGAGTTAAAATTGCTATCCACTACAACTTTGGTATTATTTTGTTTTTCTCAACTTCACCAGTTGACATTGTAGCATGGCGAATGCTATGTCTTCATATAAAATGTCGGTCCGATAAAAACTCGGTATGTGTATTGTTGTTGTACATTTCTATAAAAGCCTGTTTCAACACTGTGATAATTGCTTCTTTCTTCCATCATTTATTGCTTTTCGTTTCCGTGACATTCGAACATCGTAGACAACACATAACCAGATATATACTTGTATTCACGAAAGAAGAATTTCGTCTACGCTAACATAACGCAAATATTGCCGTCATATTCATGATGGATATGATGTCATATGATGGAAGAATATTTGAATGTGTGTTGTGTTTTTGGATTGAAAAGATATTACCTTCAATATCATTCTATATCATTATTCAATACATCGTCATTCAATACGATCATTCAATTTTTTCATGACACAAAGTTGCACACAGTCATTTGGCTGGTCGACGACCCTCTTCTTTGGTTGATATAAGTATTTATACCAGATACATTATCAAAAATGTATACAAAGAGTGACATCTCTACTCTCTGACGGAATTATATAACAACGTTGAAATGATCTTTCGAAATGCGAATCTTATTTCTTCCATCCGAGAAGTGTCTTCAGATATCTTTGGGAATTTTTCGCAATAGCAATGTGAGAGGAAGAATTAATACTAGTGACTTGATCAAAAGACAAACGGAACTAGAAAGTGAGAAAATCAGTGATAGTCAAATTATAGAAAAGCCATTATGTTGATTATTTTAGACCACTTCTTGAATAATTCTACCAAAAGATTGTACATATATATTTATGTCTGTTACTGTTAGCAGACTGAATATAAATTCAATACGCGCTTCAACCCCTAAACAAATATTTAATATATTCTTCTGCGCAATTCTCTTGACGAACTTTCTTCATTATTCCTGTAGAAGAAAAGTTCCAAAGCTTATGTAAGCATTGCACTCAAAAATAGCAAAATAACATTTTCTAATTTTAGAAGAGTAATTCACTTTTGTGAGTGTTTCTCTTGTGAATTCGAACCCTTCTACTGTTGACCTTCCAGATGGTTATGTGTACACAAAGCGGTGAGCCGCTTTCGACGCCGCTTTCGACGCCCCAACGACGCTCGGAAAACTATACCCTTAGGCAGCGTCCTGAACGTTATTGCTCTTGACCCTGGTCAGAAAGAAATAACTTCTGATGTATGGAAGCTTGGATAGTAGCTATCGTACCGATAGATACACGAATGTGACGTCACTCATGGTTTCCGATGCAGATTTTTTCGCGGGATATGTAACAATGACGGTGAATTGTTTGCATCTTCCAGTTTTGCAAGATGGTTGAATTTTTATCATTTTGTGAAGCTATTACTGGGTTGACTAGACTGTTTTTTTTCGATTTGTCTGAGATTCTACAAAGAAGACATCAATGCAAAGATGAAAATACTGCTCGGAAAAATGAAGCACATTTATGCAAGAAAAAGCTATGAACTCTCCAGTTATCAGAACTAAATGTTGGATGATTATTGAAATATACAAGATACCGCGAAGGAACTGGTGCAATATATAACGTGATAACAGCACATTGCTGGTAATATAGTAACATATATCTACTACTCTACTAAAGATACTACAACTATATACATAGCTCTGAAATAATATTGAACGCTTTTGCCTACCCAACGGGACGATAACTACATCGCACCATATCTCAAATCAAAGTTGGAAGTGGCATCTGATAATGTGTATGGTGTCGGTGCTGATGTAGCTATCATTAGTAATATTTCATGGTGAAGGTATTTAGTCCGTTGTAATTGTTGCAAATATATATTGAAAAAATTGAAATTGAAATCTAAAAAATATTGGATAACTATAGCTTATAGATCTATTCTGTCCAACCCAGTACTTTCTGATTTTATGTTCTTGTTTATTTGATTTGTGTGTACGTGCTCTACGGTAACATAGATGAACCGATCCAATTGAATGTTATTCAAGGCAAACTCACCTCCTCATTATGTATTATTTAGTTTCAGGTTGAGTGCGTGAGAAATTGATGATGACATTTGAAATGTGATGCCTATAAGAAATTGAAAAATGGTTTTATTAGAAAAAATGAACTCAGAGATGGTGAGAGTACAAAAATAATATGTATGGGTTTGACAAGCCATTTGATAAGTTTTTTGAAATAGAAAATTCTTAGTGAAATCGATTTGAAATTCGAACCACAGAATTTCGATGAATATCAAGTTGAAAATTCAATTTTCAAAGTTCAAAGATCAAAGATCAGTTCAAAAAGAATGACTATTCGAAATCAATATATCTTTCGAATTTACAAGGTGATATAACTTTCCTATACTGCTGTTCTATTGTACCTAGAGTTGATGATTGGTACACAATAGAAACAGGAGATACATAACGTGTTGATTTAGATTATTCAAGTGTCTCATGAGATAGTTTCATATACGCTGAAATGGATTGTTCTAACTATTTGCCTCTTTCTTCATATGTTTGCGTAAAAGATGGGTAGCTGTCGTTCGGAGGGATTATTAATATCGCTCAGTTGAGACGCGTCGGACTGAAACTTGGAAAACGTTTTCTTCTGCAGACTGAATAAATAATGATATCGCTATTTCATTCCCAATAATGGCAACCATATGTATTACCGAACCAATGCGTTGGATGTGCCCCTTATTCCATGCAAGACTATCTATCGAACACGACTGATGGTTATGGACAAATTGAATTCACATTCAGTTCCATATCTTGGTATAATGATGTAATTATTTATTTGATGATACAGGAAGATGTTCACATGTCGCTACGGATTCAAAACTGAATGAGATATGGGTCGGGTGCATGTTTTTATAAAATATTCTACTTTTTGAAGTATTTTTCTCAGATATGGAAAAATGAGTATATATATATATATATATATATATATATATATATATATATATATATATATATATATATATATATATAATATATATATCATATATGATATATTACATCAGGCTCAATGTTCAGTTACGTACACTTTTTTCAGCCACTTGGCTGTGATATTGTTGTTATTGTTGGAAAATTGCTATTGCTTCTCATTATAATCCTCTCAAGAAAGACGCGACAGGACTCCAGAAATGGAAGCCTAAGCATTATATTGGAGTTATTCCCTATATTTTGATCTGTTGCTGTGTTTTTCTTGAGGCGTTTAATCCCTGAAAAGTGTTCCATCATATCTATTCTCATATATATATATATATATATATATATATATATATATATATATATATATATATATATATATATATATATATATATATATATATGAGTTCGTTATTGTAATAATTATATCAACAGGTTTAGCTCCGGAGAGCGCAGCCACTATCGTATAATGTGTTATTGTTAAAAAGATATAAATTTTATTTTAAAGATATAAGATTAAAAAGATATGACCATTCTTCAAGAGAACATAAAGCAAATAAACTATGGGAAAAATATATACTGTAATTCATCATAAAACAAGTTAATATTGACTATAAATAGGTAAACAAGAACCCCAGTACTTGACGGAAAATTGTTATAGACATAATAACCAACTACCTAACGTGTATACGGTATTACTATGTCTTTACTATAGTGATATTACGATAAAATGATAATAATCTTTTTGTTTCTACGTAGAATCTTCATTTAACTCCTTTAGTACCCTTCAGTAATAACAACGCTCAAACTCTAATATAAATATAAATATGATATAAACCCTAGTAAAGGCCCATATAATATGATTTTATATAGTATAGCTAAAGTATTATTACTTCACGACTCATCTATACACATTTTACATATATATATATATATATATATTGCATATAAGATGACAGTATTAATACAACATATCTACTCTCGACAATTCTTTTGTCAACCATTTATTCTGTTTGAACATTTCTGGCGTTTCTCATACATATTATACTTATAGAGATGCAAGGTTTTTACAGAGCACTGGAGAGAGAGGGAAGGGGGGGGGGGGGATTTAATATCCAACCCCGCATAGTACAATTCGAAATAATGCTTCCCCAATTGTATTTCTGAACGATAAGGGAGTTTGCGTATCCAATTCGTTGGCCTAACTGAATTACTGGCAACTACACTAATCTGGACTACGATTGTGGGTAATACTGAACGAATAACAAGACTACAATGCACGAATGAGTATGTTAATATACCTGATATTCCTAACTAATATTTCTTGTGACTGCGAGTGCACGTTCACAAAATTGTGATTCTCGAAATGTTTCCATTATGGCCTAAAACCTACCTCAATGAAGGTTCAGTTTCTGCATATAGTTGAGTAATAATTTAAATATATATATATATATATATATATATATATATATATATATACATATATATATATATATATATATATATTTAATTGAGGGAGAGATGATCAAATGTGGGAAAATATTTGGCTACATTCGAATCGAATATGAGACAATTAAACGATGAATAACTTATGTGGATGTTGACATATTGTTTTGAGGTAAATAGTTTCTCTATGGAAGAAGGCATCCCTTCCCTCCCTTCCATCAACGTTAGACCATTGCACAGTTTTTGAATTTCGAGCAAATATACTTTCTGTTCCGGGTCAATATTATCACGAAGTGAAATGTTCAGCCACTTTGACCATTGTTGAATTAAGTTAGTTGCCTTTGAGTTCGTTTGCTTTTACTAGACGCAGCAGGGTAGAAATCCATTTCCTGATTGAAAGTTTCTATACTGATGTGAAAAACCTCGAGTCAGTTCCGACCAGTTTCTCCCTTACACGTTATAGAAATCATGTATTGATAATGATAGCATCTACTGTATGTCTATATATCTTTGAACTATTTTGAAAATGTGATCACTGGCTAACGAACTTATCAATATCGCATAACCAAGATTATTACACAACGTTAGATTTGATGAATTAAAACATGGAGCAGTAAGAGATATTTGAGGATTTGTATGGAAATGATACATTTTGTCAACGTATATGACCATACCATATATACAAAACATTCCACATGTGTTGAGAAGAAATAATGAATTGGCTTCATTACGTTTGATCCGCGTACTGAAAAGTAATTATATTTTCATTGGTTTTTCGTCGACGTGTATACATACCGTAGGCCACATCGTTTGATTGATCAATTCGAAAATATTCCATATATACGTATTTGACTCACACTATGGTAAGAGCTGGACCAGAATTGTAGTTCCTGATTATTTTGATAGAATTTCATTCTGAAATTAATTCAATTTTGAATTTTTTTCACATCTTGGATTTGATTCATCACCCGACCACTGTGATAGAAGTAGCTCATAGTAGGCCACTCAGATACTGTGAGCATTTCGAAAAACCTTATTAGTACTTTCAAAATAATACCATCTAATAAAGAGCGCATTTCATTGCATGTTGTTCTATAACATTCGTAATGACTTTAATAATCTATTATCCCCACTTATGGTTAAAATCAACTTTGAGACGAAAACTGTGTGATAATATTTCACTTATATTCAAATGGTTTATATAAATCTTGGGTGAATCAAATCATTTTTTTTAAGACGGTACGTGTATATTTATTTTCCACCTGAAGTGTCAATAGACGATGTTGTTCTCTTTTTGACATGTCACAGTCACAGGCTACTATTTAGTATAAACTCAATCACCTGTGAAAAAGGAGAAAACATCGTCTCTGATACAAGAGGGCAAATGAATATATACGTATTGACAGTTACATATTGACAGTATTGACAGTGTAATTACAGTTGCTTTCACTCAATATGATTTATTGATCATATAAATATAAGTGAATATCATCACACAATATTTTCTTGTCGAAATGTATGATTCTATATAATTATTCCATATTACTCCATAATTATATATTCATATGGTGCCTATGGTGCACACCGCAAAATATGGAAAAGAAGCTTCAATGTTTTTTGGCGAATAATATTTTTTTTACATAAAGGTATTACAAACCTCTCATACTGAGCAAGAATCAGAGTTTCAATTTCCATGAAATCAGTGCACGTATCGTATGAAACGCAAATGACGTAAAATTAATATGAACACATAATCTGGTTATATTATTCAGTTCATATTGATGTGACCGTTGTAGCGTATTGCTCAATTGTATTCGTTTCGAAATCATTCAACAATTTATATTTGTTTGATACGGGTAAACAAGACATTAAGAATGATTTTGAATAAGGAAATCAGCAATTATTATTGAATTATTTTCTGATTGCTCCAATCTACGACACGGAATATCACACTTCATTCTCGTAGTAAAAATGAACTCTTTTCCATGAAATGTGGAGTCATCGACAAGTAAATTGTTGTAGAATCTTCGATTCAAAGGCAATTACATAATCTCACTCCAAGAATGGAGATCGGATGTTGTTTTTTTCTATTGCAAAGGTCGTTATGAAAAGAATGAAAATTCCACGAAACTACCATTGCATAACAGCTATACAAATATAGCGGTGATATTTGTGTGTAGGCCTCCAAGGTTTGTACACGACCTTCTTCTTCCGTGAATGCAGTATACAATGGGAAGATTATTTCTTCTTATAGTTATCTGGAAGTTACTAATATTTCACTTAGGGTCGGTATAACGAAGTCCACTTAACCACTATCTAAGAGTTGGCGGAAACAAATACCAAAAGTAACCATGGTGATATCAACTTCAACTGCCAATTAGAACTACTCCCACATTGGTAATTGAGGCACTTAGAAAATTACAAAGTCTATACAAGTTTGACCTCTTCTACAAAATATATAAAGTTCGAACTCAAGTCAATAACAGAAAAAAAATCGGAATGAAATTATCTTTGAACTGAAAATCTCCATTACAATCATGAAACTATTATTAAATAATATTAATTCCTAATATTACATGTACATAACAAGTGACCCAGTCGCAATGTGTATAATAATATACAACCCATCACATAGCCGATCTCTTCAGTCTTCATTAACCTAAATACGATAACTATGTCATGTAATAACATGCAAATGTTGTACGAGATAAAACCGCCTATACACACTATGCACGAACAACGTGTCTGTATGTGTACGCTTACCAGTGTCACGTCGTCAGTTCAACCTCGTCGATGCTCGATGGCGTACGTCCGACGCGATACTGACAAGCAGTGCCGCATCGGCGCTGGGCGTCGCTATGCGTCGCGGCGTCATAGCAACGGGCGCATTAATCATCCACGAATCTAACAACTAATTAATGAAATATACTGTGGATATTCATGCGATGACATATTGAGTCAAATAATCGAGTCAGTAATTCAACTGTTTTGAGAAATGAGGAAAATGAATAAATATATTTTTAATTTGAATTAAATTTGGTATATATTTCATCATTTGATTTTGCGATTCATTATATTATATACCATCGTGAGTTTGGAAAAAATTATTGTGTCGGGCATTCGAATGATTAATTTTCCGAGTTCATTCATGTGTCACCTGATCATCGGCAGGATTGAAATTATTTCAAAATATGAAAGTTTATTAGCACACAAGAGATATTTTATGATATCGAATATACTTCGCTTTTTGTTGGAAGATATATTATAATAAATTATTATGAACTACACCCGAGACTCATACACAGTTTAAGGAGTGTACGTGCGTATTCGTAGACTTCTTTAATTGTTTGCGATTGCATCTAAGAGATGTTCCATTTTTGTTCATGTTTCATGTCAGTTTCATTCTGTTTCATTACAAAGTTAGGTAACAAGTAAATGAATAACTAATACAATATTGTTGAATAACTATGTCTTTGGTTGCAAATTGTAACCACCACAAACTGTACAGAACATCTATTTATTAATTTTTCAACTTGGTTTCCAACACAAATTTATTTTCATTTGTTTGTCTTGATCTCCATGGTACATTATCATGATTAACTCTTTCATGTTTGCCAGAGCAGTTTCAAATTTACATCACATTAATGCGAAACATCACATTGATGAGTTTTTTCGTATTCATAACCACACGGAATCGGTAATTACCTAATGGAAGTTTTATTTCTAGGAATAAATTATAGATTTTATGTCTCTATATCAGGAAATTGAGACCAGTGGCTCAGTATACTAAACAACTATAAAGAGAACAAGACTATATTTTCAGAGTGATGGGCTATATAAAGCCTGATAATTATCTTTGTCTTCCTCTCTCTCGCTCTCTCCCATATATATATATATATATATATATATATATATATATATATATATATATATATATATATATATATATATATATATACACATATATATATATATATATAAATATATATTCTCTAGGTGTGAGTGTATCTATGTATGTATATATAACAATTTCTGATGCTAAAAGTCCACGACAGCAGAAACGGTGATGTAAATTAATTGTGCGTAACTATATACATTCTTTTTTTCGTTTTGGTTGAACCAAACTGAGATTCTTCGTTCATCTCACAACAGTCTCTCTCCATTGTTTTTTCTGGGTGCTATACGTGGACCAAGAACCATGTATCTTGATGGAAGACTTTTATTAGTAGCGGCAGCTATACGTATAGAGGATATAGATCCATACAATACGCGGGTGCGTTTGTTCGGCAATTTACTAAATGGAATAAATTATATGTGAAATCATTTATTTCACATATTGAATTGTAATCAACTATAATATATTGTATTACTCATTTATTTTTATATTGAATTTTAATAATTAACTACAGTACATTGTGAAGCGATTGATATAATATGTCTGACTGTCCTTAACATGTGAACAGCTTGAATGGAAGTTAAGAATTGAATATTAGATACATATCTCCAGATATCAAACCAGGGTCTGGTTAGTTGAAGCTAATCTGAGCTGTACTTAATGTATTCAGTATGCGTGTAAAAGAGAGACACCTGATATAATTATCACTCATGACATGCCAGATATTTCCAGCATGACTAAGATGTCTCAAATCTCCAAATGCTGGAGAAACTAACGTGCCCGATAGCTTTAATGTCCCCGTGTGACGGGCTAATTTCTTCATATAATGATTCAGTTCTCATTGAATTGGATGATTTAGTTGAATAATGGAAGTATGGATCAATCCGCACCTTCAAATTCACTGATTATAAGAAGGTAGAGGATTCACATCGAATCTAGTGGGAAAAGGCAGGATTCAAGTCATACATACACCATGAAAATTTCACATAATGTCACTGTCTTCCAGAAACAAAAATGGATGAACATGCATCAGGCTAAGCCGTGAATCAAAGATATGTCATCAAAATATCTCAATATGTTATTCTTATCTGAAATACATTGACGTTTTTCAAAACCAATGAGAAGAAACGTGGACTTAAGATCTATGTTAAATGGCAGACAAGAAAAAGGGCCCGATTCTGGAAAGACTAGTGAATGGTGAATATTGAAGCTTAACGTCAATCATGCAAGTTAAATGTAGTGATTAATTCGTTCCAATTGTGCAAAATGACGATTTTAACCACACATTTGTATTTGCCGATATATTTGTATATAGACTAGGATTATACAGCTATTCATTCAAGATTGGTACGCATACACTTGTCGTCACATAAGATGTTTTTTCCAAACTTGTATTTTAACTTTGTACTTGGTCCATTTATTATTTATTGACAACACGGTTCCATATTCGGACACATTCAGGAGAACATGTTACTGATGAGATTGGATCAGTAACTAGCTAACAGTAACAACACTAACATATAAGAGAGCGGGGTTCGATTACCATCGTGGCCGACCAACCTCACTAAAGATAATCTTTTAAAGTTGCTCAGTCGTTAAAGTTAATACTAGGACAGATCAGCACTAAAACAGATTCACTCTGCACAAGTCCATAAAGTACAATAGAAAAAAGTGTTTGTTTGTGTCTATATCCTAAGTCAAAGTTCTCCACATCTATAAAAATGAAATGTATTTACAATAAAACTGTATGTGTACTGTTACAATAAATATTGTACAACTTTCTCAAAACAGAGCTTTTCAAGTGGCAGTCAACTTATTGTGAAACGTTTATACGAACGGAAAAATTACCACATATACAACAAAATGATTGATCACCCTTTTAAATTACTTTTCCATATTTTCAGTTATGAAAAAGTTCATGAAATTAATCTGCCCGTGTTTACACTGCCTTCTCAATTCGAAGACCTCGGAATACAGAGTCGTCAAAACGATCGCTGGATTTTTCTACGGCTTCGTACTAGGATGCAGTAAGTTTTTAACTTCGAATGAATTTCTACAAACCTCGTAGAATTTATATATTTTGTATAAACATTTGACTCCCTAATAAAATTGTGATGAAGATGAATTGCTCTCAATCCAAAAGAGGATCAACATGTCAACGGTTTAAAAAATCACTAAAAAATGAGGAAAAGTAGAATTCAGGTGAGAAATAGAAAACATTGATTACGAATCTATAGACCTGGAGGAAAGTAGAATGAAATTGCATCTGCTACAGAAATATAAAGAAGTCAAACAATTATATTATATTATGAAGGATGGAACAATGAAAAACTTGAGTGCAAGAACATTGAATTACTAGAATATTACTTATTAATCATGGAAATAGCAATGATTGCACATTGTTGAAAATCAATTTGAAATCAAAACCAATGCTGCAAAACAATGATGGATTAGTTGAATTATTCATCAGTCGGAATGAATATAAAAAATTAGTTTACGACAACTCGATTGCCTCGAAACCATTCATGTGTAGCCAGAGCCAGTGCCATCCAATTTATGTAATTATTCAGTACCGTGTATCAATGTATGGATCGAATTAAAACTCGACTTGATGATTTCTAGACCACAACATTACCTATAAATTTCCGTTTCTCTCGAGTATTCTCTCATTTCCTCTCGTTTGTTCTCGTATCATCTCGTATATTACTACGTGAACAAGTATTATAAAATATACCCCTCAAATAATTACTGTCTATCTCCATATTCAGCCCTCCATGTACGTATGTAGACATTTTTTTTTTATTTTCGACCGCTATGAAAGAAAATATTTATCAGAAGTAGAAAACATACATTCAGGGTGAAGACAGAGACCAAACAAATCAAACCTGTATGAATACCGTCATTCAATTAATATTCACTTGAATTTTTAATCTGTTTTTGAATAATGATCGACATAAAACTAGTGATACACAATGAGGCTTTACTTTTTGGGCCAGTATTGTATCGTATTGGTGAATGGAATAACTGGAAATATAATATCATTTATACAATGAAATTAAGTTGAGGAACTTCTAGCATTCAGACAGAATTGGTAATAGCAAATAACTTGGATAAATTATCGTATTTCATAGATTTCATTTCATGGATTGTATTCCAATTCGTGGATGTTATAATGGCAAATATTGCATTGCCAACATGAAGCTACATCAGGTTGTATTGTGTGACCATTTATTACAAAAATACCATAAAAAACCCGATTATACCGATAAACCCGACTATTTGTTGATATTTTTCGAATTACTTCTATTACTATATGAGTTATATTCAAAATAATTGACTTCTGTTTGCCAAGAGTTGAATTTATTCTCCGTTTATACGCGGAAAAATGTATTGTACAATTTCTCCATTCAAGTCCTAAATACTCTTATTTACTAGATTTACTACTCATTTTGGTGATTCCGTGGATGTGTTACATAGCTACTACATCCATCTCAAACTTATTTCATGAGATGATTTTTCAGAGATCAGAATACATTTCGAAGAACGATTTTCTTCCGATTAATAGAAATATTGAGTTTGATTGGCTCTTAGCTATTTTAAATTTAGAACATGAGAAAAAACTTTGAACAGACACCATAATCATCACACATGTTTATTTGAATATATTTGTTCATTTTCGTGTTTATTTTCATATGCATGCTTGACTAATCTTGTTATTTAATCTTTCAGTCCTTTATGAGCTGATTCTTACGGACCTTCAAATCACACCAAGAACTATAATGTACATGGGCCTGACAATTTCCTTGATGCTGGCCGTTGGTAACGCTATCTCCATTCAGGTATTCAGTGAAAATTTGACACCAAAATGACATCGTGTTGTCATCTGATAACATTATGTGATCATTGTGTTTGCGTACATTCTATTGTATAATCATACAAAACTACATCAGTTAGTTTCATATAGGGCCATAATATTGAATAACTGACGTACTGATATAGTGGATAACTGTCGCGTCGATAGTGTGGCCTCCCACAGATATTGAAAAAAAAAGAGATACACATTTGAACTTTTGATTGAAAGTATTTCCATTTTTAGTGCGTTTTGTTCGTATAGCTATCCAATCAAGACTAGGTATAAAAATTCTACATGACATGAATTCATTGTTCACATAGTTAATTATTATCGATCCGCAGCTTCATTGTTTTGTTCAAATTATTTCGTGTTTCAATTTGTTTCAAATATTATCAGATATGGGAATGGAATAGTGAGTTTATACGTTTTTCGATCAGGCCTGATGCGAGGATGAAATAATAATTGACTGATGTTTTTTCCATGTATTATTCATTAATAGTTTCTTGAATATTTCAATATTCTTCCTTTTTATCTCAAATTAGTTCAGCGATATGAACAGAGTACACACAGACATACCTCACACAGTGAGGTATTAAGTAATTTCACCATCAATCACAAAATAATTCATAAGCCATTATAGACCTACATATATTATTTTAAAGAATCAATTTAGGAAGTTAATAATATATTCAACTTCGATCTTCCAGTGATCTCCAAACGATGGAGAAATTTAGGCCCCAACTTTTTTTGTTAGGGTCAAAGTCACAAAAAACGCTATGAAATACAATAATGAAATGTCAAGCAAAAAAATATTCGTTATTATCATTTCATAAGAAAAAAAGTAGAGAAATAAATGATATATAATTCAGCATGAATGGGAAATGTCAAGAACTGTAGGACACTGATTGATTCTTTTGTGCTTTCGGGTAGACAACTACCAGCCAAACTCGATTGTTTCGCATATTTGCATATTATACTGTAACAAAAGAAGATGAAAAATGGTTATGTAAATCGAGGGATTATCTATCTTTCACTGATGTTTCAACGCGATTGATTGAGTCGACGTCGAATCGATTTAAAACTAAATCTAGGAAAAAGTATTAAATTTGACGGAAAGAAAAGACTGTGACAAATTGCATTTTCTCAATATGGAAAGAAACATGAAATATCGTATTTTCCCTTATATAACATGGGGTTAAATGTAGAAGATCTCACTCCCCCTCCCCCACTACTTTTCTCCGCATATATAAAACGGTCGTAAATTAAGATTATAAATTTGGATCCACTCCAATGTTTACTCTGTGTCCTTGGCAATGTCTGCGCCCCTTGTTGTAAGTGGACCGACGCCCCATGGAGCCCCACGACGCCTCATGGTCGACGTCGTTGGCAATGAAAAGTCAAGCCAGAAATCAAAACTGCCGTTATAGCGATATCAAATTACACCCTTGAGTTTTGATCTGTTATTCACATATTCAGTGGCGCATCTTGATATGAGTGTGTATTACTCGATTACTTCATTGTCAAATATTGTAATTGGGAAATGATTTCATTTTGATAAACTGTAGAAGATGAGGTTTGAAAGCGATGAGATAAATGAGTAGAATGATATTGATTCTCCATCAGCTCAGATTATAATTGAACCAGAAATAGATCTCGAAGGACGAAGGTGAGCCAAGGTGAGGTTAAGTATTGGTGGTGATGAAACTTGTACAGTGCAAAATACAAAGTATACATGCGTAATAATATGGAGGCATAATGATGATAGTTTATCGGAAATATCAATGTGGAGATTTTAAAATAATACGTGTGAAAATATTATAGGTAATTTCTGGGAGAATGAGATATTTTACCCACTATTTTTGCCTCACCACTTGATTGTAAAACAGATATTAAATAAGCGGATATTTATCATATATCAACAGTTTATTAGAATGTATTTTATCTTGGGCCTGATTTTACGAATTGATAGTGAGCGGATTCATAGTGGAGTTGTTGGTTTCATGTTCAATAAGACACAGACTTCTGTGCATTCACCATGCAATAATCTGTAAGCTAGAGTTGCCTTTCATATTCATGGCCCTTCCACCAAAATTGATTTATAGAATTAAAATTGTTGTTGGTCCATTTTGTTACATTGGCTGATCAGTAAATGATCCAGCCTAGAGTGGCCAGTCAGCTAATATTTGAAAATTTGAAATGAAATTCAATTGCATTATGAATTGGGAGATATTTTGAAACTAGCTTTTATTGATATTCTAAGTATTGCAAAGTAGTTCGAATGATATTTTCGAATTTGAATTTTTTTGTTTTATCTTTTCATGACATAACATTCTTGTTTGTCATTATATTTTCCCATCGTATACGCAATTTGCTTCCTGTAAACTGCATATTCTCTGAATTTATGGTATTCAATTCATTTTGTGTCATTGCCAAAACACAATAAAATTTCTATGTTATGTTTCCTGGACACATGAGACTTCTTCACGAGATAATTTTATATCTGTCCATGAAAGGTGTAGCCCAACTCATTTTTTTTAAATCTCTTAGTTTTGATTATGTAGGGTCCGATGTATTCTTATGTTGAGTGTTAATAATTATAAATTGTTAGTAAACCATGTATACAATTATTCTAGACTCGATTATAAATTAATTCGATCATTATATAATGTAACATATTAATGATATGCACCGTGAATATTATCACGAATAGATACCATACCTTTTTTATTAAATTAATTGCCTCGTCATTCTATATTCCCAAAATACGAGTACATTCAAATCTGTTATCTCAATATAATTAGCCATTTGAAAATTCGTCAAGAGTACTAGGCCTATAGTGTATCGATGATAAATTTATGATATTGCAATAAAGCAGTAGAAACTAATTACAATGTTGAGAAAAATATATAACATACTTAACATTACAGGTACATAATATAATACAATAATAAAATACAAATACATACATAATATATAACATTACAGTCTTTTCAGGGAAAATATCCTAGTTTGCTTAGCCTACATTGTTTATGTCCAATTTTCTTCGCGTTCGATTTGAAATATTTGAGATGTTGATATTATTTCTATTCAGTTTCCATTGTCTCCAATCCCAGTTTATTCCAGCTAGCTAGGCCTTGGACGATACTTGTTTGACGTTGTAATGGACCTGTGGTGACTTCATACCTGTACATATACTCACTAAGTGCTCTCTCATCTCAACCATCGCATCTTTGATGCGCTATGAATATAGAAGAGTTATATTCATGTTATACTAATTAAGTCCGTAATTACGAGGTCCAGTTAGGCTTAATCTAAAAGTAAGTGAGAACGAATGGCATGCGTAACGATGGTGATAGCATCACTTAACTACCAGTTAGGCCTACATATATTCAAACAAACATTGATGAATTTGACCCTTGATAGAATAATTTCATCCACTATGAAATATCTCTCGAATTATACTCTCATGTATGCATTTGATAATATCGAAGATGGACAGTTGTTTATGCAAACTTATCTGAATTTATTTATTTCAATTATGTATGATCACGCTATTCATAATTTGCGATACAATTAAAAATAAAATGATTTGAAATGAGATTAGTTATTGATGATATGAGTGATTACTCAGGTTAGGGACAATGTACATGAAGCTACATACCATATCTTAGAACTTCCATATCTTCGAATACCCAAATCTCTGAACAAACAAATGTTCGAACTGACGATGGAATGGGTTTTCGGAGACATGGGTTTTCTAAGATTTGGTCTGTCGAATGAACGAAGTGTTGACAAATGTGTTTCCGGTGATATGGGTTTTCCACGTTTTTTCAACTTTACGGGTTCACTAAGATTTGTTTTGCATGAATACTGCATACATGAATGAGGCCCCAGATTTCTAATGTTCTATCATTTCTCTCACCGTATGTCTACATTTCAATTAATTTTATACTTGCGATGGAATTCATAACCTTAATTCTCTCAATATGAATAGTCTTCAATAGAGTCGTCGATACTGTCTCTAACGAAGAATTGTGTTTCTCAGATACGATGTATATCACTGCTGGCAATGCCCAGTTTCTGCGGCCGTGCGGGTCGAAGCGTCCTCAAAGCGATCGTGTTGGCCTATGTGATAGCGGGGCCGATCCAGAACCTGGTTGTGAACGCGCGCGAGGTGGTGCGAGTGTTTGCCTGTAGCACCACGCTCACTTACAACCTCACCAAGACCAGGACCGATCTCATGTTCAAGCCGTTCCAACAGGCACTCTTCAATATGAAGGTATCATGTTCTAAGAGCCGTTCTTATACCTCGTTCACATTACAAAATTTAACTACAGTTAAGTAGATAACGTTAGTTAAGTTATAATATGAACGGAACTTGGTCAGTAGTTAACTCTAGTTATGTCTTAACTGAGTTCCTAGAACTCAGTTGAGAGCTTAACTGCAATCAAGAAAGCTACGCCCTCTCGAATTTTTCATTCTGAGGTGTCAACACATCACCTTACGGATTTGTTAAGTTTTGTTCTCGTGTCATTTTCTTTCCATCATTCCATCAAAAGTTTAATTTAGTATTCAATACAAGTACTTTAATATTTAGTCATTCAACCTATAAATGTGACAGTCAAGTGAACGTGACAGCAGTGAATGTCAAAATGGCTTTCATTTTTATCCATACCAAGTTCTGTTAGGAGGCTATGAAATTACGTCACTAACAACAGTTAAGTCAGAGCTATGTGAGCAGAGTTCTTAGGTACCAAAACTCCACCCACTCTCTCACAACTGCAGTTAGTGTAACCAGAGTTGAGTTCTGTAATGTGAACGAGGTATCACGAATATTTTAGAGTCAGTTGTACCAAGTGATGATTAGTGAACACATTTTCTATTTTTTTACCTTACGTAATGATTAACCAATTAATATTTTACCATCAGTTGGTACAATCGGCTCTTATTTAAATGTGAATCCTATAGTTAAGACTTGGACAATAGTTGTCCACGGTGGATATCCAGCTTGGACTACTCCCATGTTCTCCCTGCTGACGATCATCATCAGTGCTGAGAAACTTTCCGACGCCATCTAGATACGCCATCGACGCCACCTAGATTGCCTGTACTAGCTAGCTACATGCTTCACAGGCCTAAGTATGTAGGCCTAACATTTGATGTATGGCAATAATCCTTGCACCTGTGTTCAAAAATATCAACATATTTATTCCCACTACAATTTCATAACATCAACAATGAAAAGAACGAAATTGTATTTCATCTCAAAGGAATGAATTCTTTTTGAAAAATACGGAAAAGCATCAACATTTTCAGAGAACAAGGAAATTCTTGTATCATATTAATTTTGTAGAACCCACACAATCTTCATACGGGTGATCATATAAGATTATTCATGTCACTCCAGATATATTGTAGAATGTAGATTATAGGTTGTAGATAGATATTGACACATTTTATGCAATACTGAGAGGTTTTTAAATCTTTGCAGCATGGAATGCTTATTTATTGAAGTATTTTTTTTAATATCTTCATTCATAGAATAATACTCTGCCTTTTGAATAAAAAGTTGTCATATAAATTATTTGAAATAACCAAGTATAAATAACTATGATAAAATAATAACAATAGTAATATAGAGAATAAGTAATATAATGAACAAATACTGAGGAATTATGATGCTATGGACCTGGGATGTGTACCAAAGACATTAATGCCCGTGTAGATGAATCCTCAGAATCGAGACGGGAAAACTCGTTCATTCTACTCGTTCTCTCCCACGACGCTCTTGTGAAAATTATAATGCCATCAAGAATAAAATTGTACTCTTTCGGAAAATAGCAATTGACCAGCTTATATTTCAGTATATTTTAGTATATTTAGTATATTTTAGTGTTATAGTTATGTTATAGTGTATATTCAGTATTTTAGTATAGTATGTTTACTTTATTTGAAGAGTTCGTCGATGAAAATCTTCGATGAATATATAATATAGTCGAGTTGATTTCATATTTTGAACTGAAAAAAAATCCCTGAGAAACACATCGCCATACGTAAGTGATTTGTTTCATGCATTTCATGCGTCACAAAAATACGATTAGAATTCCATTCAAAAATCATCAATAATTTGTAATTATGAACATGAATCAATTCACTTTTGACAATTTCAGACGGTTCGATTAACCGAAAAATCACCAAAATGGCATTTCCTACCAAATGCACATGGCTTTTGTAACCGCATGCAACGCGTTAAAAACTGTCACATTGCTTTCAATCAACTTCAGTTTTACTTGTATCCGATTTCTCGAGAGAGATTTGAAGGTACTAAATACAAATACCATTGCGAATTACAAAAAATCTCATGAAGTGAAGAATAGAATGAACCAGCGATATTCGCCTATAGACCTACTACACAAGCATATTGTATAACATGAGAAAGCAGTACAATGGAAGATCCGCCCAAAGCTCTGGTATCGATGAGAACTGCGACCTCAGTTACGTGAATGATATTAACTGATGCCTATTCATAACCTTATACTACGCATCGCATTGCATTGTCATTTATTTGTAATATATATATATATATATATATATATATATATATATATACACATGAACAAGTAGAAGAGATCCCCCCCCCCCATCTGATATAATAGTGAAAATATATAATATGGAATGATTTTTTGATATTGTATGAGTATTGAAAATGACGTTTGGATGAATTGTTAGGCGGTATAAGCGATGAAGTGAAAGTGATAAATGGGAGACATGAGAAAGATTGTAGAAATCCTGAAACAAAAATGGTAATGGTAATGTCTGTCATGGTAATGTCTGTTCTTGGTTTTAGGAATATTGTACATAGGTTATATCTAATATCGGTCTGGAACATGTATAGATTATTTACCGCTGATCGTTTTCAGAATGTGTTCAATTATATTTCTAGAGAAATATCCTCTGAATTTGTAGAATTCTCATATTCGGTTTTACATTATCAACAACACCGACGGTCACCATCAGTCTCGTATTTATTTTAACGTTATGAGTTCATCTTTCATTCATGAATATTTCAAAGGATGAGTCCAATACATGGTAACTTTTCATTAGGGTAAAATGTTTTTCCTCAAAATGGCTGTTCAATTATGTTCTTTCGGTCTCGCTGATTGAATCTACTGAATTATTCCCTCACAATTCAATTCGACTCAAAAGATTGTCGAGAACTTTTTGGAGAAATTATAATTATGTTACGTTTTTTACGGTAAACTTGTGTTACTTGGAGTGAAGCGCTGGTACGTCAGAATTCAGTCCAATTCTGTATCAGTAATAATTTTCTTGAATATTCAGTGATCATTAACTGTACGTTTCTCAATTTGAAGGGATATAGACGATTTCGAGTATCTCCCTAATACTACCTCGAGAATAATATCATTTGGTTCATTATAATTCTATTAGTATATGGTTTGAAGAGTATGTTAATAGCATGTTGATGAGAAGTGCATGCAAATTAATATGGTGCAAAAACGTTCAAACTCTTCAAGTGATCTTGAAGCTATTCAGGGCATGAATTAGTGATAAGTAAAATGAGCCAATTAAACGATGCGAACATTAATGCATGCTGAATTCTATACTTACACTCAAATTCAAGAGGTAAATGATACTTCTTAAATTACGTCACAATATGCCATAGTATATAACATTGAGGAACAAATATTTATTTCACGAGCTACATTACTGAGTATTCATCATACGAATATAATTATAATTCTTCATTGATACTTTGAATACAGGCTCATGATATTTATTTATTGGTATGTTGATAGAAAAATGGAGAAGATAACTCAACCGCATTGGGATTATGAATTTTCATTTGAAATAATTATGGAGACTAGCAAAGAAATGCTCACGCAGTAATAGTGCAATATCGTCAGACTAGTTAGTTTCTCACCAGTTTCATAACTGATATATGATCATAATTTATGAATAGTATGATGGATACAATTTTTCTGGATGTATAACTGGGAGGCCTACTTTGATACAAAGACTATGATACAGATTGTGTCAGTTATAAAGAATATCAGTACAAGAGTGACAGTGACAGTCTATAGTTAAGACAGTCGAATACGAACTGCCTCATCAATAATCCGTGTGGTCTAAGATTTTCATCACTCCACCAGAGAGAAACGCGAATTACAGAGACGAATCTTGGAGTATTCTGCGACAGTTGACCTGAGATACAATTACTTCTGAAAAGTCCATGAGAGTCAATCTAGCGGAATATCATTTATTTGGCGATAGCTTTTGAACGGTATTTTGGTCACAGGGTAGTAGTTTGCAGGGACATTTTTCACGTTTCGGAGAATTGTTTGATGGGTTATCGGATAGCAATCGAACACTAAAAAGTCTTCTTACAGAGAGAAGGCATACTCTTTTTCTACTCTGTGTTTACTGGAAAGATATCGGATTTCTGAAACAAGGAATCACAGATATTCTCAATACCTTCAACACGGTTCAAGCAATAGATATTTATCTCAGATCACCTGATTGTCAGGCGTATACCGTTGCAAAATACATCTTCAACCGTATACGCCTGAAAATAATGCGATATGAGATAAATAGTTATTACTCACACCTTGTTGAAAGTAATGGAAATATCTGTGTTTCTACTCCATTATAATTTCTATTTCACGAACCGTTCAGAAGTTGACATCAAAGAACTGATATTCTGCTAAATCGACTTCCATGAACCAAGTTTTAAGATAGTAAAAGTGAGAGTCAGTGGGATTTCAGAACGTTTTTTTGAGTGGTAGTTGATCGCTTAGCCGAAATACAGTCTATCTATCACCGAGTGTTTACTATTGTTGTTTCTCTAGGCAGATACAAGCGGGGTGAAAGAAACAATGCACTCGATCAAAGACGTGGTATTGCCGATAACTGAAGAGATAGAAGGCGAAGAGGAAATGCGGAGGATGAAAGAGGACAACGACTATATTGACGAGCTGCAGAACGACACGAAGAGATCGGACGAGATCGAAAAGAAGTATGGGAAGAAGAAAGAAAGAGAAGAGAAGGAGGGTGAAGGATATGAGAGAGAGTACAAGAAAAAGATGGAAACACGATGCGAAGGTGAGATCGAACTGATATGTTCACGGTTTATAGAAAAAAAAATGAAAAAAGTGTATATACATTTCATAGAATGGTTAAGGTTATATGGTTATATGGTTGGTAGATGGTATTCTTTTTTCTTGCTACATACAAAGTTTAACTCCGGAATCTCAATAAGGCTGCACATAGAATGATTATTGAATGTATATACGTAAGTCAAACTGCAGCTCATGAATTTGGCTGCAATATTACTAAAATCCGGATTTGCAAACTTAAAATTAAGTATACATTAGTTGATTACGCAAATAATGTATAATTTGTTCAGTTACGCAAATAGCATATCTAATCTGGGTCAATTTTCCAATTATTTCTCAATTCACTCTTCATTAGATGGTAACTAAAACCATTGTTACAGGTATAGTTCACCTTCCCAATCATCCCAGGAGAAACCAACATTAGAAGAAACACTCCGCCAGTAATCAATTCCTAGTGTACCAATATCTCCTCAAGTGGCTGATTCCCAAATTTTAGTGAATTTTCGAGTTTAAACCAGTATATGGAATAAAATTTCACATCAGGAGTCGACATAATAATATAAGCCCTCACCCCCTATTTACTGTGGAATATTATTTCTTGGCAGTGTTTTAACAACAATCTCTTATATGCAACACACGTACCACATACACACATACACAAATCATTCTCAGAAGATCAATAATGCAACTATACAAGATTATAAAAACATGAATATTTGTACTGCGCTCTATAGATAAAGCTCCGAATGAAGAAATATATGTAAATGCATTGGCGTTTTTGATACATAATCTCTCCGTTATTATATTACTGCAATATCATATCATATATCCTTTGCATACCATATGAAATTAACTATTCCTGCAGCATACACAATGGTTGAACAAGTGGTAAAACAAACACAAAGGTTTAATAGTTGCTGGTATCATTAAACCCCCCAAAAAAGCAATTGTCCGCATAGAAATTATTTCGGAAATTGAATGAGCACATTTTATTTATACGGTATTGAAGTATCAATACGACTGGTCATATTAATGTGTTTTTCAATGGCCATGCATACCATTACAAATAATGTATTCACCTGATGATTTCCATACTAAATAATGACATTTATTTACATATTTTTCATGAATAAAAAGTGAACTGAATAATAGAAGACAAATAACCAGGTATAAATTTATGAGAATTTCGTACTCGTTCATTACTGGACAAATCCATTACAGAGTTCATTGAATAGAATAATTTGTCATGGAACGAGCACCGATTCGTTGAGCTTGTATCGTGGCACGAGATTTGACTGACCCGATCATCCGTCTCACTTGCCTCTCGTTATTGACGTTCGGGTGTTTCGATCCATCAACGCTCAAGAAAAACTAGACCATGGAGTGAATTTGGCCCATAAAATGATGAAACAATACAAGTTATACAACAACGAAAAGTAATCCGTGTCCGATTATTAATCTGGGATTCGCGCAGATGTTTCATACAAATTTGTTGTTGATAAAAGCATGTGAAATGTATTGTACATCGTCAAAATACTTAACATGAGGCTTATAACTATAAGCTTAAGCTAGCTCATCCATAATACTTCTAATGAAACTTTATTCATACTTTTAATCCACATTGTAACTCAGTGAAATGATATCAAATGAAAAATGGAACAATAAAACTCATTTCACTGGGTACACACTTGATTGTGTTTGTTACATTTTTCATTTTTCATGGAACACAATAATTTATCAATAATGAGCTGTGGGCCCAATCTCTGTGCGATAATTGGACATATTGAATTGTCATAGTTTCAATCTGGTATCAAATTTGTTTCCTGAAAAAATAATAACAAAAATTAGCCAAAGCCACCACCAATCGGATTATTTTGAGAATTCAGTCAGTATGACCGAGACAAAATAGGGGCGACGCTGAAAAAATACCCCATTCTAAAACTCATACAGGAATACCAATTAAAAACTTGGTAATTCTACGTTCAACACGGGCTTAAGTTGGTCTAGGATTACCTAGATAATGCTAACCGTACAGAAATACGGCCAAATCAGCCTAAAATTATCATTTCTATGCACTCAAGTTTTCCTGATTGTGGCCAATACCCAATTAGCCACACGTTCACTTCACGACCTCTGATGTAGCCGCCCTCCGTAGCTCAGTTAATTGAATCGCCCCTTCATAGACTGGAGTCAGCATTGGGTGTGGGTTCGAGTGTCGCATACGGAATGGGTTTGGGTGAATGTCTTTCCACTTGTCATGACCTCATAATTTCGTTATCACCTGCTCAAATACCTGCGTACTCTCAAATGACCTAGCTGTTGGTGAGATGATCAAGAGACAATTGGAGTCGATTTAGCAAAATATTAGTTATTTTGTGATAACTTCTGAACGGTATGAGGAATCAAAATTCTGATCAGTAGGAAATGCCTACATCTTCAATATTCCAAGATGGTTTGAGTAATAACTATTTACTTCACATCGTCTGATTGTCATACGTATATGGCTTGAAAATCACATTTTGTAACCGTATACGTGTGACAATTAAGCGACGTGAGATCAATAGTTATCACTCACACTATATTGAATATATTGAAAATATTTCCTCTGCAATAGCATTTAGCATTTCGATATCTCATAACGCTCAAAGGTTATCATCAAAAAACTGATATTTTGCTAAATCGACTCTTATGGACCATCCCACCAACAGCTATAGATCATTTGGGTTCACTAATGAGCAGGTGATGAGTGATGACATTGAGATCGATCGATCGATTGAAGTGATTCAATCAAATACTATTGATCTCTGTTGCAGACATGATGAGTCGTGGGATGAGTAAATGTCGCACGATGTTCGAAGAGGGTTACGACAAGTGTTACGACAAGGTGTCTTGGGTGGCGGCCTGGTTGCTCTGCTGGCCCATGAAACTCACCTTCGTGTGCAATCTGGTGGAAGGTGCGTGCCAAACATACTGAGAAAACCAAGGTTATCGCAGTCGGTCGCGATCATTACATTTGATAATTCTGCAATACTTAAAATATATTTTATATTCGATATTTGTTATCAAGTTATCATTCAATTCTATATTAGAATAATAATTGCATCAAATTCAGATTGATATTACATCATTATCTATTATTTTTATCATTTTTTGTTCTTTGATGATCCATTCGTTTCGTTTGTTTGTTTATTCATGACATATAATTATAAAAACGATGTTTTAAAAAATGTACAATAATAAGACTAGGTTAAGTGAGTGAGAACAGTTCAAAACATTGTAGAGCACTCGAAAACCCGAGTGATGAAAATTTTGGAAAGTCACGTGAAATTATGACGATGAAAATTCAAGAAACAGAAAGTTATTTGGATAGTGAATACGGTACACATTAATAGACTATTATTGTATATGGGATACAATTAGAATACAGATAAAATAGTGGATGTGAAATCAGAATAGCGATATTTCAATCATGTTCATTTGGAATTTATTGTTTCATCCAACATAAATCATGGACAAAATATACAGTTCACTCTCATGGCTGAACAAGAATGAATTCCCGGGCATCCCTCGCCGAAACGTGCTTTGTGACTGTTCGGTAGCAGCACAATCCAGAATGCACATAGCGCTTTCTAGCAGTCTGCGTATACGTACTTCAAATTGAAGTCAAAAGAAAGTAGCGAGGGGTTAACAACTTCTAAAATCCCTGAAATCACCTGAAATCCCTGAAATCACCTGAAATCCCTGAAATCACTTGAAATCCCTGAAATCACCTGAAATCCCTGGAATCACCTGAAATCCCTGAAATCACTTGAAATCCCTGAAATCACCTGAAATCCCTGAAATCACTTGAAATCACCTGAAATCACCTGAAATCAACTGAAATCACCTGAAATCTTGAAACCTGAAATCAGATGTAAACCAAATTTTTTAGTTGTACACCCCTCGGAAAGTAGTGATAAAGTAGTGGGGGTGAAAATGTGAAAGTATATCTCAAGTTGGTAGTTCTTCCGTCTATGGATGAATATTCCTATTTCATTAAAGTTGGAAATGTTGTCAATTTCAGGAATGATATTAATAAATTAATTCAGAAAAGAAAATTAGTTACAGATTTGAGTGAAGGTGAGCGTATCTAGAATATTATTTTTAATGTATGTGTTGTTAAAAATATCAATATAAAAAATGTTAGTGAAATGGCAGTATCGCTAATTAAACAGTAATAATTTATTCACTTCAGCAATGGGTGGTCAACAGGCGTGTGATCCAGATGACCAAGTGGAGCCTGGTTTCGGTGAAAGCTATGCGTATTTGAAACACTCGGATCAAGATATTGGGAAAGAGTTTAAAAATGTCAAGGTGCAATATCAAGTGAAGAAATTCAAACCGCCAGTAAGTAAATAAGTATACAAAACATTAATTCATACAAAACATACATTTTAAGTCTACTTACACAATACTTACTCTTTTGTTGAGTGTGTGTTAGTGTGTGTAAAAGTGTGTGTTTGGATTGGAAACTTTCCAGAGTTTGAATACGGTCGTATTGCTATTCAACTCATGAACTTGCGCGTTATGTAGTGTTGTTACAAGAAATCACATAAAAATAAACGAAAAATCAAATACTGTTATGATCAGGACCTGGCAGACATATTATCCAATAGGGTGAATATCTCAGAAATGACCAAATAGAAATGTGCACAGAAATAATGTTCTCGAACAAATAGAATGAATGGTCCAGGAATTGATTTGCCATATTGCTATGGTAACGATTGTGAGTTATTTTGTTATTTTACAGAAGCCCACGGTCGCCAAAATTAAAACTATCAGTTCACCATAGAATAAAGAACGTATTTCTTTATTCTATGATTTTACTCACTATTACTCAGAAAGTGTTACTCATTCAAGAAACTGAATGCCTATAATAGTGAACTAGAAAGTTTCAAGACAATGAACAAATTAATCTTTTGTATTGGGGAAAGGTAAACTTTGATTGCTGTGATTTTTTGTTTCACATCTTCGTTTCGTCTTCCATATTTTATTCCATCTTTTAATTGTTTGAGTTTTCATAAGATTCAACCTACCGGATGCCCGTTCATAAAATATAACCAACACTGATGGACTAGTTGTTAGTACGCCGAATCTTCATTCAGAAGACCTGGGTTCGACTCTCGTCATGGTCGACCATGTCGTACCACAGACCATTTCCGTCTGGAATCAAGGTGAAAAAATAGATCATTCCTCATAACAATGGGTCACGATCTATATATATACCCACTATCCAAAATCCCCTAAAACATTAGCTTTCACGTAAACTTCCCATCATCACCTTCATACTTCACCGACGCTGATCAGTCCAGTGCATCGAATTATTTAATATATTGATGAGATAAATACTATTGAATATAAAATATTTGGTACTGTATCCTACCTAAAACGATGATTTCCAGTCAGAGAACCAATATAACGAAATCCTGACAAAGTTGAGTATACTTGAATTGAGATGTGCGAGTCAAGTGGCATCTTGATCGTTGCCAATGTGTTCGGAATGAATGAGTGAATGAATGACATGTTCGATTTGTTCTAGCTAGACGTACACGATGCAGCGGACACGGCACGGTCGGTGATGAACGAGTTCGAACAGAAGCGAGGCATACTAGACGCCATCTTGCTCATCATCAAACGTATACTGGCGTTCGTCTTTGTGAAAATCATATTAGGGTGAGTTCGTGTCCAGGAGAAGACGGTCGTTGATAATAGATCACTAAGCGAGTATGAGTTGTAAGATGAGTAACACATTCATAAGGAATATTATTATATAAATCTGACTTTATCTCTATTCTTCTTCTACTATAACTTTATTCACCAAATTCTTTAAGAAATATTATACAAATATAACTCGATTTCGTGACCCGATTTACATAGAACTTGTCAGAGAGCTACGCCGTGTTTTTCTTGCAACATCTCAGAATGTTGTTCAATTGAAGTATTTTCCCTTTTTTTCCAATCTAAATCTCTACCGCGACTTGTATTACCGAGAACTATACAATTGTGTGAAAAAGAATAATAATAAATATGGATATACTACCTAGGCATTTTCTCATACGGATGTATTTTGACTTGCACAAAAAAAAGTTATGTTAGTTCATATGTTGATATGTTCAGATGGAGAGTCGCTTCGGTAATGGGCATGTGATGTTGGCACAAGAAATATGATGCTAATAACAGATTTCTCTCGTTTGATAATGTTCATTATTATTTGTCACTTTATAATCTGGACTGAGGCATCCATTTCGTGAGTTTGTTATTTTGGCTATAAATAAATATTATCGTAATCTTCACGAATACTGTGATATTTTTTCAAGTACAAAATGAAAGAGCATCACTTATTTGATCTTCTTACCTTCTGTTTAGATCAAATAAAGTCTGATGCTATTTTTTCGATCAGATTGCAATATTATTATTCCTCGCGTCAAGCTTAGGCCTTACTAGTATGTTCACGGCCCTTCCACCAAAACGTAGCCCAAACGCCAAATGCTACCTTTCAAGTCAATCGCACATACGTAATTAATCATTATTCACAGCCGCTATGGCCATACAGGATCGACTGGTCATTTCATAATTATCAAGTTGGATTGAATGAATTTGAATTTTGTGAAAAGTTCGAAAAATGTTGACAATTATCTCATTATGATAATAAGCAAACGTTTCTGGATGATCAAAGCGAAGACTATGAACTATTCAACCGAACTCGAAAATTTTCTCAAGTTGATTGAAAGCTTATCCGGACCATTTATAATATGAGCGTATCATTGTACACAACACATTTCACATGAAGTTTGACAAGCATAAAAACTGTTAACATTTCCGCACAATGTATTACATAATACTACAATATCTAAACTCGATAATACGGTATATCATTTATGTTCCCAACTTTACCTAAGTGTTTCGGTTTATTTTTACAATAATAATTACATCTATAATGAATCGCCTCGGGCATTATACGATATCATCCGGCTGTGTCAAAATCAGCTGCTTGCGTATTGATATTCTGAACAAGTGAAATAATAATACGCGACGTACTTCGATCATTGTCTGCTTGATTGTTACAGCTCTATCGCACGAACACAACTGCGATAATTAGTTTTGTTTGTGACCTTGTTACACCGCACGTTTAAGTTGTGTATTTTTTTAATGAGCGACTATTTTTCTCGTGTGATGCTAAGCAAAAATCTTACCCAAGATTAGCCAGATATAAATTATTACTCTCAAATGATGGTTGAGTGACTCTCGGGATAACGTCAACTGGACTATGGGATACTGACCCAAGTTTTTTCAAAACCTCCAACCCCGGATGATTCAAATTGCGAAACATATTTCTATTAAATCGTTCATATCTCACTATTATATCTGTTAATAAATAGAATTGATGAAAGTTTTCAAAATGTAGACTCATGGAGTAATCCCCACTGTCGAACCAAAATTCAGATTGATATACATATATATATATATATATATATATATATATCGATAACCATTATGAATGACAAAATTGTCTACCGCTGAAAGGACAACTTTGCCTGAACTAACCCACTTTCATTGTTGACATCGATTCTCATTGATGACACTGCTATTCCATATTTATGACAATTCATCAAAACTATCGGATTTCTACAGAACGTTAAAAGTCCAAAGAGTAAAGCTGCAATCAGCTCCTCTTCATTCACTCAAGTCATTATCTACAATTATCTAGTTGTGAAACCACCTTCTTACATGAATATTATGCTCACGAGGAATCAAAAGGTTTCATACGAATTCCTCTTCCAATCATCTAGCTATACAATTAACTTCCCGATTCTCAAAGTTCTTTTCCTGCTGACTGCACAGTGCTCAGAAATACCACGACAAGTACCTGACCGACATCGAGTTTGACAACGTGTACGTGACGCATTACTTCCGGCGGATCGACGCGCGCCGCCGGAAGCGGGAACAGAGTACGCTGTTACCGCTGAAAAAAGTCGAGAGAACAGTGTTCGTGGATCCGTATTCGATGCGCCCCGCCAAACAGGAAAAAGGAGATTTGGTATGAATATGATATGAATATCTCTTTTGTAATATGTGTGTTTAGTGTAAGACATTCATTTATATTCATTCATCCGTCAGTTCTATTTAAATTCAGGAAACAATTTTTGTGTAACAATCTCTACGCGACCTTTTCATTGGAATCAGGACATATATAATAATTATTCACCAAGACGGTTTGAATGTTCTATGCTTTCGATGACACGGTGGTGAGTGAATTTAGCAATAACAGGTGAATTTGATTAGTATGAATTGATATAGATTGTCGACATGGACATCATACCATGGAGTTGTATATATAGATGTCTATCCTAGCGACGAGCGTGTACCAGATCACATACTTCCGGTGACTTCGATTACCATGGTAAATCGTCGGCCATGTTCTTTCTCAACTGCCAGTTGGAGCTACTCCCACGTTGGTCATTCAGGCACTGAATATAAAACAAGTTCCGGTAGACCTACACCTGAACAATCAGTTCAGCATGAACAACGAACATGGCCGCCGTCACCCACTATGCAATGGCTTGTTTTCAACAAGAAGTTATATATCCAGTTCACAAGTTCAACAGTTCTACATATAGGCGTACAATTCCATGATCATAGCACATCATCAATCAATTTCTATGATTCACTGCCATCTAGATGTTTGTGTTGCGCCACCCAATATAGGTACGTCAGTCTGTGAAGCTTGTGCTCGAGATGATAACGGCGACGACGTTCGTTATGATGGACCGCCTGTTTTTCGAGACGCTCGACCTTGTGCAGAGACATGCGCACATCGAGTATGCGCAGACAGGTGAGAATCAAACATCACGGGATTACACCGTCGATAAGGGTAGCCACCTGCGCGATAACAAATCATATTGCAAACCTTTCAAAACAAGGTGCAGTCATTGAGTCTTTTATATATATAGGCCTTCTGTAAGGTAGCATATATTCGAATTGAATAGATTCTTGATATATATATATATATATATATATATATATATATATATAGGGCCTATATTTATATATATATATATATATATATATATATATATATATATATACATGAAAACTTTTAAACTTTCACGACTCATTTTATGATAATAATATATTTTACAGGAAAATTATAGTCGTGTACCTTTTCTTGATATTCTTTTAGAAAGAAAAAAGGACGGTTCTTTAGGACATTCAGTTTACCGAAAAGACACTCATACCAATAGATACCTGCATGAAAACTCCAATCATCACCCGGCTCAGAAGCAATCTGTACTGAATTCACTAGTAACAAGATCGAAGAGATTGTCGGATGATGACCATATGCTAGCAGAGTTGACCTACCTGAGAAAAATATTCAAGCATAACGGCTACTCACATCGACAGATAGAAAAATCCATGGCCTTTTTACCAAAAGACAGAACGGGAGAGACGAGTACCGTAGAGAAACCAATCTCATTGGCTTCACTACCATACATAAGTGGCGTTACCGATAAAATCAGTCGGATGTTAAAAAAGAATAACATTCAAACTTTGTTCACCGCAGCTAACGTGTTGAGAGACAGTTTTGTGACTGTCAAAGACAGGATACATTTGGAGAACTGTGGAGTGTACGAGGTTCCATGTGGATGTGGATTAACGTATATCGGCCAAACGATGAAACCAGTGTATGCCAGGCTTAAACAGCACAAATATAACGAGAGGGTCGGCAACGTGCACAATTCGGCGATAGCAAAACATGCTATTGAAGAGAAGCATCGCATTCTTTATGAAGATGCGACAGTCGTGGATCGACAAGTGAGACGGTGGCCAAGGGCAATAAGCGAGTCCATCGAATTAATAAAACACCCTCACAATTTCAACGGACAAGACAGCGGATATAACATGTCCGCCAGTTGGTCCACGGCTCTCGCATCTTCAAAATGAATTGAAAGAAAGCCACAACTCCAGTGCAGTGCCTCTCAACAAGTACTTGAAGATAACGGAACGAGAGAACCGAAGACATGTCCTTACGATCTGCGGCCACGATGAACTGGAAATCGTGTACATATTCAGCTACTTTTTATTATTTTTTTATTATTTTTCAATTTCAATGTTATTTTATATTCAAACAATATTCGTATTTATATTCATTCATATATTCTCATTCTATATGAGACATGGTTTCATTCATATAATGACTCTGGAAAAATGTAGAAGACCCTATAGTATCTAAGTGCATATGTTGCAAAATAATCGATCGCAGTTTTTCGTCATATTCAGTTCAAACAAATAATTCTCTTGATAAAGACCATAACATAATGATTGCACGTTGAGAAAATAAAGGTTTCACAATATACACGACTATGATTTTCCTGTAAAATATATTACTAGGCAAACGCAGGATGTGCGTTGTACGATGAGTGAGATGTCTATATAAAGTATAATCGAAAACTCTACGAACCTTGATCATTTGAAATGAACTTCATCCGATGTCAATGAATTTAGAAAGCCGTGACTTCGACAATGCAACATTTTTCAACTAATATTTCTATCTTCTCGATGAATAAAATACATTTATTATATTATTTTCTCCAAAACGGCTGGTCCGAATATCAAACCAAATTTTTATTCATGTATATTATTTTTGTGTTCACATTTGTGGAAAATTTGAATCGTATTGGAGAGATTTTTTTTCATTTTTTTTCCGCCCAGCCAAATCTTATGGGGTTTTTAGAAACTTCTAAATGATATTTCTCAAAAATGGGCCAACCGATTAGACTTCAAAACTATACAGTTCTGAGTTGGATAAGTTTGCATATTAAAAAAAGTTTCATGTCGATCGGTCAAACCCTGCGACCTGTACAGTGTTTACAAACAAACAAAAAAAAACGCACAGACAAAGACTTGAGTGAAAATCTTCGCTACGCTCATCTAATTATCATGTATATATATATATATATATATATATATATATATATATATATATATATATATATATATATATATATATATGTGTATATATATATATATATATTTATATATAATATGAGTACCTTCGAGATTATTTCAACCAAGTTTAGCTATAATTGTTTTCAGTCGATTGAAAAAGTTGGATTGATTTAAAAAAAATTGGCACGGAATAATTCATATATATTTTCAAAATTGAGAGCTATAGTTTCAATTTCTAGGGTGGCATCGTTATTTTCACAATTCATTCGTTGTTAGTACAGCTGCTGACATGTATAGCCTTATAGGTGCTGTGTGGACAGGTAAAATTTTCATTTATATATTCGGTCAGTACAATAATAATGACAAATGTTATTATAGGTGACTTGAAATTATACTTGTTCATTCTATGAGTATGCTAATTCTATGCAAACCAATGTACACGCAATTACGAGGCGATTAATTATACTGGAGCTACCACAGTTATACATTTCAATGATATAATTGAGCTTTGACGCATATACGTTCATTGATCAACTCATCTGAATAATTCTAGGAAAGTAATTAGAGAGTTAAAATATCTTCAATGATGATTATTTCAACGGAATTCGTTGATGCTTTGTCAGTGACCATTGGTGCCGTGAAGATTTTCGTTAGAACTTCTCTGGTTTCGTCACTATAGTTGTCCCCTCACACGTACAACGCGTTATAACGCGTGGGTGCGTTGGTGCTTCGTTAGTACCAGTAAGTACCGTAGACAAATTTGTTAGTACTCGTTTGGATTCGTCCTGATAACGCGTTGTTCATGTGAGTGACCAACTTCACGCCAATCTCTCACATGCTACCGATCTGGAAATTTCCAAATGCAATTGTTATCACTTCGTTAATACCGATTGTTACCGTCAAAATTCTAGTTAGAACTTCTTCCGTTTGGTCAGGAATCTAAGGGCTAGTTTTAAGGACGAAATCTGCTATCATAACTGAATGAAAGGATTGATGAAAGAAAATTCATTTTCTCTCATTGTCTTCCGGAATGAATCTCCCGGAATAAAAAAAACTTGAAACGTTACCATCTAGCATACTGTGAGCAAAATTACTCTACAGTAGCGCACAATAATACTAATCACAAATTTAAAGAAAAATAGCTTCGGCCTACTCACGAAAGCAGATAGCTAAGATTATAAATAAGATCTCACTCACTTTAAACTCTACCGATGGATGACTATTTAATGCTTTTAAATGTCTATCAGCGGTTGGTGAACTGAATTGTCGGGGATTCCTATGTAACCGCGGCGTGTTATAAAACCGATATAACGCCGTGTCAAAGGTGAAACTAATTAGTTTCTGTAACGGTACGTTGCTGACGGCTCACCGTCAACTGGGATTAATCGCCACTAGATATTGCGTTTCACATGCTATTTAGATCAGAGTAACAAGCTGGGAAAGCATGACATACTCTACTGCACATCGAAATTAAATGTCATTTCGAGAAAATCAGAAAAAATAATCGAATAAACCCCATGTATGGAATATGAACTCGTCGGTTACTAAATATTCACTTCGTGAAATATGTACTCCATCAGCTTGCCATAAAGTTTATTAGAATTTCAGTATTTCTAGATTTGATTGATATGTATTCAAACCCATGTAACGACGAATAACTAAAGCCAGAAAGCACTTATTTTCCGCAGTTGAACCAATGAACTGCATGATTTTCATTTCAGTACACAACCACACAACTACAACTCAGTACCAGTAGATAACCTCGATGTTTTTGGAAAATGTGTGTGATTACTAGAGTATAGGGTCTACTAACTCCAGCGGACAATACTGTTTCTACCTTACATAATAATTCAGAAAATGGTGTTCGTATGAATTTTAAAGATGTAATTATTGAATGAGTGATAACGAAGACATTTATCATACTCTTATAGAGCTTCGTCTGTGTGTGTGTGTGTGTTTTGGTTCATTTTTTAAGTACTGCACAGGTCGCACGAATTGACCGATCGACATGTAACTTTTTATGTATACGCAAACTTGTCTAACTTGTACCAATATAGTTTTTGGTTTACATCGGTAGAACTATACAGATATCTCGCTCATCTTACAACGTATATGCTGCGTTTGCCTAGTGAGCTACAATCATTATTAAAGTGGAAGTGCCGAGTCTGTCAGTGCTGGCGCGACCGCTACTGAATGGTATTCGTTCCAACTGATGCTGGCGCGATGTACGCTCTGCGGGCTGCATTCAGGAGTAATATGTTCCCTTTGAAACGTTTCTTTATTCTCTCAAGTTTATTAGATGCGTGATAGCGAAGACTTGATTCCAACCCGAAGTTATGGAGCTTTGTCTGTGTGTTTGTTTGATTGTTTGTCTGTTTGTTTGTTTGTTTGTTTGTTTGTCTGTTTGTTTGTAAGCACAGGTCGCACGGTTTGACTGATCAATATAAAACTTTGTAACTTGAAACTATAGTTTTTGAGTCAAATCGGTTCACCCATTTTTAAAATAAACCATCTCAAAGTTTCTAAAACTCCATAAAATAAGGCTGTGCGAAAAAAAAATATATATAAAATATCTCAAATAAAAATCACTGAATGTAAACATATAATGAATAATACACATTACTACATATATGCATGCAATTTGGACCAGCCGTTCTGAATAAAATAATTCAATGAATAATTATCATTCGTTTATCGAATATATAGATATAACGGGATAAATATGTTGACGAGATCCACGGCTTTCTAGATTCGATAATTACTGTACAAAGTACATTTTATATGAGTCAAGGTGTGTGGAGTTTTTGATTATACTTTATTAAGATAACACACGATATTGTATTAATGTAGTACATAACATTAGGGCCAAATTTTGACGGACCGGAGGAAAAAATCCTTTCGAATTCTATTCGTAATAGACCGATACATACATCGATACATCTGATCCCTCTATACTGTTTCTACAACCGTATATATACAAAAAGTTTGAAACAATATTTCGAGTTGATGTTTTTTTGATATTTTTGTTAATATTAATATATGTAACGTTTCTTCTTTCTTCAATTGGTATAGGTTCGCACGATCTATTTCTAGAAGTCAAAGGGATTGGAATGATTGCAAATTTAGTGAGATCAATCGTGGGTGGCTTCAACATAAAGCACAGAATAAAAGCGGTGCAGAGTAACAAAGGTACGAATGCAATAATTGGTATTTTGATTTTATTGACTTGGAATAGCTCCTATAGGTTTACATCAGTCACAGTTGAAAGTTGAAGGCCTTCGACATACATGATATTCGATTGATTGTATGAGTTGAAATGAATAATTATAGTTCAATCTTTATCCTGTATTAGTCAACCGACGACGAAATTTGTGATAATTTTTTCAATTATTAGAAAATCGTATATTCGAATCACATTGAATTTTTCATAAATACTCTGTTGCTACTGAATGCTGATTAAAATTATTGCTTCCAAAAACAATCAGAAACATTCTATTTCTTGGTTACTGGTAATAAAATGTACGATATTCTCAGTCACCATCAATATTTTCATAATTACTTCTGAGCTGGGTCACATTATTCATTTCACCCCAATTTGGATTTAGGTTATTATCAAATCACTTGAATATATGGATTTTTATCAATTCCGTAACCATTATTTCAAATCCACTTTTGTGACCGACAAGAGAAACTATATTCACTCAAATAATATTATATTTCACGTTGATTGTCTCGTTTAAACACCCACTTTTGAGTTCAACATTCTGAATTTCGAATCTATATGGACCGATATATTTCCCCTCGAATTGTTAAACACGGTATGAACTCACGATGCAATTAGTTGTATGTTTGTTTGTCGTCTTACCAGCGTACTTGAAGAGTGTTTGTTTAATGTTGTTTGGACAGTGTGCTTGCCCAAGCCACAAAGACTCGATAGCTACTACCTCAAGAAGATTTACTGGACATACCTCTCAATATGGTTCCTCATACTACTACAAGCATACACACAGAGGTTACGCAGAGCTATATGTGCATACTTTTATCCAAAGGTGAGACATCAACTCATTTTAACATATATACATATCTGATTTTAGAGTAATTTAATTCCATTTATTCTCTTGCAAATGATATCGCAGTATCATTTTGAAAATGAATGCATTCAAAAGATGTATAAGCCCATATATATATATATATATATATATATATATATATATATATATATATGCTTTTGAACTTCCGTTTCCTTTTCCATGATGCATAGGCCTATAATTAAATAATGACACATTGTGGGTATATTCATGGATACCTTTTCTAATCTCTGACCCTTCTCTGATCTCTTAGATTAAAGAAGGTATCCATGAATATACTCACAATGTGTCATTATTCAAATATATATATATATATATATATATATATATATATATATATATATATATATATATATATATAACTCTGAAAAGAGATGACACTTATATAATGTGAGTTATCAAAATGATGTGTAAATTTTATCAAATATACTGAAAAAAATCTTACATGGGACATTTTATTACCCAGTATTCGTACGGAAATTATTATAGAATTGTCAATTCATATTTGTATAATAGCTATCGTACTTATAATAGCTACAATACAAGTGCCAGGTTTCATCGAGTAGAGTTCAATATAGTTAAACGATTGCATTTACGCATGAAACTCATGCAGTTCTTACACTGAATAACTGCTTCGAATCTTGGAACTTTATGAATTGTATAAATGAATTATTCTCACTGTGTTATTCGTGATAAAATACAGGGAAAAAGTCAATGAATAGGGCCTACATAACATGCAACCCATTTCAATTTCAAAAGTCGAACTCGTTTTCAACTCGTTTTCGAGTTTAGACAACGTTGTTGAATGAAAAAATGCTGAGAACTCATAGAAAACACGTCACAGTTTATAATTAACATTTTAAAAATGAGAAACAATTTTTAACCCATGCATCCATAATAATTCTTCTTTGTAGACAGTAGGCTTATATATAGGCTACATACTCTGTACTTCTTTTTTCATCTCATTTCGTATATATACATTTCAGGATGTATAATAAAGAACTCTCTCTGCAGACTTCTTGCTTATTCATTGCCTGTGGTCGGATACGTATTTGTATTTCATTATGTATTTCATTCCAGCGTGAAAAACGTCGGATTTTATTTACATACAACGAGACGTTGAAAAGACGAGCTGGCTTTTTCAAGTTCATGAAACTGCAAGTACGGCGCATGGTCCGGGAGCACAGACTCTCGGTATTTGAAACTTTTTAACAACCTCAGCAGTAGGAATATTGTATAGCTTATAATTGATTGAATTCAATTATTTATACTCTGGGGTTATCAGAAGTGAGAAATTTCTGCCAATCAATCTTGAAAATTATAAGTCATATGTAAAATACTTTTTTTGTATTAACATCGAAATCTTGACACAGCCATTGTTCGTGGCGAGGATGGAGGACAAAATCGTTTGAACGGGAAACCGCAAGAGCGATCTTACCACCTCAAAGAAATAGTTTTAATAAATAATAATAACAGGAATAATCTTAAAAAAATGTGTTGGTATTGGGGTTTCGTTAACACATGGCACAGATGGTATGCATAATATTACATCACAGTAGCCATATTGCTTGAATCAGAGATGTCAAGATGATTGATGTAAGTATCAGTAATTATAACCACAGAATTAATCCACATATTCGTAGAAAAAATGTTATTCACTATCTATTAGATTTCAACATAATTTTGAGAAAGTTTTCTGAAGTAAGAATAATGTATATTTAATTTTCCGAGTGCGTGAAAACAATTGAATTTTTGCCAACTCTGATATTACAACTCATGTTATTGTTTTTCCAGATGGACGCTGGCATAATTCTTGTTATGCGTCTTCGCTACCCTCGCTATTTCGGTTGGCTAGCCCGATTCAGTGCTGGACGTCGTAAATGTTTATTGTGCGGCGAAACTGAGCCGAAAAAACCGAAGAAAGGTTTCAAAGGTTGTAAAAACAAACGTTGTCACTTCTATCATTGCCCAGAATGTTGGTACGACGTCGAAGAAGTCTGCTACGCTTGTTTACCAATCAATCCAGATAGCGATAATGAAGGTGAAGAGGAAATGATAACGTTCTGAAAAAATGTTCACACATTCTACTTCTGAAAATTCGCTATCATCCGAAAAATGTCCAAATGGGTGTGGTTCATGTTTCAATTCTGCAGTTGATTATTGTTACTATGTAGTTCATAGTTTCGTCCAACAAAGACGCTACTAGTCATTCTAGTGACCTCCATCTAGCGACATAACGATCAACCAACGGCGCCGCGCGTTGAGTCGCCATTAACAAGGTTACTGAAGTGATCGCAATCGGGCTTACTTTCTTAAGTACTACTTCAAATAATTGTATTATTGTTTTTATGCATTGAGACGATTAAAATGGCCGGTTAGATTTTCAAGATGAATTGAAAACCATCTTATAATATTATCGGTTGTTTCCATTGAGTTGCCTTTTCTCTCACATAAGGTCATTAACCTCTAGCGCCACAATCGTGTCAGCCATATTGATTTTCAATGTGGGTGGTTTTCGACATGAGTATATGATATTATTATTTTATCCCTATATTTGGTACAGTAAGGGATGATTATAATGTATCTGATGATGAAAATAGAAATATGAATTTGACCAATACAATAATATGAATATCAACGATTCCAGTCATATAAATCATAAATACAAGTACGAATATTTCAGTATTACCGCTTCACTGAATATGTTTTCATTTATTTTTCGTTACTGTATATAAGCCTACATTTGTATAAGTTCCATTCATTAAAAAGCGGACCACTTTCTTCCAGACATAAGTGATTGAAAACAATAAACTACTTGAGATTTAGACATCGACAAATAATTTTTCTGAAGTAACAGAAATGAGGTCCTCATCAGAAAATATCCTTCAACAGATAGCATAGACTTGGCTAAAAGTTATATATTCGGTATATAAACTTCCAATAGACCTACAAATAATCTTTTGTGCATTCCAGGCACTGGAGACAGAATTGTCTCAGTAAAGCTCAGTGAAGCTTAGCTGTTATCAATATACAAGCAGAAGCCATCATAATTATTCAATTTTGCAATGATTACGCAATGATTTCCGATTACGTTATTTTTTACGATATTTCTATGATACTTTTTACATACTTTATTGTAACTATTCAAGTCATTTTTAACTATTCAGTGAGTTGAACAAACATCTACGCGCCTTTCTTCTTTGTAAAGTCTTTGTTTATAATATACATCATCAAGGAGTCTCTTATTATTGAATCGGCAACCACAATGAATGTTCTCCTTTATCGCGTTGAATTAATTACATTAAACTAATATGTTAATTAAATGGATTTAATATTAATTTCTGAATAGGGTATGCATGCGTGTCGTACCGTATTGGTGTAACAAAGAGGGGTATAATATATTTCATCTTTGTCCTAACCAGGGTATAACTATTGATTCTCTTGCACACATATACACCCGCTCACCCGCTCTCTCCGTTCGTTATTTGAGTCGACGGCGTTCTCTATTCACCTTCAGAGAGCACTCGCCCGTCATCCAGTGTAGATCGCACCGCCGTCATCGCTCGTCGTCATCATTCATCATTCACAATTAAACATGTCTCATACTAGTACAGACACAGCTACACTGCACACTACACCAAAGCACTGCCTGATGGAGGCAATAGGACGTGGATATCACTGCACTTCACTCGGTTGCACAGAATATTGGCGTAGAAAAAACTGCACTTTATAGTAATACTGAATCACTCACTGTACATTTTAGGGTATGCTATGTACTTTATATATCATTCATTTTATTCTAGTTGTGGTAGAAACTCACATTGGACAGTATTTATTTATCTTTTATTTTCTCATTATTATTTGAAATGCACCACTTTTATCAATATTGGAGATACAACACAATACTAAAGGAGAGTTTAGTGATGAACAAAGGAATAGTGCTGAAATATACCTTCAAAATGAATCTGATATTTTGAATCTACTTTTGAAACTACGAAATGGCTCATTCAAGTGGTTGTGAAGATTCTTAGTTAGCATTTTACAAGTGCTTTATGTAAAGGTAAGATAGTAGAATAGTTGGTCCCTGTATAAATAACTTAGAAAATCGGTATTAATATTTCCAGTGATGATATTAAGTAGTTATCAGTCACTTTGTAGTTATGATGTAATTATTTTGTACCAGCAATATATTTTATAGGTATTCGCACGTACTGTACAGAATTAATAAATTTGTTCTATTAAAATACACAAATACTATTGTATTGTACAGCTTCATTGATTATTGAGTGAATATTTTTATAATAAAATGGTATATATACATTTATCAATGCACGCTTTTGAAATGAAGTATTATTATTCCTGTGAAACGATGCATTTACAAGCATGGTCATGTCCTGATACATTATCCTCTCGCACATTATTTAGCTGTTGAATAACAATGTAATAGTATTATATATCACGTGTTCTAGATGTTTGAAAGACAGTGGTGCACTGTTAATGGGCTGTTTCAGTAACAATGATGGCACATTATTTAGGTGTTGAGAAATTCACATTATTGAGAAGTTTGAACAGTAATAAGTGTAAATTGTTTAGTTGTATGAGCAACAATGTGTGCACATTATGTAGTTGTTTTTAGCAACAAAGGTGAGCAGAATGTATTGTTTCTCGTTGCGAAGGAACAGTAGACCAACTCAAATATCTTGGAAGAAGTGGAGACGAACTTTCGGTGAGACATCTAAATTTCTACAGGTAAATATGATGGCTTTATATGATTTTGTATGAGTTTCACTCATTTGTGTGAGTACATATATTGACATGTTCGCCTAAGTAATTGGAGGTAGTTCATTTATTAGAAATGATGACTTTTTAAAGTTCATTCATACGGATAAAGTTTGTATCAGATTGCCCAGTTGCTAATATAATGATGCCTATGATATGTAAAATGTAATGATGAGATGATATTTAATTCGAATTTTATACATAATAATAAAAAAAGGAATGATACCGGAAATCTAAAACTTGATGAATTAAATTTAAAACAATTAGAAATGAAAGAAATTGATGAATTCAATGGAATTGAAAACGAATGTTTCATGTCCGAAGTAGCTAAGAATCTAATAGAATTCAATTTTTCCGGATAAGTATATTATGTTATATGGATAAAAGTGGACAATGCTGAGTTTATAGAATTCATTCACATGGAATAATATGTATATAATATAGGCCTATACCGTTATTTACTCCGCGAATTTTTATAATCTCCCTGATTGGATAGTAATTAATTCTGGGATGAAATTTTCAAAGTTTCAACTTCTCATTTTGAAATTGATATCAACAACCAATTTGAGTACGACACTTATAATATAGGCCTATATTATCCAACCAGATGAGGAGAACCGTTAATGCTGTAATGTTTTGCATATTTGATAGTTCACTCATCAATCTGAACTGTTATTTTATCAAATAAATTACACATGATATATATAATTATACATGCACGGGGGCGCGCAATGTGTCAATGACGTTTCGCTCATGTACCACAAAGTCTTCCAATTACTGAATTAATCACACAGAATGACAAACAGTTCAGAGCAATTTGAATTAATTTCAACATCAAAGGAATAGTAGAAGCGTAGTAGCAAAGTTGTATAAATATATGTATGTATGTATATATATATATATATATATATATATATATATATATATATATATATATATATATATATATATATATATATATATATATATATATATATATGTGTGTGGGGGGGGTGTACGTCTGTACGAGTATGTATGTGTGTGTTGAATGGAGTATGCATAATGTAAGTCGTAAATTACAGTTCAGTCAGATCAATTACTTGAAGTCTATATTTATATTACTATTAGTATAAAGTGTATATTTTTATTACTAGCACTTGAATGTATATTATTTTTCTATGAAAGTGAAATGATATATTAGCTCACCTCTCTGTGGTCTGTAGAATCTATATTCCCAAATATTAACTTGAATGGTTTCTCAAAAGGATATTATAGTCGAACTTAAATTACATCTGAGAACGTAGTTACATCCATATTTTGCGAGTGACTTTCCATGGATCACTTTTTGATTAATTGCCCGATAGAAATATAATAATAATATTATTATGGAAGGTTGGTAGGAAACTGATCCTGAGGATACCCCTAATATGACATTATGAACAAATATGCAAGGAAATTTGAAATCTTTCAAATATAGGTTAGGGCTATATACATATATATATATATATATATATATATATATATATATATATATATATATATATGTATGTATATATATATATATATATGTATATACATATATATATATATATATATATATATATATATATATATATATATATATATATATATATATATATATATATATATATATATATATATAGGCCCTATATACAAGTGAGTAGGTTGGGGGCTATGAATAGATGGAGTTAGCATACATCAAACTTCGATCAATACTCGAGTCTTTCACCAACGTAGGATCATCTTCACCACTTCGCCCCACTTCCTATATATCCACTGAAACATTAGTAAACCTGGCACCTCCACCGAATAATCCACTAATCGATAGCTGTAACATTTCTTCCAAGTATCACTGATTCTCTTAGCAAGTTTATGGTTTATGTGAATTATTTTATTTTTCTGTTGATTAGGAGAAGTATCTTGAAATTAGTTAATTTTTCATTTCAACCATTTATTATTGATAAGCTTCTGTTTGCAGTATTACGGTAAGAATTACAATAGAAAATCAAGGCATAGTTTTCATTTTCGTCAATGATTCCTTCATCATGCCATAGTTGAGTTGAAGAGAATAGCATGAAATTTGAAATAAATGTGTCAGTAAAAAGTCATCTTATGTGCATATTGTGATTATGGTCTAATGAGGTTGCAGGCGTTTTTACGCTTTCACGACGTGAAATCTCAGGCCTGTACTTTGTCAAAAATTACATTCGTTGTCATTCTCTACTGAAGAAATGAGCTAGAGCCACGTCGATATATAATTTTGATCAAACATAATAATTATGTACAAAAACTGATCAGTATTAACCAATTTATAGTGTAATCATCGGAAGCCCATGATACAAGCTTTGAAGCCGAAAAGTCACAGGTACATACTTATTAAAATATCGAATTTATTTTGTTCAAACATGTCACTGAATGAATAAGCTACAGTGCAACTACCACTATTGTGATTCAAAACAAGCACTGAACCTGGTGCGTGATCTTGAACAATTGAGCTAATCTGAACGCCTGCTCGCTCCCAAGTTTATATTCCAATAGATATGCAAAACTTTCAGAAAATAATGTATATTTTATTTATATATAATTCGATATGGTGTGATGAAATGATCATGCACGCCGTCGGTGTCACCTCTCCCCCCAAATATATATATATATATATATATATATATATATATATATATATATATATATATTACATATATTATATATATATATATATATATATATATATATATATATATATATATATATATATATATATATATGGGGCCTATGTATATATATTATGATTATATTATATTTCATTTTTCATGTTTTTTCCATTCAATTTAGGCCTATAGGCCCCTATGTTATTTTTTCTCACTAAGGGTAGTTAAACAGTTTCCATAATGAGTTTCCAATTTTGCTTCAAAATACAACAACCTGAAACAGTTACGAATTATATTCGGTTCATTTATTAGAAAAACTTTAAATTTATCGTCATGTTCTGATGAGAATACTGAAACTTCAAAAGGACGATAGAATGAACCACAAAAATGAAACAGTCCTCAATATCTCATACCAATTTTAAAGGAAAATAACATGACTGAAAATAAATTTTGTTTTTCACCAGTAGAAATTGCGAGTTTGATATTGTCTCTTTCTAATGTTTGTTTGTAAAACAAACAAGAAATATTATTCATTCTCATATTTCGTTAAACATCCGCAGTAGCAAGCAAGCAAGCACTTTGCCTAATGATCGAGGGACTGCCGATCCTCACGGGGGTAGTGCTGGGTTGATTTATGTAGAGAGACCGTTATTTCTCTCGTACAGTTGGCGCCCGTGTCACTTCTAGGGGAGACACACCCACTGGTGTACCAACTGCCCGACTTGCTATATATATATATGATAAGAGATTCACAAAACGTGATGATGATAATTATTTCACATTTTTTAATCAAAACAGATCGTCTTTTGTCAATTTCAACATTCATTAGAAATGTGTGATGAAAAATTACTGGATTTGATAACAATTAAGTTGTCTCGATACCATTCAAAAACTAGGTGAAATTTTTCTCACAATCTGCATAACCCATTTTCGAATAGAAAAAAAAAATCCAATTTCAACTCCTATTAGAAATGTATAAGAAGAAATCACTGGATGTAGTGACAAAATCAAGTTGTCTTGTTACCGTTCAGAAATCGCAACCATGTTTTTTTACAATTTGCATAAACCGTGCAGATGGAAATGTACTGAATATAATAATTTAATGAAAAATGAAAAATCAAATAGAAGAAATATTCAGAAACACCATAAACACAAATCCATTTCATCACTTCCGTCCGCTTTCGTCGTGACAAATCATTATCCAAGTTTCATATTTGCTTATAACTTATATTTCTAGTGTGGTGTGTATAGAAAATTATGTAGTATGATTTCGTTACTGTAGATAACTAAAACCCTATATTTTACTTATACCCTCGACTGGGTCGCATTGATTCATATCTGATGATCAATCACAAAAGATGAGTTGTCTCATATGATCAATATAACGTAACAATTTCAGTCTTTGTAAACAAAGACGAATAAAAAGAATAAACTGAAGATCAATTGATTGAAATAATTTGTTTGATATTATATAGAACGTCAACATTCTATTCGTTTCAAGAGCTATGCAATCGTCATCAGTCCGACTATCAGTCAGATTTAGCTTTAGAAACTGAAGTCAAGTGGGAACTCGAGCCCCTCACTCTTAAGTCCGGATTTTTGTAAAACATAATTCATATAATCGTAATATATTTTGAATTATTATCTTTTATTATATGAATGAGGTAGAAAGGTAGCGAGGAGGGAGGAGGGGAAGGGAAATGGAGTATGACCTTGCCTCCAGCTGATCGAGGTATAGGCCCTACGAAGCACATGGACTTGCGTATAGCATCATTTGATTGCGTAATGTTTACTACTGACTATTCGAACGATGTCTAGAATTTTCTATTAGCCCATATATAAAACCAACTTGACGTCTTCACTACCGCCGCGAGCGTCTTACCTTTGATAGACAACGTCATTTCACGTTGCAATATCTATAGCTTTTCATTCGATCACTAAGCTTGCGTTGCATACATAATAATCATTCATAAAGGTTTTGTGTAAGTACAGTAGCATTTTTTTAGTGACAGTTTTTGTATCTACATTCCGATATTGATTACTAGGCAAGGTTAAAAATCACATAAATACATTTTGAAGATGATCTGTGGTCGAATTCGAGAATATTTTTTGAGAGGACATGATAACCCGAGTAATGATACATACAATCGTTAGGAGGGTGGGGGGAGGCATACAGCCTCGCCAGTAAAACTTGCTATCATCCTATTCTGAGATCTGAGATTTAGATCTAAAGAGATCTAAATCTGAGATTTAGGAGCATGTATTCATCAATATGACTCATTTCATTTATCAATGGGATGTCAAAATTTAAACAGTGGTATTGATTTGTTACTAGAAAATGAATAAATAAATACAAATCTTTATCATAAGTAAGAGGTGAACCAATTGAATTGATTACCAGCATAATATTACATGAAAGCTCGTATTACAAATCTAAATAGAATGGTATACATTTCTAATTGAGGGAAGCCTGACCAAAATTGTATTCCTGGTGAGGATGATGCAAATGGCAATTTATCTTTGAGGGATTGATTCCCCTTATCCCACTCACTCCCTCATCAAGTTGACCACTGAACATGATGCAACAATAATGAAACGGAAAGAGCTTTGTTTATCATTAGTATAGCAACTAATGACCGCGACATCCAAATGAGTTTTTAAAGACAACGATATCTAGATCGAACCATTAATTACACGAATAATTAATTTGTAATATTTTTTGTTTTCAGTTTGACTACATATATAATCATGGGCGGAGTTATGAGTCATCTCGGTGTTAGGAATGAGCTGGATCCCAAGCATTGGGGAAAAATCCTGGCGGTGTCAACAATGAAGAGACATCCAGCGGTATGTATAATATTATTTCTTATAATACAAACTTCATAATTGGCCCATATTAAATTACTCCCTGACCTGTAATTTCAGACGGTCGACGCAATAATCACTGCAATGTAGAACAAATTAATCTTCGCAAAGTTCGCATACCACGTGCAATTTTCAATCAAATAAGTTTTTTGCGATTTTTAAAAATGGTTAATGATAGGTACCCTTGTGTTTCACAGCTCCCAGAATACCACTTTGCAAATTAAAATTGGTAATTCGACTTTCGATAATCATCGATTAGTCGCGAGAAAGTAGTCCATGTTGAAACTGCCGCGACACTGCGCACAGTGTCTCGATCATTCGTCATTCTGGTGAACTTTTCGCCGACATTTCGACTCACTCGATATAAGAAATGGCGATCACGTACGTTGAAAGGGCAGACTCGTATTTATCTCTCAAATACAATCCTCGATATTCTATCTATGCCGCGTGCTATCATACTACTCTCAAGATAGTTCAATATTTTATGTGGTTTTTTCTCGTATTATTTTCTCTACAAAAGTCTGAAAGGGGGTCGTTAAGATTTTTATCGTTTTATGACCTGATAAATAGATTTCAGAAAAGACAATATAAAAAGCATAATAAATTATTCTCCTATAATTGAAGATTAATGGGAAAGTCGTGGAAAACGAACGTTTCTGCTGATTCACTTCTTTATGCTGCGAATGATAGAAGCATTGAGTTAAGAATTAATTTCAAAGAATGAGTGTAATTATTAATCTATGATAGAGGGAAATGGTGCTAATTCGTAATTTGAACACAAATTATTGTATCCACATATCAAGATGATGAAATTATTAATGATATCTCAGCTTTTAATTGGCTCATCCACGGACAAAATTACGTTTCTAAATTTTCAGCGGATTCAGACTAATAGATATACTTTTTTAATTTCTCAACCTTCTCAACTGTTTATTGAATTTGCATCTTTTCTTGTCAATGTTTGCATACCTAATCTTCTTTGAAACCGGCAACTGCTGCTTCCAAAGATGTATGCCTACCAGAGGCGGGATCCCCATAGGACCTTATGGGGATACGATGGGATACTAGGGTCTATAGGATTAAGATTAGAGCAAAACTTTTGCAAGGCTTCTATCCACTTACAAATTTCCAACACAAACCTTTATTTTGCTTTCATGAATTTACTTTACATTTCACACGTTTCAAAATCATACCACAAATTAAGAATCAGAAAGATATATCGAACTGTTAGCAGCCTCTGAAATTATTTTCAATTTTTTTCCGAAACAATGTGGAATCATTTTCCATCAGTTGTACCGATTTTCTCCTCTCGATGTCGGCAAAACAGTCCCGTGTACACGTATCATTCAAGAGCAGGTAAGCGTGTTAAAGTGTTAGAAATGTCATCAACTAACAAAGTGAAATAATTGCGATTGATAGTGTTAACTAGTGACCACACCCAATCCGTGCTGCATTGGGTTTCACACTCAAATCAGCAAGCTTGAAAATAAAATAATGCAAAAGGGTGTTCTTTCATTTTGACAAAAGCCATGGCAATAGAATCGTATTACTGTTGATGTAATTGTCAGTAGTGAAGAATATTTCATTAATTTGATTATATAACTACGTTTACAGGATTAAAACGAAGTAATTTCTAATTCAATTTCAATGCCACACACATTGAGAGGATTTTCTCCAAAGCGAAAAAATTTCATCATGAGATCTGCAAGTCGAATAAACTACAGATAACTTGTATAGGCCTACATACTAGGCTTGAATCCGAACTCGTGGTTGGGTTAAAATGTTTCTTGAAATAATTAAATTAGAATCTGAAAATCTATCGATCTAGCAACTTGCTTTAAATCTAATTGAACTCCATTTAGGTCCACCCTCCTACTGAGTCGATATTAATTAACTCACGTTTTCCATTTTCATTGGAAGAAATTAGGAAAACGAAATAACGATTCAATTTCTTTGCAAGAAAAATTGAAAATATAATCGAAAACGGAATACAGCTATAGCTGCCTCCAAGACGTTACGTGCCAATAGCTCCTTTTTTCTTGCTCGAGAAAAATTAGATTTTCAAACCAGGAGATTTAATATAAAAATGTTTCATCGGATAAAAAAAGAGTTGGATGGGAAACAAAAAGAACAACACACATCTCTTTATTATACACAGGATCATAAAGTTCCAACCTTCAGGCCATATATCATTTAAAATGGTTCTATACTCACCCATGTATTATTATATACACCAGAATATTTTATACCCAAACTTACACGAAGATTCCAGTAGGTTGTACCATGGGGCATATTCCAGTTATCGATCAGTTTCTGGAAGGGCGCGGTCGTCCAGTGTTAGCTTTGTAGATCGACTCATTCATACTGAGGGCAACCAAGTCCAGACGTAATACAATGTATCGACGACCTCGGCTTATACGTGAGGGTTGAGCGTCGAAAGTAATTTCACAAAATACTAAACCGCTGTCTGTCTCCACACACCTTGACATTTGGACGAAGGTGGAAATGACTAGATTGTGAATTCAACACAACAAAATTATTGATCAAAATGTAAGGTAGTCTAGTCTGGTGTACTCGGAGAATATTGTTGTGAAATATTCAAGTACTCGGGGTGTGGGGGTGACTGCATTCTAGAGCGTATGGTTTTCCATTTGGTGTCACCCCAAGTATAATTAAGTTTGAACATTTACACACATATACATCTACACTTTGGTAAGTTTAGCGCTCTAAATGTCACTATGAGGATTTAGGAATAAATAATAATTACTGAGCATGTCAGAGAATAATTGGATATGTTTCTGGCATAAATCGCACGGTTGAGTATGGGGGGAGGTGCATTGAGATGAAAAATGTAATTATAATTAACAAACATGGAAATGAACGATTTCAATCTATTTCACTCTGAAAGTAGGCCTATGTACTTAATAAAGCAGTCCATCAACACACCCATACGTTGTTCCATGTCTAATTCATAAACTATTTTGCGTGTAGGCCTATTTAAAATTAGATCCAACTTCGGCGTTAAATAGAGCAAAGTTTTTAGAGAAAGATACGGAAAATATGTTTTGAAGACGATTTTACCATTTTCAATTTCTGTAGTTATTATTCAATATCAATTTGAATACATTTTTTAGGATTTGTTCTGAGAAGAGATTTTTGGTAAGTTATTCCAACAATTTTGAAAAATCTGAAATTATGCTAATTTTACAAGTTTGTGTTTTAAATAATATTTTTATTGCTTGGTAACCCAAACAACAGTTGTGATGAAGTAATCTAGGTGAATATCGTTTGTCGATATAATTCATATGGTAAGATTTATATTCAACTCAACCAAAATAGCTGGAAAAGACATTTTTACTTTTTGGCACCATACACCTACATAGACACCTTTCTAATTTAATTACCTATATCGCTCCAACAAGAAAAATATCAACTTCTCTTTCACATCTCGTTTCCTCTGACAAGAAACACACCGAGCAATATTTTTAGAAAGAACCTACTTGGCTCACTAGCAATGGCACAAATTAATTGCAGACGTGATCCATCTTGATTAGTTAGGTCCTGGCTACCTTAAAAGCTCCCCAGTTTCGTGTCGGAAATGACGACTCCTCGTCTAGCCCATAGCACTTCACTACGGAAAACTAATCTCCGTATAATTAACAATTACAGAATAAATATGAATCCAGTATGACGGGAGTTAATGAGAAGAGATGAAATGTAGAATTATGATGATGAAAGATATTGTGTACGAAAAAATGTCCGCCCTGGATAATTTAATTCATTTGTAAATATTCTGAGTTGACAAAATTAAATTGAAAATGAGTGTGATCACAAATGTAAAATATATAATTGAATGCTGGACAGCGAAGATTCTCATATATTAGAGGAAAAAATTGTTCTAATGAATGATTGTGCGTGCTCCATGGTTCAAATGATGAAACCAACCAACTTCAATCATGTTTCTAGTTTGAAACTAGGATAGCAAATATGTTGTTCGGAATGCATAAGATATGAGCGAAAATATAATATTGAATTGAAATGAAGAAAAGTAATGAGACTATATTATCATTTCAACTGGACCTCACTACATGAATATATTGACCTGTTGAGTATATCAGTTGATATTTTACTTGTTGCTTATTCTAATATAATGCTTGAATATGAAATATCTCAACAATGACGTTCAATTTATATTGGCATTTGTGATAATTGAATCATTGTGTTAAATTTAGGACACAATGTCAATTTTGCCAAGAATTGTTTTTGCAAATCTTGCCCATGGATCTTTTCTTGAAGTTTTTCAAGATAATTTTTCTCAAAACTACTGAATGCATGAGGCGCGTCAACAACTATGTCATTTCGTGACACAAGTGTCCTCTGCACCCATTTTGTTGCTAATAAAGTTTTACCGATAGTGAATTTAGAAGTTGATTGGTTCAATGTTTGACCTGTAGAGCAAGGAAAAATTTCATATCAGCACTTTATACCTATATACTATGAAGTTGAATCTTTGCCACTATTCTTGATAGGAACAATGTTCTTCTTATCTTTGCTTTTCATGATGCCAGTCACAAGGTAGGCATTAACAATAAGGAAGAAATAATAAGGCGATGGTGAATGTAAGAACTACAGACTGTATTATTGTGACTCACATCGTCGAAGAATAAAAAAAGCACGACTGAAAAAAAAACGATACCACAAAAATCGTTTAAATTCTGAAAATAGTAAATAATTGACAGTCGGCTTCACAGTATACATACTCGACAATTAAAAGGGATATTGCCAATTTGAAAATAGGAAAAACTATAATATAGGGTGTTAAAAGGAAATACCGGTAATCGATTTCAAGTCCTGAGATGTTTTGCTACATAATGAAAAAATATGAAATCTATTTGTAATATTATCATCACTGAAAAAATTAGTTGTCATATAATTTATTATTTTATGTTCTGACGAGATCATTGTTGAGCAACATTATTATCATTTAAACTAACATAATAATAATTCTCATTTTGACATCAATATTGATTATATTATATTATCGAGTTTCACATATTTTAATTGATTTACACTCATCTCACATTGGAGACATTTAGCAGAATCGATCAAGCAATTCAATTGGTTACAAAATGTTTTCTTAAAACCTACGTGAATGAACAAAAGAGATCCTACCTATGGTGATCTTCAAAATATTCAAGACTAGTAAACTGTTTGATCGATCCTGCTTTCAGCTATATAACATGGTTTAATTCATATCAAAGGCCTTCGTAATTGAAATCGATGCGTTCTATGGCTAGTCTTATATCGCAGGTCAGGTCATGTTAGGTTTTATAAGGGATATAATCGCATGGTCCCAGTAGGCTGCGCTGCGCTCACATATCCATTGATGGAGTCTGTAGGAAGACAGGAATACACAGCACTTCGTAATTTTTGGAAATATCGAAAGAAATACTTGTCTTTTGTACACAACAGGTAGGCGAGTTCACAACCAAACAGAAACCAGATCAAAGTGTCATAAATTAAGGCTTTGCGAATGATCTGGATTCTTTTAGGTTGTAAACATGCCATGCTTATAGAAGGTGGTTTGGAAGATTAAAAGTTGGAAAATAAATATGATCTACAATAAATACCTAAGTACGTTAGTATAATAATGACAATCACAAGACAGTTAAGGCTACTCTTTAGGCTATCAACGACTAATAAACTATGTCTAACTGATAACGAAGTGTTTTGATCACTTTGATTGGGTTAGTAATAATGAATGAATGATAATTAATTACAGTTAGACCTACTTTGTTTAAAGGAAAGAACAACACATATATTAATACTAAGAGGAGAGGGGAAATGAACGGGATATAATTGACTATCGTTTCGTCACATCGAAATAGAACGACCAGGATTTGCTAGAGCAATGCAGCAAAATAATCTAGCAAATTACAATGTTGACCAGATTCAACACATTGCGTTTCTCGACGAGATTTTCATGTATAACTTACCTACCCTGAGATGATTTACTTTTCAAAGCAACACATTTAGTAGCCTAGGCCTACATGAAACAATGCATTATATAAGCACACACCCAGTGGAATGATAATTGATTACTATAAAATAGAGAGACGATCGACATCATAAAAGTGCAAGAACTCGGGGTGTGTTAATGAAGCTACTCGTAACCGATATGTCAAATCTTTGATATGAACGTCTTATCTACAGTGGCGGAGTGCATTAGGGAGAAAGTATAACCATCCAGTGTAAAACTCGTCCCAGCTATGGATTATGAAAGGAAGGAGCTGCTTGCCTTCTCATAGGCGTAGGCATCGGCGTTGTTTTTTGTTGATAAGGCACAGGGCTACAGGAATAGTTGCGTTAATTCCCATTTTACCGGCCGAGCGCATCACTAAGTCAGTATACAATACACAATCGTGCAGTTATGCAAGTGTTGTTAAGAAAATCTTAAAAATATCACAGAAAATAAGCGGTGTGTTTCGTTAATGAATGATTATAATTAGCAGCAACTCCTTCCAACAGCCTTGCCCGGATAAGCTGAAAACAATCAAGGTTCAGGCCAAACAAGCAGATACAAGTAATAAGGAATAGTAATAATTACCATGTCAATCAAGCATAAATCAGCTGTTCTACTATGAAACTACTTTATTGAGAACTGCTCTACAAGTGCAAGTCTTTGATAGCTAAGATGGCAAATCTATCCATCTAGCTGCACTACAGCTACACAACACATAGAGTAACTACAAAAACATCTAGACACTAAGGAACTAGTCAAGTGTATACGTCTTATTAGCTACAATCACTTATTACAAACCACCAAAAACAGAACCAACTATAGTATGAAGTAAGGATACAGGAGTAAGTACAATAGTAAGTAGTAGTTTACTTATTCAAACGCTCTCGCTTCTTTGCTTGTTTGTTTGTATATCGCTATTTAGATCAACCCTCATTATTGTTATTTGTTTCGCTTGACTAAGGTGGTGCTCACTGAAGCAATACCACATCAGAAACTATTCAAAGAAAAATACAAACTTTATTTGCTCTTATATCATTTTTTTGTTTACTATTAAATACAAAAATAGAGGGTTTCATCTTTTTCTCTCCTTAATTTAACACTTATTGCTGTTCTCATATTATAAAAGGGTATTGTCACCCAAGCAAAAGGAAATATGTCGTCTAGATAAGAACCATCAACTGAGATAAGACAAACGTACTAAGAGGAGGATCGTTTTAAGACAAAATCGAGAAAGAGAAATATTTGGCACCAACAATTGACAATAATGTCTAGAAACATAAAAACGGGACATTAAACTACAGTAATTGAGTTAGTTTAGTTAGGAACACAATGGGATTATTACATAGTTGTGATCCAGAGTTTCACAGTTTCCTTTCACTTCTTTGTAGAGACGTACTTCCCCGTCTCTACACCACATACATTAAGCGAGTTCAACACGTTGACTTACCCTCACAGATATCGGCGGGTGATTCCTATTACTATTCACAAAACCAAATAACTTATTACAATCTCGAGTCTCAGTCTTTGACAATAATATCACTATACAAAACCAAGTTTAGATCTATGCACTTCGTCGTCGTACAATAGTAAATGACGTTGATTTGACTGGCTCAACAGCATAAACTGAAAGCCAGAGAACTGTTGACACTTGGTTGACACTTTGTTAACACGTACTGCGAACACAACTCATAAAACGTATGTTCCGAGACTCGAGCCCGGGGCATTAAGAATGTCATGGATTGTCTTGAAGAGAAAAGGACCATCACATAATGCGGGGGTATACATCAGAATTAAATTTGTTACATCAAGTATGTGAGAGAAACCATCATCATTCATTATTATTAACAATATCATTTTTAAGTACTACCGAACGGTTCACTATCCTATTCATATTATTAATATCTTCCTATTCTAATTGAAAAGGAACAACAATAAAAATTCTACTTGTGACCCCAAATTGAGGTGAAGCACACTTGTGACCTAACATTTGTGACTCTTCGTCGACATATTTAAACTAAGAGCAATTTTAGCTGACACATACTCAAAATGAAATAAATCGTGAAAGCCATGAACTTCCGCACAAAAGAGTGGTTTGCTTCGACTACCACACAAATGTAAAACTGTACACAATATTTCGGCCCATCATCATCTTTTTACAGTACACTGGTAGTAGGACAAAAACACAGCACATAATACATTACTAGTCATTGTGACAGGCTTAAAAACTAGTACTAAAACTAACACAAAATAAATAAGGAAAATGCGAAACCAATAAATAGGGTGTGAAATGAAGGTTCTAGCTGCCTGACTTCTAAACAGATGGGGGTGTGTGGGTCTAGAGCTCAGACCGTGTAGTTCCAGCATCTAGCTCAAGAAGAGCATACCGAAAGATAGCTGTGTCATTTGGTCCGCAATTTCTCACAATATAAATATACTCGATGCATTTTTTTTTGTTTGTTTGTTTTTAATAACACGTGAACTATGGAATGTTGAGAGGTGAATGAATCAGATACGAATTTGAACAATATTTTCCTCAAATAACACGCGATGTTATTTTGTTGTTATAATAGTCAAAGAAGAATGTTGCTAATTCTCACGCTACATTATTTATACGATTAGTTCACATGACCATATTAGGGTTTATGTGTGTTGAAACATAGAAGCATGTTGACTAGAGGGTGGATAATATTCCCGCGATACAGCTCTGCCATACAGATTGAGTAATGTCCATTTGATACAAATTTAGATGGAAAATCATTCCAGAAACGAGAAAACATTTTTCAATTGAAAATATCTACCGATCTAACCGAGACGAAGTTAATAGAAGCTACTAAAACTTGAATGCGTAATTTTGTTGACCGATTTTGAAAACGAACCCATACAAAATAATAGCTATAAGAACGCATTACAGGATGAGATCTATACTTGTTGATTACATCAAGTATATGTTTCCACAAAAAATAAAACCCATCGACTGCTCTCATCCTCACACCTCCACCCTATTTCGCACGTTACCCCACATTTCATCGAAACGAGCAATAATTTACAAACAATGAGATCCGAAAAAGTTACGATAATCGCTAAAGAATGCATGGTTATCTTTCCATGCTATTTCAACTACCCGCTAAACTCATGTCGCGTCTAAAAATATATGTAGTTCATAATAATCTCTAATAGTCCGACAAGGCATTTAAACTTGAATTTATTTCAGGCCACTGCCACTCACAATTTGTAATCATTGTTCAATATCTCCAAAAAAGTAAAGAGTCAAGAAGATTGCCGATTTTCTTCTCTAATAATTTGTAAAATGGAAGATGAGTGTGTGAAAGTATGTATAATACTGCTTATTGCGAGTTATTGCTTAAGGCTAGAGGCATAGTATATAAGTACATGGATGCCATGAGCAAAAGCGGCTAGTTCGTGAAAAAACCGGAGTTATAGAAATTTAGATGACCGATTCTCTTTGATCAATTAATTATTATCTTGTCGTCGCCGTCGCCCGCGCCTTTTCAAAAAACCATTAATCAGCTTTTTGATTAATATAATATTACGATCGCAAAGGAGGACTAAAAATTGCGAACTCACAAAATCAGTACGTTGCACTCGACGAAAATCTTGCCTGCACCTGCATTCGAGCAGTTTACAAATCATTTCCAATAGTCATCTTATCTATATTTAAAAAACGGAAGACCGTCTTTTATGAAAAAAATACAAAGGTTATTTAAAACCTTCTCACCAGATTTCGAAAACAACGTACGAACAGCAACTAGACAACTTGGTTAACGTTTAAACAACAACTGCATAATAAGTTACTACGAACTAAGTTGCCACGCACTGAGAAATGGAATTTGCTGGAAGTCCTTGAGGACGTGATTTCGTCCTCCCCGTTAACAAATAATAAGCTTCTCGCGTTGCATAGAAGGTTTTCACACGTACATGCCCATGCCGTACATGGAACCCCAATCCACCCCTTGGAAGCTTGACATGTCCACGTTGGTGAGGCTGTATCCTTGGTAGGGGTTGTTCACTTGGAGACCTTGGGTCATGCCTGGTGCGGCTACACCGGCGGTCTGGTTGGCCGATGGAGTCGCGCCTACTTGAGGATTCACGCCGCCAACGCCAGCGGGCATGGGGTACGGGGCATAACGATAGTTGAGTGTAGGGTATGCTCCGAAAAGTTTGCCGTATCCAGCTAATGCAGCTGCGTTCTGCGCTTGAGCGGCAGCAGCTGCGGACGCTGCGGCCTGTACGTGTGCCTGCGCTTGTACAGCTGCGATCTGCGAAGCTGCAGACATCGGCTGAGGGGCGCCCATACGAACACCTAACGAACTCAACTGCACCATACGTTTGTTCAACAGTGCACCAGTCTGCACGGCCTCCTTCGGCTGTGCCTTCTTGGTCTCCACCTTCTTATTCTTGATCGTATGGAAATGGATCTCGCACACGTTATCGACGACATCCTCACTCTCGAACGTCACGAAACCGAACCCGCGATGACGCTTCGTCTGTTGATCCATCAACATCACAGTCTCCTCGACCTTGCCGAATTGGCCAAAGTACGCTTTAACCTCGTCTGAGGACGTGTCTTGACTAACACCTCCGACAAATATCTTCTTGGTCCTGTTGCCCACCTTAGCTCTGTTCTTGGGGGTGGCATGCTTGGGGTCGATCTTCTTACCGTCTAATGTGTGAATCGGGACTTTGAGAACCTTCTCGACCGTATCCGGTTCCGAGAATGTGATGAACCCGAACCCGCGACTTCTCTGCAAAATTCATCAGGAGTCAGTCCAACGTTCATCTAATTATTATCCTAATTATGTGGTGTACCTTCTAAGAAATATGTATCACCTGTGTGACGGGGTCCTTCATGATCAGGACGTCGGTGACTGTTCCGAACATGCCGAAGTACTCCTTCAGCTTGTCGGAGGACGTCTGCCAGCTGAGACCGCCGACAAACAGTTTGCCAGGCGCGGGATCACCGCCGCTGGGCGTAGATCGGCCCGAAGAGCCGTTCTGACTACCATTCATTGGGATGAGTCCGTTGAGCGGTACTTCATGTTCCATCATCTGATCGCCTTTCATCATTCCGTTGCTGTCCATACCCAAACTGCAAATAAAATAAAAGTCGATGTTACTAACAATTTTGCACTGTCTCTTTGGTTGCAGGTTATTCCACTGGTTGTGATTATCACTGGAACCGTCGTCGGAATCACAGCCTTTTCCGTGTACGCGTGCACGACCAAGGACTTTCTGTAAGTAAAGTAATTTTCTGTGCTCGTAGAAATAACATAGCCACGTTCATGTCTTACTCACTAGTTATGTAGACATCGTCCCGCCGTATTGACCATTAAACACGACTCCATCTAGGAAATACACAACTGGAATATTCCTAATCATTGAAGTGCACTTGCGTTTCACTTAGTTTCGAACTTTTTCAGACAGTCATTGTAATGCAGGTCAGATTTTCTATAGTATAAGATTATCGAACACTTTGTGTATTGTTTATACTTTATAGCAAGCTATGCTTGGATCTATAGAGGGGGTTGGGAGTCTGAGTCGGTTGGGGGAGAGAGTGGGAGGACTTGCGCCGACGTCCACATCCCGACGTCACGACGCCTGCGCCGTACATCAGCTCAATCCGGGCTTCCTACCCTCTCGCTACCAGCTGGTTCAGCAGGTGGTGCGGGGAAGCGAGTCTAGGGGAGAGAGAGAATGCAGTCGATATCACGAGCTCGTCCTCACTTTCCCTTTCGTCACAACTCGCGACTACCTTGCTTCCTCCTCGTAGACATCACCGCCGATCCAAACCTAACCTCGTATTTCTCTACCGTTACAGCTTTTTCCGCGACAGGAAGCCAGTGCACGAACTCATGGATCTCAGGAAGCCATACGCATTGAAGGTAAGTCGTCGACTATACCAGCGAGTAGACTAGTGCAAGTGTTTAGATTGTGTGTGTGTGTTTTAATATCTCGACCCCACCCCGTGCGTTCATGGTGTACACCTCCAGAGATGTTGAGATCAATACGACGGCGGCCATCCGACTGGCAGGCAGGCAGGCACAGGCAACCGGCTCGACCGCCTCACGTGGTAGTCGCCGAGCAAGGTCTAGATCAGTAGTAAATGTGTGGGGTGTGTGTGTGTGTGTGGCGTGCGTGCAAGGGGTGGACTCGCGAACGGAAGGGGGTGCTAAAGAAGTGCATGAGCGTTGCCATGGCACCCCGGAAGGAGGAAGGAAGGAAGGAAGAGTCGTGTCAGTCACGTCACCGTTTCGGAGGTGCGCCAGTCGCCACATAAGCCTCGTCTGTGATATTGTCCTGTCACAGCAGTAGTGACCATAAGCTTACTGCTGTATCGGGACAAAATCCTAGATTAAGCTCTGTACAACACTGACAACAAGCAACACGATAAGCGAAATCATCATCGGCTAGAAACTACTTATTAACGATTCATTGTAATGTTTACATGTTATTGTATGTCAGTGATTTGGATGTAACTAGTGTAAATCGAAGTTATATCTTCTATAATTTATTTGAGTTTAGCCTTAATAATCCTGTGTACCGGTACCATTGAAGTAGAACTAGACCATAATAAGCTAGATGTGCTTCACATGATTCAATTGGTATAATTACTTTCATATTGTAGCCTAACAAAAGTATCCATAAATGATTTTTCATTTTTCTATGTATAAACGAATGCAGTCAAGGACTATTAACAAGCATTATTCTAACTGAATTCAACTGCATGTGATATTTGATCAGTTTTTAAATGAATGAGTCACGTGCTCAATTTTGCATTCTGTTGTTAGAAACACGCAGCGTATTATTGATTCAAAATGTGACATGTGTGAGAGAACCCAAGCCTTCATTGCGAACAAAAACTTTGCATAATCAGAGTAGCTATACAGACGAACGGGTAACTTCATACTATACTGAACATAAACTGTGAGCCCATCACAGCAAGTTGTTTGCGGTAGTGTTACAGGTAAGACCGTGAACTTGTGCGAGGCACATTTTTGTGCCAAAAACGAGCTAATAGGCTAGCTTTTTATGTTAGTTTGTTTTGTTGAAGAACAAAACATATACATCAGTGTATTATATCAGTGTATTATATTATAGTGTATTAGTACTATATGAGAAGTATATTCAGAATGTTGTGTGTTTTAATTAGTGTGTTTTAATTAAAGTCGAAACTATAAAAAGCGCGATATATATTGTATGCTCATTTTGTTTTAACGATCATGCGTCCTAGACCATTGGGGGGCCCTACTGTTGGTTAAAACTGACATTCAGCATAATTATTCCTGAGTAGGGGATCGATGAAAACGTGATTAAAATTAATGCACGACTCCAATGAAAGATAGCAATTAAGCAACGAGTTTCTTTTCAACAGCTGACAAGTATATTCAGAATGACGTGTTACTTATTTTATTATTCAAACCAACCGATTTGAATGTACATGCAGGTATTGTTTGTATTACAGTGAATGGCAATTTATATATATATATATATATATATATATATATATATATATATATATATATATATATTCTGTGATATAGCAGTAAAATATGAATGATCGAATGATGTGAGGTCTATATTTTCTGCTCAGATATTATCTGGCTGTAAATCCAATAAAAATGTTGATTCCATGTACAGCCGCTGATAAATGATTGTATACCCAAATCCCATGGCATTCCCTAGTTCTATCAATACAATGTATAGCATTAATCTTATTACATCCCTAGGTGCGCAAGAAGGACTAGAACTAGAGTTTCAAAAGAAGTGCCCATAAAGTCGAGTTTTTATTCATTATTGACGGCTTTGTCAACTTTCTGATGATGACATATAATAATTGCTTCAGTTCGTTAATGGAAATCATTCATGAAATTTGTATAACAATCTTTTATTTTTTTCTAGTTCGGATAGCGAAATTATTACCCTAAGATTTATCGTTTGTTGTATGAGTTACTCCAAAATTATTCCCTTTGAAGCCCTTGTAGTGTCCCGTTCGGGCGATCCCATCTTTCTTCCTTCGTCTCAATTGCGGAAAAATTATTTTGTAACTAATAAGCTTCGATCCCAATATAAAAATTTTGGGTAGCACATTTCCAGTCGAGCTATGCCTATACTATTTTGCTATAATATTAATTATGCCAGTAATATGCTTATATCATTAATATATGGTACTTGAAATTGATTGTGAATGAAAATGAATGGTTAATTAATTATGAATGAAAACTAGGTGTGAAGGATAGTAGGCCTACAACCTGTCGGCTAAAGAAAAGAACATCTCAATTATTATATGTTGCACTACCCCCACCAAAAGCTAGGTCGTATCAGGGTACGAATGAGTGGTTTATTGACTACAACATCATAACATTGATCGTTTAACCACAGTGGTTCTGCATAGTTTAGATCATAATGTTTTTTGAAATATTTGCATGCAAATTCAATACCAGGATGCGACGTTCCAAGCCTTGTGATTGCATTTGGAATGTTCCTAAATTAGCATCGATTCGTTTGAAACGTACGGACTTCGATTGACTGGGCAGATTAGTTTACATAATAATCAAATATGAGCAACATCATCTACATTTGAAGCCCACAGAAAGAAATAATTACGATCGTTACACGGATGTTGATTAAACCACCCCAAGCCTAGGGTACCTACCGACTTGCGCCCTACCGATAATGCATCGATTTCTCTCAACACATATAGTAGACAACTGTTATACCGACCAGCCAGGGTGTTCGTCACTTTGATGCCAGCAGTACCTCCACGTACCTCCGACAGGGAGTGTGCGGCACGCGACTGAGTACAACCTAGTGGGTTGAACCCAGTGACGCATGCGCAACGTGGGCCAGTGGCGAGACAGCCAGTGACGTCGAATCACATGGTTTATCAATGCTCCAAATGTTTAGGTCTGCTAAGAGTTCACTAATTTCAAATTATAGGTCGTAACCTTCAATTACATTCCTACAATTATTCCGATACTAATGAGCATACAGTCCATCATCTATCAAGGAATAGGATGACAAGGGGGAATCACATACAGTGTAAATACTCAACGATGATATCCCTCCACTCACTACTGTTCATGAGGGCGTGCATAGCATCAAAGTTGAAGTAAGCAGAGCAAGAAGAGAGCAGAAAAAGTCTCGGCAAAAACTGACGTGTGCTCAAGATGAATAGAATCTTTGAACTGTCAAGATTGGACACCAGAAAAGAATTGCTTTTTTATCAAGTGTGCGGTAGATTCGTAATAGAGATAGAGGGGGGGGGGGAGATCGGTGATTGGTTCAAGTAGCTGACGCACGCTGAACCGTAAAGGGTGAACTACCCCCACGCCATGACTCACAATTACAAATTACAAACAGGGCACACACAACTCGGGTCGAGTACAAAAGGACCACGATGCACTGCAGTTAACTTCGGGTTGTGTTCAATTAGGTGGCGTGGGTGGGGCGTGTGGGGGATGCGGGGGGGGGGGGGGGGGGGGGCGGGAAGAGGGAATCAATCTATATAGCCAGTAACACGAACCAATGTCATTGTCGGAAAGTGCACACTCCAAACACTGCTAGGGCTGCTCTCTCTACGTGGCGCAGAATTAAATTCCCACCCTCTTCCTTCCAATCCATACTTAGCGGATGCAGCACATTAGAGGCCCCGATCACACTGTGTAAGGTTTCCCATATCGTGTTGTCACCTTTACAGTCAATAGTCACGGAAATGTAGTAATACTAGACATTGGAATATTAGCAAGCAGTGATTTGACTTCCTTTAACGTACTGATGAGAGACTTTTGATGAGGAAAAGGATTACTTTTGAATGGTGAAACATTCAGAGTTTTACGTGTTCCGTCCTCATTAGGTCTTTGATATTTTAATTCAATAGAATTAAGCTTGGAGTATCTATCAACTTTGCTTGAAGTTAAAACCTTTTTAAGAGTATAATGAATAATACAAACATAATTTGATAAACATTGACGATTTTACGCCGTTACATACATAAAGTTCATAATAATAACAGGTCTTATAGATGGAAAAAAGCTTTCAACACTTTTCGTCATTATTAAAATACTGTTGACAGGTATTTATAGGTTTTTGTGAGGGAATCTGTATCGAGTGTTGAAGGTTCGCTAATGGCATTATATCTCATTAAAATCGTTGAGCGTCAGGATAGGTGTGAACAGATGAGCACGGTTGGATAGTTTTGTAAGAGTCAGAATCGATCCGATTTTTTTGTTTAAACGGCTGGCTACAAGAGAAAGAAGAAAGGATCATTATGAATATGAAATGTGCTAATGAACAGAAATAATATTTTACCTGAACGTCGAATTCGAAGTAAAAAACGATATTACCAACTGTGGTCTCTCATTCAATCGTATTCAATCATTTATTAATATTGGTTTCAAAACCTGATCGTGGTTAATGATCTATGTAATGATAACATTGGTGAGGGATGAATGAGCTGATGGAAAGATAAGATGAAAACTAGTTATATTATTAGTTTTATTCAATACTTTGGGAATGTAGCGGTTGTGGCCAAGGAAATCCACCTCAGTATCAACTTGAACAAACAAAGGCAAACCACAGAGAAAAACTGTCAGGATGGCGGGAATCGAACCCAGCTCTCTCCTGAACGACTAATTTTTTTCATTTTACTGTAAATGCTTTCAACAGTCCGTCCTTTCATACTGAAGATTTTACTTGAAAACTGATTCCATTTGTTTGAACAAACAAAATGAAAATCACAAATCAACCAATTAATGCGTGCTTAAACTATTACATCTTCAAATGCACACGATAAGAAAGCTATACATTTAATGGTGGCTCAAATTACTTTTACTCCATCAGTAAAATGTACAACCTGATGAACGAAGTGACTATTTAGGTCCATACACCCATACCCATCGTACACAGTATTAATATATATTATATAATATGTATAATATATTAATGGTTAGGTCGTGGTTAGGTTATGATTATAATTATAAGCTAGGTGGATTGCGTTGATTTAGATTAATTTGGACTGCGCGCAACAACTATAGAGATATATACAGATCCAACTCCAATTAATTGTTTCCGTGTCCTTGCCTGATATAAAATGTAGGCCATAAAAATAAAATTGAACTTGAAACTCAACGCAGGGAGAGAAAATGACACAAAACAAAACTACGGCTATCCTGACACACTCTATCGTGAACCGACGGATCGGACACTAACGAATCACCGATTGATTATTAGAAATGCATCAGTCACACGGCAGTCACAGGTTTGCCAGACGGTTTGCGGTGTGGTAACTGTCGATCGCCATGTCCACGGCGTCCACCTGCCGTCCGGACTGTTATTCATTAGTCTTCGTGTAGACGGACACGGCGCGTCATTTATCTTGTCTCGGGCCACTCGGTCTTGTCAACGCCAGCGGCTGCTCGGGTTCAAATCACATGTTTGTTATCACACCTCAGCCCTCAATTATGCTGGGATAATGGTGAGCATTTCCACTTCACACTCTGTTTCACTTACACATAGGCGTCCTCAGGGGGGCACCTGTCTTGCAGATTATGATATAGGCTAAAGTATAATTTTGGAATTGTCTATTAATAGAACTATAGTTAAATCTGATAACTCATTTTGGCTAATTTGCGGAAACTTGAGATGACATAATTCAATGAATATCAACTTTGCTGTCTATACGATTATTAGTTCTTAAAAAATATGGAGTGGAATAGTTTAGTGAAGACTTCGAAAACCAAATAAAATAATACAAATTCAAAAAATCTATTACGGAACTACAGGGTAAAGAGCCACCCTTTCGAAGCTCAATGAACACTTGGGTATTTTAAATGCAAGCGCCCAACATCAAGTGGATGTTCACGTATAGAATGACCTATATTCTTCAGTATAGTAAACAAAAATAAGTTTAATAATTTAGTGTTTGACGCATATGTTGAGTAAAATATAAATGTGGGTAATTATCGAGCGAAAATAATATTGTCTAGATATAATACACAGCCGTATATACCAAATGATCTAACGAAGTCAGTTCAACATGGCACATCCACCGATTTAAACTAACCAAGTCAGTTAAACATGGCACCTCCACCAATTTCAGATCAGACTCTTACTACACTTCCTGTTGTCCTTGTTTTCTCGTTCTGAAATAGAATGCTTGAATCTACTTCTTGCAACTGCCCTAAAACTCCAACATTTATTTGAAAATTATTTAGCTTATAAAATCTTCAATCTTCTCTTCGATAATCTTCGATCAATAATAGTCTAGAGCGATGTATTGGGAAAAAACGCTTTTCCTTTTTATGTTTTTGACCGTGTTTGCGCGACGAACACGACCAAATCAACAACATAAATGATACTTATCAATCACAATCAATCTCGTTCTAGGAATCTACGTAGGCCTATCGCGATAAGCCATTAAATATAGCTTCAATAACAGTTCATGAGAATCATCGATTGTAATTTGATGTAAGATTATACAAATCAATTACATATGCCTCCATGACTACAATTTCGATTGTTTGGTTGACGAAACCATCAACGTGTAGCTTAATTGGTCGTACGAATGAGTTTGAATTTCACACGGGTTCTACAGAAACCCGTGCCATTGCGCGGAACTCGAACCCCCGCGCGACTCGACTTCAGTTTTCAGAACAATGGGCTGACTGCCTGAGCCAAACGGGCGGCTCCAACAACGACGCCATAGGCAAAGGAAAATGTATGTTCGGGGCTAGAATATTAAGTACCAGCGTATATAGTACGCATATAGTATGCGGTTTAAATATTTTGAATTTCAGTCCATGCATTCAGTAAGGAATAACTTTTCAGCACTAGCGCTATACCATATCACAACGCGAAGATATATGCTGCATTTAGGATATTGGCCTTATAGAACCGTGTATCGATTCCGATAAGAATCTTCAAGTCGGTAACATTCATTAGGTGGATTCCCAAACGGCGAACCTATCGACTAAATTCGGTCGTGGTTTGGTTTAGAGCTCGTCAATCCATCTCCAGGACAAGAAACTACTGTCGTTTACCTGCGCGCACGTCAACCTACCGGGACTCGGGAATCACTCACTCCGACTTCATTACGGTACCTTGGCACCACGTGTTCGGGCAGGAGCGGGGTAGGGAGGAAGGGAGAGGATGCTCGTTATTAAAAAAATAATTGGTCGCACTGTTATACCGGCAACACGCGAGCTCCTTATACTGACTGATACGATAGAACACGTTTAAACGTTGCAATTACTGGATGGACTCTAAATTTGTTAACCCTCTTCATGATCTGTGAACAAAAAAACTTGGGAAGGACGCATATATATATATATATATATATATATATATATATATATATATATATATATATATATATATATATATATATATTTGATTCATATTAGAAGGAAACAATAATAAACTCAAGACTGAACATTCCCTGTTTCATGTTTTCGAGTACATGTTTATTCCAATAGCTGAATTCAGTTATTTGCTTGGTTTGTGACATTGTTGACTCATGGTATGATGAAACCAATATAACATATATGTGGATCGATACGTTTCTATAAATGGACGCGAATGAATCTACACGATGTGTCACACTGTTACGCACAAAACATTATTGATGAATCGCTAGGGGTTAAAAACTTGACATGTATGCCTGATTTCTGATTCCAGAAACACAAATAACTTTTTTCACATCGTATGCAATTTTTTCATAACTTGACTTTTTTTCAGAATCCGTCTGATTGTTTTTTTTAATACGCGTGATTTTTTTGTACATACTCATTTCAAAGTATACACCCAATTCTGGGAGCTGTTAAACAAATCATAAAATTGTATAGATAAGAGGCGTCGATTACGTCAAAACGCATAATTTGTCAACTGATATATAGCATGTTGTACCTTACACGGTAATAACAGTGATTGGTAACCAGAAAGGTGTTCACAACCAGACGCTGATTTCACGCTTCCCTGATGAAAACACGAAAAGTACATTAGGCCTATATTCACGTGGCATACGACAAGTCCATTTCGTTCCGCTTCAAGATACATACATTGTACTATATAGGTTTACGTGTGTGTATGCGTTATATGACACAGAATACGAAAAAGAATGTATCAAAGCAATGCCCGCATATCCTGCTGCCACACAAACCAGAGAGCTAACTGATCCCAACGCTCCTTTGATTTCAAACGACAAACACGACGCTACATGAGCCAGCTAGCAGTAACCAATACGTAACGTACAGCCGTAAAACAGCATGACTGTCATGAGGAATGCAATGTTAACGACATACAACGGGGAAATATATGGTATATGCTCCACTTCGATAATCGATTACAAATAACTTTATTTAAAGAGGCCACGGGCGTCTGCTGTATAGCGTACTATGCTAACCTTTCACGGCGAGGAACTATCACGATCGTAGTGAATTTTGAATCTAACTACAATTTTTGTTTCGTTTGATTAGGAATATATCAGTTTTTTGAGATAAACAGAATTTTGAGCTATTATTTACACCTTTACTGGACTCGGCGCTTGATTATAGCTATGCGCACGATTGAGTCTTGGACGCCATGTCCAACCATTTCATAACGTCCATTGGTCATGAAACAAAGCATCGTCGTTTATAAAGAAAAAACTATAGTATGGATTATTATTTCCTAGAAAGTTTGTCCACGACCGACATCTGTTAAGCGTCGCGACGACCAATTTTCATCATGCCTCCCTCGACAGCGACAATCCTACCCATAGAAAAAAACGTCTGTTACAAAAACACCTCTTCTACGATCATTTATCTCAGTATAAGAATACCACAAACGCCGCGACGAAATCAGCTCAAACGTCCTTTAGTTCGCGGTAAACAAGAAGCCCCGCGTCTCTATATAAGTTATACTCTGTTTTATGCCAAGCCATAGAAGCTCACCGTGAATCCTTAGACATGTTGCCCACATTAAAGTACTGACTGAGCGGATTTACCCACACACAGTATACAGCGATAATCGGATTTCCTCTCGAGCTTCTCGCCATTAATTAAGAATCGATTTCCGTACACGCGTTGTGCTGCTGATAGCTGGTATGCATTTGAATGTATAACACCTTGCAGACCGAGTCGCGATATCTGTTGTTATACCTACAGGAAACTTGACACAGCGTCACATTTTCAGTCTCGGCATAAACTAGTGACTTTCCTTCACAACATATTGTCGTGAAACTACTTCATACCGTTCAGAGAAGTATCTCATAGAATACTGCTGATCCATAATAAACATTCCCATTAGGTTACATGTTAATATTTTGTATATGTAACGGTACACAGTGATGTGGAAATCGATGGCAAAATATCGAGTTTTACTGTTACATACAGAAATGATCTTTCCCCCTACGTTAATATCAAATTTAAGTCAAAACCATTTTCAACAAATAGTTTCTACATCTTGTAATGTATTTGCTAATTTTGTATTCTGCATGTTGAAGATGTATGATCATTTATATCTGTGAAATCACCCTAGCGTTAACTGTTTGCTCTATGGAGACTGGAGGCGCCTTGATAAGAAAAGAGCAAACCAGATGATATCCTAATCAATTATACACAAGGCGTTTGTTCCGATTCGCCTAATTAACACGACCCTTTTTGATCAAAACTCTATGATGACGAAGCTATATTTACAATAAATGTACCGTAATAATATACCGATTTAATCAATTTAAACTTTTAAGTTTTAAACTGAATTGAACGTTGGCAGAAACTATTCAAATTTGTCAGACCATCAGACCACGACCGACTACGTCCAACGTCCGTATAGGCCTATATGCTCGCTCTAACATCAGGATGCGGATTATTACATAAGGATTATTGATATTGATCCTGTTTGAAATACTAATTCTAAATAACAGGTGCACAAGTTCAGGTGTGTTCATATCCTTCATATCATTATCCTTGTCAGTTATTTGTAAACTAAATTAAAAATTTCAATGAAACCATTCAAATTTGTCAGACGTACCAACCCTGTACCCTCACAACCAATTCAGGACGACTACATCATGTGTAATGAAAATATTAGTCCGAATAACAGGTACATACAAGTTCAAGTATGCCAATATCCTTCCTTTTGCCATTTATTGATATCGCTTTACATTACGATTTAAAATAGCCTGCAATTCATCTATATACGTTATCCTTTAGAAACTATCATCCCCAACGTATAGCACGTCCGCCACATCGCCGTAGGCACGAATCTCTCCCGTTTATCCCCACCGGTCTCATCCAGGGCGTCCCCGAAGGATTATGGTCGTGGCTATATGGTGACTATACATATCCGCCTGTAATGTCGCACCACTGGGAGTTGTCGTCAGATTATGCATTGTTGAAGGTTCTCAGCCTCACAATGACTCAGGTGTGGCGCCGACACGGTAAACTGACAATTGTCTACTTAATATATTACTCAAAACTAGGTGTACCGGTATCTTCTTATTCGACACTTAATACTCGTGGTGTATTATATTACTTAACTGTCCCTTTGACAGACGATATAACAAGTCTCTGATTAATGTGCACCAAACTTGTGCTATAAATGTTAATCCCAGAAGCCGTAATATATTGATGAATGGTAGAAACTATATATAAATGTACACAACGGGAAACATAATACAAATCCTGATATCGATAATATCGAATACACAACAGTTTTAATAATAATCTACATATATATATATATATATATATATATATATATATATATATATATATATATATATATATATATATATATACATATATATATATATACATATAATATACACATATACATACATATATATATATATATATATATATATATATATATATATATATATATATATATACACATATACATATACATATATATATATATATACATATATATATATATACATATATATATATATATATATATATATATATATATATACATATATATATATATATACATATATATATATATATATATATATATATATATATATATATATATATATATATATATATATATATATAGGTCAATATATGTGTAGGTCTGTGTAGATCGTTCTGTATATATTCATACTCATTTATGATGAAGTAAATATTAATAACAATGTATAGCTATGTGCATAGGCAGAAGTGACCCTTTCCCATCCCTCCGTAATCATGCAAGCGGTTAATAATTCTATAAACCATGAAAAAGTCATATTAATTAAAAGTGGCGTAGAGTGGCCAAATTGGAACTCGTTCCGCATGAGGCAGCAGTTCTGAACTAAACTAAAAAAAAACACGTGTTTTAGCGTGAGCATATATAGCATTTTGTGATAATGTGAAGTCAATATTGGCTGTATGGCGGTGGTGAAACTCGTGCCTGGTACCACTTTGTGTTCTATTCGCTTTTGTGTTCATATATACTTTGTACTGTTTGAACAGAAAAATGAGCGAATTATACGTTGTATATGTATAGCTTCGCAACGTGAAATGGTATTCTATACAAATCGATACAATTTACGGCCAAGTCAATCTACTGAATCGATACGATAATCCGATAACATTGGAAACGAATTCTTTAAGAAACTTATTTTTACAATACATGACTCCTGAAATAAAATCAATGACTAGGCCTATAAGTAACATAAATTTTATTTATGAATGATAAAACTTCTTTTCAAAGAGGATTATAAAAATACTTCACTCAAAAAGTATAATTGTAATGTTTACGTCCCTACACTTTCTGAGCATTGAAATAATGTGTAATTTACAATTTCATATGTGACACAATAGGGGGCCATTGCCGAATGATTCAAGTGAACACATTCAAAATATGGCCCACCAGTTTGAACTAACAAGGTTTTACCTAATTCAGTACTACAATTATTAATCGAGTATATACTATTTCAACAACTTGACTACAGTTCTATATTACTAGTAATTGATAATTACATATCCATACTTAGGCTTTATCACCATACCATGACTTCTGTCTAAAATCAAGTTCTGTCTAAAGTACTCGGTTTTTCTATTTTCGAAGCTACAAAACCACACATAATAAATGGTCTATGAATAGTGAGATATATAGATATTCGACTCAATGCTAAATATAAACAGACATTTCTGCGCTATAAGTATGAATAACCACATAATTACGATGTAATTACTTTTACGTTAAACTAATTGCTCTGCTGTCCATTTAAAGAACGATTATGCGGATGCCTAAACTAATAATTATTTACGTCTAAGTCTACAAAATAGTTTACGTTAAATATATAACAAAAATACGGCCAGTCACACTGGCCGCATTCCGTTTTCTCTTTTCCGACACACAATGGACTGCAGATGTCAGGCATAAAGCCAGCCAACTTGTCTACAAATCAAACAGCCATCATTCATTCCCTGCTAAATGTTAGTGACTGTATTACTGTGCGTATATATACGTTTTAGGACCACATTTTACTGGAGTCAAGAAACAGCGACCGATTTAACAACATGCAACCCCAGTGTGAGTTAGGATTACTTTTATTAGTGGAAACAACGTACATATTTATTCAAATAATTTCCAACTGTATGTGTATGAGAACCCAAGGGAAGAGAGCTAATATAGCTCGTGCCCTACGACATGGCGTGGGCCTGTGCCTACTTTACAGCAGTGCGCACGGATACAAGCGGCTTCCGGCGTGGGGCTAGTACAGCCAACTAACCAACGTCCGACACACACACAATCAAGTAACTTACGTATAACTGAGGGAGGTCAGAGAGAAGATTCAAGATACTTATGGTGCGTAATGCATTGAACTGTTTCCAACATTCTACTTTGTAGTCAATATAAAAAGTGTGTTAATATGAAGAAATCTCCATTGATGAATATTAGCAACGATATATACCAACCAACCAACAAACCAACAAACAAACAATAACAAAATATATACGAACAAACAGGACAACTCGCGTTGCCTGTATTGTCTCGGCTACAGTATTCATTTGTTACTACGGTATACGCTCTCGACTACTATAGATTTGGCCACGGACGTGGACGTGTTTTTTGTTTACGAAGTTACCTTCTGTCGGCGACGCCCACCGTCCATTCGGCGTCTCTTCACGACGCATCTCACCGTCGCGACGTCCATCGCGAACACGGGGGGAACCACGTGCTTCGGTGCACGAATACGACTAGAGCAATTGAGAGTGCTTGCTGGAAGTATTCAAATAGATTCTGCAGTTTAATAAAAATAATAGCAGTCAATTAGATAATTGTATATATTTAGTTCAACCAATATTTATATATAAACATAATGTTTGAAGAGTTTGAAGACGATCTACGATATGAAAGTGCATGTATGTTCACAAGAAACACATAACAGATTGGAGTTAGTTAGCAATTAGCAAAGCTACTGATACGACAGATATAAAAATGAGTAGATATAGTACACGTAAAACCAGTGGATGATTAGTTGTATCTACGTCGTCTACGCCTCTACCTCAAGCTACAAACTATAGTCAAGTAAATGAATAAGACATTCGATGTGTTAGCGTACGTAGATCGACATGTCAGCGTCGCCAAATAATAGATGTATGGGCGCCGTGCAAAAGTTGGTTAATAAATTATCAATACCGGTGACAAGTATTTAGTTTACAGAAAGAAGCATGATATTTAACTAGACGTGTACTTCTCTAGGCCTATAGTTAGTTATAACTTTTATTCATGTCAAATCCAATTACCATACAGTCTTCATCGTGCATGGCATAGCCGCAACATAAGATGAAAAAAACAAGCGGAATATATGTTTGAATTATAGGAGCATGACTATTTATATACACGAGGTGAATGAAAGACATCATTGCTGAAGGAAATAATGCGACCAATGACAATAATACGTTGATTTGGTTAATTTTCAAGAAGTGATCGAATTCGAGCTCGGGGTATGCGGGGGATGAATTACCACCAAACAGAATTTGTCGTTCAGAGACTATCCCCCATAAAAAAAATATATATTTTTGTTCACCATTCCCCTGAGAAATTGATCACTTTTTACAATTTTTGTATACTAATTTTTACTATTAGTGGTAATTACTTTTCAACTTAATATATTTTATTGATTTTTATTTACATATTGATCGAATAAAACCACTTCACAATGCTTCACAATTTAATGTGTAAACATGGACCAGAACAACCCAATTTTTAGTTTTGATAATAAGCGACTGAACTGAATGACTAGTCCCAAATAAGGAAATAGGCCTACGACTGTAAAAGTATGGTTCCAATTTTTTCTGTGGGACTTTGTCCCTCCCCTTCCCCTTTATCTCTATAACAGGTTGTGTGTATAATTATATATATATATTTTTTTTTTGGAACAAGAAGATCTTATAAATGCAATGAATGAAGTATGAGTTCAAAACAACCATCGACTCGCATGTGGTTGGATATAGTCTCCACCACCTTACAGCACACTACATTCATAAAAATACAATAAACTGAGCTGAAGTTTTTACACATTTCTACACAAATGCATTCGCAAGTTTAACCTGGTTTGCAAATAGACCACCGTAAGCGAACAAAACAGAATTACAAAAAATACAAGCTAAACATGACGAATCATACTGTGATATTCAATGAAGGGAAGCGAAAGGTGAATGAGAAATAATCGGCCGTTAACTCCAGAGAATTTTCAAGTTTTCAACGATAGTGAATATTTCAATACGCGAAAATCCACCCAACTGAGACGCTTTTCGTAATCAAGTATCCAAGAGGAACTGTTTGTCCACGGGCGTCGGCAAGGGGGGGGGGGGGGGAGGGCAATGGAGTCTTCTGCCCCCCCCCCCCCCACCCCTCCCGATGTAATATATGTATTATTTTGAAATTATGTAGGGTCTATATAGATCTAGTTGAAACGTAGTTACACTTTTTGACTGTTTGTAATCAAATGTCTAGAAATTTGAATTGAAATGAGAAGAATTCAACTCATTCAATCTCTTTCACTTGGAACAGTTAATGACGTCTTAGAAAAATCAGGAAGCCAAACTGAACTAGTCCCAAGATATCCCAAAACACAGCATCAAATAACATAAATTCAAAAAATTCCTACCACACTGGGTGCCCCTCTCCCCCACCCCATTTCCAAATACTCAATGTGAACTCAATTGTTGGCCTCTGAATATTTTTCTGCCGACGCCTAGTCGACGAACTTCCAAGTGAACACATAATAAACAAGGACCACGATAGCGGAAAATTCGTGCCAGCCGCAAAAAGGAGGAAGAGCCAGGATTAATATCTTGTTCTGGACTTAGCTCGAAGTCGTTTGCCAATAATTTGAACCACACTGAAACGCCTTACATAGACCACGAAACTTTCCCTTCCAACCAAGCAGCCCAGCTAATCGATGCCTCCTTGTTCAAGGATTACAGCAGAACCACAGGAGAAATGATGCGAAGAAAAGTCGGGTGTAACTTTTACACTTTTCACATGTTTTGGTAGAGAAATTTGAGACAATTTGTTCAAAATTAGAAACAGTATAATACCCAATAGAATATGCATGCTGTACTAATAATGATACCATTGGACATAATATACGAAGTTATTGTGAATGTGGTTCAATATGTCACTTTTCATTAAATCCACGTGTATCCCAAAATCAAAATATGTTAATTTCTCGATTACTGGAGTGACGCCCGTGAATATCTCACATTTTTCCATAGATGTTTTATCAATGACTGGGAAAAATTTATTCTAGTGAATTTATGCCAAAATTTTATATTTTCATTCTCCTTTTGCGGGTGCATTTTGCTCAACGCTGATGTAATGTGATTGTTATTGTAATGAAACTCATTGAAGAAATAGTTACGGTTAAATATTCATTTATAACAATAATTATACAATACCCATACCATACGAACCACAATCAGTGAGAAATACGGATATTTAAGATCCAGGTTCCCTAAGGAATAACACTACTCATCAGTCATCAGCAATATCGTAAGTCAACGTCATACCAAACCTACATAACCTATCTACAGACATTACAGACGAAAGTTATGACTGAGGGGAAGTATTAATCACGTGATCTCTTTACAAGAACTGTTATATATAAATATATCCAGGTGTGCTTGCGTTGGGTTGTGCCATACTGCATCCAATAGGCTCAGAAGAGAGAAAGAGAGAGAACAAAGACTCGGGCTTTATAGGAAGAACAGCTGGCCCCGTCGTGCCTGAAGTCTTTTGTCATGTGGAACCCTTCAAAAATACACACACACCTTTTGTCTACTCGTGTGTATGTGTGTGTGCATACGAATCTTGTACGAAACTGTAGACATTTACGTTCACGTTCCTCAATGGAGAGGCGACGTGACGAGGAAATAATTCACGTCAAATTAATTTCATGTAGGATGTGATAATATTCATACAAAAGGTATAGATGTAGATTTGTCGTTGTATAACGGTGGATCCTCTTCCCAACATTTGAAGACGCTACCTAACCCGTATATCCGCATAGACAGCCCTCCTAGCACGGATGTGCAGGAAGGGCTAAATATAGTACGTATTTATATATACCGGTACCCTATATAACACGGAACGGTACATATATTTTTACACACATTTTTGTCTCGTCGTTTTACTATCGTTAAAAGAGAAATATGCCACTGAGATAACCGAGGCGAATGGTGTGATTTGTGCCATCTAAAATACAAATTGGATAGTATTTCAAGTTCGTTCGAGGAATAATTGTATTCATTTTCAATCGTAGCATCGACATTCAAACATGTATTTAAATAAGAAACATCTTTTAGCAGGTTTATAAGCTAGCGAAATGTAATAATTTTACAACTGCAAGACGGTTTTTAATCAGATTTTGGTGAGAGCCCAGTATTATAAGAAACACAAATAAAAAGAATTGTGGTTCCTATTCAAGGAATTGGCCCATAATTCATGAAATATGATTTTAGACGAATGTAAGTTCATGAAAAAATGTCTTGGCAAGAGTTTGTAAAGGCCCTATATTCAATCTTGATAATGACCGGAAAATGTATAATGTATTCCTGTTTCCAGCCCCTTACTCCCGTATAATCCATTAGACTGTGCACATGAAACTAATAATAACGAAATCTCGGGTTATTGTGCGATGGAATTGAAAACTACGTCGTACGAACTGAGGTGGAAACAACGGAAAGCCGTTCATCCGGACAATATTGAAACACTCGACATCTAAAGCAAAACTTATTACAAACTCCAGACGAGCTTAGAAAAGCTATGATTGCACCTTTTTCATTAGATTGATTTCTGGAGATATTATATATAAGTCGTTAAGACATAAGACGTTATGATATCTCTATGAAGTGAATGATGACCGATAAAATAATGGTATCAAGCACTTTAAGGTACTTAATACGATCAAATAATGAGTGAACGACATCTGAACGTTAGAATACATCTGAAAAAGTTGATGTACTGTAACAAATAGATCTAGTATATATTTTCTTGGAACAATTTGTACAACTGAAAAAGTGATTTACCGTTAATTAGTTTTGTAGAGCAATTCATTTTTCGTTCAACTATAAGTAGATATTTTTTACATTATAATTTGTCATACTGATTTAATTCTATATATTTCTAATGGATTTCAATATGTATTACCTGTTGGGTTTAATTTTGTATGTTGTTATCGTTTTGCTAATTGTTATGTTTTTTTCTGATTGTTTTGAGTTTTTTTATGTGTTTGACGAATGTTACAATAATCATTTTATGCACCAAAAACTGGCTTCCAGGCTATTCACGAATAATGACGATATTCATTCTTCGACTTCCAGAGAAAACTACGAATCATCATCTCAATTTCAGAAATTGAAATTTATTAATTTGTCCTCGAGGACCCAGCCTTTTTTCCGAGTCGTGTAGTAGACATTACTCGATTCTGTTCATGTTTCTACACAGAATCGGTAATGCCTACGTCATCACTCATGGTCTGTGGAGGACAAAAACATGCATTATAATTACTAAAATTGAGATGATGATTTCTAGTTTTCTCTAAAATTAGGGAAATAAATAAAGTCGTTTATCATTGAAATTCAGTTTCAGAGTTGTGATGTCCTTTACTGCATGAATAATAATGATCAGCGTTATAAATCTGTGTGATTCTGTTACTGTTGTAGCTGGTCACAATCCAGCAAGAGTACCGTCCCAACGAGGATCTCGCCTGTCTGCTCGAAGAGATGGCCTGCACTTGTGACGACGAGCCAGCCAAACACTGAATACATTCTACACCAACAGAACTTGCATGAGACAGTACCAAAAAAAGGCTTTCACACCTCCTCCCGAATTTTCCAAAGCCAATCATAATTGAAAATTCCAAAGATATTTTGTTTTATTTTATCCACGACTTCCTACTATTCCCGATTAAAAAAAATATTCTAGGAGAATTAGAAAAAAGACTGTTTAGCCTTATTAAAATTGTGTGCACAAGTTTCAGTGTCTGTATTAATCCAACTCTGAAATATAATGTTCAAGAAAAACTAATAACTCAATTTAGTATCAATGAGACATACCTATTGTCTATTCCTTCTGCACTAGATTATCACATTCATGTTGGTTATTTTGGTAATTTATTCACAACGACTTACCACGAATGTTTCAGTCAAGTTACATTACAGTATCAAACTGCACCTGCTCCTCATTGCCCTATTTAGGTTAAATATACTTCCCTTCACGTGCGTTGGCGGGTCGACAGTCCCGCACTGTTAATTGATATCAAGAGTGATTGGTTCCATCGAAAGTGAAAACTAATAACTAAAGTGTATTTTTATTTATTCTCGTGTATCTCTCTCCCACTGTAATATAAGACACGGAATTGGTGGAATCGGATCCGAGTCAAAACTGCATAGGAAAGACAAGGCAGACAGGATTACAGCGTGGGCCTGTATAAAATCAATATCCGTCCGTGTACCCTATGAACTATTACAGTGTGTTTTATTCATTTAATATGGTTTGCGTAACGACCACACCAACAGCTAGGTTATTTGGGGGTACGAATGAGCGGGTGATGGATGAATAACACAAAAACCCATGCCTTATGCCTTATTCGGGAACAACGCACGAAATCACCTCAATTTCTGAAGCTAGCTTATAGCTTGATCATGAAGGGGGGCAGCCAGAAAGGTAATAGATAATATCTCATCAATATGGGACCACTGATAAGGTGGAAGATATTCCAACCCCATGGTTTCTGCCTGAAGACGTGACAACCATGTTACGAGGTAAGGTGCAGTTATACGACCGAAAGATAGCTCCCCTTGCCGGAAAGCAGTTTGCCATTGAAGAGGTCATAGGTTATTGATGATGTACCGGTCCATTATCTCAACAGATTCACCCCATGATATTGGATTTAAGCGAGATTCTGAATATTAACACGGATTTAAAGCTAGAGAGGTAAAGCATGTGACAAAATGGCTCCGGTGATCATTGGTAGCCTATGGAGGCCGAAGAACCCAAGTCATCCGTTCATATAAAAGATCGTTAATATAAAAATTGCTCCACTATTACGTAATACCAGCTAGACTAAAATGCATATTTTATTACGCAGTTATGATTTCACTCAGGCAAGTCACCACGTGTGCAAGGTGAAGGCCTCTCATAAATCAATAACAGTATACAGGCCCCTCGTGGAACGTGAACCAACAATAAGACGTATTATTAAATTATAGGCTGTATAATAAAATAACTTTCCTAAACAAAGCAGAAAGCAGATGGATAACATTCTGTTATTGAGTTATATCTGATTCTGCCATCGTTTGATATAAAGTCTGAAGTGGAATATTTTAATCGTATCTATATTACTTTTGTGACCGAGCCCACCAATAGTTCGGACTATTTGGGGATATAAATGGATGGAGACGGGTAACTTCATATATGTAATGCGTAAAAATTGTTAAAGTGAGAAAAACATGATATATAAATAGAAATCAGGCCTAGATTAACACCGAGAGTGTTGTTATTATTACGTTTCGCTGTATCCACAAATTCACACATCGCAATCTATCATTCCAATGAGGATACAAAACGGTACACTAACTCAACTCGTGTTTCGGCCAGAAAACAAGAGGATACTAATTCTCATTGGTCCGAACGCGGGGAGGTAAACGAAACCGTCCGACCTCGATTCAAAGCTCCCATTACTCCAGTCTAGTTCACACCAAGTTCGATCTATTCATTCCTTTTATTATCAAGCAATTCCCATGAGCACACTCCATTCTTTTTATCACGCCAAATCTTATGTTTTTGTCGCGGTTGAATTATTGATTCGGGGTGAGTAAAAATCGAGATAATGAAGGTAGGATGAAGGTAAAGGATATATCAATCGTCTACTAATGGAACTCGATATACGCCTCGATATAGGTGCAGAACGTGGATTTGAGAAATATAAAAATAATATTTCATTTGCGAGTATACCTTCTTCAAACGTAGGTATAGACTAGAACTATGCTAGAGCCGAACCGTGAAGCACGTGGGACTGGGCCGTCTGCAGACCTTTGTTCGAAATATATCACCGGTCCTAAAAAACCATTCCCTGAAGGATCGCGATCAAACAAACAACATCCGGTTATCTGGTTAATAGGTTTTACATTCAATATGAAGCCTATTAAATCATAATCACGTATTCGTCACTTGGTACAATTAAAATGTCACGTCTAATTACTCACAGAGAGACGCGAGGTAATTGTTTTCCATACACAAGCTGCCACCAGGTGATTAAATCTAAATCAAAATAAGTCGTAATTTACATAATCATTTCTAAGTGAATAATCAGGTATTCTGCCATCACAAGATGCTGTCTACTTTAGAGGAGCATGCCCTTCAGGCTTCACTTTCAACGACAATACAAATGATCACAATTTACACATAAGTACATTTCATGTCAACAATAGAATAAAATGCCATACAACTATTGTGTAATTCAATAATAAGAAGAATAGCGTTGCAGTTTACTAACATCTAAACCAGACGTACAAAACGGGCACGAGCGCGTGGGAATCGATTTTGCGGAATATCAGTGTTTTGGCAATCTATGGTTTTGGCGATGGGCCTAACTTTAAAACAAAAAAGTATAACATAAAAAAATTATAGGATACCACAAAAAAACTTATTTTCTTCCTACTTTCAAAATACTATACTATATGCATGAGAATTATTATCCATGGATCCCATCATTTTCACAGGTATACAGCTAATTTTTTTTTGTTGCCCATACCTGTACAAATTATATACCGCACGATACAAGTCGTTCAGTTCTTATGTAGGCCTATAATATCTGTATAGGGATCTAGGATTACGTCTGTATAGTACTTTAATTTCGATATCTTACACCGTTTAAAAGTTGTGACCGAAAAACTGAATTTCGCTAAATCGACTCCATATTCTCGTAACCAGCCCCAAATTAAACAATACGATAATACAGTTTAACCAAAAGAATCTACTCACCCCAGGGGCAGATAGTTATTACTGTAGGAAAACAGCTTGACGGTGGTTTAAAAACACGGGAATCGAAAAAAAAAGTCACTCGACGCGCGAATTGCAACGAATACTTTCAAATGGCTCAAACTCTCGATTGATCGACAGTTAGATCGTGTTATGAACGCCTAATACACTAAGCGTTGGCTACTATATAAACTTGTGTGTGCTGTTCGTTGGCTGCTGCAACTAGTACCTTCGCAGTTCGCTTCACAACTAGAAAACCAAGCGTGACAACAAAAATCCTCACTATACCTACCCTACCCCCCTGGCGCCCCTTTTCTAACTCACCCCAAACCCAAGCCATAGAAACCCTACAAGAATCCCCCTACATAATCCGAGATGACTGGCTCTGTACAAACTGCTTTGCACCACTACCGTATTTCACGGGTCTTAATATTCGCGTACGATAATTTAACACTTGCTGTAGTGAACGGTAATGTCTCATTACCTACAGGCCCACCCAGATAAATGATTACAAAACGATCACAACACCTGACACATTCCGAGCGATTTGTCATTAATTATACGGATACCCGACTGAATATTATTCAATGGAATATACCATCATACTCTCTCATGAGAAAATGTTATTTTATCGGTAATATTAACAGCAGCCGAGTGAAATCTCATCAAAATTAAATGAATGAAAGTCCAACCGACAGAGTCACGAACCAAAAAATAGAATATGGAAACGATTTCTGTATGATAAATGAGAAACAATATTGAAACAATAATACGACAATATACAAACAATATTGGATAGTATATTGTATTTGCTAAATATTCGAAATGGAGAACTAATTATTTCAATTTTGTACTTCATTTTGCTCATTTATAAATATTATGATCAGCATATAGCTGACTGGCGATGTCTTATGAATTTGTTTCGCTGACTCGCGATTTAAGCTGTCTGTCGAAGGGTTATACCATCTATACAGTTATACAGAGCGGTTGGGCGGGGTGCGGTGCTAAGTCGGATTTAGCGAACGAGAGAATGAGGGACAAAGTTAGTCGGCTTGAGGAGGGTCATGAACTAGCTCATCATCAGAATCAAGTCGCCGCATACAGCAGTTCCATCACTCCCAGGAGATGATAATGTACGCGATGCAATTCGAAATATCATCATATCTCGCCAAATATTCTGATAGTTTTAAAGAGTGAATTGTGGTCGAAGCAGGTATGCGTAGAAATTGACACAGGAGTAACAAAGGTTCAAACCACGCTGCTTGCGAACACAATTCACGGTCACATAGCTAGATATTTATTCATTATTGTGGTTATCCGACAGAAATATTGAAATTAGATGTTTTTAGACTCATATCCATTTAGCAATACCTACAAAGCGACAACTTACAAACTTACAAAATACCAGACACAAGAACTGTACAGACTCGAAAGAATAAACCTAATACTCCGATGTAGATAGTTGCACTAGCGGGAACACCCCAGCAACCAACATTTCGATGAATCGAGAGCACCGACACTCCTTGCTACGAAACCTTACACTACTCCATCCATGGCCAATGTTTCATAACGAAGAGAAAAAAATCGATCATTCTCCGTCCCAATAACATCTTGTGTCCTGTAAAGCCAATCAATCAGATTGGTGGACCGGCAGGCCTAGATCACAGTGCCACAAAAGAAGAGAGAGAGAGAAGAGAGAAGGAGAGAGGAGAGAAGAGGGAAAAAGAGGGAGGACCGAGGGAGTTTAAAGGATTAAGAAGTGAAAAATCTTTTTTTCCCCGTCAAGGAGAGCGACGTGACAGATTAATTCACGTCAATTATTTCATGTGGGATGTGATAATATTCATACAAAAGGTATAGTGTAGATTTGTCGTTGTATAAGGGTGGATCCTTTTCCCCAAACATTTGAAGACGCTCCCTAACCCGTATATCCGCATGACAGCCCTCCTAGCACGGATGTGCAGGAAGCTAATATAGTACGTTTTATATACCGGAAACCCTATATAACACGGAACGGTACATATATTTTTACACACATTTTTGTCTCGTCGTTTTACTATCTTTAAAAAGAGAATATGCCACTGAGATAACCGAGGCGAATGGTGTGATTTGTGCCATCTAAAATAAAAATTTGGATAGTATTTCAGTTCGTTCGAGGAATAATTGTATTCATTTTCAATCGTAGCATCGACATTCAAACATGTATTTAAATAAGAAACATCTTTTAGCAGGTTTATAAGCTAGCGAAATGTAATAATTTTACAACTGCAAGACGGTTTTTAATCAGATTTTGGTGAGAGCCCAGTATTATAAGAAACACAAATAAAAAGAATTGTGGTTCCTATTCAAGGAATTGGCCCATAATTCATGAAATATGATTTTAGACGAATGTAAGTTCATGAAAAAATGTCTTGGCAAGAGTTTGTAAAGGCCCTATATTCAATCTTGATAATGACCGGAAAATGTATAATGTATTCCTGTTTCCAGCCCCTTACTCCCGTATAATCCATTAGACTGTGCACATGAAACTAATAATAACGAAATCTCGGGTTATTGTGCGATGGAATTGAAAACTACGTCGTACGAACTGAGGTGGAAACAACGGAAAGCCGTTCATCCGGACAATATTGAAACACTCGACATCTAAAGCAAAACTTATTACAAACTCCAGACGAGCTTAGAAAAGCTATGATTGCACCTTTTTCATTAGATTGATTTCTGGAGATATTATATATAAGTCGTTAAGACATAAGACGTTATGATATCTCTATGAAGTGAATGATGACCGATAAAATAATGGTATCAAGCACTTTAAGGTACTTAATACGATCAAATAATGAGTGAACGACATCTGAACGTTAGAATACATCTGAAAAAGTTGATGTACTGTAACAAATACATCTAGTATATATTTTCTTGGAACAATTTGTACAACTGAAAAAGTGATTTACCGTTAATTAGTTTTGTAGAGCAATTCATTTTTCGTTCAACTATAAGTAGATATTTTTTACATTATAATTTGTCATACTGATTTAATTCTATATATTTCTAATGGATTTCAATATGTATTACCTGTTGGGTTTAATTTTGTATGTTGTTATCGTTTTGCTAATTGTTATGTTTTTTTCTGATTGTTTTGAGTTTTTTTATGTGTTTGACGAATGTTACAATAATCATTTTATGCACCAAAAACTGGCTTCCAGGCTATTCACGAATAATGACGATATTCATTCTTCGACTTCCAGAGAAAACTACGAATCATCATCTCAATTTCAGAAATTGAAATTTATTAATTTGTCCTCGAGGACCCAGCCTTTTTTCCGAGTCGTGTAGTAGACATTACTCGATTCTGTTCATGTTTCTACACAGAATCGGTAATGCCTACGTCATGAGTCATGAGGAGGACAAAAAACTGATCATAATTTCTGAAATTGAGATGATGATTTCTAGTTTTCTTCAAAATTAGGGAAATACTGTGATATTCCAAGCCTAGTTGGTCAGGTATGCGTTCTGTTCACGCAGGCCATCTACCCTTTTTCTTGTACTTACCGTTATTCTGTCAATGTATCTTCGTCCAAATTTTGTTCCTATTATGTTTTATCATTTACAACATTGTATTATCGTATTGAATTCTTGTTCGTGCTTTTCGTTAGTTTGCCGACAAAATATGGATAGCGGCTGTTATAGTTATATTGAGGATGTTTTATTATAGTTATCTCATATTACTTGTCATTTTTAGTGTCGAACATTGTATGTCTAAATTTAATTGACAGCTAGGTTCGTCCATCTCAGCTTTAGCTTCTCTCAGAAATGTCTTTGTCGGTAGGCTGGGAAAGATTTTGCCATGATGTTGCGTGAGGGAGGGGCATCTCAATGAGGTCAAGCTCAGCAACCAATTATTGTACAGCATTTTGTAAACAACCAATAAGGTGAAGTCTCTTGATAATATTTTCGAAAACGTAGCACCAAAATTATAAAAATAAAGACAAGTTATCTACGGATCTTCGTCGGGTCACCATCTAAGGATGCTCTGCCCATACCATACAGTGTAATTTTGTATTCTGAAATAAATAGTTTTCATTATTAACAAGTGTCTGTGTTTTATGTTCAATCCTTGAATATTTAGCCGGGATATTTAGAGATTGTTACATTGGCGCCCAACCCAAACCAACCCAACATTAAAGTGATTACTTAATCAATCAATTCGTGACTTTATCTATTTTCGTGTTTTTAAAGTAGCGAGTGCGACATCGTCAATTGGTACGCGAGTTAAGTACGATATCGAGTCTTTCCGTGAAGTGACATTGTACTGTGCTTTTCGTTCTAACTTCATTTTATTGACTATAATTTCGTGTATTTATTCGTGTATTTTCTCGCCTATACCATTAACAATCGATGCACGTGACGTGTGCTATATTTATATTCAACTTTGTGTTGTATTCTAGTCTTTGAACAATTTTCTTGAACTATTTTCACGTGTTTTATTGGTAGGCATATATATTCATGATGCCTTTCACACGTGCGCAATCATCTAATGATGATGGTTCCCTTGTCGGGGACCATGAAGACCGTGGATTGGAAAATATCCATCTCGATAGGACGCCGCCCCCGACGCTGCCACCTCCGCCTCCAGTAATGGAGTCCATTCTGGCCCGATTAGAGACCATCGTCGGGTCTCTACATGTTCGGCTTGCTGCGGTGGAGTCTGAACATATTGCACTCCGATCGCCTATTTCCCTACCTCCGTCACCTCTGGTCAATTCATCGTTACCGTGTTTTCGGGATGATGGAAGCTTGCATCCAGTGGACTTCCTCGATGCAATGGAGCGCCATTTGAGTTATAACCGTGTTCCTGCCAATGATTGGGTGCGTGCTGCAATTGACAATATGGGAGGTATGCCGAAAGATTGGGGTTACGCCTTCTTATCATCGTGGGCAACCTGGTTCAATTTCAAAACGTCTTTCATACATATGTTTTGGTCCGAGGATCGACAGGAGCGTCTAACTCAAGAAATGCAGCGCTCCTATTATTCGAAAGCAAAGCATTCGTCCATGACAAACTATTTCGTCTCATGGATGAACAAAACTAAACACTTATCACCTCCGATGAGTCAGAGGACTTTTGTGCGTCGAATGAGGCAACTTTTCCCATCGAATGTGGAGAATGTTCTACTTAGCGCCAAAGTAGAAACAGAATCAGAGATGCTGGCATTGCTGAGAGACTTGGACGACGCCAATGAGAGACGTAACGAGCGCAACACAGCGTCATCGTCGTCAGCGTCGTCGTCGTCAGCGTCGTCGTCGTCAGCGTCGTCAGCGTCGTCGGGGCCTTGGCAGGCACGAGGACAAAATCAACAGCCTTCTTCAACCAATAATAACTCACGCAACACCCAAGGACGAGATAGTGATAAAACCAGTGGTAACCAGTGGCGTGATCGTCGTGACGCGCGTCCACGGGTAACTCAGTTGGTGACAACGGGGAACGAGCGAAGAACGGGCGACGCGAGCGTCGAGACGTCTCAGCCGCCAGCTTTACCGAACATCGGCGAGGACGACACACCAACGACGCATCAGGGAAACGAACAATAGCTGCGCATACGCCTTCAATGCCGGCAGCTATTCAGAACACTCAGAGGGCGAAAGTGGATAATTATGTGGGAATTAATTCACTCGGGGTAGTTGAAATGTGTTCCGAGGTCGATCTAATGAGTGAGGATGAGGTTATCACAGAAGTGGTACCAACACTTACACCTAAAACACCATACGTCAATGCTGTGATCGGATCTATTGAGGTAAGCGTGCTGCTTGACACGGGTAGTGACGTCACGTGTTTATCAGAGAGATTTTTTAAAGAACTAACGTCCGTCCAGCCCGAACTTCCAGTGTTACCCGTTCAGGGGTTATCGCTTGAATGTGCATTTGGCACACTAAAGTGTCAGAAAATTAAACATCAAACCTATTTATCAGTTAAGATAGGTAGTTCAAGTTTTGATATCATATTGCTAATTGTACCGAATCTAGCATGTGACTTCATACTAGGTTCTGATTGGTTTCAAGACACCCAGTCGGTCCTGGATTTTCAGACGCAAACACTGCGTGTAAACAATATTGTGATCTCATTCGCGGTTAGAGACAATGATGACGAACGTACTGCTAATCATACGTCGGTGCGTGTATGCCGTACATCAGAGGAATCTATGGATTGCTTTACTGAAAACTCGGAAATCGTGGTGACAACTAATAATTTGCGTGAATCATTTCAATCTCTTTCTATGACAGACCGCCGACAGTTGATGAACAATAAGGTTCAAGACGTCGATATTTCGACAGTTCATAAAGAACAATTGATTGATATGTTGTGTCATCACAAAACTGTTTTTTCTGATAAACCGGGTTGCGTGAAAGATTATGAACATGCTATTCAGATGAAAAGTACAGAACCATTCATACAACGTTCTTACCCTATACCTATTGCTAAGCGTGCGGCCGTTGACAGTCAAATTAAACATATGCTTGACATGGGAGTAATTGAACCCGGATATTCCGCGTATTCAAATCCTTTGGTAACTGTCGTAAAGAAGGATGGTAGTGTCCGCGTGTGTCTAGATGCGAGGAAACTCAACAGTAACATGATGTCGCAAACAGATTCACCTCTTCCCATGGAAGACTTATTGCAAACTTTTCATAGTGCAAAATATTTCACTACAATTGATTTAACAAGTTCTTTTTGGCAAATCAAATTGAGAGAAGAAGACAGACAATTCACTGCGTTTCTTCACAGAGGCATTTCTTATCGATTTTGTCGTGTACCTTTTGGGCTGCAATCAAGTAGTTCCAGTTTAATTAGAGTGTTACATAAAGTCTTAGGGCCTGAAACATCAACATTCGCTGTGTCATATATCGATGACATATTAATTGCTAGTGAGACATTCGAAGAACACCTGCGACACATTGATATTATACTGCGCCGTTTACATGAGGCGGGAATGACAGTTAATTTCAGTAAGTCGATGTTCGTACGTAACGAGGTGAAATTTCTTGGCCATTTTCTGTCAGCCGACGGGATAAGATTAGATGAAACTAACATTGAGGCTATCACAAACTATCCTTCTCCGAAAAACGTAAAACAATTGCGAAGTTTTTTAGGTTTGTGCAACCACTATAAGCGGTTTACGGCCAATTACTCGTATGTAACCGCGCCGTTATTGGAGTTATTAAAAAAAAATACGAAGTGGCTGTGGAGCGTTAGTATGAATGCGGCTTTTGAGAGAGTTAAACAAGCTTTTCTTCGTACCGTTATGTTGTATCATCCCATACATACCTGGTCGACCGCTGCACTTGCAAACTGACAGTTCGGACGTTGGTCTCGGAGCTCAATTGTTTCAAATAGACGATGCAGGACACAAACGAGTGATTGCGTTTGCAAGTCGGACTCTCCGTGGGCCGGAAAGACGATATTTCACGACAGAAAAAGAGGCCCTTGCAGTAGTGTGGAGTGTACAGAAGTTCAGAATTTATCTAATTGGAGCTAGATTCACAATTTGGACAGACCATAAGTCTTTGTCGTTCATACGAAAGTGCACGTTGCACAATAACAGACTTTCACGGTGGATCTTGATACTTCAAGAATATGATTTTGACATTCGACATTGCCCTGGACGCGAAAATGTTGTTGCAGACGCTTTGTCTCGCTACACAGTTGGACACGAGTACGTTAACAGTGCTGAGACGGTGATACAGGTAGCAAACATTCACAAGTGTGTCAAAGGACCCCAGTTGGCTATTAGGGACTTGGTGAAAAACTTGGCCAATGCTCAGAAAGCAGATGAAGTTTTGAGTGACGTGTTACATCAGTTAAAGAATGTGGACGTAGACACGGATGTAGACGAAAGGAAAAGGAAAGTGATTGACAGGTATATCGTCTACGATCAGGTATTATTTCACCGTGCGAACAATGACAATACCTGGAAAGCGTGCGTACCGAAATCACAAGTTACTGACCTAGTGACCCAATACCACCTAGCCTATGGACATTATGGCTCATACAAAATTTTTGTGCTAATGAACGATTTTTTTTATTGGAAGCGGATGCGACGCAACATACTACAAATAATACGGTCTTGTGAGATCTGTCAAAAAGCGAAGGTAACAACGCATTCTCTTGCTGGTGAAATGGCGTCTATCATTCCAGAGAGAGTTAATGAATTAGTAGCAACTGATTTGTATGGTCCTCTACCGCCCTCGCGAGGTGGCGTGTGTTTCGTCTTGGTATTTCTCGATCTTTTTTCAAAATTAGTGACGTTATATGCGTTAAAGAAGGCGACATCAAAGGCGATATTACGCAAATTGACATTGGACTATATGGTAAACGTTGGTAAGCCAGCAAAGATTCTATCGGACAATGGAAGTCAATATACATCTCGACAATGGTATATGGCATTGGAACACGAAAATATCAAATCCATACATTCGTCAGTTCGGCACCCGCAAAGTAATCCGAGTGAGCGAGTAATGCGTGAGCTCGGCAGAATGATTAGAACGTATTGTCATGAGCGGCACACCGGCTGGGGAGATTACCTATCGACTATACAGTCATGGATTAACGTCACGACGCACAGTGCGACTGGTATGACACCCTACGAATTACATTGGGGACGAAAACCGACGCAAGAAATAGAAAAATTGTTGAACATACCGCCTAATGTGAGCGTTGTGTTAGATGTAGAGGAAAGACTGTTTTTAGCGAAATCGCGTATGCAAAAGAAGGCTGACTATCGTCAACGCCGATATAACGATAGCCATAAGTGCGGTACTCTTGACGTAGGAGATAAAGTGTTGGTTAAATCTAATTATCAGTCATCTGCATCGGATAAAACTATTCAAAAGTTCTTTCTGTTGTACAATGGACCTTATTGGATATCGCAGGTCGTTGGACAGAATGCCTATCAATTGCAGGATAGTGACAACAAAGTAATTGGCACACATAACATAGTGTCACTCAAGCCATACATAGATGCCATTAGACACTAAGTATTGATGCTGATGAGTGAATGTGTTCATAATGTTTTCATGTGTTTGATTCATATTGTATTTTATGTCAGATGAATGCCATTATTTGATTTCATTATATGTGTACATTTAAATTTTGTTTTATTGTTGTAATATCATTTTTCGATATCAGTTTTATGCAATTCTACTAATATCTGGGGGGGCTATGTGATATTCCAAGCCTAGTTGGTCAGGTATGCGTTCTGTTCACGCAGGCCATCTACCCTTTTTCTTGTACTTACCGTTATTCTGTCAATGTATCTTCGTCCAAATTTTGTTCCTATTATGTTTTATCATTTACAACATTGTATTATCGTATTGAATTCTTGTTCGTGCTTTTCGTTAGTTTGCCGACAAAATATGGATAGCGGCTGTTATAGTTATATTGAGGATGTTTTATTATAGTTATCTCATATTACTTGTCATTTTTAGTGTCGAACATTGTATGTCTAAATTTAATTGACAGCTAGGTTCGTCCATCTCAGCTTTAGCTTCTCTCAGAAATGTCTTTGTCGGTAGGCTGGGAAAGATTTTGCCATGATGTTGCGTGAGGGAGGGGCATCTCAATGAGGTCAAGCTCAGCAACCAATTATTGTACAGCATTTTGTAAACAACCAATAAGGTGAAGTCTCTTGATAATATTTTCGAAAACGTAGCACCAAAATTATAAAAATAAAGACAAGTTATCTACGGATCTTCGTCGGGTCACCATCTAAGGATGCTCTGCCCATACCATACAGTGTAATTTTGTATTCTGAAATAAATAGTTTTCATTATTAACAAGTGTCTGTGTTTTATGTTCAATCCTTGAATATTTAGCCGGGATATTTAGAGATTGTTACAATACATATCGTCATTATTCATTTAAATTCAGTTTCAGAGTTGTGATGTCCTTTACTGCATGAATAATAATGATCAGCGTTATAAATCTGTGTGATTCTGTTACTGTTGTAGCTGGTCACAATCCAGCAAGAGTACCGTCCCAACGAGGATCTCGCCTGTCTGCTCGAAGAGATGGCCTGCACTTGTGACGACGAGCCAGCCAAACACTGAATACATTCTACACCAACAGAACTTGCATGAGACAGTACCAAAAAAAGGCTTTCACACCTCCTCCCGAATTTTCCAAAGCCAATCATAATTGAAAATTCCAAAGATATTTTGTTTTATTTTATCCACGACTTCCTACTATTCCCGATTAAAAAAAATATTCTAGGAGAATTAGAAAAAAGACTGTTTAGCCTTATTAAAATTGTGTGCACAAGTTTCAGTGTCTGTATTGATCCAACTCTGAAATATAATGTTCAAGAAAAACTAATAACTCAATTTAGTATCAATGAGACATACCTATTGTCTATTCCTTCTGCACTAGATTATCACATTCATGTTGGTTATTTTGGTAATTTATTCACAACGACTTACCACGAATGTTTCAGTCAAGTTACATTACAGTATCAAACTGCACCTGCTCCTCATTGCCCTATTTAGGTTAAATATACTTCCCTTCACGTGCGTTGGCGGGTCGACAGTCCCGCACTGTTAATTGATATCAAGAGTGATTGGTTCCATCGAAAGTGAAAACTAATAACTAAAGTGTATTATATTTATTCTCGTGTATCTCTCTCCCACTGTAATATAAGACACGGAATTGGTGGAATCGGATCCGAGTCAAAACTGCATAGGAAAGACAAGGCAGACAGGATTACAGCGTGGGCCTGTATAAAATCAATATCCGTCCGTGTACCCTATGAACTATTACAGTGTGTTTTATTCATTTAATATGGTTTGCGTAACGACCACACCAACAGCTAGGTTATTTGGGGGTACGAATGAGCGGGTGATGGATGAATAACACAAAAACCCATGCCTTATGCCTTATTCGGGAACAACGCACGAAATCACCTCAATTTCTGAAGCTAGCTTATAGCTTGATCATGAAGGGGGGCAGCCAGAAAGGTAATAGATAATATCTCATCAATATGGGACCACTGATAAGGTGGAAGATATTCCAACCCCATGGTTTCTGCCTGAAGACGTGACAACCATGTTACGAGGTGAGGTGCAGTTATACGACCGAAAGATAGCTCCCCTTGCCGGAAAGCAGTTTGCCATTGAAGAGGTCATAGGTTATTGATGATGTACCGGTCCATTATCTCAACAGATTCACCCCATGATATTGGATTTAAGCGAGATTCTGAATATTAACACGGATTTAAAGCTAGAGAGGTAAAGCATGTGACAAAATGGCTCCGGTGATCATTGGTAGCCTATGGAGGCCGAAGAACCCAAGTCATCCGTTCATATAAAAGATCGTTAATATAAAAATTGCTCCACTATTACGTAATACCAGCTAGACTAAAATGCATATTTTATTACGCAGTTATGATTTCACTCAGGCAAGTCACCACGTGTGCAAGGTGAAGGCCTCTCATAAATCAATAACAGTATACAGGCCCCTCGTGGAACGTGAACCAACAATAAGACGTATTATTAAATTATAGGCTATATAATAAAATAACTTTCCTAAACAAAGCAGAAAGCAGATGGATAACATTCTGTTATTGAGTTATATCTGATTCTGCCATCGTTTGATATAAAGTCTGAAGTGGAATATTTTTAATCGTATCTATATTACTTTTGTGACCGAGCCCACAAATAGTTCGGACTATTTGGGGATATAAATGGATGGAGACGGGTAACTTCATATATGTAATGCGTAAAAATTGTTAAAGTGAGAAAAACATGATATATAAATAGAAATCAGGCCTAGATTAACACCGAGAGTGTTGTTATTATTACGTTTCGCTGTATCCACAAATTCACACATCGCAATCTATCATTCCAATGAGGATACAAAACGGTACACTAACTCAACTCGTGTTTCGGCCAGAAAACAAGAGGATACTAATTCTCATTGGTCCGAACGCGGGGAGGTAAACGAAACCGTCCGACCTCGATTCAAAGCTCCCATTACTCCAGTCTAGTTCACACCAAGTTCGATCTATTCATTCCTTTTATTATCAAGCAATTCCCATGAGCACACTCCATTCTTTTTATCACGCCAAATCTTATGTTTTTGTCGCGGTTGAATTATTGATTCGGGGTGAGTAAAAATCGAGATAATGAAGGTAGGATGAAGGTAAAGGATATATCAATCGTCTACTAATGGAACTCGATATACGCCTCGATATAGGTGCAGAACGTGGATTTGAGAAATATAAAAATAATATTTCATTTGCGAGTATACCTTCTTCAAACGTAGGTATAGACTAGAACTATGCTAGAGCCGAACCGTGAAGCACGTGGGACTGGGCCGTCTGCAGACCTTTGTTCGAAATATATCACCGGTCCTAAAAAACCATCCCCTGAAGGATCGCGATCAAACAAACAACATCCGGTTATCTGGTTAATAGGTTTTACATTCAATATGAAGCCTATTAAATCATAATCACGTATTCGTCACTTGGTACAATTAAAATGTCACGTCTAATTACTCACAGAGAGACGCGAGGTAATTGTTTTCCATACACAAGCTGCCACCAGGTGATTAAATCTAAATCAAAATAAGTCGTAATTTACATAATCATTTCTAAGTGAATAATCAGGTATTCTGCCATCACAAGATGCTGTCTACTTTAGAGGAGCATGCCCTTCAGGCTTCACTTTCAACGACAATACAAATGATCACAATTTACACATAAGTACATTTCATGTCAACAATAGAATAAAATGCCATACAACTATTGTGTAATTCAATAATAAGAAGAATAGCGTTGCAGTTTACTAACATCTAAACCAGACGTACAAAACGGGCACGAGCGCGTGGGAATCGATTTTGCGGAATATCAGTGTTTTGGCAATCTATGGTTTTGGCGATGGGCCTAACTTTAAAACAAAAAAGTATAACATAAAAAAATTATAGGATACCACAAAAAAACTTATTTTCTTCCTACTTTCAAAATACTATACTATATGCATGAGAATTATTATCCATGGATCCCATCATTTTCACAGGTATACAGCTAATTTTTTTTTGTTGCCCATACCTGTACAAATTATATACCGCACGATACAAGTCGTTCAGTTCTTATGTAGGCCTATAATATCTGTATAGGGATCTAGGATTACGTCTGTATAGTACTTTAATTTCGATATCTTACACCGTTTAAAAGTTGTGACCGAAAAACTGAATTTCGCTAAATCGACTCCATATTCTCGTAACCAGCCCCAAATTAAACAATACGATAATACAGTTTAACCAAAAGAATCTACTCACCCCAGGGGCAGATAGTTATTACTGTAGGAAAACAGCTTGACGGTGGTTTAAAACACGGGAATCGAAAAAAAAAGTCACTCGACGCGCGAATTGCAACGAATACTTTCAAATGGCTCAAACTCTCGATTGATCGACAGTTAGATCGTGTTATGAACGCCTAATACACTAAGCGTTGGCTACTATATAAACTTGTGTGTGCTGTTCGTTGGCTGCTGCAACTAGTACCTTCGCAGTTCGCTTCACAACTACAAAACCAAGCGTGACAACAAAAATCCTCACTATACCTACCCTACCCCCCTGGCGCCCCTTTTCTAACTCACCCCAAACCCAAGCCATAGAAACCCTACAAGAATCCCCCTACATAATCCGAGATGACTGGCTCTGTACAAACTGCTTTGCACCACTACCGTATTTCACGGGTCTTAATATTCGCGTACGATAATTTAACACTTGCTGTAGTGAACGGTAATGTCTCATTACCTACAGGCCCACCCAGATAAATGATTACAAAACGATCACAACACCTGACACATTCCGAGCGATTTGTCATTAATTATACGGATACCCGACTGAATATTATTCAATGGAATATACCATCATACTCTCTCATGAGAAAATGTTATTTTATCGGTAATATTAACAGCAGCCGAGTGAAATCTCATCAAAATTAAATGAATGAAAGTCCAACCGACAGAGTCACGAACCAAAAAATAGAATATGGAAACGATTTTTGTATGATAAATGAGAAACACTATTGAAACAATAATACGACAATATACAAACAATATTGGATAGTATATTGTATTTGCTAAATATTCGAAATGGAGAACTAATTATTTCAATTTTGTACTTCATTTTTGCTCATTTATAAATATTATGATCAGCATATAGCTGACTGGCGATGTCTTATGAATTTGTTTCGCTGACTCGCGATTTAAGCTGTCTGTCGAAGGGTTATACCATCTATACAGTTATACAGAGCGGTTGGGCGGGGTGCGGTGCTAAGTCGGATTTAGCGAACGAGAGAATGAGGGACAAAGTTAGTCGGCTTGAGGAGGGTCATGAACTAGCTCATCATCAGAATCAAGTCGCCGCATACAGCAGTTCCATCACTCCCAGGAGATGATAATGTACGCGATGCAATTCGAAATATCATCATATCTCGCCAAATATTCTGATAGTTTTAAAGAGTGAAGAGGCTTTGTACAAAGAAACTCCATTGTGGTCGAAGCAGGTATGCGTAGAAATTGACACATGAGTAACAAAGGTTCAAACCACGCTGCTTGCGAACACACATTCCACGGTCACATAGCTAGATATTTATTCATTCATTTATTGTGGTTATCCTGACATGAAAATATTGAAATTAGAATGTTATATTGTATGCACTCAATATCCTATTTAGCCTAAATTACCTACAAAAGCGAACAAAATTACATAACATTCACAGAAATAGAACCAGACAACAAGAAACATCGTACAGACTCGACTATAGAATACAACCTGAATTACTCCGATGTAAGATAAGTTGCCTACTTATCGGGAGACACTCCCCACGCAACCAACTATTACGATGAATCGAGAAGACACCCGACACTTCCTTGTCTATCTGAACCACTTTACCACTCACTCCCACTCCATTGGCCAATAGTTTCATCAATCGAAGAGAAAACAATCGATCATTTTCTCGCTCCAATAACAATCTTTGTGTCACCTGATTAAAGCCAATCAATCAGATTGGTGTGACCCGGCCAGGCCCTAGATCACAGTGCCACGAGAAAGAGAGAGAGAGAGAGAGAGAGAGAGAGAGAGAGAGAGAAAGAGAGAGAGAGACCGAGAGAGCACACATTTATTAGAGCTGAACATCGTCGAAGAACGTGATGATACACACACTCTCCCATAGCCAATCGAAAAATCATGCCATTGTGATAAAAACACCGAGTAGCGATCGCAATCGAAATTCGCCATAGACACACATCACTTGTTTTGCATCAGCTACTCCATTTCAATTCCAAGCCATCGTATACACGAGACTCATGAAAAATGTAAAGAATGAAACTGAAAGGAAAACGTGGTAATTCGATCAATGATCATCAGTCGTGTTTACGTATCACGTGACAGAATGGGGTAGTATAAATAAATCAAATCAAGATATATATGCACGATTCTCCCAGTTTCTGTTTTACGATTCCATAATGGTGTACGTTATTTATTACATAGACCAGAGATCTATATAATTTCAACATATCTTCCGTCTACGATTATATATATATATATATATATATATATATATATATATATACACATGTATATATATATATATATATATATATATATATATATATATATATATATATATATATATATATATATACATATAAATATATATATATATATATATATATATATTTATATAAATCCCAAGTCTGTATATAGAGCGTGGGATTTCATCGAGCCATAGACAATGGGAGGTTGGTACCAACATATCGCCAAGAGGAACGGAACGGGAATCGATAGTACGTCCTCCATGGTCCCCAATCCGATAGAATCATACCCTCCCCCCACCCTCCCTTCCTTCCTTCCCATACCACCCCCAACCCCGTGGAACCAATAGCCACGCGAAGACTTCGTCGACTCATTTCATATTATAAATATAATGCTCTAGACAAACAGCCAGAAGGGAAATCGAGATTGTATTGGAAGTCAAATGAAGCGCGATAGACAACACAGTTCCATTTGTATTGTTAAATTACAATAACATCGAATGAGAATAAGAAAAGTGAAGATTGGTTTACTGTTATATATTGAAAGTCAGCGACGGACGGTGTACGATATGATAATAAAAATGAAAGGAAAAATACGTAATTGACTTTACACATACGCAAAAACAATTTTAGATTCAGAAAATCCAGTTTGAAGAATCGCTGCGTTATTCGATCATGTATGGGTGGTTGGAGAAAGATTGAAATAATGTACACTTGATGAATATACAGAATACTACAATTATTTAGGTAAAATATACAATTTTAAACAATGAACGAAAATATATTCAAGCACAATTCGACCAGATAGTCTGTGAAACTGATATGGAAACATATTGTATCACTTTATCCGAAAATCCAAAGATGAATTGCAATAAAATATAAACCAATCTCAATTTCAATGCAAATGTACGAAGTGGCACTGGGGAGAATTTATTTTTGTTAATTGAGATATGGTTTGAGAGAATAATTTTTTAACGTGATTGGTTTTATACGTTTCGGTTGTACAAACTGGAGTCAATACAAATAATTCGAAAGAGAACAAATTTCCGTCATCGTGTGATATATACGTATGACCTACGCGCATCTGATTACACATATTCTTAATTTAATATATGATCACCGTATCATGGAACAGTTGTAATGCCCCTGTATAATCTAGCTGTTGGTGGGGTCGTTAAGCAAACAATGATCATCATCATCATCACAAAAGTTGAAATGGATTTTGGATGTTGTAATTTTGGATAGTGGAGTCGGTCGAGGCCAGTTATTAAGGAACCATTCCAGTCGACCATTGGTGGAAACCGGGAAAACTGGGGAATCGAACCCCAGTCTCCTGAATGCCGGTCCCGTGCTACAATAATTTTCAAACGCGTTCTAGGCTTATATATTTGAAGCTACAACGAGTTTTATCCATTTGAAATTACGAAAAGATTCTACAATTATCCTTGATCTCTCGTGAAAGCAAGTAGACAATATACTGTGTTCCGGGCTAGCAGCAGAGCAGCTGACCATCATGCGAGCACATGATATGGCGAGTGTTTCCGGAGCATGTGTGAACCGCGCAGTCCAATGGCACGAGCTGTTCCGGCCAGGTGCATCGCATACGGCGGCGGGAACGAGGGATATTACTACTTGGCCCACTAAAACTAGCGGGAATACAGAGATTAATCAACAACGAGCACGATCGAACAGCTGTTTTGGGCGAATATATGATAAGTAATGTGCATCGACAAAATTGCTGGTAGATTTGTTCATGAATAGTCGATTAGAAATGGACGATCCAGTTGTCAGTAGAGATTATTATATAATATACAACAATGATCACTACTTAAAATCAAAAAAGTTGTGTGATGGAATTCACACTTCTACAATAATGCGAACTTTCATCTTTGTGACTCGAGAACAAGATGCATGAACAAAATTTGCACGGACAATATTTTTTAAATAATGTAAAGAAATTGTTATGTAATTTAGTCCATCAGTAATACGTACTCCGTGAATCAATGGGCATCGAAATATATCAATAATAGGCCTATAGCAAATATATAGCATAGGCCCACTGTGCGATTATGCACAATATGCCTGCAGCACATGCATGCATCGTATACACATGTTTTACAAAAACATGCCATTTTATGAAACAAAGAAAGGCAGAAGGTGGTTCTCGTATACCAGACAATGCGAACTATAGGCCTTAATAGGCCTATGAAACTAAAATGGCGCAACAATAACACGTCCCATTGAATTTTGCATTTCTTATGTATTTGCGAAATTTTTGAACTATAGGCCTAGGGATATAATTTTCTAATATACAGCAATCTAGATTATGTATACATGAATACAAATTATATTTTATAAGGTTATGTCATAGAGATTCAATTCAACGTCCACTTTCAGCAGCTCCTTCGTCAGTAAACAGATGGTGCACAAAATCTTGAATAAACAGTATATTTAGAGCTGATACATTACTTATTAGGAATTGATAATCACGTAAGTGCATTTACACTCAATTATCAGTTCTGCTTACTTATGGCAGTTAAGTGTCTATGCATATTAATCACAATTATATAGCAAGGCTGAACAGCACGACAATTTATACCATCAAAGTTTCCCGCCAAAGTTAACAAAACGATTATGTGTCAAGTGCTGGTAGTTATTCTGATGATGGTTGGAATAGTACATACTGAAGGTATTTCCTATATTAATTAAACCGTTTTTCCAAGATAGTTTGTTGATACATTAAACATTCAATTTTATGTGTACATGCACACCACACCATCTGCCCATAATAAATCTCTTCGTAGGCCTATAGAGCCTTAAGCTCATAACTTTATGCGAACAAAGAAAATAAAGGGGAGATATGATATAATATGATATTTTTACGATGAATTAAGACAGAAATAAAAATCAGAACAGTAAAGCATATATAGGCTATATAGTGATATAATTTTTGTACTACTCCAACAAAAATTATCTATACTATACTATGTTGTCATTCCTGTTCTCTGGTGTTTATTTCTGTCTTTTAATTCATCGTGAATTGATTTTTCTTGTAGGAACAGATCAAAAATCGAGCAGGATCAAGTAAATGAAAAATAATAATCACCGACTCAGCCAGCTGGCACTTCCACTAATACCTAACGAAACGTGTATCAGCATTGTGCTAAAAAAGGATAACGACCCAATAGTGATCAAAAGTATGAAGCTGAACAATAAAACTATGAATGGACTGAAGAACAGTCACAATATTGTGAGAGTATAAGACTGTATAACTAAGCATTTTATAGGCAATTAATACACTATAACTCGTGAATATGATCGCCGAGTGCTACATGGAAGATTCTTTTTTTAATGCTGCTTAACGACTCCACCAACAGCTAGGTAATACGGGGGTACGAAATGAGCGGGTGAAACGATGAAGTGGTGATATAGTCGGAAAGACGTAAACAAAAACTCATGCCTTATACGAGACTCGAACCCACGACAACGGTGCCTCAAGTTTTTACCGCTAGCATTAGTTGGGCTGGGGGCTCCTGAAGAGCATACCGCATAAAGATTGTGTTCACAAAAACCAATGCCTTATGCGGGACTCGAACCAACGCCCGACTTGACTCCCGTTTCCAGGGCAATTGCCGTGACTGTGACTGCACCATAGACGGGTGACCTGATACTTCGCTGAATCGACTGCCACCGAGCTAATAGAACAAGAAATTTCGTTGCCAAACCAATTTATTTTTCGATTTTCATCACATGTCTGACAACACCCTGGGCTATTTTTAACGTAAAAGATCGAGACTATTTAAAGGGGACTCCTTTTTTATTTGTCATACATTCTTAGTGTTTAGTCATGGAAATCATATAATCCGTCACGACTTTAGATTGAAAATAGAATACAGTGTCATTCCTGTATAAGTTGGCGAATCAACCGTCTTCTAAAAGACATATAACAGTAGAAATATAACAGATAAGGTACAGACGAAAGAACGTAAAGGTTCGAAGAAGAAATCACAATTTCTTTCTCGCTTGCCCTGTCGAGCGTATGAAAATAACAGGTGTGTATATTCAAATGTGATTCAAATGTGAAATCGAGTCTTCGCTTACGCTCATCTTACGAATGTAGCCAGCCAGCTCACCAAACGACGGTAACGTAGTCGAAAACACTTTCGACGCGATTTAATTTCCTGCAAACCAATCGTTATCTGTAAAAGCCGATTGAAGTTCCAATGTGCCTATTATATAGCTTCAGAGTTCTAAAATGCCATTAGTCATTACTCAAACAGGTGACAAGATTGACAGTGATAAATGTACATCCTGAAAGTCGGGTATACGCTTGCGTGCCTGTATATATATAAGCCCACCTTCCAAGGATCGATACATACACATAGTATGAGAGACTCTTGTGTCTGTGTGTGTGTAACAAACTCCTACGCAACGTAACGCAACGCACGCACTTATCCAAACAAAGCGACGTGTGACGTGCGCCTACACGCGGAGACGCGGATTCACGGCGAGTCGATCAGATATGACTATAGTGCGTGTGTATATGCTTCGATCTTTGCCGTAAAGAGGCAACATCTTCGGTTGCCCGAGGCGGGTGGCGTGGGCGGCTATTGTGCGGGGGGAGATCTTAAAGATTTAAAAGTAGAATAAGGTAGAAGATGATGAGACGGTTGTATAGGCTATAGTCATGTCGAAAGAGAATACGATTTCGTATGGAAATCATTTTCGTTGTTTCTCTGTATATATGAACTTGAATGTAGAATGTAGAAGATGATATAAATTATGTAGGAGCTATATACACCAGTCAGATCTTCAGTTGTTCTCAAGAAGCAATATTGCGTTTGATCTTGGTATATATAACAGGCATAAATTACAGTCACACTAGTAGGCCTTTTAGTCTAGACGCACAATATCAGTTAAGCCACAGACTAGAGAAGCGTTTAGCTTCTCTAGTCTGTGGTTAAGCTGTTAAACTGACTTTATATGTCACGGATTTCAATTTCCCCTATAGCGGAATAGGGGTTGCCAAATTGGAATATTATGGTCAATTAGAATGGACTCCCGGTAAGCGGTACAAAATATTCCTGGAAAAAATATCCTTTGTAAAAATATAGCTGATGGACTCGATTGAAGGGTTTTTGGAATTCGATTCGAGGTTGTATATAGTGTACTTGAATCTCTAGTTTTTGAGACCTATCTTTTATGTAAAATGAACATTATATTACCATGTACAGTGCATACCTTCATCACAGCGTATAACACAATACAAAATGCTGTTCGTCGTTTATAACATGAACCAACATAGCCAATATTAATCGTGTTTAATTTTGCTCAATGTTGAAAATATTCCAAGTTAGGTCAGTTTGAGTGGTTTGTATAATGTCCTCATTTTATGGTCTACAATATATTCACAATTTTCCCGAAGATGATTTAGAGACTTTCTTATATAAACCAATGAGTGTATAGTTAGAAAAACTTGAGTTAAGCTCAACGCGGTATGTGGAAGTTTGTGTGCCCATCTCGTCATTTGATCCTTGAAAGTGTCAATATTTACACTTGTTTCTCACCTTTACACCAGAAAGGTAGCTATAGCTAGCTACCCCTTATCTGTGCTTACATCTAGTTCTGTATTTCCGTTTACATACAAGTCCATTCGTGGACAGAAATCAGTTTTCCTTTGAAGTGTGTAGAGGTGGATTACCATGGATTGGGCAGTAATGCTAATGTAGACCCCTATAGGGTTAATTACTATTACGCACAGTTTGAGTAGTATAAGGCCTAATAGGTGGTATCATCATTAAACGTGACGCTGACACAATTATTATATCCGTAAATGATTTGTCAACGACCAATATATTCCGAACGAAAGTACAAAATTATTGACTGATTGTAATGCCGCAATGATTTTGGGATAATTATTAAATAATCAATGTATAATATCGATCACACTTCATACAATGATTCATTTCAGAATTCTTGCGGTGGTAATAAAGATCGCCCTTGTGGTGCCCCGTCCGAACGATCTTGTTTCATACATAGTCTTTATTGGGGAACGATGATTTTGTATCAAGTTTCGATGTTATTGAAAAAAACTACAAACATAGGCCTATTTCCTGGTCCGTTGTAAACTGCATGTTACATAGACTATTGATTATATTTGAACAAAAATTATGAATCGACAAGATATACTTTTGTTGATCTTAGCTTTCATTAATGTGTATGAAGAATCTCATGCGGTTATTCGAAAAAAAAAACGAAAAATGTCCGCCAGTGACCATGCCATTTGCTTGGGACTCAGGGGAGGTTACAATTTCAACATCAACATTCCAGCCACTCTCAATTGCGTTACGTTTAGGTTTATTTTTACATTTCGTCATTTTCCCCTGCTCTCTTATCCAACTGTATATTTCTCCTCACGTCTTGTCTTGCCCACCCCTGTCTGAAGCAAGCGTATCCAGAGCACGCGACCGAATCCACGCATTTGGTTAGAACGTGTAGCGCGTGTAGTCTACCACTCACGGGGAGCACCATTAGCGAGTGCTCGAGCTGTCGACCAGCGTGTCTCGGCTACCTTTCTTAGTAGCTTTAGTAGATCTTACAAGACAATCTCTCGCCATTGTTTAGTTGTATTTCCAGCTACTGTTTTTGCAAGCGAAAACGCATTCGAGATGCGGGGATTATCAGTTCAACGTTGATTGATGTTTAGGCTTCTCAAAGTTACGAGTTTATCGATGTATTACACAAATATTTTGAAAGAAACGTCAAATATTCATCAAAAAATACATAGAAATCATCTGAAAATCTATTAGTAACGTTTCAAAGACTGTTTTCGAGAGATAGGTAAATAATTGAAGAACAAAATGGTTTGAAAATGGTCTATTTTCAGAGTCGTTTTTATTTTGTTACACAAAACATTTTCATAACATATAAGAAAATACTTGGAAAAAATAGGCCACCGATTTCACAGGCTTTTTCTATTTTGTATAAAAACACAAATCTTCATCCCTAGTAAAGCTTATATTATTGTTCCAATAAATTTATTCAGACAGTTTCTATTGACTAAGCAAAATGGCAGCTGATTAAATCGAAGTCCATGCATACACATGATTTCCACGAGTTTCCATACGAAATCTCTCGACTGACACTATCGCGAATTGGGCCCACGGTCTGACATATTTCATGTTCACACTAGAACCTGGCCTACACGCATTATAGATTCTGTTGACGTAAATAACTGACTTGTCTAGATACTTCATTCGATGCACGCTTACATTATAAGGATCATATTTTTAATTAATATAAAAATACAGTGGTTATTCAATGTTGCGAAGTTAATGACCGATTAATTACCATGAACAAAATAGCAAAACTATAGCCCTAGAGACGCCCTAATTTCTACTTCGACACTATAGAATGGTGTCACTTTCATGTTTCATACTATAAAGAGTTTCACGGTAATAAAGAGAATTGTTGATAACAATGAAAGTGACGCCAGTACCACCCAGGGATAAGATCACGGTTAACCAACACCGAACAGACTCCATAATCAATAGAATATTTAATTACCCTAAAAACTAAAATATCTAGACCAAAAATCACCTGATCATACAAAACCACTTCCCCACATCGCCACATGACATACAAACGTAGTGAGATGATTGTACAACTGGATCCATATTTTTCAATGGCTATAATCATTCCACGGTTCATTGTAATTTGGATGAAAGAACTAGATTTCTCCTAATGATATAATGCCGCATAAATATCTAGTGCCACAAGTGTAAGTGGTGAGAGGAAGCTATATAACGAGAGATAATGATCGTGGATGTGTATAGTAAGTACCTTGTCCTAACACACCTGTAATTTACTAGATTGGATCCACGCGAACGGGAATAGGAAACGGAGAGCGAGTGCATGCCAATAATGATTCGCGTCTGTCAACGAATCGTCACATACAGCCGAGTGTAAGAATAATCCGGACAACGCAGTTACGACCGCTTGCGGGTACTAGTGACGTCACAGTGATGTAGGGATCATGATGTCCAGTTGCTAATGAAACTAAAATGAAATGAGCTTCTAAAGCGGTGGCTTTGGCTGTCCTCTTCTGTGAAGACGACCGTTGGAGGAGATCGAACCTTGGCCAGATCTATACCTCATCACATGGACCAAGCGTTTCAATTTTTTTTTTTTTTTTTTTTTTTTCTAATTTTGCTCAACGACCCCACCAACAGCTAGGTTATACGGGGGTACGAATGAGCGGGTGATGATGAAACGATGAAGGGATGAATGGTGAAAAGACGCTTACAAAAACCCATGCCTTATGCGGGACTCGAACCCACGCCCAACGGTGACTTCAGTTACTACCGCTAGCGATAGTTGACTTAGCCACCGGGGCGGCTGCGTTTCAACTTTTACCTTGTGACTCGATTGATGTCGCAAGTGAAATATCTGACGCATATCATCTTATATAAACAGTTTCTTATCGAAGCAACTTTGGAGGGGTATTATTATGACGTGTGCCCTCGATGCTTGGGTTCAAACCCCTCCAAAGCTACTTTTTTGTTTTTTAAATATTTTTCCTACAAAATATAGGCATAGGCTTTTGATCATAGGCTAAAATACAAGATATATATTTTAGGATTTGTCTGTGTTCATATCAGACAGTCTCGTTTGTCTTCGGTCGAGTTCGTTAGGACTCGCTCGGGCATTCTGTGACGTCACATTTCAACCACACACGGTCATAATAACCACATTATACCCGAATAATCCACGGCAATGAGAGTCAATATTTGGATCATTGAACTAACCGTCTGTCACGAGGTGTCCATTGTTTGGTGCACAAAGACCGAGGTCTTGTATATGACGTGTTAACTGAACAGAGGTGTAAATGATGGTAAACAACTCTTTCACACTTCACCAGCTGTACCCAGCAGCAGACATGTTGATATAATCAACACTTTCAAGTGGCTCGAAAAAAATGGGACAAAAAACATTTTTGACGGAGTTTAGATGATGATGATTACTGTTCGCTTAACGACCCCACTAACAGCTAGGTTATAAGGGGGTACGAATGAGCAGGTGATTATGAAACTATGAAGTGATAAAAGTGAAAGGACGTTCACAAAAACCGATGCCATATGGGGTACTCGAACCCACGCCCAACGGAGACTTCAGTTTCTTCAGCCTCAGTTGACTGAGCTACCGAGGGCGGCACGGAGTTTAGAGAGTAGGCCTACACTCTAGATACAGTACTCAACACCAGTAATATTTTTTTAATATTTGGAGTGAATTCAATTAAACAAAGTGCGATCAACTCTATATTTGTCTAAATCAGTATTGGGACCATTGGAAATCGTATACATATTTGGTCATTTCACCTTTTGAGATTTCAAGAGAAGAAAATAATGTAATTGCAGAGAGATCATTTTTCACACATATTCAAATTTTAACCACAACATGTGTATTTAGGCCTGCTTAATTCTAGTATCAAAGTCAGAACGAACTGACTTTAAAATCTTGATTATTATTTGAAAATGAATTGAACGTCAAAAAATTCTCCCAAAGTTCTTTGCTTTCAGAAGCCAACGTAGAGCCGCTTTCAATATGAATAAATTCTCGTTCATTGTGGAGCTCGTACGTCACGTAGATCGACTATTTTTTGTAATCGGGAATAAAACGGATTATGGCTTCCTTTTGTTTGCTGACCACTCGACATTTGAGTTCCGAGGTTATTCGGGGTATATACGGCTTCCCACACATGACATTTCAATAGCTTTACATAACACATGAGCAGTGGTCGAGTCGAATTGGCAAATTTCTCATGGGGGGACGGTATATCAAATCATAAAAGTATAATTAGGTTAGATACATATACAACTGAGGTTGGAGTGGGGAGGGGGGTTGATTGGTGAAAAATTGATTAAATTTGAAGTCATTCTTTTTCAAATTCAATCGTATTCCGGAGTTATAGGAGTCAGTTTCAGTTAATTTGCTCAAGAGCACTGAAAATTACGCAGACAAGAACAGTGGTCACTCATTGAAAATGAATGCATATTTTGTTGGACCGATTTTTTATGTCTACGCGCTGGCTACACGACACTCCCTGTCCTTTTCTCATACAGTCTCGCTCTTTTTCGTCACCCACTCTTGGTAGAAAACGCTACACGCATGCTGGATTGTGCTGCTGCCCAGCAGTCAGTCGCCAGCGCTGTTCCTTCAGTGGCGAGCATAAGTACTAATTGCAGACGTAAGTGAGGAGAATGTATTCTTGGGATGTATTCTTGTTTGGCTCTAAGAGTGAACTGTCTTGGTGGTATCTCTCGTGATGAATCAACCAAATGTTCACTGGTATCTAGGTAAAAGTTGCGCTTCACACTATACATAATCGAGTCAAAAATAAAATCTTGGGACATCTTATAGGATAAAAAAAAAATCAATACGTACGTTCAACATTACAATGATCGTATTGTTCTGACAGTTCACTTGTTCGTCCTGAATTTATTATTCTTTTCCCCTATACACCACTACGAACTATAGTCGGGGGATATTATGATAATAATGGGTTGACGGTAGAAGATATGATCAACTGCTTCACATTAACTATCACAATCACGCTTTCATATATTGTCAATGAGTTCGGAACAATCTGGGGTGTAACGCGTCGTCTCGATGAAGGGGTCGCTCGCCATATGCAGTTGTATCCCGTGAGCGAATGTTGGGAACACTCGATGGTGATTTATCATAATACACTTCAAGACCACGGATTTTCCATGTTTCTCGTCGCGCTGCTCAGCTGCTTATATATACGAAATAATAGAAAAGTCGATCACACAGAAGCCCTCGGGCCTGTGGAACAACTAATGAATGGGGACGCTGAAGAGCGTATACCGGAATAAAGGCGACTCGGTCATGTGACATGGCTTTTGGGGTACTTTTCAATGGATGGTTGTAAAATATGGTTAGGGTTCAGGTAAGTTTGGACACCCAAACCTATATGTAACATAATCGAGTCGACTTAATTTCGGTATATGCTCTTCAGGCGCCCACACAACTCTAATATAAACTAAAACACTACTTTTGGAGACGGTTTGTGGTCTTCCACCAAGATGATTATGAAACTGTCGGAAATTCACTGCAACTTTTCAATAAGTCTAATATTTTTGACCGATGCAAAATTCTGTGTGTTATCATAAACATCGTTCTGAAAAATCGTATGGTACTCGAAATACAACGACAAAATATATGACACATTCTTTCTGTGTTACGGTGATGGCACCCCTTCCATACATCAACTCGCGGAATACACGCAGTACATAATGTCTATAATAACGGCAGTAATTTGGTATCATTTTCTCGTCACATCCAACGAATTACCAACATACAACGTCAATGTTATAGGCAGACGGGAGACCTGGGGTAATGGTTAACTATATATAGCAACCTTGCAGATACCCACGTAGACAACAAAAGTAAAAGTCTTGTTTATTGGAGAATTGAAAATACAAACGAGTCAGAGACATTGCCTATACTTCTGATCCCTTCAACTTGTTGATGACAATCATGCTGATACAATGCTGATACATGATGATATAAATTTTAATGAATGCATTGACAACTAGAAATAAATGTATTCAAGAACGTTTCGTATTTGTAGATCAAAGCCTAAGTATACCAAATGATCCGTTCCTAAGTGGTTACAGTAATCATTTGTGTATACTGCATAATTACCGTTTCCACAATTGAATCGATTTCAATAATTGGATGATACCACCACTACCGACACATTACCGATACTCATTGATCGAAGGCAGGCCACTTGAAAATCAGGACACGATTCTAGTGTGATTGATTTTGATCATATAACCGTAGTCATCTTGAATTTATAAGTTATAGATTTCAACTATTCGCGCACACACGGAAAAAGTAGAAATTTCAACAGGCGACACACAAAAACCTCATCAATCAGAAACCACGCGTGTTCGCGTACTATTTTGTGGAGCGTTGCAAAGTACCGGTGTCACGAATATATACGTCCGTCTATTATAATATAACGGACTCTTCCGTTGTCTATAAAATAGAGCACAATGGTTACAACGGGCGACCGAGCAACCACATCATGATCGAAAGAAGCGAATAATAGAAGGATGAAGAAATTGTTCTTCAGGTTAACGTCTAAAAAGTATGCACTTTCTTTGTTCGTATAGCTTGTGTGTGCTACGTCAAACTTATGTTGAGTCCAGGTTGGAGGTTACCGCGAACCAAAGCTTTGACTTGATGGTCAACTTTCGAATGGCATATTTGATTTCAATTTGTAATGCTTACCGATCCCCACCACCTAGATGATATGGTCGTACGAATGAGCGGGTGATAACGATGATAGCTAGGTGAATGCACGTTTCCTAAAATCATTCTTTATGTAGGGCCTACGGGAGTCGAACCCACACATGACCAGACTTCAGTGTCTGAAGCAGTGCCCTGTAGTTGACTGGGCCAAAGATGTGGTTCACACGGCATAGCGGCTGAATCGCTTGGTTCTATGGGATCGTTTTCTATTGAGGGTGGTTTGGTTAGAACCGATTTGAAGCTAACCCGGCAAATTGTTTCCCATATACATTATTCAGCCGTATGTTCAAACACTTATGAAACATATACAGCCCAAAAAATGTTCACTATAGCTGTATGGTTGACAATTATGCGATACGAGTTCAATAATTATAACCCATGCATCTTACAGAAATTTAAAAAATCTGTGATTCGTCCCTGTTAGAATGTTGATTACTCATAGCGTTCAAAAACTATCACCAAAATATTGATATTTCTCTAAATCGACTCACATGCGCTCCACGAAGCTATAGCTTCATTCCGGAAGACGATATCCGTCCTCTTATTAGTCGTTCGTTGATCGATGATGATGGCACATATCGACTAGGAAACATTAGAACGAAGAGAACCGAACCGACGATTGAGAAATGAATGATTCTCGCCTAACACGAAGTCACGATCACGTCAGGAGAGCATTATGACGTTATATCGAGTTGAGGGTTCAAGACCGAAAAGAGAAATGAAATATTGTTCGTAGCTGGAGATTATAAAAGTTCACTGCAGCTCGGGCGTGGTGTGGTATGATCAGATAGAATACTGCATGCACGTCTACTCCATGCCATTTCAGAACAGATAACACTGACGTTATCGTATCGCTCTGATTTAATTAGAGAGCTTGCATGAATGCAGTGATTATTGGACGAGCGTTAACACTAACTTCAAATGACTCGTATACTCTACTTGGTCTGTTTATTTATCGTTTTGGTACACGCGTTAGATTGTATAGGGTCGTGTGGGAGTGTACACGAGACACGACCTATGTAAAGTGGGAAAGTTTGTTTAATTTCATGCATTTTTTGTGGACATTTACCGATCAACATTATCCTTATAGTTTACTAAATCAGTTTCACCACTTTTGAGAAAATTTAGTTCGATACTTTGACTTTTGAAATAATGGAGAGAAAGTTTTCGATAAAATGTACTCAATATAATACCATCAGTGATACACCCAACTACAAATTTTTACATGGACCGTTTAGAAACATTTTTTTTCTCAATACGCACTCAATATAATACCATCATTATATATATAATATAATACCATCAAATATTGATTATTCGAAGTTCGCAAATGTGTTTAAAGATTCACTTAACACGGAACAGTAGTTATCACTGACAGCCACAATTGACCGGGTGTATGACTCGTTTGTGTCAACCATTCATCTTTAATTGAATGGCAAATTCAATTAGCAAAACATATGCAAATATAAAATGTGGTCATCATCAAATAAAAGAATCAATGTCTCATTGGCGCTTCACGAAATTATTCTTGGCAATTGACGCACCGTGAAGTAACGCACGCTCAATTTTGAGACAACTAGATGAATGGACCGCGGAACTGTCTCATTGTTTATACTGTTATATATAACTAGACTCAAGAGACATTTCATGGAATTACGCACAAGAATTATGTGTTTATGTATATATTAGTCCTATCCGCGGTATTACGACTAATAATAATTCTGTACATTATATTCACGCCTTGTAATAAAAAGATGTAATAATGTTGTATAAGCTTCAGCCATTTCACTACGCATGATAGCAGCCAGCAATCATGAATAAGCTGATGCAAACGCAGCTGTAATTAATATAACGCCTGCACCCCTGCTATTAATGAGGATTTTATACTGAGCCTCCAGCTTGATTAGCCAACAGTGATCATTCAGTTTGAAAAGTGTACTTTCGACCATCTCGCTACAGCATTTTAATACCGAGTGATAATAATTGTGAAGCTAAAATATGCGGCAAATTACAACGCACACTACGAAATCGGTTTACAATATTCATTCGAGAAGTGATTGTTTGTAATTTCTTCTTACTAATTTTCATAAGTTGTGCTAAAATATACGCAAAGAAAATATGCTGTTCTTGCGGATTGTTTTCAACTCGACGGGGTTTTCACAATCGATTTCACAACTCTGAAGAAATAATGGATCCAAAACTTTGAAACAATAATTCCCAACCAATCAGCAGCACAGCACGCAACGAGTAAAAAACGCAACTCAAAAAAGTGCAATACTCCACTTGGGGGGAGGGGGAGGGGTTACGAAAACAATAATGAATATCATCTTTTCAAAATACCTATACCTCAGAATCAGCATTTTGATGTGAAAAAACATTTTCTGTACTTAATGGACTATTCAACATTTTTACAAAATGAAAACCGAAAACGAAAACAGCATTTCCAAAATGAGCTTAATGGTACCACTATATCAGTATAAATGAGTAAAGAAAATCACCCCCACACAGCACACAGTTGATGCTACAGTGGTGTATATTTTATTATACTATCCTGGCTTGCACGCCGGCGTGTTGATAATTACGGAGGATGAGATTGTAATGGTTTGTAAAGACTGATTCCAATCAAGAATGTTGGCAGCGGCTAATAAAGCAGTGTCTATTTCTGCGCAGCCAACACGGACAGCGAAATGCCATGCACGATGAAACACACACACATACTTCTATAGAACACTTACTAAGTTACTAAATCACATCACAGGGTTCGAATCCCACCACGGTCGACCATCATAATAGCATTTTTTCGTGGTAATTCCCTCCGTAATGCTGGGATCGTTTCCAATAACCACTTACCGTAACACCTAATACACTGATCTAAACAAGATTACGGTATAAGTAATTCACAACATCAACCCGTTAATCCGGAGACCCAAGGTTCGAATCTCGGCGTAATCAACCATCCTGACAGCGGTTTTTAGGGTAATTTCCTCTATGAATGCTTATATATCGTTTCCAATTGCCACACTTTAATAAAACCTTATAGAATTAAATAAATTTTCATATCATCTTTGACCTGACATCTCAATCACAAACGCCAATGGATCTCAAACCATAAGACGGTCGATAAGATTTGTGATTTTATGGTGTATGATTCGGGGCCAGAGGAGAGTGGAAAAGTAACTATAGATAATTCGCAGTTACGCTAGTTCTGTGACAAAAGATATTGTATACTGTATATAGACCTACAGTTTGAAAAAATAATATTTCAGCAGTGTACCAAGTGGAAATGTTATGCCCCGAGGTTAATAATCTGAGTAGATATCACTTTGAAGGTAGCTATAGAGCAGTGATTCTGTATTCGAAGTTTCTTATCTTACAACGCTCCAAAGTTCACAAAACACTGATATTTTTTTAATTTCGACTTCCACGTAGAAATATATTTAGTCGCCTCATTCAGCATTAGCATTGTATCTCATACAACATAAAATACGAATTTTCAAGTCCCATGAAAAAAATAGTCAATACAATACTCAGTATAGAAACGCCACTTTTATTCGGATAGCGGCAATTACCAAACTTGAGGTAGCTGCATGTCAAACTATAACTTATTAAGGATAAAACCGTATTATTAAACCTAAAAATATTAAAATATGTAAAATGAAAAAACTGTAGCTCAAATTATACCTATATACTAATGAAAATACACCATTTATTTCTATATATATTTATCAGCTAATACACATTATTATAGTCAATATAAACGAAATGTAACAGTTTGTAGCACCGCAACATTAAACCTTCGCCTTACGAATCTATCCAGTTATCTTGCTATACATGGCACCACCCACCGTAATACTACTTTCATATTATAATAGAGCGTAAATCTGAAAGCGGTGTTACCATATCGGGACGCTATATATAAAGTTCTTTAGTCTCGAATCTCTCGAACAACCACAGCTAGGGCAGTATTTTGTAGGAGTTACTTATTATAAGCCGTCCATGGGGCATGGCATGATCATCGCCCGATCAGATCGGATATACAATACGCATGCATGCAGAACAAGTTGGGTGGTCACAAGCAGGCTTCGAAATATAATTATTACACATCAGATATATGCAGAATAATTCGGATTCATCAAGATGTGAAATTTAAAAAAAAATATAGCTTCCTTTACACTTTTTTACATCCAAATGCGTATTTTTTGTAATATGAGTGAAAATGAAATTACTTAAAGGCCTATATACACACCCCTTCGTTAAACATCAACAAAAGTCGTCGTATAAGGATCCAGTAGAATCTATATTGTCGACAAAAGCTATATAGAAATAAGCAAACCAGCAATACTAATCTAATCACTTTGGCTTTGTTTTACGAATATGTATGTGTATGGAATGCATAGGCCTCTACATTTTACCATGAATTATACCTTGATCTTATTTACGGTAACGAATAAACATTTATTTCTTCTCTTCCTGGAGGGATCGATGTGAACCACCACAGAAAATGTGAACTGTCATCTCCTCCAATCTAGAACAATCTACTAGTACGGCTACTTTGTTTCAGCCCCCCTCTCCCCCCTAACCACCCGTAACGCTTGTTACTTACAGAACATCCATACCTATCTTTAGTCAATTATTCAAATCCAGTATTCCTAAATACGCAAAAATTCGCTTGCCAAAAGATTTCCAAGGATTCTGGTTATACTATGGACCACGAGGTCTACCAAGAACGTATTGACCTGCAACCTCATCGAATCGAGTTCTATAGAAATGAGTTCAGAGTTCATTCCATTCTCTGGTCCGATAATTTTAACGAACCGGAATTATTCTCAGGTCCATCTAGTTATAATGAACCGGGATTTAGTGCTACCGCACGCATACCGTGCGCGCAACCACCGAGAACAACTTTGAAAGTCCACACTGTAGCCGGTTGACAATTAAAAGTTTGCCGAGAGAGGAATGAGGTCACTTTGAAGGAGATGTAAAGACAGTCGTCACAAGGCTTTGACCAGTGGCTACTACTGGAAGTCGAGTTTGGAAGAGTAATTTCCGACGGGATAATTATACTGCGTGCGATGTCCTTATAGCTTAACCTCAAGGATGCAGCGCGCACTTTCCAATTAAAACACGGTAGTTAATTAGAGAAGGAACACAGGAACAAATTCAGTGAAGAATGGATATGAAAGGAAACAGGAACGGTTTCGGAACGGCAAGGAGGACAGGGAGGGGATCTATTCTATATTATGAATGATGCCATGTGGTGCACGTTTTCTATTCGAGAAGAAACTCAGTTGTGTTCAGTCAGATGAAACTAGTTACACCAGTCAGTGCATTATAATTCCTTGTTTTGCGTGCATTTTATGGCGATCATCAGTTGATGTTGAGGACTTTCTCTTTTTTGTATGAATGGACCACAAAATAACAAAAGCAATTCAGCTAGGCGAATCAAAAATGAACGGTACCATAATAGAAATGAAAATTTTAATATTATACTGAATTCAGCAATCAACTTTCTTGTTTCCGATGAGAATGCGTAGGGCTCCTCAAACAATAGTCACCGTTTTAATTTCGATGTATTCATTTTCACAAATTTTACGAAAAGAATAATTCCTGATACACACAGTACAAAATTACACAATGCAATTTGTGGAAACACTATTAATTACGAATAAATTCAACGCCCTGTCGAACCCCAAACCACACTATATAATAGATATAGTATAAAGTACATTCTAGGCCACAATAACAATCCAATTTGTGACCGGCCGGAGGTTGGAATACGAGTTTATAGATATAGCTAGATCTATTATACAGCTCGGTTGGACGAGATACGGTTTTCAGATGTAAAGAATGAAGAGTAATGTCTCGCCACAAGAGGCTGAGAATGAAATAGAGCGAGACGTCGAAAGAGAAGCAAATGTTTGTCAGAAGTCAACGATATGACGGGTGGGTGAATATCATTAAGATCCGACAGAAACCAAACAGAAGTTACACCCAAGAACCAATTCTACAAGACAGTGAATAAAAAGAAAATAATCATCTTCGACTTTTGTAAGACTTACAGCTCTATAGCTACTAGGTTTATAAGAGACTTCTTACAGTTAAACCGCATCAATCTCTTCAGGCGAGGTAAAGAAAAAGTGCAGTCGTGCATTTATTTCCGGTGAAGAGTGATATTCGTTCGTACCGCATCTACACGCGAGATACAGCTTTGATCGAGAGAGCTGACAGATATAATAATTCAGTACATAAGTACACTGCATTATTTGGTGTATTGTACACCCCCTGAAGGGGTATTGTATAAAAGGCCACGCAGGAGCTATTTCTTCGCGATGTAAAATTTGCATATTTCATTTCATTCCCCGCCGCCGCGTCGCTTGTCTTCCTTCCTCTTATGAAGAGAATAGGCATAGAGTGAATACAACGGGAAAGTTCGAAATGGAATTGTATATATGAAAAAGAAATCAAGACAATAGTATAGAAGTTGACTCGCAGCTTCGACAAGCAGTAGTGAATGTATGTATATAATCGATCATAAATTCCAACAAGACCGTCGGCGTCGTCTCCCGATATTGGTTTGACTCTAATTTCCATGATATCTCACACAGGGTATTATGCAATGACATACGTAATTTATAACCTACAATGCTCGGGGATTATTCTAAACAAGATTTTCGTTGGGGATGGAGTAAAAGCAGCTGCGACCTAAAATCGATAACTTTCTTCAGACGTCGGAGTGTGTACGCGGACGACCCTCTCTCGGTCCCGTGACGTCACGAAGCATTCATTATACGACGCTATATACTAGCACAGATTCCATACAATTAGATTCCAGCGTCGTCTCACAACCTATACAACCGCTACAGCTTCTCCAGCAATGCAAACAAACCACGAGACAGAAGATAATTATCCTGGAAACAGAAAGATATGGACCAAAATGTTGTATAATTATACGCGCGAATGAGTGCGGATCTATTCTTGGGATACGCTATACACCATGAGGAAATAAGCCACTTCAATTCACTAATGATTACGACAGAGTCTAACATATCTTTATTGCTATAACCAAACAATGCCACTTCGAACAATGTTGAGATAATAAACATGGAACTGATGACTGATAAGACCCCAACCCAAAGTATAGGCTATACCGGTATATATAAATACACGGATGGTGTTATCAATTAACCTACGGCCCAAATCACCACACATTATAACATCCAAAATTAATAATACTTAAAATGCAAATGACACATTCAAATACCAGATGATAATTAAATTCACTCAGTTGAAATGCCGGTACCCGATTCATTCTGCATCGTTGAAATACCAGAATTATTTTCAAGTAATTAAAATAAGAATAACACTTTTAATTAAAGATACCGGCCGGTATCGTATACACACACATATATATATATATATATATATATATATATATATATATATATATATATATATATATATATATATATATATATATATATATATATATATATATATATATATATATAATTCCAATAGCTTCCTGGATAACCAACAGTGAGATTTTACGATTTTTGAAACTGTCAACGCGACAGATAGGTAATCTGGAGGTTTGGGTTCTACTCCCTGGGATGATGCAATTTTCAAACAGTTCTAAAAATCATACCACATATTGATATACGCCTATATTCACTACTTCTACTGCAATTACAGTTTTTCGAATGGAAACGTCATTCTGACGCCTGTGGTATACTTGCCACTCTCGATCTAATGACAAACAGTCAGTCATCTGTCACTCTCATCCTTTCAATGGGCATTGTTGAAAACTGAAATCTAGGCCGTCGTGATCATCATATAATATCTCAGTCTCAACTCTCACTGCAAATATGGTAATATTCTTCATGCATCGCCGTTTGCAGAAAATGAAAAGATGAGTCTCCCGTACGCTTACTTGTCATTCACGCTTTTACTGCATACAGATAATGGAAATGGACGCTCATAAAAGGGACGTAGACGACGTCTGGATAGATAAATGGTGGCCTCTGAAATCTTGACGGAGAGAAGCAATTTTCCACATAGACGAGTTTGAGCAAATTAGAGCAACACGATTTCCTTTCAACTTCCATATTGACTCTTCATTCATCTAGTTGAAGGTATATATAATTACGGACGAAAACACACCACATGCACATTCGTTACATTTGACATATATCTGGAAAGATAAGATGTCACGTTCTGAATTAACGTGTAATCATCTCAAATGCATCGTAGTCATAAATATTTACTTTCAATAATTCGAGTAACTAGAACGACAAGCAATCATATTACAGTGGAAAAACAAAAGTTTTCAAATCACGAAGACGAGCTGGGCTGGAGTAATTTCGAAAGGCCACCATGCACACATCACATACATCAAGCGTTATCCAAACTCAAATAACCCTGCAGCGAGACTTTTTGCGAGAATAGAAATAGAAGTGTAACTTGTATAATGGAAGACAAATAAATATCACGACAGCCATCCATTAACCGAGTTGTACATCGTAGTATAGCGAAAACCTCTGCCAGAAGTTTCATCTCCATGCACTTTAGATTTTGGCATGCCACGTTCGGCCGGCCAATGTTTCCAGGCTAAATCACTTGTTTCAATTCGCGTCCGAATGCGACGATTTCTCATGTAAACATTTTTACAAAAGCGATATCGTCGTACATAGAGAGCATACATGTGGCAACCCTGCGGGACAGTCTATAGTGACGCGATGCCAAGCCAGAGGGCACCAAGTTCGAGTATTTCGACGCTCGCCGTCGCTTCGCGTGGCCGGCAGCGCCGTGTAGACCGACCGGGTTTATTGACGTTTGCCCGCGATGGTTGGCGCTAACAGGCTATATACGATCTACAAATAATACCGAGAGCAGACTACCACCGCAGATAACGATACGGCGTGTAGGCCTATACGAGAACGATTCTCTGGCACTCCGTCTGTGTCTGTGGACGCACAATGCAGACGCATGGACTTATGTGACGCAACGAGACACAGACCACGTGCTCCATGACCATATTATACATTTGCGAGATGAAAATGGAGATGTTGAGAATCTGCATTTGCATTGAGTTTACTCTCTCTCTCTCTCTCTCTCTCTCTCTCTCTCACACACTTGCTCGAAATGGAATTAGAAGTAATTAGTGGAGAAGATTAATGATAATTTTGCACTATGCCCATGGATGGAACTTTATAAACAGTATCTTACAATCTGTCACTAATAATTCAAGACTATCTACATACAACCATCTGCTGGAAAATATATCATTGACATCTATGCTCAGTTCTACACCTTTACCTCGATGAATAATTCGTGGCGTAATTAAAACCGTAACGAGATCCGTACACTTCCTTCCCGCATCATCTTTCTTTTCCGACAAGTTCGCGTAGCTCATGCACTCTTTGTTAATCGTGTACCCCTCACACTGAGCCAGAGGACAGCGAAACAGGTGGCAATTCAAAATATTGAAAAGAATAGATTGCACGGAGAGGTAATATAATTAAACACGAGAGAATATTTGGCATCGTACGTGACATTAGCAGTGAAGAAGTGCGTCTATTCGTGCGAGTTCCATTCAAAGAAACCGCCATTACCGGGTGCGATCAAAGCGACACATTGCTAATTATGTTATACTGACACACACTAAGGGTATTTCGAGTGGAGACAAAGTTGAAATGAGAATGCGAGTGACTGGCACACTTTAAAGTCGTCGTCCAATCAATCACGCATATATATATATATATATATATATATATATATATATATATATATATATATATATATATATATATATATATATATATATATATATATATATATATATATATATATATATATATATATATCGATCCCCGCCACCGTCCAGCTCGTACTCCGTATAGTCTAGACTCTAGGCTAATGCCGGAAATGGTTCAGGCTACAATATAAGCCACGGCCACGTCCTTCCCATTGCCTACGAAACCTTCATCTAATCATCCCATTATTAATTGATTCGACGCCAATAGATCTTAGTTTTGTTTTCGACAGTTTCTTCAAGAGGCGTCTTGTCGGTCGGCTTGAGAAGACAGAAGATAAGACTGGACGTTATGAACTAAAATGTACCCAGAACGTTACGAGGTGATAAGGTCCGCTGGACCGCAGATCTATTCCGAAAGAGGAAAATTTACCGTCAATGACAAAATATCACATGATGACTGCCTCGAAAATCTTCAATATCATATAAATATGTACGTATGTGTATAGGCCTATATACTTTGTATGTATTATTCATGTATTCTTTTATATTCCTCTTCATGTTTTTTTCGACAATTCTCTTCCAACAATGTTCTTATACGCTCTTTAGGCCTAGAGCTCCAGACTCGACAGGCCATCCACATTCTTTCTCCGCTCGTTTCTCTTTTCGTCAATGATTTTATCACTCTCTGCAGTCCAGTATATCGATTCAAAATAATGTCATTGCTGAGGTCTGCGTCGTAACTTTTTGATTGGTCTTTCCTCCTAATTTCCTGACATGCAATCCAATCTATTCTAAAGCTCGTCAACCCAATCTAGTGAAACCGTGACTCGGGTTCGATTCGATTTTACGTTGTTAGGTGATCTTGACTGCGGTTTCTGGTACGGTAAGTTTTTTTACACATTGCAAGTGAATGACGTAAAAATAATTAATGAAGCTCTACACAACCAGTGGTTACCATCATTAACATTATCATTCTATAAGCCTTTCTTTTCGAAAAATCGCTCCCCGGAAAAAAATTGAACATTTTTCAAGTCGCAAACCTTTTCAATATACTTTTGTGTACTACTGCAATACTGCATATCTTCAAAGTTTCCAGTTTCTCTACTCATAGATGTACAGGTCTTTCATTAGAAGAGCTACCTCAACCTATCGCACTGTTACCATTCATGGTTGGCATTATACCATACAATTGTATGGCATTACAATTGGATGGATACTATATCATTACTGGTAGCGCGAGCCACACTAATTGATGATGTACAGTGTATATACGTATATTTTATTTCACTCATTGACCTTGCGAAGTAAATTATTTTTAAAAAGCTGAAATTTATTTTTCCCCGTGTATCACCAAAAAAACAACATGGTATATCAGTGTCACTATACTTGCTTACGATAGACAAATACAGAATACATATGGCATGGAATGCACCGGGATATTCACCTACGGAAACGGGAAGTAGACAATGATAAGCATGGCATGATCCCTGGATCATGTCATACTTATCATTGTGCGAAAATCAATGGCAGACCTGGGCGAGAATCAATCCCCAACATCCTGAATGCTGTTTGGCGAGAACATCGTTTGAACCGTAAGAGTTGGAAATGTCGCTCAATTTCATTTATATTGGGTAACGTTTAACGATCTATTTGCATCGTTGAAAGACTGGACGATGAATGAGATGCATGGGAAGATGAGACGAAAGGTTATTTCAATAGATGATCTGGATGGTGAAAAGGTGCGATGTAAAACCTTGATCAGGATAGTCGACCTGGGCGAGAGTCGATCCCCAACATCCTAAATGCGATTTGGCGTGAACATCATTTTTTTTCAATGTCTGCATCTTATAGGGTATAATAATTAATAATGTATTATCGTTCAAAATTGATCATACAATGATGCTAGAACAGTCTAAGAATAAGTCATTATAAGAATAAAATGTATGGGTGATGCATCAAGGATTTTATTATCGTATCAAGTGTTGTTAAATTATTTGAAGTGTTCAAGCAACCAACCAAATATATACGTATTTAGAATTCACCCTAAAGGAACTATATCAACGATTTTTTTAGTTAGTATCGTAGTCCTGGAAGGTTGTAGGCCTATGAAAAACGCTCTAAGGCTCAGTTATAAGCGCGTCCCTTACATTTTCATTTAAAAAATGTGAATACGTTGAGTAGTTGTTTCTTGAATTACTGGGTCACCGCCCAGTTCTACATCAAACACTAGTGATTAAAATGAAGTGCAAATTAGTGTGGCAGTAATTGCTCGAGACGTTGATTGAAACAATAAACTTGTTTTCATCTAGATGCAAGAACAGAGATAGCTGACGCGTGTGTTAAATAGGTATACTAATGTCCGCGGGTCATGCTATATGGTTTAATGTAACACACCCCCCATTTTGCTTGGCGGCATATAATAACATATGTGCGTGCATTTAAACGCAACATTGGTCGAACACTATGGCTCTCTCGTCTATCTATAGATGTATACATGCATGATAATGCAGCAGACATCACTCTGTCACTGTATGTTTCATTTAGTCGTAGAGTGTAGACGTATACCGATTATATTTTTAAAAAACGTGATACAATTTGACAATATATAACGGTACGTGAACGCATTCGGCAGTCAAGAACTACATATTATATACTGGTATAGGCATATACATACATACGTTATATACATATTATATACACCCAAATGAATTGAATTATGTTACACAAACTCTCAAATTTGATCAGGGATATCGCCTGTACTAGACTCCACGCCTCATTTTTACCATGGGCGGAAGAATAATATTATCATTCTTCAGCCAGACCTTGATAAATGACAAGTCATGAATACGTATTCAATATTATCACTCGAATTGCACGTATTACGTCGTACTACTAACATTGTAGCCATTCAGGAGACCGGGGTTCAAATCCCGCCATTGTCGACAATCCAGACAAGAGTTGCATCGTAGGTTTCCTCTGTCATCAGGGTGCAATTCAGGGTTGTTTCGAATTGAATGTAATACGTCTTACTACTAACTCTGACGTCATTCAGAAGAGGGGGTTCGGTTTCCGCCATTGTCAACAATCCAGACAAGAGGTGCATCGTAGATTTCCTGACATCAGGGTGAATTCAGGTATTGTTTCGAATTGCATCAACTAGGACGTCATTCATCAGGAGACCAAGGTTCGACCAAGGTTCCCGCCATTGGCGACAATCCTGGCAGAGGTGCAGATCATGATTTTTTTATGTCATCAAGCTGAATACAGGGATTGTTTCACTCCCCTATCCAAAATTCTTAATAAAACAACCTTTTCATCTCATCTTTACCTCATCTCATTCATCATTCAGCGACGTGAATAGGCCTAGATCTTGATCAACATTACAGTGCCTCGTTCATCCCGATTAATGAATGGAAATAAATAAATCAACATGATATAGAGGAGTGGGCCTACCTAAATATCACTGTCTTACTCTGGATCTTGATTTGTAATATTTTAAAGATCACCATTCTATATTTTGTATTTATCCAGACAGCACTGCAAGACTGTAAGCATATTGGGGAAGCAGTTTGATAACAAATATTTAGCACAAACCTACATACCAGGTCAAAATACGTGCTCTTCCATATATGGACCAAACAAGCCCGCTTTTATGTTAATTCAAATTGAATGTAGAAGGCAGAAGGCTCAACATGGGATACATTAGCACTGATAGGCATACCTGGTGGTCACCCTACCGTATACGGTAACAATTCAACGTACGATTTAATCTTGCACGCCTAGGCAAATTCGTAATTTTAAAATATCGGAGAATAGCATCAATACGAATATACCGTATTCAATAAATATGCATAGGGCCTAGTAACCTATGCTCTGAACTATAAAAAAATCATATGCGTTGTAAGATAAGCGCGATATTTAATCATTATTAAATATAATATAAATCTATGATAGATTTTATAATATAGATTATAGGCCTACACCTTGGTTATGAAACGGCAAACCCGATTACCATTGAAACATGTCACAATGTTCGTAATTGTTGTCCTGACAAGATCTCGAGATTGAAATTTTTCTGATGAAAATAATTGCCATCATAATTTTCATTCTCACTTTTTCTCCCACCATGTTATTCCATGGGCATTTTCAAAACTTCAATTTCTCAATATACCCAAACGACTGATATCAAACACTACAAAGTTCACAGACGTGGAGTAAGACCTCGAAAAAGTTTCAAATTTGACTGGTATTGCCTTGCTACCTGTTGACCACATAAAAAATATTGATCCAGACCGAAAGGAAGTCTTCGCTTCTCATCCAATAATATATCGGTACAGTAGTGACATCTCATTCTCATTTCGCTTTGACTTTCAGCAGGCAGGATCTATAGCTCTCGCGTAAATCAAACATTAAAATTTTTAAATGCTTTCATTCTGACGTGCTAGCAATTCTGTGTTAACTGCCAAAATAACACGCTGTTTTCTGTCAACGAATATCCTCCTAGGTAGGCTTATGATGAATACTGAGAACTACCAGAGACAGCATCAAGGCAAGAACTAGTAATTTACCGTATGTTCTTTATTACAGATTCGACCCTTCTCTTAAATCATCCGAAAGTTCAGTAAGGAGACAGTATGCAAATAAAATAAAAATAACCGTAAGTTGTAAATATTCATTAGATAATGAAGAACGGCAGCAGAACTTGACTCCTCCCTACATCCCAGTCTGTCCAGTGCACAGCGATGAAAGAAGTGAGGAACGATATTCTATGAGCGCATATAATATATTATTCAGCGGGCATATGAAACGGAAATAGGAATACGGTGGATTTTCATCTCGCGTCATTTGGTAGTTGGATTTATTTATAGCTGGTCCCCACACATTCTAAATCTGAATCCAAACAGCTTAATTCAAGAAAAAAACATTGAAACCTACATCTAGGGATATATATTTAGCCCGCACTGTGCCATCAGTCTTGTTTTTTGGTGATCAATGTTTAGTCCAAGCATCAGCACGGGTATTTGTGTACAAACATATGTCTGCAGATCAATTCTACAGGCTGTATACCTACATCATTGGAGCCTTCATGAAGGAAATTAATTAATGGGTTCATAAAACAAAGCAGTGCAGAAGTCTTTTTATAAATAAATGTACTCATTTGTACAATCAACTTGAAACAGAACTTCGAGAATATTTAAAAATGTAATATCAATTGTTTTCTCCACGCTGAGGGCATACCATTCGAAGTAGAACTAACATAACGATGACTAGAAAGAAGAGTCACATTATGACATGGCTTTGAGCAGCAACAAAAGCACAATAACGTCCGAAAATTTGAGATGTATCACTACGATTAAGTTTACTTGAATTAGGATAATTTAAAAAGCACGTATAGTTCGAGAGAGAAAATAAAGAAGCTCAGTGGTAAGGCTATGGCCAGATAGAATGGTCAGCAGCACCCTTGTGGTGCCCCGTCCGAACGATCCTACCTTGACATCCTTAGCTCTAATTGAGGTCATGTCATGTCAAGTTTTCAATGTTAATATAAAAATCGATGTTAATCCTATCTTCTTAAGTACTGTTATGTCTATTTTGTGTACTTAAAATTCATATAATGTGTAGATATAGCAGGCCACTTATAAATAGTTAATATGTAAGTGTACCTCAGCGTAGCGTGGGTTTTCACATTCATAGAGTTATAGAGGCATCAAAAAATATGCTTCGTCCTCCCAGTAGGATAGACTACGCACGGATTTCGGTTATTTATTCAGTAGATATAAGGCAACATGCAGGGTGCAGGCACTGTGGTTTAGTAGTTAGCACACACGTACACGATTTTGTATTTGTATGGGATAGTTAAAAATGCGGAAATTGCATTATAAGATGAAAATGGATGACATTTCAAATTACATCTCTTGTATATAAAGGTCAAATTATTACGATGACTAAATTCCTCAAGAAATGAAAAAAGACTGGGGATTTTAACCATACACCTTGATTTTTTTTCTTCTCAGGTTGGCATTCATTTTTATCTGCATAATGGTTAAAGGAGTTATATGCAACTTCCATGTCTCAGACTGGAAATGACAGCTGAAGGAACCTATTCTTGTTTTAGTATGCTGCTGTGTTTGCGAGTAACAGTACACTGAGTATCACTAATTGACGAAGTAACGAAGACAACGAAACATTTGATATATCATGAACTAGTTTACGAATATGATAAGAAACTGTAACCTCAAGACTGTTTACTTGATAAGTCATACATACCACAATTAAAGTAGATTTATAAAATAGAATAAATAATATGTACGTATTTGCTCATCCCTGAGAGATGCTGCGTCTGTGCTGTTCTCTTTCAACGTGTCTTTTATTGTATATTCTACCGTAAAATTTTATCAGTGGATGTCCTTGAATAACAAATCGTTCACCGCAAAGCCTGTTTGATCCGACAAAAACCATCAAACAATACGTGCATTAAGAACCTAACCGTGGACTGACGAGAACGATCAAGGTTCATATCAATTAGACAATGGCGGGCAAACTTCAATTACAAACCGTTGACCTACTTGATAGGCACCAATTATTTTACTATTCGTATTAAACCTTTATTGCTGATTCTAAAGTCACTCGCTTTTATCTAGGGCCTACTCTTATTCTCCATTTTCACTCAAACTTACTATGAGAGAGAAAACATTCTTCTGAGTTATTAATTTCGCATCATGATTTCGATTCAAACCATGCAACCACAATATTATGTTACAGATTATATTAGAGGAGGCATCTACCTGGATGTTGAAAAATTGTTTTGATCTAGCATTTGGTATAACCTACCTAGCCTGAGGAAACACGCCTTATAAAAGGTAAATAAAAAAGCATAGAAGAATAGAACATTAAGAAATGTTTTCGAGAATCGATCGATCGTTTGCTCCAGATTCAAAGCTTAGCTATAGATAGGTATAAATGGTGAGAAAAAAAAACAGCGTGTAGTTGAGTATGGACCACTATCAGTACTGGTGAACATTTTCGAGTTCGCTCTACGTTATTTACTCAAAATTTCCCAAATTAACGTGAAGTAAAAACAAACCCCAACGATAATACACTAATACAACAATACGAAGTCTCCATCAAGTTCGTTTCAGATAGCTGAATGCGTCGCACACAACAGATCCATCCAGCCTTGACAATGAAAACATGAAAGCAGTCGGAGGCTGGCTGACTCAACATCACAGAGAGCAAGTCCGAGAGAGACCCCGATCCAGTCCACTTTTATTACACCGCAGACCGGTGTTCAAAGCAAGGCCAACACTGCATACAGCTATCCAAACTCTAACCTAACCTACCAACAACTCTTTGTTCGTTCGTCCAACCACATGGCTGGCTAGCCAATCTACTATTATAATACCAGTCCGTCTGTGAGTTGTAACCATCCACTAGTCGCTGGCCCTACCAGCTGTCAACAATAATCATTGATCAAGCATTTTTATAAACCCAACATTTTAATCCTCGGCTGTCTATAAAATTAAACCATGTAATCCGTTATTGTCTAAAATCAAAATATTAAATTTGGTTAACCATTAATAATTGTGTGTGTGTGTGATTTTATATAGAAGTAAATAATATGTATGCTATTATGAATGAGTATGTACTATCCTAGTGTGGGAGACTGAATCTCGTATCCCATGAAAAGTGTGCATACTGCAAGGGTGAGGAGACGACAGTGGGATAGTGAACAGCTGATATTCGCAATACTGGAGCTGTGCATTATAACGAGAGCGTACTGTAGCTATTGGGCATTCACCGGTACAAAAATTAAAAAGAAACAATACGGTACTTCGGCAATATTTCGATTGCCTTCATCAGGTTGATGAAGGTCTAACAAGGCAAGAGAAATGCCGGAATAATGTTTCATTTTAATATCTGACAATGGTACAATATTATCCAACGATTTTCGTTATGGGCTACCCAATACAATATTCGTGGTACCGTACCACATTATTCTCCCTTTTTCTAATTAATTAAGCTGTAGTTTGTACTCAAAAAACTTCCAAGTATACATCGAACATAAGGTATTTGATTCAGTCTCGAACATTGTTAAGATAACAAAAACACCCAGTAGGAATTATAAGTAGGCCTACCGTAAGTCTAACCGATCGGGCGGTTCGATATCAACAGAGCACATTTTTTTGGTAGTATAGGCCTAAAGAAAATGTCAGAATGGTGAATATATTCAGTAGACCTACCGCCTTCATCAAATAGATCAAACCTGAGAATAATTTTATCGCGAGATAAATTACAGTTTCAACAGACGTATTACAGTAACACATAGCAGATAAAATACTAAAAGTAATCTAATCTGTGTGCGCATCTCAGTTTTCTAGGCCTATTGTACTATTCAACCCCTCTATAATGCAGTGTGGGCACAATGAGGCGGAATCCTCAGATTGGCGAGAGTGAATGTGTGGTAAATCACGTGGAAGTAATCAGATCGTGTTTAGTCGCCCCCTTCTTCATCGCAAGTGCCAAACAGAACAATTCGAAGGGAAGAAATTTAAACGGGATTTATTGTACTTCGAGAAATATTACGACTATTGATTTAAAATGTTAGGGACGACGTGCTTTGTAGCAAAAATAATGTGATGGCCTATGAAGAGGACGCTAAATTACAATGTAGCTCTAATCCTATCATTTCTATTCACATTGCAACCATTTCATTTTTTAAAAAAAGGAACTGTTTTTTTCTCGATTGATTGTTTTTCTTAATCATTCCATTTGATTATTCAACAATGCACACAATTCCGAAGGTAAACTTTTGTTTTTCAATATCCATTGTTGTGACAAAAAGATGAATAAATCGGAAGGCAGGGAAATTTAAATTAACAAGTAACAATGGACACAAAAAAGCAAATGACACACTTTTTACAGTTTTCGATTTTACTCGAGATAGCCAAGTTTTTATCTTCAGCAGAATCTATCTAGCATGTGTTAGTTAAAAATTACTTCCAATAGTTCACCAATAGTAAACAGTCTATGTATTCCCACATAACAATATATGAATAATACTTAATGTGGACAATCGATGAAGAAAAAATCATTTTCTCTGCCCATATAGGTTGATATTTACAGAACAAAATTATAGCACGTCCTATTTATATTTCATAAATGACTGTTTCATGATTTCTATATTGCCTGACTGGTAATTTGATCAATGATAATCAATACCTCTAGGCCAACCTAGCACTTAAAACGGTTAGGCTAATGTATATCGCCATGCTGTGACTATACGTAGACGAATGAAGGAACTCGTACAACGAATGAACGCGTCAAGTAGAGAACACTATCATATGCCTATAAGTATAGGCCCTAGGGCCTAGTCCTAGAATATACATACACTTATGACCTAGGTATTATTCGTTATTGATCACCATTAACCTGTGGTAGGCCCTGTATTCTACATGACAGATTATTACGATATAGTTATTACGATAACAGATGGTCAGATGTTATGCCAAACAAAACAACGAGCTTAGTATAGGCCTACTAATCATAATTCATTACCGAATACCAATAGCCTAATGTCAGCCAATGTAATATGCCTACCTAACCTCTTAGGACAAGAGTAGGCAAACATACTAAATGTCTGAAGTCATGCTACAAGCTGAGCCTAAGTATAGGCCTACATAAAGGGCTAGCCCAATTCCCAGAAGTCCACTATTTACTACGGCTATGACACATTAAAATCAAGATCAGATACCGGTAGAATTATTAGACATATTCCCAAAAGCCAGGGTATCCTCTATTCATATCCTATAGATAGATGGTGATGTTTATTAGATCTTGGATGATATGAGATGATCAGTGGTAGTGTTCTGTCCAAAGTGTAGTAAGGAAGAACCATGCAGTAGGCTACACTAGCTACGCCTAAAGGAAAAGTAATACGAAAATATATTTTGATAGACTTACCAATGCACATGCAGTTCAAGGTTAATCTATCCCAATGTCTGGGATGCTGTGATGTTTTCTTCAAACTAATTGAAGTTCGCTATTATTTAGTACAGTCCTTGATTGTCCACTCACTGATCAGTTCTGACAGATAGATAATATGATAACGAATGTGGTGAAAAGTACAAATGAATCCAATAACACTTTAATTACTCAAGTATCTACACCTAACTTCGGACACAGAATATTTCAATGCACGTAGCCTATTCAGAAAAGATTCGCAATAGTACACATGTTTTAATTGTTATCGTTATTTCGCCGCAAAATGATCTGTCGACCACGTGATTACTATGAATACAAACAGCGAAGAAGACACACGAGCGACCTGAAGTACTCGAGTATCGTGACTGTAGTAGTATCTCTTGTATCCTCCTTCCCTTGTTTTTTCTTGTCTTCGGTCGGTTCTTGTGTACACCTTACGGCAGAGAGCTCAACTAGTCCGGACCGCTCGCTATGAACAGCAAACTGTGAATGCGCGCCGTCGCCCGTCGTTTCGTCGACCGACGCCGCCGGCAAGCTATCTACCCGACGTTACCATACTACCATCCAAGCTGAAAGTCACGCAAGGCAATTCAATACAAATAACGCAAGTAATAATTTATTCTAGTCAATGTCAATGTTGAGCGTAAAGGCTATAGAGCTCTTGAAAGACATTTCAAGCATAAAAGTACAAGTACCTAATACGTATTTGGACTGAAAAAAAGCAAAATTTATTACAATCTTTTAAATTCAATATAGATAGAATTGCAACATTAATTTGAATTAACCCAGATTTGAAAAAAAAATATCGAGTGCTAAAGAATGATCTCAATAAGTAGCCTACCATCCAAATAGGAATGTCGATGTAAAATACGAGTTACTAATCGATGAGTTTACTACAAAGGCTACAGCATATTTTGTGAAACATCACATTGCACTACCATAGACGTGGAATTGGTGGGGTGGGAGGTTGGCTGGAAAAGGAAAGCGAGGAAGGCAATGGCATTATAGCGTGTGCACTTTTGGAGTTTTGTGTAACTGACCGTACAATGCATAGACCTGATTATTTAAATATCGTCAAACTCTTGTCTACGAAAATACGAAAGTAACTCGATGTAGCCTACGGTTAAATTTCCTTCAACGTCCAAAGCAAGTTTTTACATGAATGCAGCATATCGTTATGTTCTAGGATGAGCAAAATATTTAAATGAAAATTATTGTAAAACATCCCTTGATAACCGCTTACCCGATTCACATAAAACTTGTCAAACATGACCGACATTTTTATCCACAACATCACAAAATGTAATTTTTCCTCGGATAAAACTGGTTTAATTTCTATACCCCTCTTTTCAAAATTTTATGTTTTTTTTTAATAATTATTCAATGTATCAAAATCTACCAGATCTATTCCGAAAATATATATGTAAAATTTGCATTATATAGTCGACGTGCGACCACCGTTACGGCTGGGTATTCTCAATGAAAACTGAAACGGGTAGACCAGCGGCTACTCGCTATGATGTAAGGGATTCATCTAATATCGCCTGATTGTCAGGCGTATACGCTTAAAAAATGTGTATTTTTAAGCGTATACGCCTGACAATCAGGCGACTTGAGATACATGGTTCTTACTTAAACCAACTTGAAGGTATTGAAAAATCTATGTTTCCTCGTTTCTAGAATTTCCACATCTCATTTCGTTCAAAAGCTATCACCAAAATACTGATATTCCGCTAAATCGACTTCCATGGACTGTCTTGGTAGTATATCTTTCACCTATGCTCATAGTGATGGCCTGACATGACTCACATCTAGTCGACTTGGCGTTCTGCCCTCGACGGCGCGGCTAACTCCTCCACGCATACGTGTAGGCCGACGTCGAATCAATTCATACGGCAACGTCCGTGCGTCCCTTCCCACAAACCACTTACACTTTGTTGTTTACTCCCTCTATTTTTCATTCACACGCGAACGAGAAATCTGCGAAGATCAACTTGATTTACTGGCAGGATTAGAATAGTGTTTAGTTGTATAACATAGGAACTTGATAGAATTATAGGTATATTTTGGGTACTTTCCCAACAGTATATATCTTGAATTCCTTGGAATAGGCCGGGAATAGGTATATATAATATACAAGCAACACTCTGATCGCTAGGAGTTATTAGAAATTAGCATTTTAATCAAATAATAATTATAAAAATGTACTGTGTGCCCACTGACTATATTAATTTCCGGTACTGTTATTTCCGCGGAGCGCGGTTATTTCTTATACGCCTGCGCTCTGGACTCGAAATGTCATTCTGCCTGTAGGGTTTCTCTACACATGGTGTTTTATTACTCAGTAACACCTATTTCGGGTAACTCAAATGTTCACTTACTCTGACTACTTTTTCCATTTCACTTTGTTATAATTATATACAAAAATTGATTGATTAGCTGTTTAGGTGTGCATGGATTTGGATTAGATTTGGGTTGAGGTTCATATTTGAGATTTTAATATGCTGTGTAAAAAGATTGGGTTTACATTAAGTTGAGTATATGTTTGATTATGATTGAAATCAGATTTTTGAAATTACGTATTCATTCAGCTTATCTCTTTTACGTGTATTGATCGAAACCTGGATGAACCCGTAACAGAAAACTGTCGTGGCAACTATATGTAGATGTTATATGCGTGTACACTTTTAAAACTAAAAATGTGTGTACACTTTTAAAACTGAAGAAAAAAATCAACTTGATCAACAGAATTAAGTAGAGCGACATATGCAGGAATTGACGGCGACCTTGTATGTTTTACTATTGGTATAGGACATGGCACTTAAATAATACTACTATACGCTTCGAGATGTGTGTCTAAATAAAGGTGTGTCGTCAATAAGCAGTAATTAAAGCAATATGTTCAACGTTTAAAATTGTGAAGTAGGTATTAAATGAATATATTAACCAGCAGATAAAGAGTGAACTACCTTTATTCAAGTGTTCATGGATAAATTCATTCTTAAACTTAACATAAATAATTTTACTCCGAAAACGGTAAATAACTTTTTTTTTTTTATCTTATAATAAAATTTAGATAATATACCGTTTTCTCATTAATGTTTCAGTATTAGCTACAATTTATGACTTGGGCAAGAATATACATATATATATATATATATATATATATATATATATATATATATATATATATATATATATATATACATATATATATATTAGTGATGCCTTCGGGTACCCGGGTCGGGTACGGGTAATGCATTACCCGGGTAATATTCTGGTACCCGGGTACCCGTCTAGGTTCCGGGTAATTGTGCTTACCAGTACCTATAATATAGAAAATAACTTTTATAAATCACTCAAGCTACCGAGAGAAATTCAACTTCGCATTCAACATAAGTTTTTTCACCTACCTTCCCAGACCTCTCTCAACTTGTCATAATGCGCTCGTCAAATCTAGTCGCACCACCTACCGTTATCTGTGGTCACACGTGCAGTGTACTGAATCCCTCTCCGGACACCCGCTTTCTAGTTGCCATGCCAAATACTATTCTTTACCGAGAACTGAGAAGCATATATAGTCATATTGTTTCTAGTTTTCAGTTTTATATAGTTTTTTAAATTACCCGGGTAATACCCGGGTAATTTCGGCGGGTACCCGGTTCCTAATTTGTTACCCGAAGGCATCACTAATATATATATATATTTATATATAAATCAGTTTTTTTTAAATGATCAATATCTGCGAGATCTTAGCTATTTTGTTCTATGAAATTATATATACCTAATATATACATAATTATATATATATATATATATATATATATATATATATATATATATATATATATATATATATGTATATATATATATATATATATATATATATATATATATATATATATATATTTATTCATCATGTATATATAATTTCATAGAACAAAATAGCTAAGATCTCCCAGATATTGATCATTTTTTAAAAAGTGAAATTACCTCGGAGCCAAAAACCTTATCAAGTATATTTTAAAACATGTTTAAAAATTTACAAAAAGGGAGGTTCAGGAGAAAAAATTCTGTGATGAATTTTGTGCAGTCAAAGGTATGACGATCTATAGATTCTAGAATATACATCTCTTCATGCAGCTGTTGGCTAACAGTGTGATCCCTGCGCCTAAGTCGTTCAAAGTTTAACATGGTATTATATAAAGTGATGCCTCTATTAGCTTCACTTGATTGATAATTTTTTTTATAATGACCTCCTTGGAATGTGTCAAATAGTCAAATAAAAGAAATATCATCATAATGAGGCTAGCATTACGAAACGTCGTGTATTTTCGCCCTCGCATGAAGATGACGTGCCAAAAAAAAACGGGAAGCTGGTTTAAGAGAAAAATTATATGCGTGTGTATATAAATAACCTACCAATGTGCATACGCTTGGCTGATCTTATTGAAAGTTCACAAAATAGTAATGGTCTGATATTAAGTTATGAGTATGAATCATAATAGGGATGCCGTTGGATAAAAAATACTATATCACAATATCAGAACAGATAGCGAATATATTGATCGAAATAAATCTAATTTTCTCATTTTTAAACGAGACTGAATCGAAAAAAAGGTGGATTGGAAGTCACACTGACTTCCATTGGACCGTATATGTATCATGGATATTGTCCTAAAGTTATAAGTAAATGATATATATGCTGTGTATGTGGGGAGAGGGGAGGGTGTAATTTTTTTTTGGATATGCAACTTTATATAATATCTTGTGATTTCAGTGAGAGATTTCATTTTGGAAATTTTCCCGTCCAGCTTATGATCTTATGAAGTTTTCAGATACTTTGTGATGGTGTTTCTCAAAAATGATCCAACCGATTTGACTAGGAAAGCCACGATGTAATACTATCAACAGACTTTCTCATAATATCACTCGCGTCTTCAAATAGGCCTAGAAGTATTTCCGGGGTCCCGGTTGTTCGTAGTGCAACTATCGGTTTTATATCGAAACACATAAAACAGCAAATGCTCAACAATGCTATACATGGCTCTGTAGAATTATCATGAAAGCAGTAGCATTTGTTTTTCATGAAAATGAAAGATTTTGTAAGTTCAGTACAATTTTACCAGCGCAGTAGTCACTCAAATCTTCGTCGGTTCCCCAGAATAAAATGAATGTATACAAACATACAAACCTAATCACAACTACGTGGGCCCACTTATATAATTAATTAGTAATCACGAGCACTCGCGTGCCACATTGATATTCATCCTGAATAAAATTTAATGAAATTTCCCGCACTATAGGTAGGGCCTATAACTGCTATAACTATAACTATATAGCATAACTATATGCTAACTATAACTAGGCTAGCTATATGCTAACTATATGCTAACTATATGACTATAACTTTGCTAAAGTTAGCAGAAAATATGCATAGGCCTATAGGCCTATATACGCTCTCCCCGTACAGTCTATATATGAAAAAATATAGTCATATATTTCAACTAGATTTAGTTTACTGTAAATTTAAAATTTTGAAAAACATTTATTGTGACCAACACTGTACATAGTGTCGACAGTGTTTCTACTGTTGCAATGTAATTTATTCACATCGTCAATCAATAAACTTCTCATTATTTTCTGGCAAAACAAGTAAACGATATTTCTTATATGAACATGACCGCTTTCGGTACGCCTACACAAGTCTGAGTATACAGCCCCGCATTACAGACATCACAGCGTTCCATGTTTCATCAATAGCGTGATGATGCAGAGATCAAAAGATTGGGTCTACTCACAATGTTTTGTCCAAGATTCGAAGTATATTTTAAAATATCGTGTATTACAAAAGAATGTTTTTTAGTTCTGATATTTCATGGTAAATGGTTATAAATGGTGAAGTCCAGTTAGAGTTTGTGAAACCAAATAGAAATTGTTTGCAATGGACTGTGTAGTGTGTGTACCAATACTTGACTGTGCGTTAGAGCTACTTCCATGCTGGTAATTATCTAAAAGTGAAGCAACAGAAACAACTATGTAGATGGATACACATTTAATTTTAATTCTCAACCAAATAATACTATAATCAAGTGAAAATTGATAAGTGCCAAATAACCATGTATAAGTGTTTAAGCCGGTTATCACCATACTTAGCAATTCCATCTGTTTTCACCAATTAGAATAAGAGAACAATTAACCAGTGAACCAATTAGAACAATTATTTTTCATATTCAAGATGGCGACGGTCGGTAGTACGCAGTTTATTACCTCCGACAACGAAGTCGATAAAAAGTGTATAAAATGTTCAAAAAAAGTTGTGAATGGTGTTAAGTGTTCACTATGCAGTGCTCCATACCACTGGAGATGTGCAAATGTGGAAAGTTATCAGCAAATTGAGGGAATTATTGAATATAGTGACGCGACGAGTAAGTGGGTGTGTCCAGACTGTAACCTGGTAAGTGATGCTAGGCCTAGGCCTGCCCTTAATATTTCGCCAATAGAAGAAAACAAATTCCTTAGAAGAGAGATTGAACTTCTGAAACAGTTGTTGACCGATAAGGAAGTAATCAACAAATTACTTACTGAAAAAGTGCAAAGATTGGAGATGAATGAATATTGCGGTGACGTCACTGATCCAGAGACGCGGGAAAATGCATCTGACACAACAGCACAAAACAAAAGTGCTGTAAAAAATAGAATTACCCAAACAAACGATGCTGAAACAAGAGAGAAGAGAGAAGAAAGAAGAAAGAAGAAAGAAGAAAGAGGAAAGGAGGAATGGAAAGAAAATATAGAGAAATTCAAAAAAATTCTGGCGACGGAAAAGAAAGGTGACCTATGGGTGACTGAGACTGCCACACGTGACTTAATTTCACCGGGTGAAGTTACGATCTTGGGTGATTCCATGATACGATTAGCTGGTGACGTGTGCGTTAAGTATGGGTGTGAGGTAAACGTTTACCCAGGTATAAGAATTTCTGAACTATCTAAAACCATATCAAGACAGGACAATGTAGCTATAGACCCAAAAGTGATAGTTCTACATGTTGGTACCAATGATATAAACAATCGTGCAAAAGTTCATATGCTAGTTGAGTTAAATGAACTTATCGATGTTGGAAAAGAGAAATATAAATCGTCGAAATGGTTAGTAAACGGGCTTATCTATAGGGACGACGTTCATCATCAAACGATTGACAAACTCAACGATGGTATCAAATGGCTATGCAAAGAAAAAAATGTCAAGTTTGTGGATCCTAATACGAGACTATCGAATTATGAATCAGCAAGTGATGGCATTCATCTTAATGTCAGAGGTGGAAAATTCTTAGCATCCCTTATGTTAGAAAATATATTTGAATTATTGGAATCAAAAAACTAAGTTTTGTTGGGGGCGTGTTATCTATACGAGGCAATAGCTGTAGGCTTACACAGGAAACGATAGGCCTATTATAGAACAATTTAAATGGAAGTGGAAGGGATGTGAACTCGTGTGACAAGATGGGTTGTGTTGACCCAGTTATTCAGTCCAAAAATACTAAACCAAACGTTAAACTAGGTCAGTGGTACGTACAAAACAAAAATAAACCCGGAAGTAAACATACTTTTACAACCCTGTTACATCAGAATATCTGCAGCCTTCCGAACAAGGTCGAAGAACTAGAGTTGTTTCTAGACACAGCTGACGAGGTGATTGACATTTTGTGTTTGACTGAGCACTGGGTCAAACCTAGTCAGGAAAACGCAATAGCTATACAAAACTACGATAAATTAACAATGTTCACGCGACAGCGATCAAGTGGAGGAGGTTCAGCTATATATATAAGATCAGGACTGAAATATGAATTCAAAACTAGACAAGACATAAACACTCTGGCAAAAGATAAAACGTTCGAAATATGTGCAATGGAAATAGTAGGAGATCCATCAATTATTATTATATGTTTGTACCGTACTCCGAATAATTCAATGTTTAAAATTTTTGTTAACAAATTAAAATCTCTATTGGATTTAATTCAAAATGAAGGAAAATATATAATTATAGTGGGTGACATTAATGTGGATTTTTTGATCCAAAATTCAAATCAACAAATACTTGAAAACTTGTTCCTAGAATATGGCATGACAGATAACATTCGATTCCCTACTAGAGTTACCAATGTTACAAAAACAGCAATTGATAATATGTTCACAAATTTTAAATTAAGTGTAGAGCCTGTATGTGTAGTTTCAGGCTTGTCTGACCATTATGGGCAAAAAACTTCGTTCTATGTTAAGAACCCTCATTTAAGACATAACGATAAAAATAATACAAAATACTTTTACAAAAGATTTTACAGTGAGGAAAAAATAAAAACATTTGCTAGTGCTATCAGCCAGGAACAATGGTTAGCAGTAAGACAAGGCTCAACAATTGATAGAAAATATGACGGATTTGTTTCAACTTTTCTCTTTCATTTTAATAATCATTTTCCTTTAAAGAAGGTAAAAGTTAATAATTCAAAAAAGAATAATGAAAGTTGGATGACAGAGGAGATACGAGTAGAATGTATTAAGAAAAGAGAATTATATATTAAATGTAGGCAAACTAGGAATAAAATGTTAGACATTGAGTACAAAGAGGTAACGAAGAAGGTAACGAGACTCATCAGGAAAGAGAAAAGGAGAATCAATGATAATATTATTATTACGGCCCGAAAATAAATGTAAAGCAACATGGAATATTATCCGGAATTGTATAGGAGCAGGAATGAAAGAGAGTATTGTTAACACTGACATTAAAATTAACAATAATGGAAGAGTAGTAGTGAACCAAACAGATGTTGCAAATGTTTTTAATAATCATTATATTACTCTAGCAGATTCACTTATAGATAACAGCACTGACACGCTAAAAGAGTGTCAGGAGCACTTAACTAAAATACTTTTACCAACTAAGATAGAACCAATGAACTTAGAAGTAACTTTTGAAAGTGAGATATTGGATATCATTTATCAGCTTAAGAATAAAAAATCTGTAGGATGGGATGAAATTCCTTGTAGTGTCATAAAGGGCGTAAGTGTGTTTATTGTAAAACCTCTAGTTGAGATTTGCAACTTCTCGTTCATGGTTGGTCGTTTCCCTCAAGGAGCAAAGCTAGCTATTGTAAAACCATTGTTTAAAAAAGGTAGTCCGATGGAAGTGGAAAACTATCGACCTGTATCCTTGCTTACAATATTCTCTAAAATTTTGGAAAAACTTTTCTTAACACGATTAAGTGCTTTTATAAGGCGTAACAATATACTTTGCAATGAACAACATGGCTTCCGAAAGGGGTTTTCAACGATGACAGCATCCTGCAATCTCGTTCATATTTTAACCAAGGCTTTAGAAAACAGAGAAGCTGTTGGAACTATTATGTGTGACCTATCAAAAGCGTTCGACACTCTTAACCACAAAATCCTAATACATAAATTAGAGCATTATGGAATAGGAAAGATCGCTAGTGAGTGGATTCAATCATACCTGACAGGGAGAAAACAGAGAGTCAAAATAAATTCTAGCTATGTGTCAGGATGGGAAGTAATAAAACATGGCGTTCCACAAGGTTCAATTTTGGGGCCCATGTTGTTTAGTTTGTATATAAATGACATTGCATCTTATATGCCGGCTGATATAAGCAATACGGTGTTATTCGCGGATGACACTAGTGTCGTTGTTAGAGGTGCTAGTGATAATCACCTGGCTGAGAATATGAAGGTGGTTTTTAACAATCTAAACAACTGGTTCACGCCTAACAAACTCAAACAAAATGAGGACAAATTCAATATTATGTGTTATCAGTCTATAGGACGTTTTAAAAATAAATCTCTCGTGAATGGCTCAAGATTATTTGAGACTAAAGAATATTGTACTTTTCTAGGTCTGACTATAGATCATAGACTTAAATGGGGAAATCATGTAAATGCGCTTGTAAAAAGTTGAGTTCATCATGCTATGCATTGAAGACTATTTCTTACCAGGTTAGCGATCAGACAAATAAAATTGCATTTTTTGCTACAATTCAATCTAAAATTACATATGGCATCATACTATGGGGGGCTTCAACTTTTGCAAAAAAAATATTTGTTTGCCAAAAGAAGGCCGTAAGGATAATTGCACGAGTTAATTCTAGGGTGTCGTGTAGAAAATTATTTATAAAACTTAAGATCTTGACTGTTACCTCTTATATATTTATGAAATGATTATGTTTGTATATGACAATCCACAGTATTTTAAAAGAATTGGTGAGCACCACAGTTTTAATACTAGACGAATGACCGATCTGCGTGAATTAGGAGTTAGACTTACTGCATCAAAAAATGACCCAATTAACTCAGGACCAATAATTTTTAACAATTTACCAGAATCACTTAAAACATTTGGAAATAATAGAAACACCTATAAGAGGAGGCTTAAAGATTTTTTAATAGCCCATGGATTTTATAACTTGACAGAATTCAAAACAAACCAGGATTGTAATTGTGACCACTGTAATTTTTAGAAGTTATTTGTGTAAGCTTCATAATTGTTTTTTGTTCTTTATTATTGTATTCTATTTTCAATTTTTGTATGTTTATATTTTATTCTATTTTAACACTGACGTATTTCAAAACTCGTGCAATCGCTCTAGATTGCACACATGAGTAGAATGTACATTGCAATTTATAGTGTATGCTTTGTATGCTCTGTAACATCAACGAAATAAAAGATTACTTACTTAAAAAAAAATCAGAATAAGACTAACTGTAACAACGGGCCTAAGACATGCATATACGTCAAAATATGGATATACGTCAAAATCGAAGATAAAACTAGTGCATGGTGAAGTGTATAGAGAAAACCATTTCGAATATCATGAATGGAAAATTTGTTTCCTTATCGCATATTTACTGTACATTATAATATTTATAATCGTGTTGATCTTTGTTAAAAAGGCCTATAACATTTCTGCGAAACAATTCTGACAGTAGCCTACCGTATAGGCCTATTTTATATTAGAATCTAGAATATCGAGTGATTGTTTCTGACAGCAAACTCAGTATTGCCGGTAAAATAAACACTTATGTTACGTCTTTTTATTTCCATATGCAATTTGCATGCATTATTTTCATTATTTTATATGATAACCATGCAATTAAATATCAAAGAATTCGGTATAGTTATCAATTCCCGATAGAAGTAATTATTCGAAATATTATAAAAGCAATATCCTATTTCAATATTTGCTTGCCCTGGTTTTGCATAAAATCATAAATCATGATACGTCGTTATTCAGGTGCGTAAACCCGATTTATCTTATGGGCGTGACAGTCGTCCTCTCCAAAGTCAAAAGTTTGTGTTTAAATCGAATCGACGGGTTTTGAATGTTACTCGTGTTTTTTTTTCAAGTCATATAACGCATTGGTAATTGTATACCATTTTGACCACCATTGAATTGAAATACATTGAATCTGAAACATATGAATGTTGCCTCTAGATCAGCTATATGATGCAAATGTGATGACACTCAAGGACCCATTGTGAATCATTGTGTCCCCGCAACCATATACGGAGCGACGGCGAATACAATTTAAAATATGTGGAACAAAATAAATACAATGGATTCATCTGCAGGCTAATAATTTATTCATACAGTTCTAATGCATTTGTACCGACTTTTGTAGAGTTTTTATACAATGATGAATTTTATTTTGAGAGCGGTTTCGATTCTCGCAAAGGCATGGGATTCTGTAAACGCGTGCACTTCATAATTTCATTATCATCCCCCTGCAAAGCTCATTATTTGTACTCAGGTATAACCTGGTTGTTGGTGAGCATATGAACAATAATATTCATCACGCATTTGGTTTATTCTTATTGGATGTATAGTTACGCATTGATGACTAGAATCTATTGGCGTCGGGGAGTGATGAATGCGGTGTTGAGAATATAAAATGGAGGTTCATTTTATTAGGTGTTCTCGAAGAAGTCGGTTGTGGCCTTTTGTTAAGGAACCATCCAAGTATCAATCCAAACGAAAGATTTTTTTTGGTTCTTTCTTGGTGGCAACCATATTGGAGTCTGCGTTGTAATACATTCTTTTAAATAGCCTTATAGACTATGAAGATCTGTGGAATATAGGATATATTACATCAAGAATAGAATATACAACATGGGGGTATATATAGTTCTATACAGACGAAGTATAATATCTATGTGATATAACAATCGAGATCCAAAAAAAGGATTTCCTGACTAAATAGGAAAGTTAAATAGATGATGATGATGATTTACGTTGGTTTGATGAAGAAGCGGTGGTGGAAGGAAAACGGGGAGGGTGAAGGGTAATGAGGTGGATGGAGAGATAAATAATTAACAACCCACCAGAGATTAGAGAATATACACCACGACAAAGAAGATGCAATTTCCACAGTCAAGATCTCTTCTTCTTACAGCATCGTGCTGATATTATATAGCAGGTACCTCTCGAGCTCAGACGTTAAATTTCGAGAAAACAAGAAATGGGCGCTGAACTACTTTCCTTTCAATAACTTTGGAAATGAAACTTCGAACACTTTATTTTTCATCACAACTATTAATGAAAACTGACTCGTGTTGAAAATCTATATCTAGAGCTTACTTCCTGCGATCGAGGGCAAAATACGACGAATCATACACCGCCAAATAGTCATCCTTGGTCACTCATAAGTCATAACTCACCAGTAAAAAGAAGAGAGAGAGATAGAGAGCGCGCGCGAGAAAGAGAGAGAGAGAGAGAGAGAGAGAGAGAGAGACAGAGAGATGATTTTAATCGATCTGCAAATGGATCAACGAACATTAAGAAGCATTCCGTTGCGATACATTTCATTGGTTTTCATAAACCGTCACAAATGAATGATATTGACGCTGATAAATCGTCACTTGCTTTACGCTGCATGTACTTGAACCATGTGTGCACACGGTTTGTAATTCATCAAACTGAAATCATAGGGCAGATATTTGAATCGTCCCAGATATCTATTCGGACGAATGACGAGAGTTGGCACAGAAATAGAGCTTTATATACGCGATCATTCATTACACAGTCCAATGTTGCGATAGAAAAATGATGAGCTTGTTTTATATATAGGGCTAGAGACAGTATAATATGGTCGACTAGGTATGGGATTGAAATTCTCGTTCAAATGAGAACAATTTAAAGCTGATGAAAGGTTCCATGTTGAATGGAATGATCTAAACATAGATGAGGGCATTGCAGGTGGTAGGGCGACTATAACTACACGCATGGCGTATGCATATATAGCCATATCCTGCCAGACTTTATGACAAAATATACTCAAATACTCTATCAGTTACATTAAACTTTTTTTGTTTAGTCGGATGTGATGGAGAATTCTCTGTAAGGTCGATCACACTATACGTTCAGTTTCCGGCCTTATAACGTTCGGTTATGCAGATACAAATTAACCTTAGTTGATAGTTGTAGACTATGTCAATTTATAATTACGCGTATATTTACAAAATATCCATTATACTTGTAGAGCTATGATATTGTTAGGGCGATATGATTTTCAGGTTGTAAATTTTGATAAGAAAGACAACTGCGTTCTCGAAAAACTTCAATTCTATTCATAGTTGCAGTGAGAAACTATAATTACGAAAAATGTTTCTTTTGTTTTCTGGTAGACCACCGTCAACTCATCTCTTGCGAATACGAGCTACGACCATGGTTTATGTAAGGGATATATATATATATATATATATATATATATATATATATATATATATATATATATATATATATATATATATATATATATATATATATATATATATATATATATATATATATATATATATATATATATATATATATATATATATATAAGGTTGTTGTGTAACTTTATAATTCGAGCCATAATTCATCGATTATCTGTAATAGTTTATAGCCGCATGTACTTTAGGATATTAAATGGTTAGCACGGTAATTTAGATAAATTGATGTTACTGTTGGGTTGAATTTAAGACGAGTTTTAGTTTGATCATGTAAACACCAAAATCACATCACATGAACACGATACATGATACGTATCACATGAATTTTAGTGATGACTTTGTGCACTTCGGTAATTTCTAATAATTTCCAGTCGTAGTTTATAGGTTGAAGTGTGTGAATATTTGAGTGTGTATATAGGTATATACATCTACAAATATGTGAACATGAAGAAGCTGGAAATTAAATAAGAAACGAAGGTAAGAAAATGAGTTTTATCAATCACAAGACCGATTTATGCATACAAATACAAAAGCTTCAAGTGTAGTTGGATGAGCGTAGCGAAGATTTTCATTCCATATACCGAAAAATTTTGGGCTTGGTTTTTATGTTTTTTTTTTTTTTTTTTTTTTTTTTTTTTGTGTAATTTTGTACGCGGCATACAGGTCAGGAAAAAGTTTCAATCAACTCAAAACTTTTTTTACAAATTGGTGTTATAGGCCTACCAGAATAGGTTGGGATTGTTTTTCAGAAAAATCGGTCGGACGGTTTTTCCGGAAAAAAATTGGAAAGTATGGAAATTCCCCATAAGAATAGGCCAGGGGAGAAATACTTGGATTTTTTTTTCAAAAGCTCTCAAATTTATACTGAATGTGGAAAGATCTATCATACCTATTTTAAGCGATTTATGGAACAATCGGATGTGAAATAACGAAGAAAACGCATTTTTCATGTACTTTTTTACACATCAATAAAAGCAATTAAGAAAGCAATTAAGAAACTATTAAATGTGAGCAACAAGTGTCACCAATAAATCAAAACGTTTAAAATCTGTGATGGATATGAAGAAGGCACTGGTAAAATTGTATGGAAACCAAGGTTTATATACCAACAGACAGCCGCGGTTTTTAAACCTTTGAAGTGATCCATGGCCTGTATATGTGCATTGAGCTGACAAAATGTTCTTAATTCTACATTTCCATACTTCTAAGCTCATCTCACAACGCATATAAGGCGTTTTCCTAGTAATATTTCTGAAATGTTCTAAGGATACTCAATTCATGATTCATATTATTTCCTAATATTTATTCGGATCAGAGAGTATATTTTAAATATCAAAATATCCACATCATCCGTAGGACCATCTAGAGTTATAGACGATAGAAATGCGTTGATTATTCAACTCAATCTGTGAACCAGTTCAGCTCAGTCCGTCGAGTATAGGACGTGAATTGATATTGTCAGAAATATCGATATATAGGTCAATATGGTCTCATAGTTACAAAATTCAATAATGGCCCATTTTCCTGTATTGACAAGCACGTTTTTATGTTATACATATATCGTTTATTCAATGATACATTGTGTTATATATTATCAAATTACCCAATTTTAGGGTTATTGATTGAATGGTACATATATTCATCATATATTTCATTCATCATTTACCGTATCATATTTTTATTCCATTTAGAGGGTCTATATTTATACATTAATTCATCATACATGTGTGAGTGCGTAAAGTATTATTGCACTCAGAGCACCAGTTATTTAAACTAAACAGACGGTTCACATCTATTCATTTTATCGATGTTGTTTTAGTAAACCACCCCATTATCAATAAAATTAATTATAAAAAGTTAGACTCGCGAAAGTTAATGGCGAGAAGACGTCTTCTTGTTTACTCCCTGGTGTTTTATACGTCCGGTTGAAGTGAGAGTTGATTAGAACAAAGTGTACGAGCTTAGCTGATGTCAGGAACAGAGCAAAGTGGCCAAGCTAAAAAGATTTTTTATTCTCAGTACAATTCGCATTGAAAGATTCTGCGAGAGATGTGTACGCCCGATTTTATTTTCAGTCCAAAGCGAATGTCCAAAACTTCCAAGTACCAATCGTCAATGTTAAAGCAAACGCACATTGGTGAAAAAGACTCCAGGACCCCTATTCCTGAGATAAATGAGATGTGATAAAAATCAGTGAGAAAACTATCTCATATAATAATGACATATTTCATCTCATATTTTATGTGAGATACTCGTTTTCTCACTCATTTTTATTTTTCTCACATCTCATTCATCTTAGGAAACTATCTCATATAATAATGACATGTTTCATTTCATATTTTATGTGAGTTACTCGTTTTCTCACTCATTTTTATTCTCTCACATCTCATTTATCTCAGGAATAGGGGTCCAGTCGTTTGGAATCCTCAACTGTGTATTGAAAGTATAATCGATTTTGGTGTAGACTGTATAGAGACTAGAACAATCCCGATGCATTGGTGGGTGAACCTCTACGCTACACGGATGATTATTCGCTCTTACTACTTTTCTTGGTACAGCATACACAAATCGTATATGTTTCATAACATTTTCTTATGTTCTTGTTTATCCAGGAATACGACGTTATTGTGAGCGCCATAAATATCTAGATGTGAGTGAATCATCAAGTTTGGTTGGTCATAGAAGTTCGGTGACCATGATGACCAAAATAAATCAACAAGTAGCTAACTTTCATCATAAACTTGGTCACATTTTTTTTTTTGATAACATAGAAACTTCATACAAAATCATTGTTCCCCAATTAAGGCTATGGGTGAAAGATTTGATCGTTCGAACGGGGCACCACGAGGGCGATCTTCCATAGGCGACATTATAGGATCTTGGGCAACATTATAGGCCTTTAGAAATTTGTAAAGTGTGTACAGTATACATGCACACACTCATTTTATTTTCAATAGTTCCAGTAGTTTTCATGAAACAACACTTATTATTCACTTATTCACATTTAAACATTCAATTAACATTTTCGAATTGGGTTAGTTTCACGCCTCGACCATTTAACAATGTGTATGCATTATATCCGCGCATCGTTTCGCTTGCTTACATCCCAGAATGCATGTTTATCATTCACTGCTCTATGCACCAATCTGTCAACACACATCGAAATAAACACGCTTTTATTTGCGTACTTACACTATGTTGATATAGTATTTTGGCACACACGCATATGGCTACTTTGACATTACACTGAAATGCCTTTTTCTTTTTTGATTATTAATACTCACTCCAAATATTGTATCGCGTCAAGTAAACAAGATGAACAATCTTTGTTTCATTGCTGGCAACAAAGTTCTAGCAATAAAATGACACCGTGACAAGAAAGTGCCATCTAAATTAAAGTGAACAAAATAGCGTTTATACCCCAAGGCTCGGTTTCCAATAGTCCGACGAAGAGTCCGTTAGGCTGATAGTAACTGATTAGTCAATAAACAAACTGGGAAATTGGAAGTTAAGTGTTTATCAACTTTATTTACGAAACCCTGAATCCAACCAGTCTATAGTTTAGGTCGGCTCATGTAAATTACTTTAAATTTTAATAAAAATTTCAAAAAACATATACCATGTAGTGATACATATCATTTATTCAAAACAATCAAAAGGTTCATATGACCATGGTCTAACAAAGACTAAAAATTTCATATATAGTAACTCTGCATACAGAAAATTATAATTAAAAAAAGTTGATACCAAATTGTATGGACTTTGCTTATTTATTCATTTCCTTCTCCAGATGCAGTGAATTCAGGTCTATATGAATAGCATATACATTTCACCACATTCTTTTTCGTAAATTTACACATTTTTCATACCATATTTTGAGTGAGCATAAATAATTCGCTCTCGCATGGCTGCCGCTCACTCGCGGTACAGTACATGCATGTATGTGGGTGGTAGCTGGATTTGATGGTGCTTGTAATGTTTACTGATGACCGACAGCAGTTTGCAACAGTTCAGCACGGATCAGTGTCTTCAATCCACAGCTAAACACTCCACAACATAGACTATGACGTCACTGACAGCCACCACAAGTGTTTACATTACGCATTAGACTCGGTTCTAGAATCATTCGCATGCTATCTCTATGCTAATCTAGGGGATAAGTGGGATAATGCAAGTGGATACAAACCTAATCACACACTCGTGTTTGTATTTATATAAGTGATCGATGTAAATAACAATGAATTCGTAGTATATTTGACGTATCCACGAAAGATGTAGGCTTGAACCATCCTAGTGCTAGTGGTGTGGGATAGGGGGGACGGTCTCTCGGAAACAATTCTTCTTACGCGGATACAATTGTATGATATTGCCCAGTTGCCCACTGTGAAGTTTATAATCTCCTGGTTTGTTTGTATTAGTTTTTACGAAAATTGTGAATGTTTTAAAAGGCTAAAGTAGGCCTATATTTCATGCATTGCAATTTTTCGCCTCAAATTTGTCCACTGTCTGAGACAAATGGACGTCATATTTAATTACTCTCGATGCAATACTAACATAGGCCTGACCTATCGATTGTTCTTGGCACCTATTTAGTATATCATCAGTAGGCCTATCGCTTGTCTTGCCTTCATTTTCCAGGCTGCCTACAAGTTCTAGCTTGTTTTGTTGGGTCGCCATACGAAAGTTCTACTACCAAGACATGTAACACAAATTATTAGCGACTTACTACTTACTGATTGTTGTCGTGGGCGAGGGGAATGGAAGTGTGCACGGGGATTTATTTTTGTTCAGACGAAAGAGTGACCTGACTGTCCAGGTAGTATTTTTTACGTTATATAGGCCTAGAGATGATAACCAATCTGTAATCAAAAGTTGTCGTCTGGACAAGTTTCTTTGAGATTACCACTTTGAGGTACATAATTCTTTCAGATTCTTCGAGATTTGTATTAGTACAAAGAAAATATGTTATTTTAAGTTGTATTTCACACATCCTATAAATATATACCACTAATACAAAATTAAAAAAAAAAATGCATTCGTAACAAAGTATCTATATTTCTTCATTCTTGATCTGAAATATAGTGAGATTTAGTGTTTCATTTAACGTGATTTAAAACCCACATATATCAATGGAAAACTTTTCTAGACTAATCAAAATATACACTTTTTGTACACTTTTTGATGGATGATACATATATGAGAATATGAGAGTGGCCAATGGATCTGGATCTACGAGCCTATAGAGTTCCTCTCATTAGATGGAAATTAGTGTCAGTATAGCTCCGCAGATGATGCGTGTCTAGAAATGCTAGTTGGCACGTGATGTTCGCCACAGTGCCAACATATTTCATACGGTTACCCATGTGGAATTGTACAGAACCTAAAACGTTATACTGCGTACTGGAAGTGACGAATAAATGGAGCAATTCAAAAACCAAATAGCATGTCAAATAAAATGCAGTAAAAATCAGTTGGGATGTATTGCGTTGCGTAAATAACTCGTAAATGTCTTTTCCAACATTGTAAACAGATTGAAATAGTAAGAACCGTTTGTTTCCAGGTACTATTTCAAAAAGAGAGAGTTACTTGACTTTTAATTGGACGATATTCTGTGAGTTGAAAGAAATTATTATTTAATGGAATTTTCATACATATAAAATAGTAACTAAAATCAAAATATAAGAACAGAAATCTCTAATATGTATGTAGGCTGGGATATCATACATTTATATCATAGGCCTATCATACTGAATATATATATATATATATATATATATATATATATATATATATATATATATATATATATATATATATATATATATAGAGAGAGAGAGAGAGAGAGAGAGAGAGAGAGAGAGAGAGAGAGAAAGAGAGAGAGGGACATGCAGTTCCGTATAGTCGCGTTATACTAGCGTAGGCCTTTGGCAAGTAACGTGTACTATAGGTAGATGATAGGTCTCAATTATTATCAAAATTTATTCAAGCATATTTATAGAAATATTTAACATCCCATACTTTTCAATCAATAACTATTCCATCTGTTATATAAATACAAATTTTATATGTTTCAGATATTTGTAATGTAATTACAACTGAAAAAACTTGACAATTATAGTACTGAATATAGTAATATATGTCACTACTATACATCAATCATTTAGCTAGGTGTGCATCCCCAACTATACCATACTTATAAATTTTCCTACAGAATCCATGTGCGAAGATCGACCACACTTATTTTGTTACTCAACATAGAGAATTGGTGGGTGTTGTATCCACAGATTTCAATGTTTTTATTGTTGCTAACGACCCCGCCAACAGCTTGGTTGTATGTGGGAAGGGTGGGTGAGTAGTATTGAAACTCTGATTATTGTGATCATGAAAATGATGGTGATAATTGATAGGTGAAGAAAGTACTATTACAAAATCTCATGCCTACAGCGGAAATCGAACATGCGACCGTTCGGCTTCAGATTATAAAGCAGTTCTTAAGCCAAACGGATCGCCAAATTAGCATTGATGATCCACAATAAATTTTAATTACCCTTATTACGTCCGTTTTGTAACAATGTGATTAAGCCTGACTTCAACTATTTCCAAGCCCCGTGCCCGTGTCACTTTATATTATGGCCATATAAAACCCTGCGACTCTGTGTGGTGGCTGTGGGTGGGTCAATGAAGGGGGAAGGGGGATGTATTCACAGTGTTCCCTAGCTGGACAAATGATTCCATTCCACTCAGAGCTTCACATCCCAGTTATTATAGAGAATAGTTACCTAAATGCAGATCAACTTGTAGAATTGGGTCAATCCAATTTTCGGATCCAAACTCAAATCCACGGAATTATATACCGTGTCGGTATAATGGAAAACCAGTGAAATAATATAAATATCAGTATCCAGAGGGCACAAAATAAATATGACAACTTTTAGTCATTCACAATAATATGAACTGGGAAACTACGAACTCTCATTAAAGTTATATAAAGCTTGCCGTGCCATTTCTATATGAAATAAATTTACAAGGCAAATGAATGAGTTCAATATTGGACTAATTGACTATTAGATTCATTAGAGCATTCAAACCGAAACAGTCTAACTAGCTCTAAATCATGAAGTTTAAATTATACCTCCTGTTGTTGTCTCACTCACACATTGTATGTGTTTCAATCTCTCCCATATTATCGTCAACTGACTTCAAGTTGGGTTTGATGTGAATTATAAATAACTTTGTTGTAGAGAATGGGCGTAAGTTAAAAGGCGGGTCGGGGTTTTATCCCTGGGGTTAATTTCACAACTTTTCCTCCCAAGTCGTTTATGTGTTGCAGAAACACATTATTTTGGGTAAAGATGAGAGAGTTAACCTCAACCCACACTAACTTGGTTCAAGTGTTTCGTAAATCGGGTCGTAGGCGGGTGTAGAAGGCCGACCGCATGCGAATCTAAACGGTGACTTCAGTTTTAGATAGGAATAAAATTGATCGTGTTAATTATGACATATAATACCTGGAGCATAAAAGGAATATAACCTTCGAACCTTTGATGTGGAATAATTATAGTCGCATATGGGTTATACAATTATTTTTCAGTATTTTTTTTCTATAGCAACTATACCAAGGAATAGAATCATTTTTTCCCCAGAAATAATTAATAGTGGTCATCCCACACAGAACAGAATAGTGTATTAATATATGAATGGTGAGAATTATTATATTCCTTAGCGTATAGTTGAAGTATATAGAATGCAATAGAATTATAATTTCTGATATACGTCGCGATGTTGGATATAGAAGGTTTACATGCATTCTCTTTTTGCCGCCAGATTTTTGTTATAAAGGTCAGTGATTGCTCAACAATACCAATTGAGTACAGAGGTTGATTCCAGTGAGTATGCCCTCAGCTATAAGAACGAATACGAAGGAAAGAGTCGGATGTCCAAGGAAACGATTTCATTTGGGTAAGAGAGGAAGCTGCAAAAACTAGAGTACGATGGAAAGAAGTAGAAAAATGTTAATGGGAAGATGAAGAAAAATGGAAAAAAACTGGTTGGAAGAAGAGGAGAGAATTGATGATTTCGAGAAAGTCAAGTTCGGAAGATGGAAATCGTGAATAAGCGGATAAAGAGACTCGTAAATTGAAGTCTTGGAGCTCAGAAACGATCTACTCGGGAGTTGGATCACTCACCCCCTGACCAAACTGGATCACTATATCTAGGGTTTGGAGCAAGAAAAAATAATTGATCGGATAAAGATATGCAGAAACCCAATCAAAACATTTTATATGTATGAATACAGGACGCAATAAAACCTATAGAAAAAAATGCGATAATAATGAATGAATTATCTGTCGATCTCATTTATTTGATTCATGAATTATATTAATGTAGGGCCTATGTCCAATTATTACACATTTTGAACCTCTCTCGAGGAAATTGGTACAGCTATATTTAAATAAAATAATGATGACACTATAGCTTCAGGCAAAGAATTAGAAAAGTAAAACATGATCAATAAACAAGTAGACCTACATTACTAATGATATTACATTTCGCATTTACCTTATAACTTCGTTGATGGTTTATTAGCTTTTTGGTCTGTTTTTATTTAGTATGTTATATATTCCCTACTATTTTCACATGTCTAATGAAGAGTGAACGTGAATTTTAGTAAATGAGAGGAAACCTAGTAGTAATTAAGAAGCGTAAAAGAATATTAATGAGTAAAAAGGCCCTCTAGCTCTGCCAGCTAAGCTGCCGTTTCGACAAACGCGACCGTTCTTACTAATTGCAATGAGAGACGGTCGATCGGATCCTTCAACTTGGCTGGCGGCAAGTCGACGAGCGTCGTATTGAATATAAACAAGTTATAAGTTATAACTGGCGCCGCGTTAGAAGAAACTAGTCGGACGCTCTGATAAATCAATTAGATATATTCGCTTCACAATCGGGAAACAGTGAGCCAATTAAGAATATACTTTACTGCAAATAACTGTCCAGGCATTTATCAACTTTGAATCCACATGGGAGACGAATAGTAGATTTTCGTAATACCTGGTAGAAACCTAATTATAGCTATGTTCATTTATTTATATTGGGTTTATAACGACTCATTATACTGATAATTACGAATACGATCTATTGGCGTCGGTGAATGATGTATGAGATGATGGGATGGTGAGATAATAGTAAATATCCGTCGCCCGGTTCCAACAAGTCAGGTCGGGGGCTGCCAAACACCATTATCTAGGGCCTCTCAAATAATGCGCAGGCCAATCATGTCGCATCATCGTCCTCGTCTTCATCCTCTTCTTCACTTTCTTCTTCCATCTCTGATAATATTCGCCTTGCTTTCCGTCCTTCCCACAATCTTTCCTCTTGCACCTCCTCTATGTCCTCTGTGGTGGAAGGTTAATTCATTAAGTGCTTTTGGATAGTGGCAAGGAGTCGATCGTGGCCTGTTGTTAAGGAAACTTGTGAACGTGAACTTGTAAACGATCGTGTAGTTATGAGAATGATCGTGTAGTTATATTTCTATAAACTCCTCCTCATCTTATTTATTTTATTTTCATTGTTTTATTATGTTATTTTGTAGTTTTTTGGCGCTTCATCAGACCAAATCTTTGTTGTTAAAATGTGATCACTCTATGTCAGGGTAGCACGTCTACACAACCAATTACATACAAAAGAAAGTTATTCTCCGTTTGACAATACATTTTGTTTGGCGGTAGTCCATTTTTTCAGATGGAAGTTATTGATTTTTTTTTTTGAAATGGTTAGGCCCCGTTTTATGCTCAATCATCACGTATATTGGTCGATTCTAAGAAAATTGATTGATATGAACAAATAGAACTGATAAGGGGGGGGGGGGGGACTACAAGTTAATCTATACTGTTCGCTCATTTCACTAATTCAAATTGCGTAGACAATCACTGGACTATTATGAAGAAAAATAAAATGAAATAAAAAAGTACAATAAATTATTACCGCCTTCTTCTACAGTACAGTATTAGTGACGATTTTGATAGGGGAGGAAATTCATCTGAAGTATGATAATATATATATATATATATTATATATATATATATATATATATATATATATATATATATATATATATATATATATATATATATATATATATATATATATGTTTATATATTGGCTACCTCAATCGAAGAAAATATGTAGTTCAACTATAAAGCTAGTATACGATGTAAAACTCGGTGCCAAAAATAAAGCGAAATGGTATGCTGAATCCCAACACATTTGAACAACGCTGAAACTATTCTTGTGATTGGTTTCCTATAAGCAATCAGAAGGTGTCAAATATGAGTCACATCAATAAAATGTTATGCAAATCACGTATTCAATATACATGCCATAACGTGTATTCTCTGAGCGGTTTTATATGTCTTCGTGAATATAATTTTCATTATGCGTTTGAATATTGCTTGCTTAACGACCCCACCAACCGATAGGTTATTTGGGAACCGTACGAATGAGCGGATGATATAGGCATGTTAATATATATAGAAATCCAGAGTCCATGAGTGTCTACTCAGCGAATGCAGCTCTTTGGCATGATAACATTTGTACTTTAGGAGATATCAAAATTCAAATTCGGGAGAAACAAAGATACTTCAATATCTTCAAGATGGTAAGAACTCTATTCAAGCCTATATCTCACAGATTTCCAGCTGAAGAAACACACATCAGCATTTGAAGATGCTTGAATTCAAAGCTAATAATTTCATTATAAATAATCTCGGAAGTATTGAAGAGATTTGTTTTTTTCTACATTACAATTTCGATACATCATACCGTTCAAAATAATCACAAAAAAACTGATATTTCGCTAAATCGCCCCATGCACTGTTAATTATGTTTACAAAAAATTATGTCATCTGAAATTCGAACCTACGCCAAACAACCATATAATAATTATATATTTACAAATATTTTCCGAACCTTAGGATGTAATAATGAAAACCTTGATTTACTCTCGTATAGTAAATGGATCATTTATATGTGTAAATCACCTTGTTAGGAACTTGTTCCTTACTTTTTCCCTTCAGACATGAAATATGATTCCGGCCTATAATGTAGGCCTACGTCACGCTAACAGTGTATAAGGATTAAAGGGTGCCTATATATATAACAACAATAGTGAGCTATTATGTATGTATGTACACATCAAAGCTTGTAGAGTACTTCAGGAAACTGAAGAGAAAATTGAATTTCCCATCTTGGATAATTGAGTGTCGAGTGTCGAGTGGTGTGAAAATTTGAATTTCGAATTGAGAAGTGTTACAATATCGCAACTTGAGCGGTATGAGGAGTGTGCTGAAGATACGGCAAATAGAATAGCTACCACGTATAACATCATATAGCTTCATTGTTTGACTTTTAAATAGGAGGAATTTTAAGGGAATTCAAATTTCACAGCCTTGTAAATTGTACTGAGGGTGTTATTGTTGTTGAACTATATTGTTCGAAAGATATATACTAGCACTTATATCATTTTATAAGTTCGGATTACTGAAAAACTCGTTGAAAAATGAAATTAGATTGTCCTGGTTCAAGTTTTAAAATGCGTATGAATGAACCTTGTTATGAAAAAATATTCAATCCATAATTCAATTACTTTTCACCATATTCTAAACATCTAAAGTCAAAACGAACACTTTTTTCAATGTTGTCCAAGACAGGGAATTTTCCATACTACATGTCATTATTATCTTAAAAATTATAACGATAAAGAAACTAGTTTGGTATGATGGGTCTGGGACACACTAAAGAAAGTACTAAATTGATATGAGGTTATGCAGAAGCCATTTTCAAGATAAATATAACTGTCATGCGCAGATAAATATTTCAAGATGTTATGGAACGTACGTTTAACTTTCAGTGCGTACACCACGCCATAAATGAGTTTAAAATTATAAATTTGGAGGAGAAATGACATGATACTGAAGATCATACAATCCAGCTATTCTTTTATTATTTTCAGTTCATTTTTGAATGTTTATAAACGTTAACATGTTTGGATGTTCCTCTATTTTCAGAATAATCATGAAAGTGAATATGGACTGTTCAAACTGAAAACAAATTTTGATATCTTTCTATTTTTGTGTTGCAGAATAAATCGATTGGCCAAAGGGGGCAAGAGGGGCAAGACAAAGGTCTTGCAAGACTCAATTTGAAAATACGAGAAATAGAAAATACCAAAGAAAAAGGAAGAGAGAAGAGAGAAGGAGAAAAAGAAAAAAAAAGAGAAGGAGGTAAAGATGCATAAAGATGGATAATATCGTACATAGATTCATATAATACATTGCATAGAAAATGAAATATCAGATGGGCACCTTTAGTTCTATGAGAAAATTGATTTTGGCATCAAAATCCCATCTGAAACACGTTGAACCATATTAAAAAAGGTGTCACATTGATTCCTCCCTCACTAGCATTCACTTTCACTTTGCGCATTCAGTGTTTGGGGCTCACAATTGAGTCCTTGCCCGTGGCGTTAAAATGACCCAGAAAGACCCTGCAGTTACAATAAACATGATTAGTAAATATCAGTTGGACACCTCTAGTTCTTCAAAACATTAATTTCATCATCAAAATCTCATCTGAAGCAAAGGGGGTTATTTAAAAAAATTCCCCGCGGGGCCAGAAGGGTTTCTTGCCCCCTTGCCCCCCGAAGGTCGCAGGCTTCGCGTTAACTGGCCTTTGAAAAACTGTTATTATATGGCATTTTTATCCAAATTGAGATCGCCCCCCCCCCCACCCCCATCTCGGTATTTTCAGAATTTTTTCTTCTGCTCTGAAAAATACTTGAATGTTATTGAATATTAAGCACCCCATACTTACTTCCTCCGCGGGTCGCCATTGTTGAGCATGTCCCCCCCCCCCAACTTTCAAAGTGTTCCGACGCCCCTGAATTTATAATTATAGAATAATTATAGCTCATAGTTTATTTGATTATAGATAATGAGACTGTATAGCAACTCACTCCGCCTTGGAAAATCAAACCCTGATAATGGTATATATTTCGATATAAATATGATGATTAAATAAAATATGGAAGATAAAATATGATGCAGAGTAATGATAGCTTATTTAATTATTCATCAATATGCTATACTGAGATGGGTGGTCGAGTGGTTAGCACACTGAACTGTTATTCATCAGACCGGGGTTCGATTCACGCCATGGTCATCCTGACAGTCGACTATCCTGTTTCCTTCTGTCGTTCCGTTGATCTGGAAAAACCGAACCGAAAAAACCTTCAGTCGTTCCGTTGATCTGGAAAAACCGAACCGAAAAAACCTTCTGTCGTTCCGTTGATCTGGAAAAACCGAACCGAAAAAACCGGTCCGGAAAGTCAGACCCGGAAAAAGCGGTGCGAAAACCTAGCTTGAAAACGAATCGGAATAACATAAAAAAAACGGACTGGAGAAACCGGACCGGAAAATGCCCCGAAAAATCAGTCTGAAGCGCTCGGTGAGCTCTCGGAGGCGACCGTTCGGTGAGCGACCGCTCGGTGCGCGACCGGTTAGCGCGCTGAGGCGTTATTAAGGAGGCCGGGGTGCGAGTATTTTTGCAGCTACCGGTTGTTTTCTATAGCCAATGATCCAATCGACCAATCCCGGACTCTTGCTTATGACGGCTAATAAATCATCTCATTCTCAATGTTGCGTTGGCCCTGCCGTAACACGCTCTATTTTGGTTATGAAGGTCGCCAGTTCGAATCCCGGTTTATCATTACTTTATTGTTTTCATGAAATGTTGTTTTTGATAATGTTCTACTATCCTTCTCTATTTTCTGAAAACCCAAAAAATATATGAAGTTATATTTGTCGTAAGAATTATTATTGGGGGAGGCTGTCGTGGTTAGGGTTAGGTAGGTCAGGTTGGTGTCGACCGGTATACCGACCCGAAACCGAGGTTTTAACCACATTCACGGGCGGAAAGGCTACCTAAAACACCGATACCTAAAACATTGAAATCAGCAATTCACAAAAGATAAGTATTGCCGCGGGAACAGCCTAGACGAGCTGCGATTGGCTAATAGAAAACAACCGGTAGCTGAAAAAATACTCGCGGCCGGGGTGTGGTCGCCATGGGATTTTCTACATGGTCAACATCCTGAAAGATATTTTCCTCTGTCGTTCAAGTGAATACTGGGATGACTTCTTGATAATAGCACCGTCACCATTCCACTATATCCCACCTATATCATTCCACCTAAAAAATTACTTTTCATCACATATGTTTACCGTCTAATTCATCATTCACCGGAAAGGTCATCTCCACAGTTCGTCAATAAACCCAGTGAATGAATTGTGGTGTGTTCACAAAATTAAAGCTTGATAAGTTTGTTTAATAAGTGTTTTGCAGACAGATACTTGTTTGTGATACTTGCACTGTTTGATTACTACAGTCACTATATATTTGAGAATGTGATAATGTTATGATTGGATGCAATTGGATCTTCCAAAGTATCACAATAAAAAAAATGAATCTTTTTTTTTCCTGAACTTGACAACCTCACAGATGTTTTTCTACATTCATTGACGTATCATTTATTCAAATTATAATTCAATCTCTGAATTACATTTTCCATTCACAAAAAATCATAGTTGTACACAGCTTTTTAACATAAACCATGTCCAGCCATTTCAATAATGAATGATTTATCATACAGGTAGAGGTGCCGGGTTTTTTCGAAAACTTCAGAAAACTTCGAATATTTCATTCACCGAAGTGATCTTCATCATATACAGTCAATAAATCCCGTGCACTGGCGTGAGAACCGGGGGGGGGGGGGGGGGGGGGGGTTGGAGGAAGGGCATTGCCCCTGCTTACTTTTGGCCAAGGGGGGCAAGAAAAAGATCTTGCAAGACTCAATTTGTCTCGCTGTTTCCTGCTGAAACCCACTTTGCTACAATTATCTGTAATGTTTTTTTTAAAAGTGGCACCCCATACTTCCTCCCCCCATGGATCGCAATTGTTGAGTTCGCCCCCTCCTTCCCAACTTTCTATATATATATATATATATGTATATATATATATATATATATATATATATATATATATATATATATATATATATATATATTTATATATATATGATATTTATACGTATATATTATAGGCCTATACTTCGAGAGAGACAGAGAGAGAGATACTTTTCATCTTGTTTCAATGCACGAACCATTCTACAAATTATTGCATTCAATGTTGGCAAAATTTAGTTTTGACCATCATCGATTGTGACAGATGAGAGTCATTAGGCCTATATTTTATATCCACTTGATCACGCCATACCTCTAACACTCTAAGCTCTGTCATGCTCTATACCAACTACTATTCAATATTCAATTGTCACATAAAAGGGAATATATATCTAGTCGCCTGTGCGGCCATTTACCCTATAAGGCCACTTGCCGGCTAGAAGGAAATGGTGTATACCTTCCATTGTTGAAACAAAGATATTAGAGGAAAATCACACAGCTTTCAACAATGGAATTAACACTTTAGGTGACATTTGTTACTACGTCGAGTATATGGTTGTCTTCACGTATGGGTGGTTTGTTAAAGGTGGTGATATTAATTCTCGCAACAATAATAGTAACTGAAGACTTTCAACAATGAAATTGACTTTCTAGTGACATCTGTGACTGCGTCGACTGTATGGTTGTCATCGTGGCTAGAAGGCCGTGGTGGTTATATACATTTTCACAACAATAATATAAACTGAAATGAATACTGTTGAATTCAACAATGAAATTGACACTATTAGTGACATCTAGCGGCAAGTTCGAGTATATACAAGCTCGAATACATCAAACCGTGCTAGAAGAGTAAACAAAGTGGCTATAGGTTCTATCCACCTATAACGGCTAGACTATAATTCTCAGTATATATATTATTTATATATACTGAAAAATGTACAAGCATGTATTCGAACGTGCGTGCCCAAAGATGAAATAACTCAGCAAATTGTAAAACGATATTTAGTGAATTCAAACTCAATTTTAGCGAAAATTGATACTATAAAATCGAAAAAGGAGCCATATTGAGATTTTGTTTTTCGAGTAATTCAAAAAGTTTCACTAGTTAATCCAATGAGGTAATTAATACATATCAAGTCATTAAACTCACGTGAATTAGATTGGATCTTAACTGAGGCAATTAAAAGAGTTAATTTCAGTGTTGTTTCACGTATATTGTTATCTGTAAACACGCACACACACACACGCAGCGCACCCTGCCAACTTGTGTAGAAATTAATATACTTGAATTCACGAGAAATGGAGGCGTTAGCCACCAGTTCGCCGCTAGTGTAGGATAGGTGAGACGGTCGTTCGGAACCTTCATCTTTCCTGAATAGAAGTACTAGAGTGCTATTAGGTAAGTGGAAACGTAATGTAGAATCGCTAGTATCCCTTTGGGAACCGTTTGTGACAACAATAAAGAAAGTGGTTTTTGGTTTTTGGTGTTCATCCATTAACCTGACTGAATTATTATAGTTATGAGTGTTTTAGTGATTTTTTAGATTATATTTCCGTCGGATATATAGTACTACAAACTGTTTGGAAGGAAACGCTGTAGATTATAAATAATTAAATAATAAACGTGATACGTGGTCGGAGTTCGAACTCCGCCATGGTTGTCCGTTCTGACTGAAGTTTCACAGAATTTCATAGCCTTGTTATTACTAATTACAAAGACAGAAATGCATCGTGATACATACGGTATGTTATGATAATATATAATTTTCTTCAGTTTGTGTAGATGATTTCATCAAATATGTTTTAATATGAGTATGCATTTTTTTGGGCGTAAATCTGATTGAACATAAACTTTTCGGACATGTAATGTAAGTTCAATCCAAAAGCACTCTGTAATATTACCAAAATATCACTTTTTTGCATACAAATCGATGCTCTTATACATCGTGGACGAAAAGAACTGTGTTGACTGGGTCTGATGCCAATACTATGTATGAGATTTTGGCAACTCACAAACAATATCAACGCGAATGCAGTATGATTCTCATTCATTACAGATTATAATGTGTTTCTAGCGAGCGTATCTCGTGATATTTATGATATAAACTGTAAGAAAATTCTACATCACAATAATAATTGGTTTATTTTTATAACTACATTGAAGTAGTTTATATAAATTGAGGGCAACTATTACTGCTGTTTCTACACGATAATTCTTCTCGAATGGAATAGTAAAAAGTAAATTATGCATTGAAAAATCAACTGACAATTTAGATTATCTTGTCACAACCATCTTTGACAAATGACAGTAGTAAAGAACTCTGATGTCACATCATGAGAAAGATGAAATTAACTTCGTATCAATCTAATGACTACTATAATGTATAGTAGAAGTTCAACCGAAGGCAAGTGGTTTGATTTTAGCGATGCGTAAAATATGCAAGTTGTTTGATAACATCATTATTATGAATGATTTAACTCTTCAATACTAGTCATAACTGAACAACATTTGAACTTTATAACATTTTGATAACGTATTTTTCACTCTTTTTCAAAATTCGGTTTTTGTTACGTTCATTTCATGAGATTTTCAACAATTTCTTGATGAAGGTTCATCATTTTAACAATTACTTGGCATATATCAATCTTCATTAAACAAAGACTATGGCATGGTATACATGGTTGCTAAAGAGTAAAGACACACATTACTGATCGAAAGAAAAAATGTATCACCTAGAAAACACACACAATAATTAATACTAATGAATCGAGTAAAAACATTCTAATAATAAATCCCATATGGATGATTAGTATAAACATGGTGATAGAAAATAATGAGAAAGTAGTCGCGTGAACAGTAATTTGAGAATAATATAAAAATGATACAAAAATCACAAGTACATATTAAGAAGTAAGTAGAACATTTATAAATTGATCCGATCACTGAAACAGAAATCCAAATCCAAATGGTATTGTTGTCCGAATCAATTTATTGTATTACATATTCTCAGCGACGTTTCTAGTGTAATTGTAGTAAATTGATAGTCAATATTATTTGTGACTAACAAAAGGACAAAAAAGCAATCATCAGCATTCTCATTGAATACATTATCAAAATTCACAGGTCAATTGATTATACCATTCTATCGATACCAGACAAGCAAAGTTAATTGATGACAAATTCCAGTCACATGTGTGTAATATTGATCAGCTGTAAAATCAAACTTCACTGAGTTTCCGGTCTCCGGTCGTAATATGTCATCAATGATCTTTGACCGGTAGCGTCGTCAGCGTCGTTATTTCCAGTTTACGTCACTTGATTTCTGCACTCGAGTGCCGATATCTTGCAGCTTTTTAAAGCCCGACTGTCGTTGACAGGTTATGCAATGACATTATATAGCGTCGTGAACTCCCTTGGCTGAGATATTTTGTTTCAAGTTTGTGGACGTCAACAGACGAGAGACAACTGCCACGCAGAGATGTAAAGTTGAAGACTAAAGTTAGTGGTTTGCAAAGATGAGTAAAGAAACTTAGAAAATCTATCTTAGATACAGAATACAAATATTCTCGTAGAAACCTTAAATATTCCTATTTCTAAAAGTCCTGAAGGTATAATACAAGATATTTTTAGCAAAGTATCTTAAGATACATGATACTTTCACGGCTGCTAATTTTCCAACCATAAGCAAATATGTTATTGATACCTGACAATTGACAAGAATAACAGCTTTTAGTAAACTGTCATTTGATGAAAATAAAAGATATAGGTATATATATATATATATATATATATATATATATATATATATATATATATATATATATATATATATATATATATATATATATATATATATACATATACATATGAAGTAAGATAATATACATTTTTGAAACGGAATCAAAGATACCAGATACAAGAGATTATCAGTACCTGAGGAGACTTCAAGAGTTACATGTAGCTAAGATACTGCGCATATCTAGTTACTAAGGTTACTACCAATATACTAAGTCACGATGCAAATACAGAACCTTCAACATAATATATATGTGTGTGACTTACCGGTACTGAACTTTCAAGCTATACCAATTAGGGTAAAATTCATTTGAAAACAAATCAAAGCAATGCATGTTGACTGTATGGTCCAAGAAATATTTCACAAATATCAATCAAAACAGTAACGTTTTGAGATCAAACTTCAGAAGTTATTTATGTGGTAACACCTCACCATTAGGCTAACACATTAATTTTGATAGTTACTTCGATAACACTGGTAGTTTGCCATAAGATATTTGGGGTGTTTCAAATAGATTTAATTTTGACTTTGTTCTTCTATCCGTATGTGTTGGTGGATCGATTAGTCCTGCCAGGACACGTGGTACGCAGCCGAGCAGGAAGGTTTTAACTGAAACAATAAACTTCAGTCAAATAATAAATCAAAAGTTTATTAGAAAATGAATCAAGTTTATAGAAATCAAATACTGAAATCGCAGCATAGGGAAATGATTTAATTTGAGTCCCGCTGTAAAGGAGTGGAAAATAGAGATTTCCTAAATCCCGACTGAGTATCAGAAAGACAAGCGGAAAAATGTTGAACTTTGAAGTCGCAACTTTTTCTATGGATTGCTTATGTATCCTCCAGCTTGAATATGCATAATTTTTGTAACAATCTTTACGAGGCATTACTTATTCTGTAACTCAGATTTGTGTAGTGTTTGCAAACAATGGGAAGTAGATTTAAAAAAATTGATTTTTGAAAGTTTGAAAATACATACGGAAATGACATAACGGAACAAAATTGAAAGTTTCCCTATTAGAAAGCATTTGAATGCAAAGAGCAATAATATACGTGCACTTGTTTAAGACATAATGACAGTCGAGCAGCGGTCATCAAATTGTGCTGATTTGTTACATTTCATAAAAATATTTCTTCCAGTTCACACCTCGTTTGCTGCATACCTCTATAGCAGACATACAAGTTTGTTTACATGTGATATCACCAATAGTATCATACATCAAAGAGGGTTTTCTTCGGTATGTGGTAGTAGGCCCCTATCACATAAAATTCCTAATATAAATATACGAACTATATTTCAGCGTCATATTTCTAAAAGCCAATACGCTTGCTTGATGGATTGTACAGATTTTTATCCTATCAGTTAGAAAAAGCCTGTAAGCCACCCACCCGGCATACTACATTACATGCATCCGAAGTAATGTACATTACCTGTAAGGAATAACGCGCATGTAGCAACGAGGGTGTAATAAATGTCCTACTAAATGACGTCGCATGAGTGATGGAACGTGTCTCGAGCGCTGCTTGCGCCAGAAACACATGCATAATATTGCATCTTGACAACAAAAAAACGAACCACGCTTCTCACCAAAACATAATCTCGATTCGCAGCTGTTTCTCTCGCGGAACAAAATAAATTGAATGAGTTTAATCAAGTGGCATGACGAATTATATTCCGAGTTCTAAATTTAAATTATTCACAAATAATTTGTGGTGTGGGCGAGAAAAGTAACTTGATGACCTACAAACGACTAATGTGCGCTAGCTGAGTTTTTGAATGATTATTTCTTGTGTAAATGAACATAAAGATAGATATCCGTTGTGGTTTTTATTCTCATTTAACAAGATGTTGTAATAGTAAAACCAGAACTAGAATGTAAACAAAGATATTAAGGTTTTATATTTTATTTGTTTTTAATCGACTCTCTTTTGCATACAACAAGATTCCATGAATCACACAGAACCACAATCAATTAATCATAAAAATACTAAACTGAATGGTGATAATATAATTGTCGAGGATCATGATCAAATAACAAATGAAAAAAAAAGATTGTGAAATCTTGAACTAACTGTAGTGAGAAATAGTTAGATATTTCTTAAACTGAAACAAATTTGAATCAACTATAAGTTTATACAATGAATAAAAACAAAAATAGAATACAAGATTGAAAAAATGAAAATTAAGAAATGTTAGTACTAAATGAATAAACTCAATGAAGATGACTTTGCTTTGAATGCTTTGAATCCTATACTTTGAATGTATTCATTCGAAAAGATGCATGAATTTGAAGCGCAAGGATGATTGTACGCACATTATTATGAACATGCTACTCGGACTTTAGACCCGACCTTAGACCATATAATAAGATATAGCTATTGGAAGAAGGGAAGACCTTTAGTCGCCGCAAGACCGCACTCTATGCCGAAAGACAGAGAGCGTGTAAATCTGGCCAGAAAAAGCTAGCATACATACAGGATCTCTGGAATAGACTAAAGTGCGGAAGGACGGGAATAAACACACACACATGCACACACATATACATATGTCACGGGACATATGTGACAAAAAGCTGACGGTTCTGCGTGAATCTGTGCTGGTGCCTGTGCTGCGATAAACTAGAAAAAAGAACGCTTTTAAAAGACTTTCAAAGGGAATTGTCTCAGTGTATACATGAAAACTACTCGTAGATAAGAACACAGAGTGGGCAAAATACCAACAAAAAAAAACGCTATCTTCATCTACAGTACGGATATTTATGGAACATGATCTTTTTTATATGAACGAAATCCTTGTCTCTGGATTTTTTAATGTATTTGTATCCACAGAGGATAGAAGGTCATCTACCAACCAAATAAGTGTAAAACTTCGGTAATTAAAATAATCTCGCTGCAACTTTCAGAATTTAACTATTTTGAAACGGGGAGTTGCGTATCTTATCGTAAAACTTCCTGGGGAATTATAATATACTGAAAATAGCACAGCTATACAATATATGAAAGTGATATTTGTATGTATTACATTGGTAGTCGATCTTCTCATTTCGTGGATATAAACTATAAAACTGTGTAGATTGTGATGTTGATCTTGGTATTCCGATTGCGACTATATAGAGTTTCAGATCTCAAAGGCCGATCCACAGTAAAAATATTCAAATATTAACTTCTGAATTTCGGATCTACGCTCATCAATAAAATATTTTCTATGAACAGTCTCGCTTCGTTAAGTTTGTTTATAATAAAACGATAGAAACTTATTGAGAGCCTGAAAAAAATGAATATACTTTCAAGCATTTTGATCGATGATATTCTATCCCATGTGAGTTTTGACATGACCTGAAACTGAAAGGATAAAAATATAGCGAAATTTCTTTGTATCTGTCAAACGCAGCTTCACTTTGCAAAACAGACATAAACAGTTTGCTGAATGATTAAGGTTTGATCACACGCCTCGACTCGTCATTTATTACTACCGTTTAGGAGTTTCGAACAAGCATATTTGAGGAGAAAGACAGACGTGCAGCATGACGGCTCAAGCATACGTAATGTTGACGTAGAGCACAAGTTGGGCATATGAGTTCGCAGCCGTCTACAAGAAAAAAACACATCCCATCCAAGTAAAACAAACACAACAAACTTCATTAAGGTTGAGCTTGTGGGCTGGGGCCATAAAATAACTAAGCAGAATGGTGTGAATAACAACAGAGGCCTAGAGAAGATTTAGTTTACAAAGATTTACAAGTAACTAACGAGAACGGTTAACCGATGTAAACAATTAAGAGAGATAGGGAACAAGAATTTATTTAACCATGTGGAATGTTGGTGGAGATGAGCAGAATATTTAGAGTATCGATCTATATAGCGATTCATTCGATCCTTTACATCGATACTTCAAATCAACTCATTCAGTTTAATATTGAATATGAATTTAGTATGACTGGATCTAAATATCGTATTGAAATTCTAAAACTTTCCGAAATCGAGTTTCATTTTGAAAATTTCGAAAATATTGTAATCTTATTCTCAATTGCCACCAAAATTGAAATCAATATTTCATCACGTCAATGAACATCTGATTATGAATATTTTACAATTATATACGATAATGACCGCCTTGATTAAGTCAGATTGGACATTGGTTCACGAATTGAAGTCATGTCGTGCTTGGGTTCGAATCCAGCATAGCAAGAGTTCATCTAAACACTTTGAATATTTTACAATTATATACGATAATAACCGTCTTGATTAAGTCAGATTGGACATTGGTTCACGAATTGAAGTCATGTCGTGCTTGGGTTCGAATCCAGCATAGCAAGAGTTTATCTAAACACTTTCATTCGTATTTTTGTGGCTTATTCTCTACCCACAAATAATTTATAACTGTCCTGGGTCTTCTTGGGTATAATTCTGACGTATACTAATTATCCAGAATTTATAAACGAGCAATGGTATAAATTTATTCAGATAATATAAAACTCTCACCGTGGTAATACTGTTCTAATAGTTGACCGAACGTATAATGTTTGTGTTGATGAATATATATATATATAGGCTATATTTTCTGTACATTGCAACCATTGCCAAAATATCAAATTAGTCTCAATGAGTCATGAACGAAGAGCTCCAATTAACAGTTATTAAATTAGAAAACTACGAGGCAGAATCACTCTTCATGTTGAAATAAAACTTTGCTATAGGAAGTGTTTAACTTTACATTCATAAATAATTTACTCAGACATGAGAAAACACGAGTTGTAAAAATACATATTAGGTGCGGTCATAATTTCATGAGTTATCGGCAGTAAATGTGAGAAAAATGTCTTCTTAACGCCAATCAAATAAAAAGGATTTATATGCATTTTTGGCCAAGAGAAAGCTCTTCTCGATAGTAAAAATCGCACTTTTCTATTCTTGGATGACCAATTAAACGGGATTGAATAAAAATGCATCTTATACCCATTCATTTTGTGCTTCTACTTGTGTTATTTTGTGTTTTGTGTTTGTAATAGCTGTGTATGCACATCTTTACATATTTTTTCCACTTTTATGTTGTATAAATATATATAATATATATGTTTCTCGTCCTCTCTCTCTTTCACTCTCTCTCTCTCTCTCTCTCTCTCTCTCTCTCTCTCTCTCTCCCTCTCTCTCTCTCTCTATATATATATATATATATATATATATATATATATATATATATATATATATACATATATACATATATATATATATATATATATATATATATATATATATATATATATATATATATATATATATACATATATACATATATACATATATACATATACATATATACATATATATATATATATATATATATATATATATATATATATATATAGGCCTATATAAATATATATATATATATTCACAAACACATACATATACATATTGTTCCTGTTCTGATAGTTTGATAGTCACATGATCCTTGTGCTATGTGACGGCTTTAGTTTCAATTCTCATTCAGCATTCACACCTTGACGATATATGTCGACGGGCATAACACCGAGTTGATTTAATTTTACAGTCACGATTTTTCCTTGTAAATCCCTGTCTGGCGTTGACGTATCCGCAGACGTATTCTCGCTTCCCTGAAATCTCTCGAGTCTGGATTAACCACAGAGATACTGTAGGATGCGTCAGGTGATGGGGAGAGCTGCTTTTATAGACGCTGTGGATAGATGTTTCCCTAATCTGTAGATTCTTCAAGAGTATAGGATTTAAGATTTGTTAGAAACAAGCTCACATCATGTACACTGAGGAAATCTCGGTTAGATTAGAGGATCTACTCCGAAACGTATTGTTCGACTTCGAAACATATTGTTCGACGTCTATGAAGAGTTTGTTTATTATCCTCGGCATCACGATGCTTTTTCAATGTTATAAACATATACGCAGAGATTACGTTGAAACTATAAAATGAAGAAAAAATAGTGGAAGTGTGTATTCTAAAATATTGTCGTATATCGAAACAATCTTTTCGGTCTGAATTATTTGTCTATTTGTAGGCGTTATTATACTGGTTACAATACAGACGCGATCTATATCAAACCTTTTCAGGCATATTATTCATCTTATAACTTGAAGCCGCATAGTTTCAGAAAATGATAAGTCAGAATTGTCGATTGAAATGTTCAAAATGGTTGTAAGAATAACATGGCGAAAAATAAGAAATGATCAATCTGAAAAACTTCATTGTGAGATTTTGTAAGAACAAGTTGACGTTGAAAGTTTGCTATTGGTTGTTCAATGATGGTCACCAATCCATTGTCACCGAGCTTTTCATCAATCAATCCTCAGGATTAACTGTCGTGTAGATATTTGTGTAGCGTCTCATTAATTACCAATTTCTTTGATAAGTTTCATGATAGTCGGGTAAGTTGTTGGAAAAAAGGTTGGAAAATGTGTTCAAAGTTCTTCATTTTATGTTTCGTCATTTTCAAGGTATTTAAGATATATTATTTGTTTCTCCCATATTGAAATTTCTATATATTGTACCGTACAAAAACTATTTTTCGCTGCTAAATTGACTTCCGTGCGCTCCTGAAGTATATTTATAACAGCTATTCTATTGCGTCAGGTTGTTAAATACAAAATGTACCAGATTGACTATTAAACTATCAAAATACGAGATTATAGATAAGGCGAGAAAGATTTACTATCGACGTTAAAATGACCAGATAAATAAGTGAACACATTAATAAAATTACACCAAGAATAAAATGTTATTTTAATGCTACAGCTCGGCTGAAGTACAATTTTTCAAATGCAGACGAAAAACTGAATTTTAATATCATTTTCTACGTAAAATTCTCAGTCTGTCATCGTTTTAATTCTAGACCGAAAAGTATATTAAAAATACTGTCACGTTAAAAAAAACAAAGTTAATAGAAAGTTTAATTAGTTTGCTTTTTACTTATCTCGGTTAGATATAAATTCGTGTTACAGAGCACTCTACCGAGAGTCGAGGCAAACACTGAGAATTGCCTTTTTCATTTTTCCATTGACGGCATTTCATTTGAACCTTAAAAAACAACATCAAACATTGATTACGAATGTTATCAACCAGATTTTCATTGAATTTCTTTCCCCTCTTTTAAATCTTGACTTCAAATTAGATATACACAATAAAAGCACGGTATTATACGACTGTATCCACGAGATATGAAGGTTCCCGTTTACTTTCTTCCCTATCCTAATCCATCACAACATTAGCGAGCGGATGGTTTGAACCTTCATATCTCGATAAGGCAAGTACACCATTATTGGATTCTTCCTAGAATGGAAAGTTTCTCACGGCAATTTAGGCCTAAATGAAACGCTAAAAGCTCGACTCAAATACCTTTTGTTTGTGTTCCAAATCGTTAATGAAAGCGACAACGGACTATTCTTCTGGAGATTATGAGAATGAATGGATTACTTATAGAAGTGTGCAGCAAAGCAATACGTACGCTATGGAAACGAAGTTGAACAATACAGAGCTAATACAAACGAGAATTGTTTGTGCGCAAGGAGATATTTCGCTTCTCATCCGTATATTTTAGATTTAATTTTAATCTCCATAAATCGAAACTTTTTTGAACGAGATATTTCCAAGTGGTTTGCATTACCTTGAATAAATGAAGTACGATGAATTTCATAGAGATCTTCGTGCAGATTTAACCTGATTCAAGCAAACATAAACTTGGAAAATTCAACTTAAAACGCTAAATTTCAAGATATGATGAATGGAACATTGGATATTTCCTTCGACACTGTGAACATTGAATGAATATATAATATATAGACCTACAAATCTGTGTTTTGCTTTCAGAATTTTCGAAAGATGAGCATATGGAATTAACATTTTTCATAATGCCTACCATAATTTTCTATATCCTTTTTTCTTGTGCAAAAACTAGAACAAGCTGATGTTACTTTTCTGTTTTCTTGACTTTCACACTGAAAATGCTGAAATGTCTCTTTCTTACCATACAATAACGGAAAATACTGTGAATGTAAAATCCTCTGAAGCTCTTTATGTTCAGAATCCAATCACTAGAGCTGCATTAATAATATAACAGTTGGAGGGGTGAAAAAAAACAGTGAGTTGAATGTTTAAATGACTTATGAAATGCAGATAAGCCTATACCCTCCAAACCTCTCAATTTGATGGCCACTCCGTGCAGCTACTGATCGTCCAAGGCCCGATTTCACGAATTGATAGTTAGTGGATAAACCAATGGCTAAATGATTAACTTGTTATCACCCTTGGTTACACATGTTATTTCCGTACTCTCAACTAATGGTTAGCGGATTAGTACTTGACCAAAATTTGGACAACTGGCTATAATTCGGAATAATATCGATAAATTCGAATAAATCAAATTGAAATAAATTCGATTAATTCGAAAATAATCGAATAATTCCCCACCAAAATGCCATAGGCCTTCAAGATACCACAGCTATACGAATACGACAACGATATAACGTGAAACACGTATATATACTCACGCGTTATCAATGGAAATGATTCGAAAAAATAAATTTGAAGAATACATTTCACACATATAAAAAATACAAATGCTTATATTATTGTTCAGTTGGTAGGCCTCATGGAGAACGATGAAATATTGCATGACTGTAGCGAATCCTATTACATGACTGACAATCAATTCTTCGAGAATTGTCTTGAATTTCCTATTTTTTTCATTCTCATGACACACTACGTCCACATCATGCACGTGCCCACCGTCCATAGAACGTGAAATTGACTAAACATTCACAAGAACGTCAAGAACGAATAAGCGGCGTTTCAACTGTCATTCGCGGTATACATTTTGACCGGTCATACATTTCACTTCATTATATATATATAGAACCCTATATATATATATATGTATATATATATATATATATATATATATATATATATATATATATATATATATATATATATATATATATATATTCCTCGAGAGCCTTATAGTCATCCATTATCCATTAGCGATATGTATGCACGTTTTTATGATCAAATATATATATTTATATATATATATATATATATATATATATATAATATATTATATATATTATATATTATAGCACTTGATCCGTCCTGACGTGGTTTTTCGTGGTTTCTCACAGTCCTCGAAGTGAATGCTTGGATGAAGTACTAATTGGCCACAACCTTTAATTAGTAGAGTGATAGGCCTAGTTATATCGAGGGCTGTCACTCCTTATTTTTTATCCTTTGTATAATTATGAACTTCGCACCTGCTGTCATTGGAAGAAGTGAACATTGCCTAAGAGACTTAGTTCAAAGTGAAAGATATCAACATTCGTGTGGTTGGATTATTCCTAATACCAATGTTGTTAGTGTCCGGATATATCGCAAAAACAGTTTATATTGTGTTCCGGACTTTTGAAGACTTTTATCTGCGGCGAAGATGTGTGGTCACACACAGCGTAGACTTGGTGTCAAAGTTCATTGCTTTAATTTAAAATAATAATAAAATGGGGTGGTAAGGTCGCCCTTGTGGTGCCCCGTCCAAACGATCCTAAGACCATCCTTAGCCTTAATAGGGGAACAATGATTTTGTATCAAGTTTCGATGTTATTAAAAAAAAAAAAAAAAAAAACATTTTATTTATGAATCGTCAAAGTGTGTTTCAACATTATTTTTAAAGTCGATAGATTTCACAATCATCATCATGATGTCACATGAAACTCAGGTGGTTCCGAAAATAGACCATCACCAATTCACCATCATCAATTTCCTCATATGTTCCATAAAATATCATTGATACAAACTATATTTCGTAAGACCATTTTAATATTACACGTTTGACTCCATATTATAATATGACGGGTGAGATTGGCTGAATGTGACAAGTGAAGTCTGCCTGTCCAAGCGGGAAATCTGGCGACATGGGTGAATTACAAAGTAGGCCACGACCCTCGGCGATTATACTTCCACAAGAATACGTCGGCAACGTCGGAAAAAATCCAAGTGAAATTGCTTCATCTAGAAGACATTTTCTTATACATTTCGACTAAAAAAGAAACGAAAACTTTTTTTTCAAAAAAGAATTTGTATTCTTGACTAATAGAACAGCAACCCCCTTCTTCATAGTAAAAGTTATATAAGAACGTGATTAAAAGACAGTAAGGGATGGAAACAGTTTAAAAATTACTCTCAATGTGAATAAATCAAGTTAAAGTTAGGATCATTAATGAAGCTAATAAATTTGGTTGGAAGAATCTTCCCATAAGAATTGATTTTGTCTTATATATACACAGTAACCCTCTCAACTCCCCTTAGTGTAAAGAACAAATACCTAGAAGAGATGTCAGCTTCCTGAATAAATTTAGCCTCGTCAGTTTCAGTACGCTAACGACCAAAAAACAGTAAATATTTAACTTGACGCAGGCTTTTTAAGTGAAACATCTACGTAAACATCGCAAGACAGGAGGCAGCTAGTTCTCCCTGTTCAGCTAATTACATATAGAATAGACCCATTTCAAGAAGAATTACACACCGTTGCGAGCACGCTTTATAAGTAGAGTTCGGTGAGAAATTACATTAGATGTAAATATAACTATTATTTGAACGCCACTGTGAATGTTTCAATTATTTCCAATCCTGAAATTACTACCTTCATTCAAGATGTATTGTTTTCTGAATGAGTTATCCTACGTTAATTATTCTTTGGGGTGGTGAGATCGCCCTTGTGGTGCCCCGTCCAAACGATCTTGTCTTCCAGTCCTAGCCTTTATTGGGAAGCAATCAATTTGGATCAAGTTTCGATGTTAAAAAAAAATGAATGGAAACAGAATGCATTCGACAGAAAAGTTGCAGGTAGCTGTTAGTAGTCAACAGTAGAATTTATGGCAAGCTATAAATAAAGCACTCGCATATTACAACAAAGACATTTATTGAAAATGTAACGTTGTTGTAAATATTTTTTCAAATCATTCATTGGCTATATTGCATTTTGAAGCACCTTCTGTTGATACGTCCTGATACTGAGGCGAGACATAAGATCGTGCAGTAATACAAACACCCCGATTATGAGGAGGAGAAACGCAGTCAGTGAACTACGTGAATGAGCGAGAGACAGATAGGTGTGAAAATCGATACATTAAGGGAATTAACTTCTAATGATCTCTGTATACATCCGTTTTTTAAATCGTCACTGACTTTTCCACAATACTGTGAATTAATTCTTCAAAATCCACTGTCAGCGTTTAGTAAGAATAGAGCCAGCGCTGATACCAATATTTCAAGATGTATGGTTTTAAGCAATCAGGGATTTGTAAAACGAATATCGAAAGCAACATAAAAATGGACCGTTCTATTAAATAAATATATGTCATTTGGATTTTTAGCGCAAACGGAGTTTGTTCATTCGTATGTATTTTTCCACTTTAAAAAAGAAGTTGACCCGATCGACTTCATTTTTCAGGAAATTGAACTTTTCGAAATTTTCGAAATTTCATAACATACTGGGTAAATGCGGTGTATGCGTTGTGAGACTGAGATGAGCTTAGAAGTATGATGAGATGGATTGAAATATATTCCATCAGCTCACTCTACATTTACAGACCATCAATTGCTTCAAAAGTTTAAAAAACTAGCCTGACACTTCTGGTAAGACTTCTTCTACTGGTTAATGCAACCTGTTGATATTTTGAGCTCTAATATTCAACAAAATGTACACTAGTGATGATTTTCCCTTAATTCTCACCGATTATTGTAAGCATTATAAAAAACGTGTTCGATTGTCGTTGTTATATGCAGTAAAAGTTTCCGAGTTTTCGAAGAATTCTCGTTTTCCAAGTATTCTTTCTTCGGGTTACTCTTATGGGGATTTTCCTAACTTTCCGATTTTTTTTCTTGGAATCTGTTGAACCGATTTTTCTGACAAACAATCCCAACCTATTCTGGTATGACAAAAGTGAAGCAGTGTACAGATAAAGCTTCAATTTGATTGTTTCTTTCTTGACCTGTATGACGCGTGAGAAATACAAAAAAAAAATGAACACGAAGCCTGATTTTTACCGTACGTGGAATGGAAGCCTTCGCTACGCTCATCTAATAACACAAATGTGCAATTTAGAATTCCTTGAAGTTCCTCAATACGTCGAATGGTGAAGCTGATAAGCTAAGGAGTCGAATGCTGAAGCTATTCCAAATGATAAAAGAGATGGAAATATCAAATTTATAATTTTTAATTGTTCGACTTTTTGACGGACGATACTGATGATCCACTCTAATGAAAACTCCATCAGACAGTTTTGACAGTGGAGTACAATCCATTAGCAATGCCTTTCCGTTGTCCAATTTCCAATTTGCATTGTTTGACAACAACATATTCAAATCACTTTGGCAAAGCTTGGACAAAATATAACGTCAACATAATTCTCCCTCCAGACCGCGTACTCACTCTAATATTAATCAACTTCGATGCAATGTATATTATGCAAACGTCTCTTCAAACTATTTCTCTCTAATCTCCAGTAATGCAATCTGATCTTAATGACATCATCATACATTAGGAAACTATCTCAAATTTAATTTTACTTTTACTTTAGGCTGTATGGTATTCTTGTTGAGAAACCATAATTTCATGGTATAATGCTCCTAAATGAATAAAATAGCATGTCACAAATTCAAGCCATACTGGAAAATAGTACTAGGCTACTAAGAACTGAATTCCACAAACTCTGGACTGACATTTGACGTGACGGATCTACCAATCAAAAAATTCCCCGACTGCTACATTACAATGGCAATGTAGCCTCGCCAAAATGCATTTATAAATTGTTGCTCTAGCTGTCATCTGTCAACCACAGCTCGACATTCCCCCCTCCCACTCAACCCATCACCACCGCCGCCACCATCCCACCACCCCCTAATTAAATTACAACCAGTTTGCTCAACCACAATACTTATAAATAACTCACTGGACACATATGTAGGGTACATCTAAATATTACATGAGGTCATGTTTGAATAAGTCAGCAATTTATGCATCTCATATGGACGACTGCAAGGCGTATCCTGGAAAAATCCTGAAGTTATGACAACGAAGAACCAGGACTCTTAAAATTTCTGTAAATTCAACGGGAGTGATGAAGAGAAAGGGGAGGGGCACATAGCACTGCATGAGAATTTGTTGAAGTCTAATTTTTTTCTCTCAATTTATCTTGTAGTTTTGGTATGTTGTGGCAGTGCTTCTTGTGAAAAGGCTTTTGACACTAAAACTATTCGCTGTCCAGTTTGAAGCATTCATTGTGTGTCCAGATTAGGTGTATAATTTATATTATTATTGTTCCATATCAGATAAATATGTCGTATCCAAATAATGTAAATCTAAGGAACAAATTTTTGAGTTCAATGATGGGTACATTTCTTTCATAACGGAAAAAAGTAGAACGTTTTTTTTATTTATATTAACAGACGGACTCCATTGATGATTGATTCCTTCATTATTGTAGATCAAAATGGAAATATGTATTGATATTTATATAGCACGTATATCAAGGGACCGGAGCGCCGCCCTGGCCACTTGTGTATGTAGCTACAGGGCGCTTCCCTGGCCTTAAATCTCTGAGACATCTCCAACGTTCAGTACCAAACTGGATTCGTTGCAATACTGCATGACTTATTACTTATGGATTCTAATCTGGAAATCTCAAGTCGACTGAAGCTCGCCATGAAATATGCATTATCGCCCTCACTAAATAGGTATACGTCTATATAACATTACACGTCGCCTTATCTGTGAAACTCACACACAATTAGGTACGCGATTCATAATTAATGTGCATTTCTCGCCCACGCGCGAAAGAAGATGGCTCTTATCGTTTAGGGTTGCAAAATGGGGGAATTGTGGGGGAGCGGAGGAGAGAGAGAGAAATAGGGTAAGAGAGAAAGAGAGAGAGAGAGAGAGAGAGAGAGAGAGAGAGAGAGAGAGGGAGAGAGAGACAGAATAAGAAACATATCTAATGATATAAATCATATAACACCATAATTATCCAATCATCAATATATTATCTTCATCGATAATGATAGGTGATACCTTTCAATAAGTTGAAGAAGATCATTCCCCTTGGTTTAACAACGGTTTAATGTATATCGACATGAATTGGTGAACTGAAACAATACGATGGGACATATAAAATCATTGTTTGTTATATTTATATTTCATGTTCCGTGCTATGACTCTGCTATAGAAATAGATTACCTAATTCTATTACCAATACCATCATATTATCACGAGTGTGACGTTTCATTAACCAAATAGAATGCATTATCGTTCAATAATCGTGTGCACTCATCCGAGAGATCATGAACCACAATCAGTCGACTAATACATCATATTCAATTATCTTTCACCATGCAGACTCATTTGGTCGCTGGTGATAACATTCTTTTCAAACGGTGGCATTTTGTTGTAATTATTGTCATTTCACTCTTGCGTTCGTCGGTGTATAGATGCGAGTGTTATATTTTTGAAATCATAACCAAACTGCGCAAGAATTATTTGCTATTTTAAATTAGGTTTCAGTTTAAAGAGAGCTCAAGTGAATCATATTATTTCTAATTATTATTCTTGAATGACTGAATGGACTGATGCCGTTATTCGTTATTACTCTAGTTATAATTCAATTACGTGAACTGGGCACGTATGCATACGAAAGACAATTAAACTGGTCCGTTTAATGAACGAATCGTGTAGAAGTTAAGGTATTATAAGCTAACATTAATCACTGAAGTTAGCTTTATTATTCATTTTTACGCTAGCAGTTAACGATCTCATTTACAAACTGATTCATGAGTGAAGCGTGATTGTGATAAAACTGTTATATGTAGAGGATAATGTTATTGCGATGTGTGAATCGAAGATATTCTATTAAATAATGCCGAAACTTTTAGTTATTATTTCGTTTCGCTGGTTGGGAGGTATTTCTAGCAATCGATACTATTGAACTATAATTCGTCCATGCAACACGATGCTGAATTATAATTTGTCCTTCATTCAAATTAGGGTATATAGGTTGGGGCTGTTTATAGTTTAGTATGCGCTATTTTGGTTCAATTATAATTTCTCTGCTCTGGAGAGCATGCCTTAAGCCGAACAGCTGAGCCCATTCAGAAATACTGATTATTCAGTTTCGAAGCTATAGTGATGTATGAGTTGGAAACAGTTGTGGAAGTAGTTGTAAAACAAATTGAATACGCAACAATCTCCATATAAAGTGAGAGGAAAACTTAGTATTTTAAGGGCGAGTCAATCCAAGTTTTCAACCTTGCATCAGCAAGTTTGATTACATTGGAAAATTCAGAATAATTTTTCAACATTCATATATTTCTATACTTATGTAATCAACTCAAAAATGATTTGCCATTTCCGATATATGGTTCCGACTAATAATATATGAGTTGATATATAGGCCTACCATCAATATATATATATATAAAAATATATTGATATTTTTCAATATATTTTTGAATATATATTACAATATGTTTCATACATTTCATTTGAAGTAAATCTTTCGATTAAGTAAATATCACATATATATATTTGTGCTATTAACTTGAGCTGTCACACAGTTGACAGTACAATTTAATTATAACAGTCCTTCCGCCAAACGATTAATACACCAAACCTACACTGGCTCATCCGTCATATCCACATTCCATTGCGTCATTAAAACCATCTGCATCAGTCATGTCACAAACCAGATCTTATATCCGTCATAGTCAGGCCATGACTTATATCCAAGATTCATCATCATGACTCTCGATCATAGTTCACCGAAGACTCACCGGTGACGTGCGCTTCACTTGCAGAACGTTGCAAATACTGGACTAACTAATGAGACAGGTTAATGAATGGATACATGGATGCCTTCAGTTGCAAAGCTTTCAGAACTCCAGTTTACTCATGAAAGTTAAAAACATTTTCATGATGCGTATGTTTCAATTAAATTCACTCAAATTATAATTTGTTTTTGGCTTATATAATAGTACGATAGATGTATAATTGCGGTCACTACAGAATTCCTACAGAATGGAAATAAAATCTGAAATAAAATCCACGCACATCTCAACGAGAGTTTTCTCAGGGACATTACCTGCTAGTTCCAGTGCGTAATATCGGTAAATTTTGTTTAGGAAGCATTTTAATTTGACTTGATGAACCACTTCATTTGTGACGAACAGTTTACGTTCGATACAGATTCAACTTCGGATTAACTTAGTTTGCGCTCTTGATGAATAATTTAAGAAGTTATTGAAGAATGAATCATTGAGACGGGTGGATCAATCGATAGCGCGCTGATTCATCATTTAGGAGACCGAGACTTGATTCCCGCTATGGTTCTTCCCAGAGGTGTTTGAATGGTTTCCCTCTGTCGCTGGAGTGAATACTGAGAATTAGTGCCAACTCCAGACCACGACCGCTTTCTTTTCGCTATCCAAAAAGCCGCCCCGGTGGCTCAGTCAACTATCGCTGGAGGTATAAACTGAAGTCGTCGTTGGGCGTGGGTTCGAGTCCCGCATAAGGCATGGGTTTTTGTAAACGTCCTAACACTATAATCAATTCATCGTCTCATTATCATCTGCTCATTCGTAGCCCCGTATAACCTAGCTGTTGGTGGGGTTGTTAAGCAACATTAAAAAAAAAGCTATCCAAAATCTTTCTGTTCAATATTCTCACCATTTCATTCATCCTTCATCGACTTCAGTGGATCTTACAGTGACCTTGACAGTGAGCCGTTATATCAATCTAGATAAATGAACGAATAAAAGCGAAAAAAACAATCTTATGGTCGACTCACAAATTTTGACGTGTATTGTTTTCTAGTCTTGAGACATATCTTCGAAAAGTCGAAGGTTTAAGATGACTCAATATTTAAGAAGATTTAAGAAGATTAACTTCTCATTTCCCAAACACAGGCTTCAGTTCATCTGGATTTTAGTTTTCGATAACACTGTGGGCATATAATATATCATTATTACTAGGCAAACGCAGGATGTGCGTTGTACGATGAGCGAGATGTCTATATAAAGTACTAGGAAAACGCGTTATGTGTTTCCGCGTTGATGGATGAGCTAATAAGAATGAAACTGAATTATTTCAAAAAGTTAAATCAAGTTGATGTTTTGACGGCATTCAAATTAAAAATTAATATTTTCATTCGGTTGATTTATTTCGTAGACTATTCTCATCATGAAGGAAATATTAGATGCAATCTAAGATACAATATATACACCTTGAGATCCAATTATATTCATTACTCATTCTAAATAATATCTTTGATAATAAAGAAGGCTTTGTTTTAATAGTTCTTCAATAATTGGTGACACTTGTTGCTTGGATTTAATTGGTTTTCTTAATAGCTTTGAATGATGTATAAAAATGTCATTAAATCATTTTTTATATCTAAACGACTGATTGGATTCCAGTGAAAGTCTGGAATCATGTGTATCATTATCATATTGAAATTCGGTGAAAATTTTATTTTTTTTGAAGGACATTTTTTGTACGAAAATTTTTCTCCGGCTTATTCTTATGGGTAATTTGGAAAATGGAAAATTAGTTTTCTCAGAAGTGGTGCAATCGATTGCGCATAAAAATCAATGAGATTCAATCCAGATGATGACACTTGGGCTTGCCAAGTTTCAATTGAATTTGAATTTTCGTTTGACCTGTAGAGCGCGAACAAAAAAAAAAAAAAAAAAAAAAAAAAAACATGTACATTTTTTTTTTCGGGTCAAGTGTAATTGAGTCTTCGCTTCGCTCATCCAATAATCGAAAACTCTACACACCTTGATCCTATAAAATGAACTGCATCCGATGTCAATGAATCTAGAAAGCCGTGACTTCGACAATGCAACATTTTTCAACTAATATTTCTATCTTTTCGATGAATAAAATACATTTATTATATTATTTTCTCCAAAACGGCTGGTCCGAATATCAAACCAAATCTTTATTCATGTATATTATTTTTGTGTTCACATTTGTGGAAAATTTGAATCGTATTGGAGAGATTTTTTTTTCATTTTTTTTCCGCCCAGCCAAATCTTATGGGGTTTTTAGAAACTTCTAAATGATGTTTCTCAAAAATGGTCCAACCGTTTAGACCTCAAAACTATACAGTTCTAAGTTGGATAAGTTTGCATATAGAAAAAAAGTTTCATGTCGATCGGTCAAACCCTGCGACCTGTGCAGTGTTTACAAAAAAAAAAAAAAACGCACAGACAAAGCTCCGTAAGACTTGAGTGAAAATCTTCGCTACGCTCATCTAATTAGAATGAATTCTATATTTTCCAGCATTTAATGTGAGTTATTATAATTGTGAACTAATCAAGCAATGTCAGACCAATGTGTGGACCAATGCATGACAAATCATCCAAACCAAGAAATAAGTGCACATTCTCACTTATTTTTGAAAGTTTATACAATTGAAAATGCATGCTACAATATTGTGTTTTCACTCAAATACAGCTAATGAGTCTATATGATTTTTTCGAATATTTTGTTCAAGTGAGCTCAAACTTTTAGAAAACTCGTTTGAAGCTAGAAAATAGCTATACTCTTGTGTTATGACAATATGCTTTTCTCAAATGATATCCCTCATTGTTGCAAAGAGAGGAAACAATGTCCCCACTGACCAATCACAAATTGTATCAGTGCCTCGAGTTCACTGTATTGCCATCATAACCATTGTTATAGTCATTTACGAAAAAGCACTTAGAGAATACAAACACAATCACTTTATAACAATTTTGGAGTGAAGTACTTGTAAACTGCCATTCTATAACGTAGACCCAGGCTTACAGCAGACAGTCAAGCGATTGCTTTTTTAAATTTGCGCGTCTCGGAAACTCTAGGTTATAAATATATCCAAGTATTGAACGAATATCTGTGAAACGCGGGGGAAATAGCACCGATAGTTTACTTGGGACATGCCCTATCAGCCATAGCTATAGTGCACAGGATGGGAGCAATTCATTTCCTGAGAAAAGTTCGTGTGCACTTTTTACTCCACTTATTCCAGCTGTTTCACTACGAATACAATCCCAGTGAAATAGTTTTATACTCTTTCAACAATAAGAGTTGAAGCACAGGAATGAAACTAGTTGGAATATTCTTATTTTTTAAATGTAATCGTAATATTCAACTCGTTTGGCATCAGATTGAAAGAACTCTTGTCACGCTATCTCTGTCAATGAATCAAAACCTGAGAAATTCTGTTTTTCTATAGAAGTGTTACAAATTATAATGGTTATACATTAAATATTCTCGGTTCGATTCTTGTGTCAGCTGTTACTGATCGTTTTGAGTGACATTTGTAATTACTGTGAATCAAGAGAAATGTCATATTTATGTCTATGTAACGGTAGATGATTTTGATTGTTGATATAGCTACGAATTAAGAAAAGGTGGAGCTCTCAGTAGATATATCTATATTAGATCAATAATTGCAATGATTCAATTTCAAATACTGATATGGGTGGATCAGTCACTAGCTCGCTGAGATATCGTTCAGAAAACAGGAGTTCGATTCCCATAGTTTCCGTCAGTTTTCTACTAAGTAACTTGAGATGGTTCCTGAAGACAAAGGCATGACCGAATCTCTTCAAATGTCCACAAACACATGATAAAATGACATCTCATATCATTCCCATCGTATTATCCATCGTATTATCCATCACTGACCGACTCAAAAATATTATTCAAATATCATTGGCGTGCGTCTTGAAGCCGATGTGTATAATTGAATGGAATTTCAAATATCATGAAAAGTTCATTTTCCGTTTTCGTTTTTTCAGTGAAATAGTTTGTTCTATCGACCCCAGATCGTACGACAAGCCAAATGAACATCAAACTTATATTTACAATGTGAAGTATTTCATTGCACACTTCTGGAGTTACTACTTAATTGATAAACTAGATAGAACAAAATGAAGAGAACATCTTCGAAGAGAATCTTCGAGCAGGATATATCAATCGTTATAAAAAGTGAATTATTTGAAAAAATTGAAATACCGATGTAATACACGTCGAACGCACATTGGTTTCGGTACTCCACTCGAAGATTATCTTACAGAGACACAAATGTCATTCTCCCAGTCTGGGCCTACTCAAATTTGTGTCTATGCTATTGTGTTTGTTATTAATTCCTCAAACACTTTTTAGATGGCATCGGACACACAATTTATTAGCTCACAATTTACATGTAACTTCCAAACTCGGCCATATCTATAACTTCATTTTTAGAACGATTCTAGTTTGAAAATATAGCCAATGAAAATAATTACATCTAATATGATATTATCTTGTTATACGTTGAACAGATCACAGTCAGTAAAGACAAAATAAAAAAATGATTACAATATATATTTCTGATCGATTCAGATTCTCTACAAATGTTATAACATATTAAAAATGTAAAACACACTGATATTGCTAGCTTATATTCATCTTGATGAATTTGAAAAAACAGCACCTGTATATAGCAACTAATCTCTAGAATCATTTCTACATAATGGAAAACTGTAGAACATTTTTATTCTGATGATGAAATGTAAAACTTGAAATATACTTCCATCTCGAAAAAGTTCCATACTTTTTAATCTCTTTTATACAGAGTTTCTGTGAGTACATTTCAAACTTTAATGCACGTAATGCTTATCAACTAGCACGCTACAAGTAAGTACTTCGAAAAGACTGACAAAAACTCTTTCTACAAAATCACTGTGAACAAAATCAGGCTACATATGTACGTATCCACTTGTACCTATCCACGAAAGAGGAAGATCGCCGAACAACTTAACATACCCAAATATTGTCATTCTATTTGTATTGCTGTGGCATATATTCTTGACACATTATCATTTTTAGAGGTGAAGATTACGATAATGAACTCGAATGGATCTTTCGGAATTATTAATGTTGCAGCGATTATGTGTAATCATCAAAGTTTTCATAATTATTAAGTGGCTTGACCTTCCTTCTTGATCTTGAATACAGGGTGTGGGCCTCCGTCCACACCGCCTTGTGAGCGCGTCTATCCCAACAACAACAATAACACATATACATGTATATATATATATATATATATATATATATATATATATATATATATATATATATATATATATATATATATATATATATATATATATATATATATATATATATATATATATATATATATATATATATATATATATATATATATATATACTCGTCAGGTAGCTGAAGAAGCACCAATGGGTTAGTTACAACTATTACAAGCCATGTAAAACACAGCCGTATCTCGAGAGATACCTTGAGGGGGTGATACGATGTACTACGTACGACGAAATGATGTACCGCCACCTTTATAACACAGAGTCCCATGGATCGTTAACATTGTCTCCCAAGACCCCGAGCTAATCCAAGTGGCCGTGACGACAAGAGCATGAGGTCACCAGCCAATCAGCACTGAGTAATGGTCAGCGTGCGACACTTCACTAGGGTCATTGGAAGAAATTAATCCCCCTGTAACCCTTATAGGATGGGTTGTCACACGGGTGGTCACGAGGTACAGCGATCGCAAGTGATTCGTTGGAGAAAATGAAATCGTTGACAAGTAGGGTTAACAAGAAAATAATGGCTTCTGCGTTTTCTTATGGGGACAATCACAATGGAATTGAGATTTTTTTACTTCATAGTCTTCTATTAATCTCAATCGTACCGTTAAATAATTAATTGACATATTATATTTGGAAGGTTGAGATTTCCACTAAATATCTCCGGTTCTTCCTGGTTTTTACACTAGCAGAATGCTATAAATAGTAATTTTGCTTGAATGAATATATCATTTAGTATTTACTAGCGTTGAAATGTTTGAATTTTGGATGATGATGAATATTTCAAATCACGTCAAAACATTTTCCAAAAAAAGGCTGGTAATTTTTGGAAACAAAAATTCTTTGTTCTCAGGCAGTGTACTGAATTTGCTCCGACGCATCTTATATAGATCTTATACTTTCATGAAATACTGTACCTCATGAAATTTTCAGGCCTGTAACATCGAACTAAATTGCATGTTTTCAAATAATTTATATAATATATATAATCTTGAAATGAATGTTGTGTTCATATATTCTAATACACATTAGAAAAGCGGAATCATATTTTCTCCGATATATTTTAAGTTTCTAAATCCTTGAATAAGTGATTTGAATTCATCATTTTTAGGTTCAATCTGACAAACTCTAAGGACTATGAGATCAAACTCGAGTGAAGTATTTTAGATATAAAAAAAACATTCTTTGGGAATTCTGGCAACAAAAACACTTGCCTTCGACTATTTTACATAATGGATTTAAAAAAAAAAAATGTAGAGTAAAGCTTTTGTACTGATACAAAGGTGCTCTGTTTTGTACAGATAACGCAATTCTGTAATCATGTATACAGTGATGTACAATATAGAAGCCACGTAACGGAATACGTGTCTAATCGCGAGAATATGCACCATGTATTCAATAAAAAATCTTTCATCACCAGTTCATCCCTTCAACCAGATTTCCTCAACTTTTCCTAAAAATATCTCGAAACATGTCTTTTATTTCAACTGGGTTAGCTCAATATGTTATCGCTGAGTTTGCCCAGTGTTCTCTTACTATTTTCTTTTCACGAAGAAATGGTACATGGTGGTAAAAGTAATAAATAGGTAGGACTTTACAGATAACGAATCTAGATTGCATTAGAAGTATGCTTGGAATATTAATATCAGTATTTTACTACTCGAATAGGTACACATTTAAAGAGGAACTGAAAACAGTTTACTGCGAATTGGATTTTCTTATCTTATAGCAGAAATTTAATTGCTTTTTAAAGAAAAGGACGACTGTGAAATTATTCTTTGTTTGATAACGTAATCAGTCAGAAATTAAAAATTAATATCACAGTTTATTATTCATATAATAATATATTATATATTATATTATATATTTTGGGGTGGTAAGATCGCCCTCGTGGTGCCCCGTTCAAACGATCTAATCTTTCATCCATAGCCTTAATTGGGGAACAATGATTTTGTATCAAGTTTCGATGTTATTAAAAAAATAAAAAATATTGTAATCAGCATTAGAAATATGGACTGAAATATTTCAAGTAATTGATTAATTGTATGAAATAAATTTCCTCATTGTGCGAAAGCTTTCTGTTGATACCAATAACACCACCCTACTTGTGACTAGAGTTTGTAATATATATATATCGATTTTCGATCTCCCCATCCAACGATGTCGGGTTTGGGGGGTGAAGGTGACTCCACCGTCGTTTCTAGGGCTGCCTGGGATGTCGAAGACGGTGAGCCATTCCGTCTTCTTGCCTGTACTCTGCTTCTCCAGCTTCTTCGCAGTCTTCTTCCTCCTGTTGCCGCTCCACCAATTCCTTCCATCTTTCTCTGTTTTCCCACCATTTCTCTCTTTCTACTCTCTCCCACTCTTCATTTCTCTCTTGAACATCTCCTTCAACGCTATCAATCCACCTAGCTCTTGGACGACCCACTTTTCTTTCCCTCATATCCCTACCCTTTTCAAATTCTCTTCTCGGGATTCTATTTTCTCCCATTCTTTTCATATGTCCAAACCACCTTAATCTTTCTCGACCCAACTTCCAACTCAACTTCTCCACTCCCAGGTCCTCCCTAATCTTCTCACTCCTGATCTTGTCTAGCTTCGTCACTCCCACCACCCCTCTCAAGAACTTCATCTGGGATGCTTGGATGTCTGCTCCCTCTTTCCCCCCCATTGGCCATGTTACTGCACCGTATGTTAGGATGGGTAGATAGTAACACTTGTAAATCATTAGTTTACATCTTCTTGGAATACCCTCCTTACATATTAATTTTCGTACACATTGATAGAAACTCTCAGCCGCTGCCCTTCTATTCTTGATCTCACTCCCCACCTTGCCATCCTTCGTTATCACACTCCCTAGATATTTAAACTCTTCTTTCTCTCTTAGTACCACTCCTTGAACCTTGATATTGCACGTTGCCTTCTTTCCTCTGTCCATCGTCAGTGTTTCACTCTTCTCGCAGCTAATACGTAGTCCAAACTTCTCTGTCACCCTCTCCCACTTATCCACTCTCGATTGTACCTCTTCGTTTGACTCCCCCCAAATCATAATATCGTCCGCATAAATGAACGTCTTTGAGTCCGCTTCTTCCTCTTCACCTTCCTCCACTTCACGTAACATCTCGTCCATTACCACACCAAACAAAGTTGGTGATAGCACACTTCCTTGTTTCAATCCCTCGTTTACCTTGAACCATTCTGTCCTCCCTACGTTGCACTGCACACAACTCCAGTTTTCTTTGTAGGTACTCCTTATTTTTCTTATCAACTCCTCGCTTACGCCCTTCTTTTCCAAACATCTCCACACGACTGCTCGTGGAAGTTGATCATAAGCTTTCACCAGGTCCAAGAATACCATTCTCATCACTGCACCATCTTCCCACCTATTTCCATTATTTGTCTCAATGCAAATATCACATCTATTGTGGATCGTCCTCTTCGGAACCCATACTGTTCCTCTCTCATCTTTACCTCTACATATTGTGTGAGTCTTTTTTCCAATACTTTCTCGTATATTTTGGCTGCTTGGCTCATGACTGTTATGCCTCTGTAGTTTTGGCACCTTAATCTGTCTCCCTTTTTGAATATAGGTGTCATGACACCTTTGCCCCAGTCTTGAGGCACTCTGCCTTGTGTCCATGCCGCTAAAACGACTCTGTAGAGCCATTCTGCTCCTTCAACACCAGCTGCCTTGATCATTTCCACATTTATCTCGTCGATCCCAGTAGCTTTTCCATTTTTCATTCTCTTTATAACGTCGGTTACCTCTCTTCTGCTTGGTCTCTTGTTTTCATCGTTGTCCTTCCCTCTTGTTTCTTCCGTACCTCTTTCCCTCGTTACCGCTTCTATTTCTTCGCTTCCCTCTTCTCCCTGCAACAGGTTCTCGAAGTATTCTTTCCAAATTTTCTTCAGCTCCTCGGGTTTGTTTGTCACCGTGCCGTCGTTCCTCCTCATGACCGTCTGTGTATCATTTGTTCGTCTCTTCAACTTAACCATATTATACAGCATTTTTTTATTGCCGTCAAAGTCTGTTTCTAACCGGTCTGCAAAAATCTCCATCGTTCTTTTCTTTTCTTCTTCAACCACTGACTTCACCAAGTTCTTACATGCTCTATACTCTCTTACATTCTCTTCGGAGTTGTTCTGTTCTTTCCTGTCCCACGCATCCTTCTTCTTTTTCACGACTTCTTTAACTCTCTCGTTCCACCACGGTGTTTCCTTCTCTTTCTTTTTTCCAGATGTCCTTCCACAAACTTCCTCTGCCACTGTCACCATTGTCAATTTGAAACTCCTCCATTCCACCTCTACATCTTGGATCTCCCCTCTTGGTGCTTCCTCCGATATTCTTCTGCGGAACTCAACCTTTTCCGTGTCTTGCTGTAGCTTCCACGTTTTAATGTGTTTCACACGCACGTTCCGATTTCCTTTCTCCCTCTTTTCTATCCTCAGCTTTGCTACCATCAGTCTATGGTCACTAACTACTGTTCCCGATGGTACTGCCTCCACGTCCAGCAGATATCTAAATACACTATTGGTTACACATACATAGTCGATCACTGTTTCCAAGATCCGTCCGTCTTGTCCTCGACCAACCCGTGTGATCGTGTGGTTTTTATTTTTCGCAAACCAAGAATTTGCTACTTTTACACTCATCGTGTCACACCACTCCAACATCTTATTCCCTTCTGCGTTCCTCTTGCCCCAACCATTTGGACCCAACACACGCTCGTGTCCTTCCCTGTCCATCCCTACCATGGCATTAAAATCACCGATGATTAGCACTTCATCTCCAGTCACCAATTCTTCCAGATCCTCCCAAAACTTATCCTTTTCTTCCTTCGCTCTCATCGTTTGAGGTGCATATACTTGGGCTATCTCTATGATTTTATTCTCCACTGCTATTTTCATTTTTATGAGTCGATCATTTCTCCTCACTATTTCCAACACCCTTTCTTTGTAGGTGGCACTCACTACAAAACCTACTCCACTCTTCCCTGTCTCACCTCCTGACCAAACCAATTTATAACCACCCCGCAATGTTTTCTCCCCTTCCCCTCTCCATTTTGTTTCGCTTAAACCTAAAATATCCAGCTTCCTTTCCAACATGAGGTCAACAATTTGTTCTATGTTCTTTGTTAATGTCACAATATTGATTGATCCAATCTTCAGTACACATTGTCGTCTCCTTCTCCTCGTTTTCCTCTTCTTTCCCTTCTCTTTCTTCTTTTCCTCGAGTTCCCTTGTTTCCTGCTCCTGTGTTATATGTTGGAGTTCCTCACTGTTCTCGACCAAAAAACCTTCGATCTCCCCTCGTTGTCTCTCATTATTTTCATTTCTCTTGTTATTACTTGCTCTACCACCCGCCTCATCTCACCTCCCAACTTCTCCTCCTTCTCCCACCGACTCATTCTCTGCTGCGTGTGCACCATCGGTTCAATATACACTCCTCCTAGTGCATTTACTCTCTTCCTCATCTCGTAGTTCACAGCGCTACCCTTCCTTCCATGCAACCCACACACAACCATTTTAACATCCCGTCCAAGCACTTTTCGAGCTGTGGCCATCACTTCCTCTACGTCTTTCCCTATATCTTCTTTTCGCACCCCGGCCCTTGCCTCCCACGTCCCCGCACTTATCACAACTGTTCCTACTCTTCCTGCCCATTTTCTTTCCATTTCCATTTTCTTGTTCAGGGCTCCGAGTGTTATTCCTGGGAATAGTCTTGCTCGGTATCGTTCGGTCGTGCAGAATCCTTGTCCCATCCCCCCTCCACCATCTCCAATTAGAAGCACTTGTTTTCCATGCTTCTCTGACATTCCCCTCTCCCATTTACTCTTCCCACCTTCTTGCCATGTCGGTGCGTCTTTTAATGTTACTGTTACTATTTCTCCATCCTTCAGATCTCCTTTCTCGCTGTCTGTCCCTCCTTCATAATCTTCCTTCTGGCTACTCCCTTTCCTTCGTTGGACCTCCCCACCCGTTGGGGTGCCATTTACCCTTTTCTTTCCACTGTCATTCCACCTTTTCTCTTTCTCTACTTTCCCTGTAGCCCTTTCTCTCTTCGCATATCCTTCGCCTTCTTTTTTTGTCACTTCTGCCTCGTCTTCATTTGGTTCTTGATCTTCCTTATCATAAGATATCTGCTTGTTCTCCCTGGTGCTACTTGTGTGTAATATCGGGGAGGCTGCGCACACGGTGGTACAGTTTAATAGGTCGACACCTGATAACATCTTCTGTTTCTCCACCGTAGTAGCCTCTCCTTCCCCTCTTCTTCCATTTTCCTTCCTTGACACTTCCTCTTCTCTTCCCGCCACTGTTGCATTTATACCTTTTTCTATCCATGGCATTCTTCTCCTACCCAAAATCTTCTCAGCCCTCATCATCATTTTTTCACCTTCTGTATCTTTTACTTGACTCGTCCTTTGTTTCAAAACCTCACTCCCAATATTTCTTTCATCTGGCAAATCTCTATTCCCTTTCGAAACTCTCTTAACTGAATCTGAATTCATCACATACCCACCTTTCTTTTCCATATTCTCCTCTAAGGTCACCATTCTTCTATTCATTGATATTGTTTGTATGTCCATTCCCATTTCCCACATAAACCTGTCTCCTAATGCGTCATACAAGTCTTTCTGTTGATCGCTCACTCTTTTCTTTAATATTCTCACTTCATTCATCAGCTCCGTCACTAGTTCCACCATCTTTACAGACCAATTTTCCCCATTTCTTTCACTTTCTCTTTCCCTCCATATCTCCATATTACCCTTACTTTCACATCCTTTACATACCCATATATTCCTCATCATCTTCGTAAATCCTTTTCTCTGCACTCCCGCACATTTAAAATGTCTCCATGTCTCACAAACCACACATTCCACCCCTGACTTCACACCTTTTTTACAATCTTCACACATGTCCTTTCCTCTCACTCGTTCTTCTTCGCAATTCTTATCCATTACAGATTTACAAAAGATATTAACTTTATAAAAGCCCTAACTGGACCTTGATTCACTACACAAAGAAAAGGTCGTATGGGCCGTGAATTTCTCAATCTGTTCTAGAAGGTTGTGAAAATCAAAAATTGCTAACCACACTTTAAAATATAATTGCCAATGCCATTTTTATGAATTGTCTTGAACTTCACTCACAACACACGCATTTTCACGATTTATGGATCCAAATCTACCTCTGCCTGAAATCTTCACTTCTGTGTACACTTTAATTCACTTATCAAGATATAAAGGTACTTTCAACTATAAAATGTGATGCGGGATGTTTTGAAATCAACCAGCTTGTTATCTGGTAACTATGGTAACTTAAGTTTGTAATAAATATAAAAATAACTCCTGAATTGTGCTGATTGTGTAATGGTTTGGTCGAATGAGACTTCATTTCTAAACAATGATTGATAAACTTTAAAATACAAATTCTGGACTATATTTGATTTGTAGTATTTCATTCTCACACCTTTTTGTATGTTTAGAGGTTGATATCCTTTTGTTACTTAATCTTTTTCAACGTAGTTTTTTACTCTACACAGTTTTATCATTTGGATGAACAATGATATTGGTAGTCAGTCACTTCATACTTCATCAAATACCGTGTTTTTTATTCCAGCTTTTATGAAAAGAAGTGTAATGTGAGACTGTGCCTATACTTGTATCCACGAGAGAAGGTTTGATCGACCGTCGTGATCGGTTTGTGGGTTCCACACCACTAGGCACGGCTTCATTCATTCTTCGTGGCTATAAGTATGTCTATAAAACATCGGTAGACGTGATTGTTGTCAACAAAATATACATATTTGAAAAACATTTGTCTTCATATTTTTTTCATTGGTGACGTAGGAAACATGATGACAACACAGCGTTTTGAGAGTATGGTGAATATTTCTGAACAAGGCATCAGTGAAATCATTATTTGATCTCTAAGTCATTATATACAGTCAGATTTTATCCATCTCAACAAAGGATACGTTGAACAGATTCGCTGGGACTGATAACCATTCAACACTCAATATATGAATATATGAATAATATAAAGATATTCAGATGCATTTATTATATCGACTTGCAGATGACAAAACCTGGTTAAAAGAGAATAATTTTGAAGCCAAAAAAAAAGAAAAAGAATAATCGAAGTAATAGATGAAACATAGATTGCAGATTCTTTTCCCCAAACTTTGAATTGTTCAATTTAATATCAGTTCATTATTCAGAGTTTGTTGAAAAATGTACAGTGTAACTTAGTTTTTGTTTACTTTGGGTAAGTCTCCTCTGTACCCCTTCCGAGTGGTACAGAGGTTCCACCTTGATGGTTAATCTATGCCTCAGTTATTTAACAACTACTTAGAGTCAAGTTTACGCTTTGAAAAATGATATAAGCGAGCATTTTATAAAAAGTATGGGGGGTGAATAACAACTTGAATGAAACAATCAACCTGACTGGCGAAACAACAATACATTGAACATTGCCAGTATGATTAAAATAGAACAATTGATTGAACATTTTATTTGAAATTTCAAACGATTTGTGACAACCTTATCACGTTTTAGCACATATATCCTCTCGAAAATATGCCGTCTCAAGAAATTCCAGTCCAATTTCGGTCAATCTTATCAATAATTGATGAAAATCGAAAATATATTTCAAGAATATTATTTCGTCATGAGTATTTTCAATTGTTCTAGTTTTCCATTCTATAGTTTCGATTTGTATACATACATTCGCTAATGTTTATCTATCCTAATAATTTGTATTGGAAGATCACATTCATCGTTTGATTCCGTCTCCTGAACTAACAAATTAAAATTCATAATTTATGTCACTGGAATTGAATTCTCTCATAATAGCGCAAAGCGCAATTATAAATATTGAGGAAAAGAATTTTGTTATATTAGCTTGAAGCTACAATTTTTTGGAACAGCAGTCAGTTACCGTGGCGTCTGTAGTATATAGGCCACAATATTCTATTCTAGAAACCAGACACCCAATGCTAATGAATATTATATTTCACTACACTCACAAAATTAGTATAAATAAACTGTAGCAGTCTCTATGAAACAAGAATTGGAAGTGTTTCCTTACAAAGTTCTACAGGTGGAACGATTCTCACGGTCTGAAGAAATTAACAAAGTTAAAACAGAAACAAAAGAACTGAAACTTGTGAAGATTTTTGTATATTTTGCTAAGCTGATGAGTGAGACGGTAACGACAAATTAATCATAATCCATACAAAACCAGATACACGGATTCTGTGACGGATTCTTAATTTAATCCTAACTAAACTAAATAACATAAAAAGCGCGTGCATGTTCTCCACTATGAGATCCTGAGCAAGAGGATTATTCAAATAGGAGAAGTCTCTAAGAAGAAGGAATATATTCAAATCTGTTAGTAGAGGACAAGTTAATTTCAGAGTTGTGGAAGTTAGTCCTTATATCCGTCAACCATCGGAGAAACTTCACACTATCTATTTATTTACTCAAGTGAACTCAGAAACAACATTTGCGATCGGTTCCGTCGATAGAATCGAGACAAAAGCTTTGAAATCTCAACGGGATTAGAGAGATGGATATTTATTTATTTAGCATTATTGATCATTCTATTTAGAGAGATACAAGTGTATAATATTTATACCGAATAACAACTTTTTGAAATACGATGATTGTAATTGATCTGGTTTGAGGTCTATGCATTTTAAAGGTTGTATCTTGTTGTGTCTTAAAGGTTTGTGCAACAAACAGCAAAAAATTGAAGGGGGCAAAAATTGGGCCGCTCAAAATTGAGGTTCCCAAAATTAAGAACCCCCGGAAATTTAATTCCAGGTAATTCTGGAAATGAAAAGTTGAATAATCGATTTCAATTCTGTACCCACAAATCCGAAATAAAATAATATATAATAAGAAATACCAACTCAAAGATATGTTAAATGTTGGTGGAGGTGCCGGGTTTTGTAGCATGTCAAACCCGTAGTTCCATCATATCTAGAGAATATTTCATTTTCATCTCGTAGTGTTGGTATACATACAACATAACATTTTCAATTCGAATATTGTATTTCGAACTCAAGCTCAGAATAAGGATAACTCACAATACCAATGTAAAATGAGAATGGAAAACATGAAAATAGCATTACCAATGTATATAGGCCTACATGACAACAAGATGCACATTCACTGTCTCTGTGCTGTGTAGTTCATAAATGTAGAACAAACACATTCAATTTAATTGGATCTCTTTTATCTATATTTTTCTCTCTCTCTCACCCTGTGAACAACCATTATCTATTTTATTTTTGTAACAAAACTTCACACATATAACAAGAAACAGTTTCTGCTCGGCTGGTGAGAATTGAATTTATTACATACATCCAAGACGCGTTACATTCATTCGCATCACAACTGTAGCTATAACATCTTATGTGAACACTACTACGTCACGACTTTTGTATCTAAACGGGGCTCTGTAGCTGATATCAGATTGTAAAAAAAGTTGCGTCCAACATTTCCTATAGCAGACTTTCAATACGAGAGAAAATACCAAACGGTAGAAGTTCGACCAGTTTCCAAACCATTCCGATATTAAGTGCAACCGTCTCTCGTTTTTCTTAGAAAGAGAGGATAAGGAAGTAGGTGGTCTGGTCAAAAAACTGACAGTAGGAGTTAGTGACCCACTTCTACCCTCGACTTGGAAGTAATATTCTGAACAACCTTACGTCGAGGCTATAAAGATGTTTTGAAGTTCTCCTGAGAGACGAAGCGAGGAGTGTTGATATTTGCCAAGGATCACGAACTATGTTATATAACGTGCGTATAGCTGGGAGTCAAATTCACATAAAAACTATATCATAAGTTTATATTAAGAAGTGAATATAAAAATAAATACAAAATGCCATTAAAAAGTATTGATAGTAGGTAGAATCAAATTTATGGCTGTTTTTTATAACCGTTCATTTTATAATTTGGTTTCCTCCTACGAATTTTTGATGTTTTGGAGGGTGAGGGAGGAAATGAGGATAGAAATAGGTGAAATATTTACATTATTCACTCATTTCAGGTCCATGCAATGTATACGTGTAGATGTGCACATACCATAATATACCAGTGATGTTTTGTAGGTATTTTATTGATACGTTATGTTCTGTGAATAGATTAGACACTAGATAGATTCTAGTGAATAGATAGATTCTCAATTAGACACTTTCCTGTTCCGAACATGCCGTAAGTCTGAGGGTTTCAAGTCTTCGTGGCGTCGGTTTGAGTGTGTATAGCCACTGGATAAGTGTGATCATTAGCAGTGGTTAGCAGTTATTGTTGATTTGGTTAATAATCACAGAATAACATCGTATTCGGACCGTTCATTTTGTCTCACTGTTCCCTTTTTAAACCCACTTTGTTAGAATTAGCTGTATTTTTTTTAAAGTGGCACTCCATACTTTCTTCCCCCATGGGTCACAATTGTTGAGCTTGCCCCCATCCATTTTTCAAAGTGTTCCGACGCCCCTGTATATATATATATATATATATATATATATATATATATATATATATATATATATATATATATACTGTCCATAATACATCTGTCAACCCAGATTATACTTGTCACTCTAGAAATTAATTTCTGTTCCACTCTACGTATTCACTGCTCTCAGTCTATACTGTATTATATCCCTAATATAAACTATGAAATGGGTGCAGATGCAGATCATGTAGCAATCGAAATAGGGTCATATTATTAAGCCATGGGAATGAAATCGCTCTATAGAATTTGTGAAATGTGAATCTATAAATTATATACAAATGTTGCACACACACATGTTTCAGTTATCATTACACCAAAGGTGAGCTATAACAGTGAGTCATTGGTGTTTTTATCAACCCAATCGATGATTGTTATTAAGTGACATCAATTCGAAATCATAAGATTTATATTATTCTACTGTTTCAAAAACATTAATTATGGAGAAGTAAAATCCAATCATTGTATACACATATGCAGAGTTGATAATGGCCCTATAGTTAGTGGTTCTAACGATAATACATTGTTATATCGAACAATGCAGACCGAGCGTTCATTCGCACATTCCCTAAAATCATGACGCGATATCAGATTAATAACATTCTATTGTCTGATTCAATTGGATGAACGAATTGTTGATTACATTGTGATGTACGTTTTGTTAAGTTCATAAATTTAGAAATTATTGTATGACCATTAATATTAATAACTATCTGAAATATATATAGTATCAAAAATGATTGGTGAAATTGCTGTTCATATTTGAGATTATTACATTCACATTTTTAACGTTATGTTATCGAACATGCAGTCCATTTAGATAGGCTAATTGATGCACACTAATTTTATGTCTAGGAGTAATTCTGAATAATTATTCAATTGTTCAATAATTGTTCGAAAGGCTTTCAATACCGTTATTGAAGTTGTATTTCGAATACGTTTTCATGATCCTTAATAATATTGGATCATGTACCTTGTTTGGATGAACGAAATATTTAGTACTTGAGCGAAATTAAAACTAGACTTTTTCAAGCTTCTTGATTGATCAAACGGTTCATAAACGTGGCGTACATCTATACCAAGTTGGATTAACTAAGACGTGTATTATCTAGGATTAACTACACTTCGGATTAAAGTTGTTTAACAGCTTGGATATCAAAAATGTTCTTTACTTCACTCATCTTAGATAGAACACTATTATCACACTCACATCCAAAAATTAATCAAGTCGTCTAACTAGGAATAATTATGATGAAAGCTTAGGTACCCATATTTAATTACTGCATCTTTAAGGATTCAGCACTTCTGAGAGATGGAGCGTACATAAGTATATAGTATACTATATAGTATATATATACTATATAGTATAAATATAAGTATACACTATGTATAGGGCATATTGTATAGGGCAGGAGCGGTCGTTAGAACTAACGCTACTACGACCTTAATCTTTCAATAATACCTATAGGCTCTACTTCTTTCTGAAATCTACACATTCAATCAACAACTTACGAGTATATCAGGTTTTCATTGTGATAATGGCAATGGTCACAAAACTCGACTGCCTCTTGTCAGAGAAACAGCAAGGGTATTTATGTATACGTAAACCGCAAGGCAAGTTGAAAGTATCAACAACCGACAACGAGCTACGAAGATGAAGACAAAGTGTAGACCGATCGGCTCACTGAAGCAGCTAACCTTAATCCCAGTGACCCATGAACCTGTCACATGCACACCGACCTGCCGGTAACTTATTGCTAATAATAACGCTTTATCCACATATTACAAGCTAGACAACTTGATAAATTGTTGTAAGGGGTTGAACAATCCACTTCTAGGGGAATTAAAAAATGGAGACATTTCAGTTTGAGATCTTGACGTCGATTTCGTGTTTCAGAATAAAAGTTGGTTGTATTATGTGGTAAGGGAAAAAGGTAATACACAATGATAGTTTAGCTGTTTGTTAGCGTCAACTTATTGAAACCGACAAACTGTTCTTTTTTTCTTTTGAAATATGGTAGTATATGACAATTCCACTTCCAGACAATACTAGAGTTAAATGTCATAGAAATACAATAATATTACAGTTTGACGTGTATTGAGTGTTCTTTCACAATGCGCAATACGGAAATAAGTGACATACTTTTCAGTCCGTAAGGTATAGGGTATATATATGTATGATTCCTGATGTACTTTATTGCGTTCATGTTTTTCATAATATTGAGCAGGGACTGTAAATCGGGCGAAACAGAAAATATCGAATTACAAAGAGTGTAATTTGAACGTAGCAAATATTTTCCTACGAATAAGAAGAACAACAAAAAAGAAACTGAAATCTTTGCATGTTTTATAACGAAACCCAAACTGAGTTTTTTTCAATGTTGTAGAACAAGACCGACACCAAAAACGGTTCCGCTCTCAGTTCCCAATATCATAACATTTGTCGCTCGGTGATCGGCTGAAGAAGACTGGAAAATATGTTTCAGTTTAAAATTATTCGTCAAGACTGTACTGAACGCTGATATTATATCAGTTGATTTGATTGCTGTGGATTCTTGTCCAACGTCAAACAATGGTCTTTCCATACTTTTCTATACAGCTGGGTCCAATTGTTATTTTGATAATTCGACTCACAATATGTTTTCTTAACTTCATAATCAGACAAATTGTGCTTAACCTACACAAGATTACATTCACTGATGATTTTAACTTATTTTACAAAATATCATATTAATCTGTATGAGACGAACACAGTTATCTGAGGAAGTTTTCACGCAGAGGTGCTATTACAGATTATGAATGATCATGAAACATTTCCGGTACAAGACGATAAATAGAAATATGTCAGGAGATAAAGTTCATCACAGAAAATGCTCATGAATGAAATTAGTGAAGAACCATGCGGGATACTCAGATGTGCATTGTAGTAAATCCAGATATTTTGCGAACTATTTGTTCATCTCTTTCAATAATCGTGGTTCATATTGATTGAAATATACCCTAATTCTGATAGTTATTATTATAAATATATATATTTTTTGTTAACATCGAAACTTGATACAAAATCATTGTTCCCCTATTAAGGCTGAGGATGAAAGTAGGATCGTTTCAACGGGGCATCACAATTGCGATCTTATTATAGATCTGAAGTATAAGAAGTCGATGCAATGGAGAAATTATCCAATGAAAAGACGCTATACGATAGCTTGTGGAAGCTGAAGACGTTAAACTGTGTTGTGTCACCCCTTAATCATCATGATTAACACGTACAGAAAAAAAAAAAAGAACCTATACGAACAATGAAAAATAGCACCATGGTATTTCGAGTGTTATACATACTCTAAATATAGAAATACAACATATTACATAACATAAATATACTCTTGCATAAGGTAAACACTAAACTAATATTCATCTGCGGGTGTTATACATTTCCAGCAACTGTAGAACTTTGTTCAATAACAAACTAGTTCGTATTTTGTAAGACACTCTATACAGAATATGAACCAGTATTTCTCTTTATTATGCTAGCAGTGTTCGGTCAACATAGCGCATACTTCACGCTAACTTTTGTGTGTTAAGTTAGCATCTGTGGCACTCCATTGCGGGTTGTCCAGTTCGGCGGCCAGTTGTTGGACCAAAAGATGAACACATTGGAGTGTTGGCGAAAGGGGGTTGGTGAGAGAGGGAAAGAGGAAGCAGCACCTGAGTCCAGGCGCAATCCCTGGAGGATTTACAAGTAATATCCTAGATAAAGATAGGACTGTGTATGATCTATGACTAAGCAAACTATACACGTTAATCCATGGTAAAAGATGGGCGAAACATATTGTGGCCTGTATTATGTAGCATTCTTGACCAATCGAAACAGAAACTTGAAAGAACTAGAGTGTGATGTGGATCCCAATATATATATATATATATATATATATATATATATATATATATATATATATATATATATATATATATATATATATATATATATACATAGAGAGTGAGAGAGAGGGTAATAGTATGCAGACAAGATTCCACACGACATCTTTGTAATCAATATTTATGGTCGTATTACAATTTACATACCTATGTTGAATACTAAACCTTGCAATTCTATGAGATTATTGTTGATGTCACTGTTTAAACAAGAACACAAGATGAATTATTCCAAGTTTCGAAAGGCGGAATATTAGGCGTTGATGGATGGATGGATGTACTGGAACATTCAATTAGATGAGCGTAACGAAGATTTCCATCCCACATACTGAACAAAAATCGGGATTCATTTATTTTTAATCATGCCCTCTGAATGATATCTTACAGAAATTATTAAAACCATAACTAAGTACAACTGTTTACATAGCTCAGCGCTACTGCGTCTGATTACCATTCTGGGATCGATTTCTGTCCAATTCTATTCAAATGCTATTGGCCAACAATTATTGGGTTAATTGATTTTTTTCTTTTTTTTTCTTTTTATTCATCTACCGATGCCGATGTTGTTATAGAGAGCGATATTAGGATTATTCTTCATTATGAATCGTATTGATCTACTGAAACATGACTGTATCCGGTTCTATTAATCTATTCCTGTTGTCAGTCGTCGTCATAGACCGACTGAAACATGAATTTCGAAATGTTATCAATATATATATATATATATATATATATATATATATATATATATATATATATATATATATATATATATATATATATATATATATATATATATATATATATATATATATATATGTCTGTGTCCATGCAAACACTATAGGTATAAATACCAACAAATATATATATAAATCTAAATGTATCTGACATAATATATACGTGATTGAAAAAAACAGCCATCATCGCGGCATTAGTATTACAACCAAGAATAAAAACGAAACAAAATAACTAACTACCATACGTATCCATTAGTTTCGTTAGTAACTCGTTATACAGAATCCAGTATTTGCGTTTCACATTTATCCCGCTCTCATACACAGTAATTGCAAACCATCTCAAACAACCGAGCATTGCAAAACCCTTAGCAAAACCAACTATCTGAACACAAATACTCTGTGAAAACAGCCTTGGGACAAAGTCCCGACTTTTCACACATCAAACACGTCAGCAGTAAAGATATGATATGATAAAATGAGGAAGTATTATACCACAAGTTCAAGATGATATGACAAAGTACCAACTGCACAACACCTCAACTATCCTGAAAATCAGTTACACTAAACACTATCTGTCCTAGACTTCTCCTACTTGATCATTCTCTACAGAAGTTGAAATTAAGGCAAGTATATGTCTCCCTTTCACAAAATAATGTTATTCGACAAAAGTAATTTTGAGCCAATTGATAACAATTTGGTAACAATTTGTAAAGGGGTGATGACAAATCCCACTCCTACTTTACCTTCTGTGGACGTTACTCAAAAAGTAGTAGTTTGACAGTTGAGTTTCAGTAGAGATTGATATCAGGAGAGTCGGTCAGTTCTTGGACGGACGAGTTTTAGGGCGGTTGATTTTTAGTACAGTACTAAAAAATCATTCGAAATTCATTTTTCATTTTAGTACAATCATTCCCTCGAAATGAATGATTTACATTATGCTCGACACTTTCAGTGTTGGTGTCTCGGTCCAGTAAATAATATCTATCAAATAGCTACTTTCCATTCAAACATAGTATTATAGTTTAATATTTTTATCTAAAGAATAATCACAGCAAATGTTCACAGCATTTTATGGTTAGCTCATTATAGGTGTTGGCTGATTCACTTCGTTATACTTCGCGTGAATTATAATCAAACTCATTGCCAAACAAGTTCATTCGATCAAAAACACTCAAATCACATTCAAGCTCTTCACATTTGAGTTGCTTAAAAATGAGATTTTGGCAAATTATCATTATCTGAATCTTATCCTGTGACATATTGATTTCATAGCTTTTGAAGCTAACATTTTGTGATTACATACTGTAATATTTTCCTGTCAGGAATTATTTTTCCCCAGAGAACGAGGAACTAACGACTTCAACCTCAGTACTAACGTCGACATTGGACACCGTACACTATACACTCTGCATTTCCATCTTATTGTACAGTGTGAATATTGTCACTCGATACAGTGACGTGAATACTATGGCGGCTACATGGGTATCATGATGTTGAACAGGAAATAACGCCCACAGCTATAACATTTACAAGGCACGTCATTAAATATAATTCTGAGAGGGAATATATTTGCACTAGGCCTATATTGATTATACGACACTGTTTGTATTACTTTTATCATAATTTATAAATTTATATAATACTTCAATACATTGTTTCCATTGTATGAGTATGAGAATTTGAAACATTTTTGAAATGAATAGATACATTAAAAAAACATAGTGTCCTCAAAAATTTCGAATATTCCATCATGAATAAATTATAGCAAAAGTTGAAGATTTTCATTAAAGACCAACCCGGCACCTCCACCAATCTATATTTATTTCTTGGTATTTTACAAGAGATCACTCAATATATTTAATTGATGTGAACATATTTATGTGATGGTGATTAAGTATTGAGCTAGTGGCATGCATTAGCAAGTAATTAACGGTGTGAAAGGGCAGAAATCACCCATCAGATCATATCACTGAAAAGGTTAAAATCACTTGCAAAGCCATGGTGAATATATATGTGTGTGTATATATATATATATATATATATATATATATATATATATATATATATAAATATATATATATATATATATATATATATATATATATATATATATATATATATATATATATATATATATATATATATATATATATATATATATATATATATATATATATATATATATATATATATATATATATAACTAATAGAGTTTATTGCCACACCTATTGCCACAAGAAAGTAGTTATGATTATTTTCTTCTAAAGAAGTGAATAATCCAAAGATTGCAATTCTAGACAGCATCTATAAAATCTTGTTCCAAGTGTAGAACGATAAACTGTACATAAGAGATAAACATCTCACGAGGAGATTAAATATACTATAAACTGATGTCTGAGATCAAAAGGAAGCGTCATAAACTGCGTGAAATAGTGACGTGTCTATCTATCAAGGATCATGACGTCACACTACATCGCGTGAATCAAACAGATAACGGCAATCATTATTCGAGATCACAGTTCGAGCAATATAACGCAGGTTTAAACTGTCGTCGTATAAATGTTACCGCTTTTCACTACACGCCGTATGTACACGAGGCCATCATGACAGGAACTGCTTCTGATACGAGGCCTAGGCCCACGAGGTCCGGGCCTGGAAGCCTGGAAGCCACACGCTCCAAAGTATCGGAAAACAGAGAGCATTTTCTTAACATTCCAGAAAACAGTAGACTTCAATACAATTGTATGCACGAAATAAGAATAATTCGTCTACGAAATTACAGAACAAATCTGACATTCTCATCTGCATAACTGTTCTATCTTGAGAATCAATAATTTCCAGGACAAGATTCATGATTGGAAATGCAACTACCTATTTCGGAAGTGTTAAATGTTCGAAGCTGAATCGAGTTTCCTCAATAATTGGCGAAGGTTTTACGATTGTTAACTTGTTGTACGTGTATTCTCGAAAGATGAAGTCTTGAACTACCCTTGAGGTATTGGTGTGGTATTGTCGACGGTCGTTCGGAACCGTCTTTTTTCGTGGATACAAGTATAGATGACCTTCTTCCGTGTATATTAGTATACTTCTTGTTTGTAATATGTTTCAACATGTAGCTTCTATTGGATACGGCAAATGAGTCCGCTGGTGAGTTAATCATGAACCCCGAAATGGACTTAATTCGACGACGAAGGTTGAAGTTGGTTGAACAATCATTTCGAATATATATATATATATATATATATATATATATATATATATATATATATATATATATATATATATAGAGAGAGAGAGAGAGATACATATACATATGCATGCATATACATACAGAGTATAGCAGTAAGTCTACAGAGGCGATCGAATTTAATCTGCTTTAATCTCTATACGCACTTAAATCTGCTGACACAGTTCGGTAGTATATGTACAGCAAATAGCACACCCATCCATCCACTCCAGAAGCATTAAAAACTTGACTTGCATTATAAATAAAATACTGACATACTTGATATCCACTGGAACTCTTCTGATGAAATATAAACAAGTGAATGTATATCTGTTGAAACATCTATATAGGATGTAGCTGAACAAACTCAAGCTACGTTTTGTGCTTTCATATTTTAAATGTTTATTATGGTAATACTGTAAAAATGCCAATATTGTTTTACGCGGTTGAAAGAATGCACCTCTTCCCCTCCCTTCTCTCTCTCTCTATCTCTCTCTCTCTCTCTCTCTCTCTCTCTCTCTCTCTCTCTCTCTCTCTCTCTAGGGCATTTTCGTCTTTCTGTACTCCCCCCGCGAAATGAACAAACGAGCTTCACTAAAAATTGTCTTTTTTTACTGACAGAAATTAATTGCATAAGTTCACAAAAACAGGCCGGATTAATTAAAGAGTTTTAAAAGCAGACCGCTGTTCATAATATTCAGATAAAATTTAATCCCAAATTGAAGCGATAAAAGCACAATACAAAGAAGAACTCATCGTGAGCAGGCCTTTCGAATATAATATTTCATATACAAAATAATATATAGTGTTGTGGAGTTTCAGTTTCAACTCAAAAGATGGCGGTGGAGACTCAGATTCTCTGAGTCAGAGCTGGACCCCTATTCCTGAGATAAATGAGATGTGAGAAAAATCAGTGAGAAAACTATCTCATATGATAATGACATATTTTATGCCATATTTTATTTGAGATACTCGTTTTCTCACTCATTTTTATTTTTCTCACATCTCATTTATCGCAGGAAACTATCTCATATAATAAAGGCACATTTCATCCCATATTTTATGTGAGATACTCGTTTTCTCACTCATTTTTATTCTCTCACATCTCATTTATCTCAGGAATAGGGGTCCAGACTTAGAGTCTGCTACGAGTGTGAGCTTTCCGTGGCCCTTAAAAGTCAAAATTCAGTGGGCAGGTCGGACTTTAAATTATAATCAAGAATACATGTTTTTGGTAAACAGGCGAGTATGTTTTGCCCAATTCGCATGAGTCCTGTTGAAGTTAGGAGGTTACGAACTTTTACATTTTTTTTCAATTTTAAGCTCATCCGGGCTATATTTTAACTTTTTTGGAGTAAGAATTGGTTTAGTCGGGGGTGTGAGTGCGTTTAGAATGTGTACAGCAAACAAATCTGAAGGCTTTAATGTCAAAGCTCATGACAGTCGACGCTCATGACATTAGTTTTTGGGAATCAAAGTGATTTTGGTTTACTTTTGTGTGTGAAGAAATGAGCTAGATTCACATCAGTACAGAGTTTCCTATGAAAAAACACGTAAATAACTTGAATCGTGTTCTACTTGGTGAACGGCTTGTTTCACAATAAAAACGCGGGTCATTTATTATGGTTTATAACAATACACTCTTTAATTATTGTAATCTGCAATATTTGATGTTATTGTTCGTAAAATTGAATGATTTCATTTATCTTGACATTTATTGAACTCGTATGTATTTTTCAATATCAATATTCACTATATTTTCTGATATTTTCATTTTTATTTCACTCACAATTTGGTAAAATAATGGCCATTCTGATAATAATAAATCATCGAACGTTAGAGAGTTTTTCAAGTTCATCATGAGAAGATAAAGGAAACAGCAAATCAATATAAACATAAAGCAATCAGTGAAATTGTATAATTCATAAACTGTGTCACAATACAGCTTTGTCATCATCGACTGACTACTAATGTTCGACTGTTCATTAGAATGTTTTATAAATTCGAACAGAATCAAAAACGATCTGAACGTTTCTCAAGACTATATCAAGATCACAGAGAATATCGAGAAAGCTGATACAATTCTTTCAATCACTGAAGAGATAGTATTTATCTCGAATGCTATCGCACTAGTTTCACAATAGGGATACAGCAATGAAAGGCGAGCTCATTTCTAAAGTGATAATTGGGACATTTATTTGTGAGTTCGTGATTCACGATCCAGTTTCTATAGAGACATTAGAAAATACGGTCATTATCAACACAACATCGCTTCTAGACGTCGCGACGCTTCCTCCATTACTGTCCGTATGATTAAACGTCGAAATCGCCTATGACGGAGATTATACTTGCATGGCTTTTAAGCTTCTACCTAATGTATAATTTCTATGACTTACCTACACGTAACGGAGATTTGATCCTATAATTGAATTACTAGTAATTCACTGTATTTCGATGAGCTCAGTTCAGATATTAATCTCATTTGACCCGTGTTTGACTCTCACATATACGGTACAATAATTCACAAGTCAATTCATTTGTAGCTATTGGTGGAGGTGCCGGAGTTTTTATAATCTAGATTTGAGTATTCTATCAACACCTGGCTTGACGAAACCTAACCTACCCTGACGAAAAAATACCACCAATAATCACAGTTTCATCAGGCATCGATGATGCTTTACTTCAACATTTACTCTATAATTGGTTACAAAATATATGATCTAAGATGCTTGATAGAAATGATAACGCAAATATACAATAAATATACTTCTAAGAGCAATTCGTTTCAGAACAATAAACATAACTTGACTGTAAATATGAAGAATGTATTCCATAGTTTCATAGATTGGTTATATTTTATCAGTTGATAGGAAATTAGCATACGAGTTACTCGCTACACCAAACCACTCTAAAAATGGTAGCATGTACAGTACGTACCATGTGAAATATCAATAAATTGTATTGATATTATCGGCGTTTTTCCGTGACATGGAAAATCCATCTACTTATCGCATACAAGTCCAATACTCCCCCGAGCCAATCCGCTTGCGACCAGACAAACCAATTCACTAAGTCCACACAGACATTTTAATGAATCTATAATCCATCCTATCAGGAAAACTTCATACGAAACATGGCTCTTGATATCGATTGAAATGATAAATAATTACGTATTTTGTAACGTGGACTTGATGCAGAATCGATAGATGGTCCGTTATATATTTATTGCTGCTGTGATTTTGTCACACCCCGAATAGTAGACTAACGTATTTGACCTATATATTATATTATCCAATCTAAATATATTAAATATGATATATAATATTCAATATAATATTTTGGAAATATCCAATCAATATATATTATACAATCCAATCTAAATTAACTGATCGAGAGCACTTGGGAGTCAACTGAGAGAAATAATAGCTTTTATGATCAATTCGGTACTTTTTGATACTTTGATAACGAATTGTTTCACGGAAGATATTATGATTATTAACAACATAAATAACTAACTTTCAATACCTTCAAGTTGGTATACACATCAGACACTATTCATTTCAATTATATCGTTCAAATAATATCGAGGAAGGCATACAAGATGAACATTAGCCGTATCAGCCATTAAAAGTAAAAACGGAATGGGCACTTGAATTGAAATATGGCCGGCGAAATGTCACAAATGTCATACAACTCACAACAATGGCAAATGTTTGATACAATTCATTGTTGTACTTTATTCGCGTTTTTTCCACTAAATTTGTGTAACGTTTTCTGTTGAACTCTTAATGCTGAATACATGTGAAAATATTGAAATACAAGATGGAATTTTGATGACATTTAATTTGAAGTTATTAATAGATATTTGTTTATTTATAGCATTGACATTTTTATACCTCATGCGGTTCTTGTGGTTTTCATCAGTAAACTGATTGTTACGCAAAATATACTCTCATGTTTTCCCACTCCATTTTTTTAAAACTAGTATTCACGGAAAAATAAGGTCGTCAACCTCCCCTTCCCCAAATAAATGATATAATACGAATATAATTATTACATTCATATCTAATGTCAATTTCAGCGCATTACGATTTTTCAGGGCGAGATTTGCGACAAGAAACGTGACTGCATCTTTTGAATAATTAATTTCTCAAGAATGCAGTGAGATTAGGTGATAGTTACCAAAGTGTTTCCCAATTAAAGTTGGTACACGACCTTTAGCTTTCGGGGATACAAGTATAGATTCTGCCCGTATTGTTATGCACGGTACTGTAGTCTCGTTCCATTCTTATACAAACAATAGATACGGGAACCATAAGTCAGTAAATACAATTAGTCAATTAGACAGCATCAATTCGTAGGTGGCAATACCATTGTGAATTATGATTAATTTATAAATAAATGTATGTAATTAATCACTGCAAAACTCATTCGTACGGTTAATACCACAAAATTAATTGATGATTTAGGTTTTAGACTTCCCCCAAATTAAAACAATATCACAGTTCCTAGCATGCACAAGGTACAGAGATATCAGATTCACGAAATAGTTGAATGAATTTCCATAAAGATTTTCATTTTTATCCAATACCTGGTCTTGTAAATTTTGACAGGTCTACTATGACAATATGTGAAACAATCCTCACTCAGTTTGATATGATCCAGAATAATGGACATATTTTATATGGCTCTACATAATCCATGTGTACTGAGTTATAATTCTAACAAATTATACAAATATTGTATCTCTATCATCCCGTCTATGAAACCAAAATTTTCAATACTAACGTGTGTTTAAAAATATATTTGCTACACCATAAATAGTACGAATCTGATACTGGTAGATCAGTTGCTAGCGCACTGAACCGTCATTCAGGAGACCGAATTTCGATTCCCACCATGGTTCACCTATGTCATTGAGAGAGTTCTCTGATAGCAGGCCACGACCTCTTTCTTCCTATTTTTAAGATGACCTGATAAAATAATCTAATACAATAATCTGTCATATTCTGATGATGATTATTGCTTTTTGCTTATCGACCCCACCAACGGCTAGGTTATACAGGGCTACGAATGAGCAGGAGATTAGGGAACAATGAAGTGATGATAATTTTCAATTCAATTCAATTCAAACCAATTTTTATTCTCTCTCATCAATACATAATAAAACACAGACAAAAGTGAAAAATATTGATGAATAGATAGAAGCCCGCATAAGTGAAGGTAGGTGAAAGGACGTTCACAAAAGCTCATGCTTTGTGAGGGACTCGAACCCACGCTTAACGGTGACTTCAGTTTCTGAAACGTGCCTCAGCTGATTGAGCTACAGAGGGCAGCAGTCATATTATCTTTATGTCACAACATTCATAATTTTCTAGCATTATAGATATCATATATCATCAGAGCACGCAGTTGAATAAAATACAAAATGTAAATTAAATCTGAATAAATAAAAATGTGAATAAAAAGGAGACAATACGTTTACAATGATGTATACTGAATATCAGTGTCTATAAAATCAAATTATAGAATAGTCATGCTCGTTTTCACCGATGCAATAACTAATATTCGCTTATAAGTTTTTTCAAACTTTTTTGTAAGCAATTCCAACTCATGCATTACAATTTGTCGATCGATTTTTCAATATCATCTGCCTCACTATATTTCTCGCCTGCACGTATGTGCAGAGACGCTTCTTCCCAGGACCATAATAGATTATCGTGGCACCAGCGTATTCATCACCACAGGAAGTAATAAGCACAAGGAATTTGAAAGTTGTGACAACAAAAATATTATCGAAATATTATTGATATTATCGAGTTTTTGCTGAAAGACGACATTCTGCTTCCAAAGTTTATCTAGTTGTACTGTAATATGAATAAGAAGAAATGAATTGAAGATATATATCATGAAGGTCGAGTATTTTCAGTATCAATTCATAAAATAGGCTACGCAGTACGACATTTCTGATGATAATCTCTGATGTAGTACAAAAGTTTATTTCTAACAATGTCTATCTACAATGCGTGAAGGGATCAGATTGACTTCTCATTTATTAATTGATATTTTAATAATAATATCCCATGAATATTGTTGTATTGTTGATTACTGTGGATATAATTAATATTCAGTAACTCAATATTCAGTAACTCACATGAATACAGATTTTATCAGAAATACTGAATAATTGTAGGTCATATTTGATTTCTGATTATATATTTATGAGTGATTTTGATATTTCTCAATTTATTTTAGGTGTGGTCACTTTTTACCTTTCCACGGAATAAGAAATTGTATCAAGTTCATTTTGAAATATGAAAAACACGAATAAACGGAACATAAGGCCTACCTAATAGCAATTTGTTTCTCAAAACACAAAACAAAACTTATAAAATTCACATATATTTTTAATAGATATTTCAAGTATGCAATATAATAGCAATATCATTGAAATGACTATATTTTCCATGAAATACCTCGTGTTTAAAACTGTGCCCACTTGAAATCATTTTAAAATAAACTTCACGAATAATATACCTAAATCAAGAATAGTTCTATTCATTTGTACAGTAAGCTGAATTCCCTCAAGAATTAGTTTCCTCGCAGAGCCAACCACCTTTCTAGGTAAGAGTAGTGTGTTCCGTTCTAAGATTAAGAGAGCAATCTATTTCTGTTTAATTATTTCCTCTCTGGCAGTAAAATATTCGATTTATCATCCATGCATTCTCCAATTCATTCACGAAAACCACGAAGAAGACATAAATATTTCTAAAGATCAGCAACGTGATAATCTACAGTATTCAAATATGTCATGAATGAATCAAGAACCTTGCTTCAGCAGGAAAGAGTGAGAGTTATGTCGTCCTAATAATTAGACTGAAGATAAGAGAGGGAAGATATAAGCTGATTGAGGTGTGTTGATCTAATGATAAAGTGTGGAAGACAAATTGACAAGCGCATGTCACTGAACTATAATGAAAATCCACGATATAAGCAGAGCAACCTGAAACTGGTTTGGTTGAACCATATACAATGGTATGGTCACAATTTTACTCTATTAAGTTTTGATTGTAATGAATAAATATTGTTGGGTAATGTTATAAGATAGAGAACTTTCTCGAGCTAGTCTGCATGCCTTCAAGCAACTGCTTCAAGAGCCTAGAGTGTCAATATAAATTTCATTTAATTGTTGTAATTCTTTATTTAATTGTTGTTATATTTTATTTTTTGAAAAAAATAGTTTCACACACGTACAAAATTGTAGTTAAATATGCGTACTGAACCCTGTATGTGATTGACCACGCGGTTGTCATCTTCTTAAAAGTTCATCATCTCATCACTAATTTGATGTTTACTTAATTATCTTAGCTGGAAAAGCTAGGTGGGCCTAGGTTAGGTGAAAGAGCAGGGTTTACGTCAATATATACATTTTTGATAAAATACACGTACGTTGTTAATCAAGCGAACAATTGTATTCCGGTTGATTTTCAGCAGTCAATTTATTGCCAAGTTGCGCTTCATCATTTTATTCTGTTTCTGACCATGTGTGAATTTAAACCAACTCTTCAAGTAAGTCCATCAAGTGATGAAAAAGTTGAAACGAAGAGACATTCCATATTTTCGCTTCGCTCTTGTGGTTTGGATCAATATATTGATATCCTAGGCCGTGTTTGACTGAGAATAGAGGGTCAATTTATCAGAATATTCTACATTGTATAAGTATTGATTTGCTTTCAACGCTTTTTCATATCAATTTATAAAACTCAGCTCGTATTCCAGAGACGTTATTCTCGTCGCATCCACGGTGACAATTTCCTTTCATAGCGAATGAATTTCAGATCATATTTTAACTTGATATTATAAGTGAAATTATGTTAGACAGTCTGGATGTATTTATAATTCAAAACCTAAAGTCTTAATTGTTTTGGTACTCGAGTTCCGTTTCTAGTTCTTTTTAACAACCAAAATTACTTTTTAATTTTATATCGGAAGACAAAGTTGTACAACCGCTAATTGAAAGTTTTTGAAAAAAGAGTTTTTTTTAACGGTTAACTTTGGAAGTACGCTCCGAAAATCTCGACTCACAGAAACAAACGAGTTTCTAGAATGCTATGACTCAAGTGTAAAACATAAGAGAAGCTTGCCAGGAAGTCGGCAAGCATCCAAATTGCCCTTTGACCTTATGAATCTCAGCCAAAGTATAGCATTTCTAGACGTTACTGTATACCGTCAGTCTATTGGTTACAAGCACAAAAGAAATGAATAAAGTTCGTGCAATCGTTACAGTACTTGTGAGAGTAAAACACAAGTATACACATCTATTTTATTTTATACAGAGATAACGACTCGAGTGTAAGACTCTAATGATGCCTAAGATCTGTTGGCTTGGGTGAAGGATGAAGAATGAGAAAAGAGGTTTTTTATTAGGTTTTAGGGATAGATAGACACAACCGACATCGGTCGTGAAGGGAACCACGAAAAATGTCAGACAGTGTGGTCCAACGTACTAGTTATCTAACACCTATCTACTGAATAATTGTTCAGTGTGCTAGTTTAATTATCACCCGTCTCAGTAAGAACCGTAGCAACACTGTGAACTACATGCAACGTAGAACACAATGTTCATGATGATGTGAGAAAGAGATGGAATGATGTCCACGAAAGAAAGAGGTTTTCTATCAACGAAACGGACCCAAATAGCTCCGTTATTTGCGTTTATCATTCCTAGTTATTTTGATAACCATCAGGACGAGATTTACAATCAGAAACAATGAAAAATCTTCCGAAAACGTTCATGTTCCAAGCTGCATTGAGTTTCTCAACAATTGTCGAAGGTTCCATTTGTTCAGTTTACGACCATCTTAATTTTTCTCTCATATATGATGGAGTATTGGCATTGTCTTATCAACACTGAGACTATTGGTAGTTGTTTGCACGCTGAACCGTCAATCAGGAAACCGGGATTCAATTAACTTCATAATCTAATATCCTGAATATAGTTTTTCCTGGTTCTCCCAGTCGTTAAATTAAAGCGTGAACTAGAGAATGGTTCCATAATGTCGGGCTTTGACAGTCACCTATAATCCAGTCAATCTAAGCCAAAAAGAGACGTAGCCTCAAACAAAGTGTAACAGAAATGTTTTTCAGTGAACTTTGATTGCCTCAGTATTTCAAACTGAATTTAAAAAAGTTTGCTCAAATCGGAGCAGCCATTTTGTTTTTAATCGAAAATCCATTCCATTTCCAAACTCTATACTAAAATTACTAGAGAATGTTTCACACAATATAAAAAAATAATGAGAATAATCAGATGAAAATTGCTACGATTTAGTGATTAAATTCCAATTAATGCCAACTATTATTAACCACATCGAGTGAACAAAGCTCAGTAGTTAAAAATGTAAACTCAACGAAATCTCATTGAAATCATTGTAAAGTTTGATCGAATTGAGGTGGCCATGGCGGCTCCGATTTAAACAAACATTTTTTACTTCAGTTTGAGATACTGGGGCAATCACTGGAAAAATTTTCTGTTACAATTTGTTCGAGGCTAAATCTTAGTTTGACTGGAGTATAGTCCGTGACCATCTATCCACCACTGCTTACCCAGTGTTGATGTGAAATTTCGTTCCCCGACAATCACGATTTGGAGTTCGCTCATGGGAAATATAATGTTAAGACGATGGTTAATTTTTGTTTCTGCCTCCGTACAGGAACGATTCCACAAGGAGATGAGTTCAACGACGAAATGTTCGTCTCGTCAATACCTATCTGCTGGTACTAATCGGGTCTCGATCCGACTCGCCGTTCTACCGTTATCGCTCTTGACCTAAGTTAGGCCATTGATTTTTGCAACTTTGGTCGATCGCGGTTTGGCGCTCGCGAGAGAGCCTGACATCAGATCCAGACGCAACTGGCACCATGGCACCATGTAGTCCGTGACCATCTATCCACCACTGCTTACCCAGTGTCGATATAAAATTTCGTTCCCCGACAATCACGATTGGCCACCTCAATTTGAGCAAACTTTACATCTGGTAGTTATATATAATCATCCTAATGCAATCATCTAATCCAATAATCATACAGTCTAGTAGTAGCCTCTGAACGAGGCGGACGTGTTTCGAGTGACTCGTGTTATCGCAGATCAGTAATCGCTATACAGTTATTTCGGTGCAGGTATTTCGGTGCTATGCAAGCCCAGTTCAAGCGTTGCGCGTTATTGTGACATGCATATGTGCCTGTAAGTAAATACTTACGTCTTCTGCAACAGTGAAAGAAACTAACCCAAACCTCTGAAATAAAATTGCCCTGATCTGGTCAAATGACTCGTGTTATCTCAGATCAGTAATCGCTATACAGTTATTTCGGTGCAGGTTTTTCGGTGCTATGCAAGCCCAGTTCATGCGTTGCGCGTTAGTGTGACATGCATATGCGCCTGTAAGTAATTACTTACGTTTTCTGCAACAGTGAAAGAAACTAACCCAAACCTCTGGAATAGAATAACCCTGATCTGGTCAAATGACGGCACGTTCACCACCTCGCTCTAATATGACAGAGAGCGGGGTTGTAGTAAAACAGATCGCGCGTGTGATTTTGCCTTTAAAGTGCAAAAAATGCAAGAAAAAGGTATCCAACGGCGTGAAATGTGAGGGATGTGGCTGCAGTTTCCATTACAACTGTGCATTGCCAGAAATCAGCATCGACGATCTAAAAGACAGCGTATGTGACAGATGGCACTGTGCCTCGTGCATCGAGGACGGACCATCTAACGGGGACGAGGCGGAATGTTCTGCCGATATCCCCATCACCGGTAAAGCCCTAGATATCAATGAAGAAGTATTGATGCTAAAACGAGAAAATCACATCCTCACTCGCCTAGTTAAAAGTTTGGAAAGTGAAAACCTCCTGAAGAACGAAAAACTAAATCGACTCGAGAAGCAACTGGCCTCTCATTCGTCAACCTATGGACAAGTTCGCCATTCCTCATCATCGACCAATGAAGGAAAACCCACGTACGCAAAAGTGATATCTCAAACAATTAACATCAAACCACATCAAAAACAAGACAAGGCCCAGACCAAAGATGACGTCATCAACAAAATAAACCCTGCAACTCTCCCGGTAGGGGTATCGAACTTTAGACAAACAAAAGATGGGGACATAATGATACAATGCTCAAATGGGGTTTCTGCAGCGGCCTTGAGGAAGAAAGTGGACGAAGTGCTTGGAGACAAATACTCTACCCAAATTGCTCCTAAACTGAATCCAAGATTGCGGATAATGAATATTGAACTGAATGAGACACCCGATGAGGAGTTCTGTAAAGCTAGCATAGTGCAAAACAACTTAGATTCGACAAACGCACACTTTACACTAAAACTAATTACAGTCGTAAAGCGTGAAAGCTCGTCGTTTGTCGTCATTGAGGTCGATGCAACGTCCCGTAGGGCACTGCTCAGAGAAGGTCGCTTCAACTTTGGATGGCGCAGATACAAAATATTCGACCATGTAAACATAACACAGTGCTACAATTGTTGGGGCTTTAATCATCACAGCAAAGACTGCAAACACGCGAAAGTATGCTACAAATGCGGTGACAAACAGCACGAAGATGAATGCCGCAGCACTGAACTAAGGTGCGTTAACTGTTATAAGAATGTGGAGCATGGCAACGCTAAAAACTCAGCCCATGATGCTAGGAGCAGGACTTGCCCCTCGAGGATGAGAGTGGAGTCAATAAGGAAGAGTCGAATTAACTACGATTAGCAATTAACATACAATATCAGTGCACCCTCGACCAATACCGATAATAACATTCTAAATCCCACAACGAATAGTAAATCCCAACGTCACCTCATGGTTCATGGTAACATACAAAGCCTAAGACGTAAACTGACCACCCTACAACTGGCACTTCAAGATATATCACCGGACGTAATTTGCTTGACAGAACATTGGCTAGTTAAAGAAGAACTGAGCAGCGCCCACCTCCCAGGCTATGTTATCGCCGATGCGTTCTGTAGATCAGCGTTCACTCATGGAGGCGCCTTAATCTACATAAAATCTAACTTGGCAGCTACAGAAGTTACTGACGCAAGCACCTTGAATATCGAGAAACATTTCGAATCGGCGTCCATCCTACTTGACAGCAACGACGGAAAGACTGCAATTGCCTGTGTCTACAGGGCTCCGTGTGGTGACGTTGATATATTTTTCAAGAATATTCACTGTTTGCTAGAAATTATTTCTTCAAAAAAACCAGCCACTATTATCCTTTGCGGAGATTTCAACGTTAACTTCATGGAAGAAAGTAGTATAAAAGACACGCTGGAAGACCTGCTGCTATCATACAACCTTCGCGAAATGGTAAAAGAGCCGACGCGCATTACCACAACATCCTGCACCAGAATCGATAATATATTTACAGATAGTTCTGCTTATAATGCCGCCTGCTATGTGTTCGACCCTGAACTATCCGACCACTTCTTCCAAGCTTTTACAATCGACGTGAAACCGGATACAAAGATAGTCGAAATTGAATCAAGGACCTACAAAGCGAGTCAGATAGACTTCTTTACGCTGGAGATCAGTAAAGTCATATGGGACTCCGTCTACCTGAAGTCAACGTTAGATGACAAATACGATGAGTTTCTACGAATCTTCTATGGAGTATTCGACGACGCATTCCCTAAGAAAGTCAAGAAAATAAATATAAAGCGAAACAAAACAAGAAATTCTTGGTTTTCCCAGGAGCTCCGCAACATGTCCTTGACCGTAAAAAAGGCGTATCATGCCGCAAGAAAATCTGGATACTCTCTCGACAAAACTAAATACACAGCTTTAAAACGAACATATAAAAACATGATCTCAAGCGCGAAGAAAGCAACAAACGACCTGGAAATCCAAACATCGTCAAATAAGATGAAGACAGCATGGAGTATTGTAAACGCTAACCACTACGGTAAAACAAATCGGGCCAACATCGACATCACTTTGCAAGTCTCGGAAGAAAAAATATCTACACAGCAAGAAGTAGCAGCTCTTTTTAATAAACACTTCCAAAACGCAGCAGCGACGTTGCTTGCGTCCCGTCCGACTACTACTCGATCACAGCCGACGCAGCGGCCGACCAGCAAAGAGGTAATATTTTTGTTTCCTCTCACTGCTAAAGAGTACTACGAGATCATCGACAAAATAACATCCAAGAAATCAGCCGGTATTGATGAAATTCCCTGCAATATCATCAAACACGTGATTCACTTCCTTAAAGAACCACTGGTTCACATTGTAAACTGCTCCTTCGAACAAGGAGCATTCCCATCAAGCCTCAAAACTTTCAAGATCATACCTATTTTCAAGTCCGGGGATCGAGAAAAACTTGTAAACTACCGTCCAATCGCACTTCTGTCAGTCTTCTCCAAGCTACTAGAAACAGCACTCTCTCTTAGGCTAGTGTCATTCATCAATAAATTTTCTCTCCTCAATAACAACCAGCATGGATTCATCAAAGGTAGATCAACTGTAACTGCTCTTGCCAGTTTCATAGAAGGCATCCTGAAAGCCCTTGACAACAGCGAAGTCAGCGTTGGGATATTCTATGATTTTAGTAAGGCGTTTGATACCATCAACCATTCACTATTATTGCATAAACTGAATCTACTAGGAATTCGCGGAGCAGCAAATGATTGGATAAGATCTTATCTTCTGAACAGAGAACAAAGAGTGTTCATCGCAGGAAAGAACGGATCGCACCTATCAGACGGACTTAGAATAAACGTCGGAATGCCACAAGGCTCAGTATTATCTCCTTACTTATTCATCCTGTTCACCAATGATTTACCCGTTAACGTAACAGCAGGCAACCTGACACTGTTTGCGGACGACACGAATCAGCTGATTACGACAGACTCTGACTCCCTGGGTAGCTTATCCAATGAAGCAGCCAAGCAAATAGAGGAGTGGAGCGCTGCCAATGATATGATCCTCAATAAAAAGAAAACTGTATTTCTACAATTCAACACTAAACAGAAGAAAAGAGACGACAGTCTACTGATTAGACTTGAAGGAGTCAGCATTGCGGAGGCTGAAACCACGAAGTTTCTGGGTGTTCAGCTCAACTGCACACTGGATTGGAGCAGTCACATCAAAATGATAAGTGCTCGCGTGGCCTCAGGCTGCTTTTTGATCAGTAAACTCGTAGACATCACAACACTGAGCTCTGTCAAGATGGCCTATTTCGCATTCATCCAATCTCATTTAAACTATGGGATAGTTCTATGGGGCCACTCAGCAGCGACAAAGAGACTTTTTACCCTTCAAAAACGAGCCGTACGGACAATAGCGGGAGCCAGTTGCAATCCCTGCGCAGATATATACTTTAAGGACTCCTGCAGACCTCTCTTCAAACATTTTAAAATTATGACCATCCCTAGCCTGTACATCTATAATTGCATTCTTTTCGTCATAGATAATAATCAATTACCAACTCTAAACTCATTTGAACACAACTACAAAACTAGGAATAAAGCTAACTATATTTTACAAAAGCACAGACTTAGGCTTTATGAGACATCCCCTACCTATCAGGGGGCTAAACTGTATAATGCCTTGCCCTCGATTTTAAAATGTAAAGTAGGTACTGACTTTAAGAAATGTTTAAAGTTGTTTTTAATTGAGTCTTGTTTTTATTCAGTGAATGAATTGTATACTACTGTATGAGTTTAATGCATGTAATTCCAACTTAATCTACTTTTTAACTTCAACAACTTCATCTGACTGTAAGCATTTTAGTACATTGGGTTATTTATTTTATTGGGATTCATGTGGGTTAAATTTTACGACGCAAGGGAATAGATTGAGATTCATTTTGAAACCGATGTAGAAGAATTTTATCTTTTTAATAGTCTAATTTGACAATCTTTTAATCTGTACATTTTTATCATGATCACAATTATTCCTCAACAAATGTAAATATAATTAGGTTATGACTGTCATGATATCAACACTGTATGATCAAAAATGACAATAAACATTATTATTATTATTATTATTATTATTATTAATGAGATTTCGTTGAGTTTACTTTTTTTAAATAGCAAAGAGCATGGATGACTACAGTGATAACCACATTAAACTGCCAGTTAGTCCAGTTAGGCCAGTTAGTTACTGCCCTAATAGAATATTTTAGTATCTAGAATTCCCAATCCGATTTCCATTATAGCATATATCTTGGATTATAACTACCGTACCAATTATAGCTATAATCCAAGCTTAGGCCTATATAGAAAACAAACCATGCAGAAAACATACCAATCAAGTTAATGACATAGCCTTTAATACTCATTGTTGAGAAATTGACCGATGTTGCTCGGATTCTAAATTTATGTGTCAGAAATATCAGATTTGAATATCTGGATATATATGTATATATATAAATATATATATAAGTTGGATATAATCATTTTTTTCGTAAGATTTAGCCAACACTGACGCAAAGAGAAATGTAGAAGGATGAGAGGAAATAGAAGAAAATAAAACTTACACCGTTTCATGCAATACAATATCTCATACAATATAATATGCTACTCATATATCATAATTATATTCTCTGTACAAATCTACTCGACTAAATCAGTTTGTATTTCTCACAAGTTTCGATCACCATACTTTCAGTGCATCTAATATTGTCGATTGAATGAATGGGAATGCAGGAGTTGGTAACGAGTAGCAATTAATGAATAGAAAACTCTTGGAGATGCTTTTGTCGTCATTATCACCAGTTCCAGTCAACGATTCATAATGGAAGTGTTCGAAAAGTTGGAAGCATTGTTTATTCATAAATATAATTGTATGTAATAAATGGTTGAGGATGATTAATTTCTATAACATTTCAGTTACTAAGACTAACAGATTTCTTGTTAACTGCATCATTAGTGGTGCGAACAAACCATAACGATGACTCCAATGTAACTTATATATTACTTTATTCAGATGGTTTATTTTTAGAATCATAATCACCCTCGAAATGTTGTGAGCAAATGAGTAGAATATTTAGTTAAAATAATTCGAATTGGTAAGTTTACGCGATCACTGGTCGTCTTGTATCGTCTTGTATTTATTTCGTCTTGAAGATCACATCATTGAGCAAAATGATGGTTGGAAATACTGCTCTGAACTTACAGATCTGAAAATATTTGACAAGGTGAACAATTATTATCTTCTAACGCTAAATATTTGCCTTTTTTGAGACAGTAAAAAAATTGAGAATAAATCTCAAAATACATTTATCAATGTTCGTGGGGTCGACAATTGTATTCCAAAAAAGACTATTCAGATATTTAGTGCAAAGGTATTTTATTCTCTTTGACTTTGACTTGGAAAGTCGAGCATGACCGGTCTTTTGGCTCAGTCAGAATTGAAGTTCTGCCGAGTGTGGGTATTAATCCCGCCTAAAGCTTGTGTTTTCATGAACATCCATCACCTATCACCATATCATTCCGTACCCACAAATCACCAAGCTTCAGTCACAAAATTTGGTATCATAGTCATTGGTCAATAATGTATTATAATTATGTTTTCATTTTTTTTCCTAAATTTTATTCAACATACTTCACAGTGTAATAGAATTTCACTGTCTTGCTAATATTACTGAACTGAGCCTCACCGAGATACGTTTCATGTTATGTTATGTAATATTCACATCCATACCAGATGCGGGAGTGTATTTAATTTCATCTCTCAAGGGTCGAGTTGTACCGCAGCATCACTGCCCGAGTGTAGCTGTACCAACTAATGATCTGCACAATGCACGTCGGTAACAATAGTTACTCGATAACTGCATAAGCATGTGCAGGACCCCATTATGAGAACACGTATCTATTCATCTATGCATTTACGAAGTGAATTTGCAGTTATATGAAATGTATTTTCTATCAATTTTTTTATCGTATCCGTATATTTATCATAACCGAGGAGAAAAATGGGGGCAAGTAGTGGACGAGACCAAAAATTATATATATATATATAACTTGAATCAAACTCAAGTTTTTTTGTCAAGATTACCATATTATATTATCAGTCCTTATTTTCACTACACAGTATTCAAATACGAAATATAGATATCTATTGAAACTACTTCTATAAAAACTACGGAATAGTCAGTCTGGTATGAATTAGTTTGTATAACTGAATATTGACGATTCAGTCTGATTCACTTCAATGAGTATTGGTTTATACACACAGTGAAGTTACAGGTCACTGGAGTAGTATCAAAATTATTATTTGTACAACAAATATTTGGCATATTATTATATAACATTATGAACTCAGTTCTTTCAAAGTAAAATATTATTTATTAGAGATCAAAATATAAAGCAATATTTCATCGATTGAAAGTTTATTAAAATTGTTATTTATGTTCAGAACTGTACAATTTTATATCAAATAATAAGTTGTGCAAGAGCTACAATGAACAAAATGAAAATGATTTCCAGTCATAATGATGGATGCAAATTCCTTTTCCAAAAAACCTGCATGTTGACAAAGCATTCGGTTGTGTTTTACTTGTTTGTGTTTCCTCCAAGACAGATGATTGTGTAGAGAACTCTATGTATAACAGTGGACTACATCAAATGATGTATTACTTTGACGTTGCAGACGAAAATTTGAAGAGAATGTGTGAGAGAAAGAGAAAGAGAGAGAGAGAGCGAGAGAGAGAGAGAGAGAGGACTTGGAGAGAGTTGAAGGAAGACTTGACGAGAGAGATTAAGAGAGAGATAGAAAACAATTCGAGAGTGAGTGAGCGAAGAAGAAAGATAGATTGATCGAGAAATAGAAGAGAGGAAAAAAAGAAAAATTGAGTGTGTGTGTGTGTGTGAGAGAGAAAGATCTCACTTGAGAGAGAGTATAGAGAGACGGATTAGAAGTGATTGGATGGAGAGAGAAATGAGGTGAGACAGAGAAACGAGACAGAAAGAGAGAGAGAGAGAGAGAGTTACGTCTATGCAATTGCATACTGGTACTCAAGCTTCAATACCGATTCCAGCAATTTCATAAAATTACTTTGATTCTAGCAAGTTTGCACAATTTTTTTTATCTAAGATCTAAATACTATGCATTCTCTATACATCATCTAACTGTGCGCCAGAGCATCTGCTCGTGAAGTACTTCGATGCATTCCATTCTCCTCTGATTTGTCCATAGTATCTCGTATTACGTGTTGACTTGTTCGCATATATTATTAATGTGAACAGACTTATGAAATTAATATCGGTAGGAAGTTAGCTACGACCTGATCCCCACGATCGTTATCTTGAGTTGTGATATTATTGACTGCTTTAAGGCTAACATTATAATTATAATGCCAATCATGACATAAAGCATGTATGCGAGTTGTAATTGGTACGTTTTTATCTGATCTGACAGGAAAAAATTATATTTTCAGCTGTTCACCTGTACCAATTTTGGAATCCAAGGCTTATTATTTGGTTATTCAAGGCTCATATTTTCTTGGAATTCAAGGCTTATAATTATATTTCACATTATTTCGGAAGTATTAAAAAGATTTACATCATAATTAACATTAAAATCTCTTACTGTTCAAAAGTGTTCACAAAAGAAATGATATTCCGCCAAATCTACTACCATGGTGTATCTAGACTCTGAGATACTGAAACTTATGACATTTTGGGATATTTTACACATATATCTTTCAGAAGTCCCTTACTTAGTTACCTAATTACACGACATACATGATTACGACATAAGACAATTCCGACGTAAGATGCAGCCAATAATAATTGTACAGAATAATTTTGAGTCAAAGTCGTAAAATTCTTAGAATTTTCTAATTGGTAGTAAATACATTTGGGAAGATAAAGTGTATGTTATGGTACTAAGAGCCGGTTGTACCAAGTGATGATAAGTGAATGAAGCAAAAATTAGCAAATTAACTTGTTATTACCCTCGGATACATGTGCTATTTTCGTACCTTAAGTAATGATTAATTAATCAATATTTCATAATCAGTTGGTAAAATTGTCTCTAAAACCAGATATTCTGATTGTAATCCACATGCAAGTAACATCTAACCTAATGGTGAATGTGTATAATGTATCTGCAGTATGTCAAAAGATACTTTGAAGAAATGCTATGAAACATTCTCAGTACAATAGTTGAAACGTCAAGCATTACGATAGTATCTATGCTATGTCGAGCTAGTTTAGCATGATGAGCTTAAAGTTTGAGTTACCGGTACTCAATTTAATTTTGTCTATCGTCTGAACTCGTTCAGAAAGTTGTCTCTAATTTGAACTATTTAATTTGGAGTTAACATGCGCGATCCCATTATCAACTGAAGACAGACATTACCTGAAACTAGATTACCACAGTGCTGCGAATCAAATATGGAAATTATGCTTTTCAACGTGTTGTTCTAGCATTGCAATTAAAACAATGTGATATTACTTTATGAATATAAATGAAACGTATATAAATTATATATCAACTAAACTCATCATTGATCTGAGTTTGGTACATTCATCCAATTTTGAAGTTGTTAGTTGTATCAGATTCACTAATTTTGTGTTCGTTAAAGTTCGTTAACAAAAATCTATGCCTACTGCGGGAATCGAACTCGTTACCTTCGGGCTTCAAATTTCTGAACAGTGTCTCAAATGTCTGAGCCTAATGAACGGCTTCTTCATTTCAGGATGAAAATTACATATGAAAATTTACAATTTACATTATATGAAAATTACTTTCACGCATCAAAATGTTCTCCTTTTTCATTCACACTTCATATCAGACGTGACAAAACCTTTCAACACATATACCAAATCAAAAGAACTGTAATGCGAATAACAGTGCAGCTCGCATCTCGCGCTCTTACCGTAATTGCACATGATGAAAGAAATGTATAGTTTACTCTTGAGTCTTGGGGCATTACTGTTGAGAACACACAATTCACCTCATGCATGAAGTAAGTACTCAGCATAAGAAACTTCGAGAATTACTTCTTTTTTGCGAAAAAGAAACGAACCTATACTATATTCTTGTTGGAGGAGTTTGAATAAAGCAGATATGTTGCAAATATACGCTTCAAAAATCACAATTAAAATACTATGTTCATATTAACTTCCATTTGCTCGTGGTGTATATAGAATTTCATTTTTTTTTATTAGCTAGTGTATTGACTCTATTCATATATTATGAAATGTGAAACACGGTGTTGGAGATCTGAAGTTTGATTTCCCAATTGAACATCCACCTTTGCATTAAACTGTTCTATACTTTTATTTTCAACTCTTGTACAATTTTCTCCATTGAATAAAACTTCACAACATATTTATACATGTATCCACGAAAGAAGTAGGTCGTCTACTAACATAACAAAAATGAGTATTACCTCTATTTTCGTATAACTGAAGTACTTTTACAGTCTCATCATTTCTTAAAACGAGCTTTACAATAAGATACGCCAATACATTATTCATAAGCCATACATTTCAAAAGTTACAGCAATATTTTATAATTACTGAAGTTTCACAAATTTACTGGGTGTCTTCTTCCGTGGATATCAGTATAATCTGAAAATACACATTCGTAGATTTAGTATACGCTTGGTTCTCATATTATTCACAATGTATTGAGTATATAACTATTGTTATAACCCGGGTTTACCGAGAGCATTGTGACGTAGAAGCATTTGTGTGCATAACTAAGAGCATGCCACATCAGCAACTCTATTCAACATAGTTTTGCACACGAGATTAGACCTATAATGAAGCTTATAAGCCATGGGAAATACTTGTCGAGGTTAGCGTGCAGACTGGGTGTAGCACCCTCACTTGCAATTTCACAGACCCAAGCTGGAAAAACAAATGAATCTCACATTTGTAGTCACACATCACGTGACGTTGCTAATGGGAGACAAAACAAATATCTAGATGGCAGTGATTCATGAAGTTTGAGGTGTGTATGTTTTGATCTTCAGAATCGACCAACAGCTATCTTTCAGCAACAATTGAATTTATATTTTCAATTAAAGCTGCCAGAATGTGTTTGTGAGCGCTTCCAATTGGAGTTATATTTCTTCTACTCAGGACCGATATTACCAAGTCCAGTTAGCCTTCATCTGAGAGTTGGTAAAACAAGAAGCATAGGTAACCATGATGATAACAACTGTAAACTACCAGTTAGAGCTACTTCCACTTTGGTGATTTGAGCAATTAATAACTCATTTATACCAAGATCATAACTGCTTTCCAATAAAGTAGTGGTTACTGAGTGCTTTTATACTCAAATTTTATGAATAAGAAATTCTGTTGGTTCACGAAACACTCTTGCATCTGACGTATATTTACTGATAACACTACATAAGTCAGTTGTAATAACTCACAATGACATATAATTGGAATCAACAATTATTAAATCATTATCAAAACAAAGTACGCTCATATCACGATTGGCTGAGGACAATAAAAATCGCGTTAATCCGCTACTTACTGCTTAATTCACTCGAGTATTTACAATCATTTTAAATTTTGTCACAAATTTAAGGCCTATACTTTTGTTCGGATGAAACTCCATGTCATATTTTTATCTTTATTCATTCATCAATACAAAAATGAGAAAAATAGTCTATTATTAAGTTTCATAAAGCGTACATGCCACTTTACTATGAATTTTTGCCAACTCGATATTGTATGACATAGGTGGAGGTGCCGGGTTTCAGTATACAGCTCATTTTTAGGGATGTTTAACGACGATTGCACACCGTGACATACACAAAATTATCATTTCATACAACCAGCCCTGAATCAGCTTCCAGATTACCGTGTATAATTTTTTTTTTAATACAAAATGAGTCTCTATGATATTGGAAACATAGATAGGCTTTATGCATCAATACTGAGATATTGGCATTTGAAGAGCTATGTAAATTCAAGAATAGAATTGAAACTAACAGGAATAGGTAATATTCGAGCAACTGGGATTTACAAATGCTGACATGGTAACAGATTTTACTCAAAAATGTCTCACAGATGAGTCAGCATATTAAATCAGCAGATCAACTCGGGATTATAATAGTGGAGACTTTTTTTATAGATTAATATATTTTCAAATTCAAACGAGATGAGAAGTAAGTCATACACGAATTGGATAGGGTGAATTCATTTTTTTCAAATTAATATTCTAGTTTAATAACTTTGAGCTTTTGGATAGTCTATGGATGAAACTAGGAATATTCAGCAACTGCGTTGCACGATGAGCTAGATATTGAAATGGATTTCTCGAAAAATTTACCGTACACACCTTGATTTTGAAATCTTGAAGTCTAGTCACCGCCTTCTTCATACAACCAACTTGTGGTCAATAGTAACAAATTAAAAACTCGTGAATATCATTTTTACAATGAATACAATAATCCACAAAAAAATTTTACAGTGAATATCATATTCACTTCCCTGAAATTTAAACGAACGGAACTCTTTCATTATGAAACCAAGGATAAGCTTCTTTGAGCTGTGATTAAACTTGGCGAAAGCGCACATAACGGAAGCTTCCTGTGGTAATGGTATGTATTCTAATACAACCACCACCTCCTGTGAATTGTATTTGAATCGAATGAAATGTATAAAATGACTTTTCAACCAATAAAGAGTTTCATGGAATTCTAAGGAATATTGAAGAATTCAAAATCATTTTCCGAGAGAAAGGTCGGACCGATTTGGTTAAGGAACAACCTCAATCTCTTGTGATATGACATCGATGTCTATGAAAATATTTCAAGTTGCTTTGGTTACTTTATCTGACATAGACCTCATTCCAACTACAAGCGACATGAAAGCTCGACGATATGATACAATATATATTCAAGTACGGAATCGTCGGGAAATAACGAAGTTGGGTCGTTGTCAAGCTAGAGGATAACTATAGGCCTACTATGTGCAATAAACAAAAAACTAAAAATACGAGCTCAATTTTGTCCAGTACATAAAATGGAATTTTTGCCATTTGAATGATTTCTAAAAATATTACTTCATTCAAAATCAAGATAAAAACACACATTTCTATTGATATAAGAATAACATACAGATTACAAACCGAAATTCACACATTACTGAACATTTCACGCAAATTACAGAATTGAGCGTGTTAACATTTCTGGGTGGAAACAGTATTTTTGAATTCAAATTTTCCTCGGCGGAAAAAAATATTCTCTTTCTGGTCAAAAGTTGAAAGATTACATTTCAATGACCTGGATAACGACTGAGTATTGTCGATCGAGATCGATGTCGCTCGTAATCGATTAGTTTTTGGATACGGGATCGCTGTAAACGATACGGATTGGTAACTAGCTGATTTGTCGATCGATGTAAACTGTCGATCCCAATCGACATCCAAGATACAGAATCTCAACGCTGATATTATTACTGAAATCGAAATAAACACATATAAATTCTCTTCTCATTTAGGCAGACAAAAAAAGCTGTGATTTGAGCCTGGATATTGCAATAGTTCGTTAATAATTATTCCACTGTTGACTGGTTATCTCCCTCGGTTAGACTCGTGTTATTTTATCGACCAATCAGCTAGGCGATTATCCTAAACCGACTCTGTAATTATTGGAAAAGCGGTCGTTGAAGAAAGTTCAGAATTATCAACTTCAAGTTTCTGTTGGTTTAAAACAGTGGTGTGGACTGGACGATCTGGCCGTACATTGTCGATTATCACACGGTATAAGAAATTCATTATTTAGAGTGGCCATGCTGAACAACATCAGTTTCAGACCCGAATAGTAATTTATAGATTTTGAAATATCACAACATCCTGCGTAATTAAAATATATCGTTACCATTAAATTTAGGGATGTTTTCATTAAGCGTAATAGCTGGTACCGGTAGCTGGTAGCATAGAAATATAGACCGTCGTCCCCCTCCCCTCATCTTTATTTCCATCTACATTTTGCTTTTATATAAATTGTTCCAAGAAGAAACAAATCGATTTTCTAAAACCATCGTAAAAAAATGGATTGGTTAGTAGGCCTATATAAAACATACCAAGAACATTATATTGAAATTTTCATAGATTACAAAAAAAAATGTATGGTGAGTCTTGGAAAAAAGTCTTCACACTATATTCTTTATTCAAAATGCACATGAATAATAATTGCGGGTGAGCAGGCGTTTGAGACAAAGTCACTCGTTTGCTCATGTCAATTTTAATATGTGTACCATATTTTCTGAAAATTCTGTTCTGGAACGAATCTATAGTTTTGTTTGAAGAAAAATACTGAAACAAAAGTTAAATTGATATTTAAAAAACTGCGGTCGTGAGGGTTTATGGAGGTATATTTCCCATTCCTGAACTTCCATCCAATATGCTCATTCCAGCAATCAGACGAAATGTAGTAAATCGTTTGTGTATCCACACAAACGATTGATGAACGCGCGCCGATATCAGTACTAGCATTTAATAAAAATTCTGTACTCACGTATAACTATAGTTTATTTCTGCGAAATAGATTAAAACCCAGGGCCGTGTGAGCTCGGGGGGCATGGGAGCCGACACAGACGCCTGCGGTTTCGAAATGTATACACGTTTTCACGGGAAAACAATTTATCCTGTTCTTTGTATTCGCTACTGGAAAAATTATTTATTATGGAGCTTATCTTATTCGAAGTAATACATTATATTCAAAGGCAAATTGTATGGATATGTTTTCAGTAATTAGTGGAGGTGTCGGGTAAATATACGAAACATCCTAAAATATAAAAAGGAAATATAAATAAATATAACTCGAACAATATTTTTATTGTATTATTATCACGTACGTATAGCACGAAACCACAAGTCTAGAGTTGGATAAGCGAATCGAATATCCAATTTTACCATACTTGAAGAAACTTCTTTTATGCGCACCACATAAGCCAAATGGAAGCACAAACGTTGATGAGACGTGACATGCACATTTGTATTCATATAACGCGATACTGTATATAGTTTTGAACCACTTTTGAGAAAAACTATCTGGAAATTTCAAGAATATAATAATGGGAGAAGAACATTGGAAAAAAATCTCCTCATATATCAAGTCGAATCTCTTCGTATATTGAGAAAAAGAATGATACACATTAAACCAAATATTCATATAAATGTTATAATATCAACCGTTTCGAAGGAGAGAATGATAATGCAATGTTTCTTAACATCAATTGAATTATTTTGAAACTATCAAGAAAACAACAAGTGGAATCAATTGAACCAAGAAACGATTGAAATGAACAAAATTAAACAGAAAGGCAAACCAAAGGAGGAATATCAAGGGTGTGTGTTTAGCTTTTCTTTACAATTCAGAGTAATATACACAAATTAAACAGGAAGGCGGTGACTTGATAGTTTGAGAATCAATGTGTGTGTATAGCTTTCCATTACTTTTCATATGAATTTGCAAAAATTCAACAGGAAGCTCACATCCATTACATTTCACCGCTTATCTTACAACTCATATGCTGCGTTTTCCTGGTTACTTGAATAACTCGAAACCACTCAATATGGAATAATTATCTTACTATCAAGGATCCGTTCGTCTAACTGACAGTTAGTGAATTGTGAAATAATGAGCGGGATAGCATGTTATCATCCCTCTACTTGGGTTGTGTTCAAACATCAAATGATAAAGATCTCAATATTACTAAATCAAAAAAACTTATACGATCGGCTAGAAGTGAATTGAGAAGATAAGAGTAGGTCTACGCTTTCTCATCCTAAAACTGAACAATGCTAATAAAAACTTTCATAAACGAGTTTTTGTGAGTTTAAAAAACATAAAACAATGTATCATAAAGTAGATTAATGTTTTGCTCGCATCCAGACAGGGTTTGTTGATATCAATTTTGACAGCACTATCAACTGAACTATTTAAATGCGTACAGCGTATTTAGAAGCGTACGATAAAAAGTGAAGTGCTCTATAACTATCATAAATGTATAACAACTTTTTGTATCTATGTGCCTCTACCACAAATACTTTTTGTTTCACCAAATAATTAATCAACAAAGTTGAGAACATTTGAAGTATAAATCAGACGTGTATATCTTACCGTCCATTGGTCAGTTTATTGCTTGTTCAAAGTTTTGTTCTCAATAAGATAAACGCGGCTCGTTTGTCTTTTCTTCGGATGCGAACTGGTACCCACTATTGAAAGCCAAGTAGCATTAAGTAAGATAAATGACAAACCCAAATGCAAGCTACCTTCGATTCGTATCTCTCGGCACTCAACGAGGATCTATAACCCAGTTACCAGCTTCTGCGAATTTCCTTGAGGAATTATTTATAGTTTCATTCATTCCTAAAATGTGAAAATGGCTCACACTATTTCAAAAACACCTTAACGTCTACCAACCTAACAAACACAAATATCATCACTATATTTGCACGTGGTGTTTTTAGGATAAACGAATTCTCTTTACAGCAAGATTCAAGTTCAGAATAACAACTCAACAAAGCCAAAGGGTGAGAGATTTTTAACCATTTAAAATGTTATTTTTGAATCCGTTACTTTCCTGATGGCTGTTTTGATGTTTCGCAATCAAGTGGAATAATGTGTACCATTTGAAGAATACTTGAATTCTCTGAATCCTGAATTCTGATCTTGACATTCTCAGAAGTTATCCATTGATTTCAACTTATATTAAGAAAACCTACCCATAGGATAACATTTTCAGTGTCAACGTGACATTTTGTCTGTACATACTGTAGGAAACTGCTTCACAGTTTTTAGAGGAGTATCTCCTTAAATACTGTTCAACCATTTACCAAACATTTACATTAGTTTACATGTTACGACGGTACGCGGTGAAGTAAAAATCAATGCCCAAAATATCGAGTTCGTCTGAAACAACTGATCTCCACCTTCGTTATTATAAAATTCGAGTCATTAGAACTTTCGACGAATTTTTTCTGCATCTTATGATGTTTTTGTTAATTCTGCATCTTGTGCTACTTGTATCATTCATATCTCGCTTGCAGCCCCATGGAGAATGAAAACGCCTTGAATGTGTATGGAAAGTTCCATCACAATTAACTTTTCCGTTTGACCTGTGGAGCGCGAACTATATATGATATTCTATGTTGAATGCTTCTTGTGTTGACATTATTTTCTAAACAAAATATCGTTTTTTTATCCGTTATCGTTCGTACATCGTTCATGTGGTAACACAAAATATTTCATTTAATTAAGCAATCTCTCACTCAACACAAAATACTCGGCTACCACCGTTGTCAGAACCAGGTTTCAACCCCCACAGGTATATTTAATTATTTATACGGAATTTCATTTGGCCCTCTCAAATTTTAACTAGTTTCAAATTAAATTCCACTTTTTACCTCGAATATTATCCCTTTGAACTTTGCCAACAATAAATTTGTAATGAAATGGAAATCAAGGGAAATCAAAATCAAAAGAAAAATCATGTTTTATATATATATATATATATATATATATATATATATATATATATATATAAATATACGGTTCATTATAATGCATATGGAGTGAAGTGATGAATAGATGAATGTTATGGATTTTCAACGCGTTTACATCTAGTAATTTTCACCGATAAAATAAATGAAAATGGTATGACGATTGAATTACGAATTGAACCGACGAATTCGGATAATTTAATGATCGGTTTGAAACATCTTTCTCTCAAAGTTTGAACACCATATGTGTTACGACGACGTTATCTACCATCTTAGCGTTACCACGTGTAACAAACGCAATGGCAGCAAGAAGAAAGTTGTTACTCGAAACTTGTAGTGCAGATTTGTTCATAACGCCTCGAACTAAGAACGTGTACGTCGGTGTCAGACGGGCAGAGGGTTGAAGGGGGTGAGGAGGACGTCTAAAGCACCTTACGCAACAATTCCGCACCCTTCACTGCACGCACCCCACGGCCCTCAGCCTCAAGCACTCCACGTCTGCCATCGTCGCCTCTATCGTGCAACAAACGCAATCAACTGGCAACGCGATCTAGCACACTCTTCAAATGTCTCTTGGAATATAGGAAAATCATGCTGTCTTATGCGTTTAATAAAATAACAAACAGAAGACTTGAGAATCTCATGAACACGTGAACTAGACGCTTACATTTAGGCTTACTTAAATCAGCAGTTTAGCCGTTTGTTATAACACATTGGTAGGCGGACCCGATCAACCTTTTGATCAAGCAATTTATTTTATTATGTTGGCAATATCTCGATTCGATTGTTTAAATTATTCAACAGCTTGGAATTATTTACATAAATATATGTACGAGATGTACTCCACACTCACACGCCTTAATTTAAAATTATCAATCAATTCTAGACACTGACTTCGATATGTATTTCTGTTATTTCAATCGGTATGCAGCTCAAATTGATTTTACTTGTTGATCATTCAACAGATTCAATTAATCACACATATTGATAATAGTATTGGGAGCAGCAGCTCTCAAACACCTTTTCATAGTGAGTAATTAGAAATATCTGGTTTGGTTGATACTGAAAATGGGCAATTGGTTGTTCTCTGATATTGTAATAGTCACAACCCTTTATTATGCATCTACTGTATTTTGGGAGATTCTTCTCTCAATGGTATTAATCAAATTCATGAAAAAATGTTCAAATGAGAAGTCACTACGATCGTTTCTATATTCCATTGTTAATGAAAATGTTACGCTATAAGTATAGGTACCCCGTCCCCTTAATACCAGATCACAAGAAGATAATTGTGATGTTTACCTTGAACGATTGTTCATGCAAGTGTATCTTAAGAGCAGAGTTGAAATAAGATACTGGCTTGATGTATTTATCGACAATAAGAGAGTTAGAACATCAAAGAAATACGTTGATCACATCGGAACTCAATCTCTAGCGTTCCGTAGCGTTCATGTTGACAATACTAAAATAACTCAAGTCTACGTTTTAATCTTTTAACTACAGCGTTATAAAATAGTTCCGCTCTGATGAAAATCTTGCTCCAGATCATGAAAATAGACCTCCCGCAGAGTAAAACAATAATCAAATCTAAAATATGGAACGAGCGTCAACATTAAATGATAAAAAAATGATAAATGATGAGAAGTGACTTCAACAAAGACAATATTCAATCAAACCGTATAGATGTGTAACTTGATGTGACGAGTATATTTAAAAACAAACAAGAGATCAATTATGTGAAAGTTTCAAATTCTATACACATCTCTTCCTCTCTATCTCACTCTTACTCACTCTTTCCTTGAAACCAACCGTGGAAAAACATTGAAGGAAATGTTTTCATTTCAATCAGGTGTGCTCTTTTTGATTCATTGATTTGTATGAATTCAATGTTATTATCACAAAAGAGAGGAGAACTGATTGGTTGTAATGCCATTCGACGAGAATTAATGATCTGATGATCATGTTGTGGAGGATGGAGAAGGTAAAAGGAGAACCGTCACTTTCTACAACGAGATATCAGACACAATAAACAGCATGGATGAAATCGAACCCGATCGCTTCATGGACGATTCAATTCGTTCCATCTACCTCTTCAACTTCCAGTTATAAGCTATTAATACAAGAAGGACTTGATACTGGAAGAAAAATGTAACGCATGGGTCTTATAGGTCACGTATTACCAAGTCCAGTTTGCGAGTTGGTGAAAACAAAATAACCATGGTGATAAGTAACAACTTCAAACTTTTCACTCCGACGTTGGTAGTTCTGGCACTTAGAACTCATAAAATACATGACGATATAAACCCGGTCAAACTCATTCACCTGTTCCAGTATTCACAGTATTATGTATATATTATCTCATTTTTTGAAGTGTTATAAAACAAATAACATCGGTTTAAAACGTTGTTTAGTGACGTGTGCAAAAGGAAACTTCAGAGATCAACCTCAAGTTCAACAGAACAGTATACAATAACTTCTACGTGGAACGGTCGTCTCTACTAAGAGCAGAAAAAAGTGAAGTTTTATGTTGTTTTTTTTATTTTTAGCATGACTTTTTATATTTTCTTTTACATTATTGATCTTTTTCTCCCACTCATAGATGATATTCAAGTAAGAATTTCCATACTTGATTTATTTGCCATCAATTCCTCAATCAACAATACAATATTAGTATGAACATTGAAATATCAAAATATCAACTTCTACATCAGGCTTGAAATCATAGAAGATGCGTTCAAATACCAACTATCCTAGACAAACTGAAACACGAAGTCTGTCGGAGACGCCACATTGTGTGCAGAGTGGTGATTGTCCATTCATTACAAACAATAACGTCCCTGGGGTGCACAGCCTTCTGGACGTAGTAAATACGTTTCTATATACCTAAACAAACAACAATAAGAACAACGAGTCTCGGCTGAACGTAATTAATTGTCATTTGAAAAGTGTTTCCCGATGTTATTTGTGTTTACATGTTTCTGTAGTTTATCAACATGCAGAACATGCTCGACAGCCAATGTTTGAGTTGCAGATTGCTAGATAGCTCTTGTTTATTGTAACCAGACGATTATAAACATCGCAACATAAATATCGCATGACAAATCGTGTCGTGAATTGTTCTGCTTGTATTACAAATGTACCAGCCAATGAATCTAGGATAATTAGAATAATTGGAGTCCGTATTATGTTTATGTTTATGTTTATTTTTTTTTCAAAGATTTGTACATGGTACGAATATAAAAAATATCAAAACTTAAAACAAGAAATGAAAATAAGTGAACAGAAAAAGATAATTTAAAATGATAGATAATACATGTAAGATGATGGGATGGTTGACTCGTGTCAACCTAACAACATATTAACAAAATGGATTCATAGCATTATCATATATTCACCCGCAAAAATACATACATATAGGCATATCACTGGTGACATTTCATTCAATTTCGATAGAAAATAAGATGTATATTCAATTTCATTTACTGATCTTAAATGAGGATTATTAAGCAGCTCTGTACCTCGGATCAGCTACGTAAGTATATGAACATATACGTATTTAAGATCCAAATACCGGTATCAATAAAAATGGTATACGTGTTCATTCAATTATAATTGAATAATTAAGTCTGTGAGTTACTGGACTGATTAATATTTAGGGGTGTAGTTAATATGTTTCTATTATCTCACATATCTCGCACGTTGCATAACGCAAATGTCGCGCGTGCCCATTTGAATAAAAATGGGCTCAAAAAGGACTGCTCAATTGAATCATACTATCTGTCGTCTTAATAATTTGACAACCAAATGTTGAAAATATCCATAATATGTTGATATATTTGTTTTATCATTTGAACCAGTTGGATGTGTGACAATGCACATAGAGTTACGAATTCTTCAAGTTACTGGCATTCTTTCATTTTCTATTACCTGGAACAATAATTTTTTTCCCCAAAGTCAGCGAGCGTGTACAAGGATTGGCATATAGCCTACATAAACCAATTTGCGTTTGATGTTTCTCTGCGTGAATATTTTATTTACTCACCAAAAACCATTCTGTGTGCTTATTTACGATGTTTTCCCTGTTCGTGACACAAATAGGAAATAAAGTCTTTTTACGTCAAACCCCAAATCCGATATAAAAGAGAAGAAATGATTCAATGACTTGAGTATCAAATAGAAATCTCGAATCAGACAGGTATTTTCATGACATATGTTTGGAGATTAAACCCGAATTGGTTGAAGTTGATATATTCTGAATAACGTTGAATTGGAAATCGCATCAATAGCATGATGCTTGCTTTTGAAGAATGGGAAGATTCTAATGTGTATATCTAAATATATCTAAATATATATATACATATATAATTGGAACCAATAAAGGAGTGGGTCGTCCACAAACAATACAAATATGAACATCACCAATGAATCTATCATACCTGTGCTATTATGAGAACCCATTATTTTGTGAATGCATTCACTGTAAAAGACACAAGTACATCTTTTGAAATCGATACGTGTTTTGGGTTCATTCAGTTTCCATAAAATACCGGTACCAGAAGTTTTCATAATTTATAATATCGAAGCCATGTGTAGTTGTATATGTCTGTGATTACGCTAACACATGAAAGTATTCATGAATTCATCATAACGAGTATTCATCAAGACAATTTCAACAAATGGGAAAGACCAATACAATACGTACTTTGTTCTATTCACATTAATGTAAAAAAAACTGTTTTTGTGAACACAGCATTTTAAAAGTATATTAGCGTATATAACCATTTCTAAAGTAATTATTGTTCAATAAATCTTGTTTCCAATGGCCAGGAATAAGCTTATACAGTTAGTATATACTGACCATAAGCCCACTTTGTACAATCGAAATCCAATAAAGTTTTAGTTCTGGTTAAATCAGATTAAATGAACCGTATTGCTTTACTGGAGCTTTGCTTATAACAACGTGAACCTCAGTTGAACATTGAATGATAACAGTTGTGCGAATAAATTATTTAAACTTATTACTTACATTTTTATAAAGTTTGTATAGACGGAATATATTTCTTTTTTTGGAAAAACTACTCTCAAAACGAGATTAAATTAATGGAATTTTGATGAAATGAACTATAGTGTTCTCGTGTAATAGTGTAATCAACACTGACAGACAGAGGAGAAATTCATCTTCAACAATGATATATTACAATAGGAAAGCGAATGAATTTGTATTCTATAGATTATTTGAGGATGAAATATTATGTTTCTGAACTTCTTCTGAAAAATTTATATATATATATATATATATATATATATATATATATATATATATATATATATATATATATATATATATATATATATTTGAACAGATATTTTTAACCATCATATCACAAATAAACAAATATTTACCTATTTATAATGGCTATTTTGCATTATAATGACTAAGATGACTGTGATCTATTGACGTCGGTGAATGTCATATGAGATGGTGAGATGATGAGGAGAAATATTTTTCTATCAGATGTTTTTGGATAGTGTGGGAAGGAATGGGAACCAAGACCGGACTATTACGTTTATGAAAGAACGAATTTCAATTCTATTTTTATTTTTCGAATTGAATCTCGTTACGACATGAGCATGAATTATCTTGGTAGTATGGGTCATGACTATAGTGATTAAAATATCCGTTCATCACATTATATGATACATTATTTCGATTAACATATCTACTTCGATAATATTGAGCAAACAGTTCTTCTAGACATTTTTCAGTCTGGTCCATTCTAGAGGTGAACAATTAAACATTTTTCGTCAAAAATTCAATCCAACTCTGTTATGGAGATTACAACATATCCAAACGAAGGGAAAACGAAGGTTATATGCACCCTCATCAAATTGTTTGAATTACAGTCTCCATTTGCATATTCTTCAAAAAATAGAAACAATATATGATAATACATGGATAATATGGAAAAATATTTTTCTTTTTTTTTCACTCGAATAAAAGTTCTTGAAAAACGCGATGTACTGTATATATAAGTCGGTTATAAAATCTCAGTAGGCCATTGACTAGGGTCATAACATTTTCACGATTCAGAGTCACATAAAAACTAATGTCGATCTTCCTGCGACGCTTTCCAGTACTCATAAAATCCCACTCCAGCATTAAAAATCTACAAATAAATCTATTTTATAGGCCTATGCTATTTTGCAATAAAAAGGTAACCCGTTTGAGATAGAAAATAACTCAATTTAATGCCATTGAGGTATATTCAGAGAACAGAATTTGACTCTGACTCTATACTCTGATGAAGAGGTATTTAAAAATTGGCATCGTAATTTGTATATTCACTGAGGGGAAAACTCCATTTGAGAGAAGACGAGATTAATGAAAACTACTTTTCACATTCCGTGATAATACCAATTTTATTGAATTATATTTTCGAAAAATAACGTTGATATCTCCGATTTGAAACTGTATCGTGTCTGAGTCAAACATTATTCCAGTGCAGCATCATTACCTCTTGTAAAAACTTATCAACTTTTTTTCAAATCAAAAACACATTACAAATAATGAAAAAGGAATATATTCCCTACAGTTTTATACGATAATAATTCATCTATTCATCTACTTGTATTGAAAACTAGTAACTACAAATTATTAATTTCTCTTTCCCGCTTTCAGATAATCGAATGACGTTAATATCGAATCAAGAAACAACAAACCAGTTTAACTGTAATATAATTATGCATATCTAGCTCCATAGGTTGACCAGACGTCATAGTCGAAATGATCGATAACACCGCAGAAGCCACTGACACACCGTCTTCTGAATAATAATACACTCCGTTCTTCGAACATTGGATCACAACTAATATTGACTAATCCACCAGGTTATTCTCGGCCATTTACACTAGCCGCTAATTTCATTATCACTCAATTAAGATGCGCCTTCCAAATATGTATGGACAATGAATTAATCAGAAGCGTTAGTAAATTAAATGATGACGCTGATAATAATGATGATGACGATGATGATGATGGTGATGCTGTGTAATGAATAGGATATCAATCACATGCGATACTATGATGGGGCAATTCAGACACAACATGAATAGGGCAGAACCTGTTGTTTTGTTATGCAATGCAGCTTATATATACTACATCAATACCAGACAATCCCATCTATAATTTATATAACGCTTTGCTAGTGGCAAGAGGGGAGTGATGCAAGGGGTGTAATGTGATAATTAATAATGATAACTCATCACGCGACTGGACAAAGAAGGTGCATTCAGGATATGATATGATCCATGAAGTTTATTGTTCTACTAACACTGAAGGTCATGAGTTTGATCATATGTTATTGAAACATAAAATTTGGATATATAGATGAAATTAATAATTATATAAAGTATGAACAATAATAAAAAAATGACCTGTGAATGATTTTTGATAAAATGATTTGACACTATTTTCGCAGTATGAGACAAATAACGGAAAAACGTTGGGAAGAAGATGAAGATGTGGTAATATTATTTCTGGACCTGGCAAAAGCGTACATGCGACAGACTACCGAGAAAACATGTGTGGAAGTGCCTCAAAGTGGAATGTGTGAATGAGAATTTACTAAAAAGCATCTAGTGTACAATACATATAACGTCAGTGAATGGTGCTTTGAAGAACTCCATTCTGTACAACTATAAACGGTTCAACGGCAACAATAATTATTATTGTCTGGGGCAGAGAAGACTTGTATCTCATATTATATGATGTAGTAATGGATAGAATTCTCAGGAGACGAGTCAAGAATCAGGAATAATGATATATACAGACAAAACAGACAATACATACTTATGTGGGTTGATAATAGAGAGACAATGCAAGTGATACTTGACAAATAGAATGGGATGAATAATGAATTGGGAATTACAATCAGATGAAGAGGTAATAATAAAGTGAAGAAATAAAAAGATTTCAAAGCAAGTAATGATACTTCGATGAGAACTCAAGGTACACAAAGAGTTTAAATATCTTTGAAGCATTCTCAGCAGCAATGCAGAAATTACAATAGAAATGAATGGACGATTGCAACATACAGAAAGCTTTCACCAGACTGTGAGAAAACTTGTATGGAGAGACAAAATACATGAGAATGTAAAAATGTGAAATGTGTTCTTTCATATCAAATGTATTTTTCACCTTTTTTCACACATGCATAATGAATTTTACATATGGAGAATAACAGCAAAATAGAAAAGTCAGCGTGTAGTCCCCAAATGACACCTTTGAGTTGTTAGGCCTCACCTAACTAGGTTAGTTAGAATAGTAATATATATATTAGATAGTAGCAAGAAGTGTGTAGAAGAAAGTATTGTAGATTAAGGGTTAATATATTTAGAATAGAGTATAGTATTACCGTTAGTTAGAAGCCATTAGGGTGAACTAGAAGTAAGGGTTGGGCACGAGTGTGAAAGGGATGCAAGTGAAGGCTGCTGTAGCCCAACACTTCTAGTCGGGCGGCCGTCAAGGCAAGAGCGTTGAACTGTGTGTGTTATAGTGTAAATTATAATTTAAGAATATACTGATTATTTTAAAAGTTGATTGTGTTTGTCTTGATTTCGGGACCCTCTACCTCTAGATCATAACAAGATTGGGGGCTCGTCCTAGCAAACCTAATTATTTATTCTCTGGAATCGAGTGAATTGCGTGGGAGTTGTACAACTGGTAGGCCTACGCCGGCAGTATAGGCAATCCTTCGAGCGCGGGTGTATTGCGGGTGTATTTGCGTGTTTTATATTGGCGCTTCCCTCAGTTTTCTTTTCGGGTGTAATTTATTTGAGTGTACAAACAATTCGGTGTGTTAGTGATAAGTATAGACAATAATGGTTTTCTGAACTTTTGTAAGGAAGAATTTCATGAACTATTTTATTTTATTTTCTGAACTTTGTTAGGAAGAAAATGGCATCTAGTAATAGTAACATGTTCGACGAAGATGCGTTGCCGATAGATCTACTCATGACACTGGGCAAATGCCAGAGTGGAAACTTTGACGGGTTTGTCGAGGCTCTCCGAAATGCATGCAACAGTGTGTCGTTACCCCCGCCCTCACAACCCCCACCGCCACCACCGGTCCCACCTCGCGGTTCAGCCAAGCACCTGAGCAGTTCGACCACGGGAATCGATGATGGAGTTCTCCGTTCATTACGGCTGGAACTACCGACGTTCTGCGGCCGGACAGATGCACGGACACCCGAAGCGTTTCTGGACGCACTGACGCGATACGCTCGCGCCTCACATCACGACCACCAATGGCTCCTGAGGGACGTCGTACCAGTGGCCCTAGTGGGAGATGCGGAACGTTGGTGGGTCTCGCGTGGAGGTTACGTACTCTGGGATGCGTTCCAGCGAGATTTGTTAAGAGCCTTCGGAGTGCCAGACCGCATTCGTCGTCTCCGCAGGGAACTGGATGCTCGCACACAACATCCGGACGAGGATTTTGCGTCTTTTGTACGAGTAATTGGGGCGTACTATGCCCGTATTGGAATGGAAGTGACGGAGGACGAGAAAATTGAGCGCGTCCTCGCCCAGGCGACACCATTCACTCGGCACCTGTTGATAGGCCGTTCCTTCTCGTCACTGGTGGAGATGGAGGACACTGGTCCGGAACTTCAGGAGTTTGTGTGGAGGACACAAACGTACCAACCTCCCCCTTTATCGTCCAACTGCCTAGAGAGGGATTTGGCGTTCCAGCCAGCTGATCGCGCACATACCCCGGCTACCACGTTTCCAGCGCCGCGCCGCCAGCCTGAAGTTGGAGACACGTGTAGGCGGTGCCAAGGAAAGGGGCACTGGGCTCACGAATGTCCGACGCCTCGAGCGCCGTCGTCGTCGGGAAACGCCAGAGTGTGAGTGCCGAGCCTGCGGACACTCATGCTCACGTGATGCAGGTAAGTAACGTAGGGTCAACCCCTCCTATGTTACTATTACAAGTCGGCTCGTCAAGCCTCAACGCGCTGCTCGACACAGGCTCGTGTGTCAGCCTCCTCGGAGATGCCGGACTGCAAGCTGCTGTTGCCGCAGGAGCTAAGATATGCAACGTGTCCCGCCCACTGAAGTTGGCGTCAGGGGTAGCGCTGGCGACAGCTCAGCTTGTGGTCCCGATATCATGGCCAGGTGGCCAACGTCGACAGAGGATGCTCTACTTACCGGAGCTGGCGACGGAGGCGATATTGGGTACAGATTTTTTGTTTGCCACTGGGATTTCCATTCACGTTGCTGAGGGCGGCTGGACTCTGGGATCCGCACCACAACGCGTCATTCCATTCTCGTCATCAGCTGTCCGCTCATCAAAAATTCCATTTGATTACACCAGCTCGGAGGATTTGGGGTGCATCGGGTTGGAGCGTTTGTTCACCGACGTCCAACAACTTCCTCAAATCCCTCCACGTTCAACACCACCACGGCCGCAGCTATCTCCGCCACCGCCATCACCAGTATCTACGCCATTGTCGGCGCACCGCCGTGATACGGTAGTAGGCCAACACCCGCCTCTACCTACACGGAGCGAGCAGCTTCACTCGGTGCTGGCTGCATTACAAGTAGTCTTGCAGAGATCTCAAACCACATCCGGGCACCAAGAGGTGCCAGCACTACCATCATCAGTGCCACCTCAGTTAATACCACCGCCAACCTACTTCTGTGAGCCGCTGGTGACAGAACACCCGCCTTTACCTACACGTCGCGAGCAACTCCAGTCCGTACTGGCAGCTTTGGACATGGTCTTGCAGGCTTCCCACACCAAGTCAGTCCAGAAAAATACGCTGGATGCACGTGGCATCTCCACTCCGGCTACATTGCCAGAGGTAGCTTTTGCGTCTTCGACTTCATCGCGCCCCATCGTTCTCCCGGAGCAGGTCACTCCTCCAACGGTATCTCATTGTCCACTGAGCGTGCAGCTGCCAATGCGGGACTTGCTGATGAGGTTTTCCGCGCTATTTACAACAACGCCTGGCATTACATCGCAGGCTAGGCATAGCATCAACACGGGTGACCACTCCCCGTACAAATGCAAATTGCGTCCCGTCAACGCGAAGAAGCGTGAGGTCCTGGATGGTCTGATTGATGACCTTCTATGTCAGGGTATCATTCAGCCCTCACGCAGCAACTGGGCATCAGCTCCAGTAATGGTCCCTAAAAAGTCTGGTGGCCATCGAATGGCGGTCGACTATCGAGCCGTTAACACTCGTACGAAGGTGCCAGTGTACCCCATGCCATCGACGGAATGGGTGTTCGCTCAGCTAGGGCAAGCGGCGTGGTTTTCCGTGCTCGATTTATCACAAGGCTTCCACCAAATCCCCGTGGCACCAGAAGATCGCCCGAAGACGGCTTTTATCTGCCACCGAGGCCTATTCGAGTACGTGCGTATGCCTTTCGGGCTAGCCGGCAGTCCTGCAACGTTCCAGGCTTTGATGGACAATGTACTCCGTGACCTAAAGTATAAGTGCGCAATGCCGTTTTTGGACGACATCCTCGTGTTTTCGAACACAGCAGCGGAGCATGTTCGGGACCTGAATGCGGTGCTCTCCCGGTTAGAAGCAGCAGGACTCACGATCAACCCATCTAAAGTACAGCTGTTCCAGACGTCCCTCAAGTTTTTGGGACACATTATACGTCCCAACGAATGTTCCCCCGACCCAGAGAAGGTAATGGCCGTCTCGTCATTTCCTCGTCCGTCAAAAGTCAAGGAACTACAAGGTTTTCTCGGTTTAGTCGGATATTACCGGAAGTTCTTGCCAGGTATGGCAAACACTACTATGCCACTAACGCGCCTCACACGGAAAAACGTTCCGTGGCACTGGGGTGCTGCAGAAGAGTCGGCTTTCCGAGCAGTCATCCAGAGCTTAACGGATGCCACGACATTAGCCCTCCCGGACCTCAACAAACCTTTTAGTGTCGAGACCGACGCCAGTGGGTTGGGTATTGGGGCAGTCTTGCTGCAGGACGATGCGGAAGGTTCTCCTCGTCCAGTGGAGTTCATCAGCCGTCAGTTAACGCAGCACGAGAGAAACTACACCGTCCAAGAACTCGAGTGTCTGGCAGTTGTGTGGGCTGTGGACAAGTTCCGCCCATACCTGGAATTTTCCCATTTCGACCTCCTCTGCGACCACGCCTCACTGTCGTGGATGTTTAAAACAGAACTGACATCGAGCAGGGTCCGTCGATGGGTGCTGCGCCTCCAGGGCTACAACTGCACGGTGCGATTCCGCAAGGGAACATCGAACCTACCGGCAGACGCCTTGAGTCGCGCTCCAGTAGGGCTAGCCTCAGAGGCCCCAAGACACTCGGTGGCGGAAACTCTGTTGCCTATTGAATTGGTCGAACCAACACATACCGTACATTTCGAGCGGTCAACTGACTTCGTTGCGGCTTGCGCGGCAGTCGATGTGTCTGCAATATCCGACGTCCCGACGCTCGTTACACATCAAAATAACGACGTTGATCTGGCCGCACTCAAGCTCTACCTGCAAACTTCTCGACTTCCAGTCGATCCTAGGCTATCTTCATGGATCCATGCTTCTGCCGCCTCCAGTGCCATCACCGACGAGGGTCTATTAGTCAAACGTGTCGCAGGTCTACCTGGCAGCGACGAATCATCTTGCCAGAAGGTATGGCTGCTTCGGACACTCCGTGGTCTGGTCCTAACAATGGAGCATTGCCATCCTCTCGGCGGACACGGCGGTTTCTTACGAACGCTGACAAGAATCCGCAGGTCATACATCTGGATGGGAATGCGGTCTGACATCTCAGAGTTTGTGCGCTCGTGTGCGACTTGCCAAACCATCAAGCCCAATCGCCAGAAACCGGCAGGCCAGATGGACAGCCGGCTTGCAGACTGCCCATTCGCCGAGCTCAGCATTGACTTCGTAGGGCCACTACCACGGACAAGAAACCGCTTCCAATACCTCCTTGTAGTAGTGGACAAATTTACACGATATTTAGAAGTATTTCCAATGCGCCAGGCATCCACTGACGCTGTAGTGCCACTGATGGTGGAAGTGTTCGCACGGCACGGCTTCCCTCGAAGCATATCGAGCGACAACGGGAGGCCGTTCGTGAGCGAACTATGGCAAGGTGTTTTGAAACACTTAAACATTGTAGAGCGGCACACCGTTCCCTATCGACCATGTGGCCAGACAGTCGAGAGGCACAATGCGACATTAAAACAAACTATCATGGCCTACTGTGAAACACACCGTGACTGGGATCGACGTCTCCAGGAGATCCTCTTCGCCCTCCGGTCGGCTACCTCCGTAGCAACAGGGTACTCGCCAGCTTTTCTCACGTACGGTCGCGAGCTAAGGGCCCCTTGGCATCTGAACGAGGACTACACCCGTGGTAGAGAAGAGGACGGAGCATACGAGAGGCACGAGTTCGCTGCCGATCTACGGAACCGACTTGAAACAGCGAGAGACTTCGCTGCTCAGCGTGCGAGGGAAGCGCACAACACGGCGAAGGTCCGCTACGACAAGGCACGCAAAGTCGCAGCATTCCAAGTGGGCGACTTGGTGTGGCGCGACCAGCACGTCCTCAGCGATGCCAGTCGAGGTATCTCCGCCAGCCTGGCACCGAAGAGGAATGGGCCCTACCGAATATGCCGCGCCATCGGGCGCAATGTATTCGACTTGGTGGCCCCTGATTCCGGTCAACCGAGGGGGCGAGCCAATGCGGACCAGCTTTTGAAGTTCAAGCCAGTTCCGGGATGGGCGCGGGACGCGACGACGGCACCGGCTCCGAGGGTGCAGACAGCGCCACCTCCTCCACAGGCAGATCACCGCTATAACTTGCGTCAACGCCAGCCGTAGATTTAAGGGGGGGAGAATGTTAGGCCTCACCTAACTAGGTTAGTTAGAATAGTAATATATATATTAGATAGTAGCAAGAAGTGTGTAGAAGAAAGTATTGTAGATTAAGGGTTAATATATTTAGAATAGAGTATAGTATTACCGTTAGTTAGAAGCCATTAGGGTGAACTAGAAGTAAGGGTTGGGCACGAGTGTGAAAGGGATGCAAGTGAAGGCTGCTGTAGCCCAACACTTCTAGTCGGGCGGCCGTCAAGGCAAGAGCGTTGAACTGTGTGTGTTATAGTGTAAATTATAATTTAAGAATATACTGATTATTTTAAAAGTTGATTGTGTTTGTCTTGATTTCGGGACCCTCTACCTCTAGATCATAACAGAGTATCATTATATGCCTAACAAAGGTGGGTGGATAGAATAAGAAGTGATGATATTGCGTATAGGTTAAGAATTAAAATTGTTGAAAATGAGATGAATACGAAAAGACTGCGATGATATGTACATATGAGAAGAATGGAACCGGGGATAATACCCACAAAGAACATTGGAGGCGTATTAGAAATTGGAATAACTACGACATGATTTTCAAAATGTACAAAAATAATTTATATATAGCAGATTGCTTATTTAATGGTGAGAGAATGTACTTAGCAAGTCTGCAGAATTGCTGAACCAACTTTGCCATGCCGTGAATGAGATGATATAATTATGATATAATAATAATCGGAAACAATTCATTCAGATGTGGAAGAATTTGTAATTCTATTTGGAAGAGAAAATATTTTGCGAATAATCCGGCACCTCCACCAGAAACTTCAAATTCATTCAAAAGTATTTGAAATAGTTCATATAACAACTGAATCAACAACAAACAACTATAATTAATCACGAAAACAACATACACAAACAACAGTCACAACAACGAAATCGCTGATATAAATTTGTTGATAATATTTTAATGTTTGTATAATTTTTTCGGCTTTCCGTTCAGGTACACAACAGGCTAGACTGGAATTCCGAACAAAATCTGAATTATTCAGACAGATTTTATCAACTCCACTACTCAACTTACTATCAACTTACTAGTTGAAGATATGAAATGCAAACAACCTGAAATTCTGATAAATCAATATTATCAATGTTTATACGAACTTTATATTCTTTCAGCCAAATTGGACGAATATAATAATTTTCATTGATATTTAGATCTCCAATTCTATTTCGAATTCTTAAAGTTGCAACTTGGTGTATATCGAAGGACCGTGATTTTCCTCATATCTCTGGTTATCATAGAAGACCTACCTACTCAGGAGCTGCTGACAGAATGGTTTTATATTTCAGAAATGTTGTTTATAAACATACTTATTTATTTTGAATCTATCTCGTTACGCCAGTGTACGCCAGTGTATGCGCCACAAGGCGTTACAAAACGTTTTCCTGCAACAATTTTTCGGAAGTAGGTGAAGACCTATTCTTATGTGACTTACCTTTGTTATAGCAGAGTGAAAGTGAAGACTTCACCTGACGCTTGGCCTCTTGGGTCTCGAACTCCTGACCTTTCTTGGTGTTTGTCCAAGTAGATGGCATGACAAATGAACGGATCGACATGGGATATCTCTCATCAGCGCTCGCCAGAATCGAACTGTGAATTTGTATACATAAACCAGTTTGGTGTAGTTCATCCGTCAATTAAAATCTGGGAAACTTCATGTGAACGAAACGGAGAGAAAAATTCCATACAGAAATGGAAATTATGTGAATGATTATTGAAGAATTGGAATTAGTTCATTTAGTGATCGGGTGACATGATGAGTGGGAAACATGCGAGTATTTCAGCTTCAGTTTTAATAAACAATGAACGAATGATATATTCAAGAAATTTGGTAAATAGTTCAATTCAGTGTGTAATGTAAATTCAAAATGAATTCGAAATGAAATTCGAAAGTCAATAAAATGTGAATAATTGACATTGTATACTAGAAAATTGTAATTGGCCAGATAAATTGGTATGTTCTATTGTGATGAACATTCATTTTGGAAAGATCAGTATACCCATTTTGAATATTCATCTATAGGCCTATTCTAGTAATAATTTCTACCTCCCCTTCCCCTTTGCTATATATAATATTGTTTTGATATTCTTATTTACACCTCTGCATGGCTTATCACAATTACTTATAGCTTCAGGTTTCTCTGTTATTTTATAAGCATTCACATTTTCTTGATCTATTACCATTCTTCCAATTATTCTGTCCATCTATTGTTCATCTATGGCAGCCATTATTTGTGGATGAGACATTATATATAACTGACATGATAGTATGAATATCAAACACTCACGTGAAATGAAATTCAAAGTAGGTAAAACATTCAAAACCTGCATATTCTATTGTAACACCTACCTTTGAGAGGCTCTGTCTTTGTCAATAACTACTATGACAGTCCACGAGATGGAGCAAGAAAATGCACTTGAATTGTGAAGTATCGTGACGCAGTTCACGACTTTATGCAAAACCGGGCCACGCAAATATTGAAATAGTTTCTTCACGAATTTGTTGTATGATCAGTTTCCGTTTGGAATTTGAATTTCGAACTGATATAATGTATATTATATGCTGGTCATCTCATATTGGAAATAATATATACTTGTTGTCTTTCATGAAGGTTTCTGAAGATTGCTCCTGAAATTTGATCTACTCAAGAGAAAAACTGTTTGAAAATTAAAAAATATAATAAATTTGTACTTATTAGAACTCATCCGGCAACGCGAAATATACAGTAGGTGTTAATTCAAATATATTCCATTGCATTGTTTTTTTTGATTACGGTTCCTACAGCTGTACTACACGAGTCCCATAAAGTGACTGGCCCATCACTTTTATTACTTCCGTACAAACTGCAGAATTTCGTTCTCAACGACATTCAAAAAGACAGTATCCGTGGACCAATAAACACGTGGTGCTTATCGAAACTTTATATCCCCGAAAGCAGCAAAACACGCTACATTTTCTTCCAAAACCCTTGACTCTGACAAGCTATTTTAAAGTTCGCATTTAATACTCAAACTTATATGTTTACATTTTATTAGGCACCTAAAGGGCACAGCTATAGCGTCATCTCTTTCCAGCTATCTTCATCTACTTGCCGATTTTCATCTTCCACCCTCCGGCAAAGACGACATTGATATACTTGTATCCACGAAAGAATTGGGCTGTCTACCAAGATAAGAAACACAAATATCGCAGTTAGCTGAAGTATTTTAATGTTTTCTCTAATCTTTCATGGTGAATATCACGATAATGAACACAACGACATCTTTCAGAAGCGTAACATCCTCAAATTGCAGCAATATTGAGTAAAATAAAATACATAAGTGTTTACAATGACTTAGTTGGTGTACGACATTCTTCCTCCGCGAATACAAGTGTACATACTTGAACGTTACACCGCGTAAGGAAAGTCAACGTTTACATACGCGTACAAGTCGCCCTGAAAATTGGTCCGTGTCGACGAATAACCTCTGAATAATGAATGTTAGGGTACATAAGGAAATACACGACGATAGACACATTTTCTATTCACTCTCTTATCACCAAGTCAACCACAAGAGGTAGACGACGAACTGTGTAATCCCGCATCATTATTAAAATAAAAAGTCAGACTTTATACATTCAATAGGGATTCAATTCAAGTTGATTCTTCTGGGAGGAGATGAGTACCAACCAGTATTCAGTTTATCGTAATACCGTGACACGAGAGGAATGCAAATCATTTTCTATGCATATCAGAGCGATAAACATGAACGTTTTATGACGTCGTCCAATAGGAGGAAATAAAATAACTGAGTCAACTGCGATAAGACTTTTATCTATTGGTACTGCTATAGAACATTTGACACGGAGGCATTGTTCCACAAATTGGTATGACAACGTAGGATCATCCGGAATGGTACTAAAAGGACATACTTGCCAGCTAAAAATGAATGAATGAATATAATGACATGCTCAAATTAAGAACTATACTGATTACATGTGGGATAATGAAGATTTCGATCATTTTTTGATGAGGAAAGAAAATATGTTCGATCTTATATGTGATAAATTGTACTATTATGCTAAAAAGAGAATCAATTATATTCACGAGTGATGATTTATAGAAAGAAAAAGTGGAATCATTCAAATACTTACAGTAACTATTAAGTAAAGTGTAGACTCAAAAACTACAGGCAGAAACTAATGAACCATTACAATGATGAGATGATTGTGTGACGTCAAGATTGCAAGTCGGGTTTTGGAAGAGCTATAGCGAAGGCATCCATTGATTTTATTCGGTTCAAATCTGGTCCGTTTCTTTTATCAATTCTCTATGCTACTCAGAGGTCGCAAGGCATTACTGATTACTGATTTAGGCCTACTGATTTGATGACATTATGATTACATTACTGAACCTTCTCTAGTCATCAAACTTTCTTTCAAATTGGAGCTGTGTAGTTTTGAATGACGATCGGTAATGTAGATCGTGAGCTATTAATGGTTGCAATTTTGAGACTATCCATAAGAATAACATGTCGAAAAAAGTTGAACATATTCCCTCCCAAGTACGAATTGATATAATGTTGGGTCAACAATAGTGGGTACACTTTGATAAGTTTCATAAAACTCGGGTGAGAGTTTTCTATCGTAACCCATGTGTGTAGATTTGTAGTATAGTCTATATGAATATATCCTTCATCTTACCACCCTTATGAACTATATGAACATTAATAATCCTGAATAACATTTCAGATCCCCATACGTTATATAAATTCGTACGCACTAATAATTATTATCTAACACAAAAGGAGAACATATTTACTACAAAACACAATAGCCGATTTATTTATCTACGAAAGTAATCCAAAGTGTTAGATCGAGATTACTTCTCTTCATCTTATCATTGAAATCTTGAACGTACTTAGCCACCTCTTGTGAAATATTGCCGTAGATCTTCTTCCACGTATATTCCAGGTTGATACATCTCAACTGCCTCCAGTTCTCAATACTTTCAACGACTTTTCTTGACAGAAGTAATACCTGCCCCCGGTAGTATTGCATCTGCTTTTGAACGATATTCAAGCCATGAATATAAACTGATTCTTTCAAGACTTTTATTGTTTCAAGAAATTGAATGAGAATCTGATTTTCTAGTACACAAGTGACGATTTGAACGTTCACCATGTCTTCTAAGATGAAAGTGATTATGGAAGATTCACAATATTTGTAATACAAGTCACATTTGAAGTGTCGAACGTTTTTATACAATCCTTTAGCTCTAGTTTGCGACGGGTTCAACATATCGTTGTTGTACCAGGGACCAATGAGTGAAAAGTTTGTCAAAACGGGACAATACCGAGAAATACATAGCACGTTCTCATAAGACAAACCTGGTACACCTACACCATACTGATAACCTCTCTTCATGTAATCTAATTCCAAAGTATCCAATAAACTCCCTCGGCTCATAAAATAATCCTTCATAGAAGCACTAAAACCAGGTTTCAGGACTGGTACCTTCAACATATCTATCTTCAAGTTGCTACTTACTAAAGCACAGAATAATTCTTCATGCTGACATGCTGACTCTCTCCCTATGTTACACACAAGCTGAGTTATATTCGGGCAATACAAATCCAGCCAAGCTATCTCTTCGGCTGTTTTCAGAGATATGTGTACATCCATTCGAGTCAGTTTGTGAACAACAGTCAGTCCCGATAACAAAACTGTAGACATTTGAAAGTAATTAAAAATCCTCATTTCAGGTAATTCCTTAAGGATACAATTGATATCTATGGGAATAGTTCTCATGACGTGAAAGCCACTGGTATCACTGGAAACATCATGGATCTTTCGTAATCGCTTACAGGAGGTTAAGAAGAACAAAGAGGACCGCCACTCACTGCTGTGTTTTCTCTGACGCACACGGTCACTGCCAATCCATCCCAGCAACGTATTCACAATAATACTCTCGAGTTGAAGACAGGAGTTACCAATAGCTGTGATCAAGTCGAAAGTTCCCTCAACCTGAGATAGATCAAGAATGGTAATTTTGTTGAGTTTTGGACACACGTTTATGAGTAAATACTGATGATTTAGGGTGTTCCGCAAGGTCGTCTCGTTGATCTTCAATGTGGTTGCTTTGAAGAAGATGAATTTAGAGAGGTTTTGAAAGTTCCTTATGCGAGCCAATAAGATGTTGGGGATGTGGGCTGAACAATAGTTGTTGAGTAACTCGAGATGCACGTTCAAGTCTGGTTGGGTGACGTCATTACATTGTTCCAAGATGGCGTCACATTGTGTCCGTATTTTGAGTGCCATGAGTTGTGAGGTTATGTCGAGCAGAGAGTTAGGCTGTTTCACTCGAGGCATGGTGATGACCAGTGACTATATTTAACATCATATGACTTGTCAGGCACCAAAATAGTTGTCATTGATTGATCTAAGGTCAATGATTTTGTTAATCGTGATCGGGATCTAGTTGAAACTCTTCACAGTTTATTCTTGGTTTATTCTGTCAAGGAGGTCGGTGATATAGAAGTGAAAACGAGGTTAATACAACTTTCGATACTTGAACCACGACCCCCTGAAAATAGAACTGTCAAAATAGTTTGGCCAATACCAAATCATTCTGACAGTTACAATTTTCGGGTATTCGGAAAATATGCCATTGATATTAATCAGTGACAACTTCTCTACAGTGTATCTAGCTTAGCTTTAGGAATAATATCTTATATTTTGATTGATCTTTCGAATATCATTCAAAAGTGATGTAATTTTAAATATGAAAATGTAATTTGTCGTCTTTGATCACTTTAATCTATAGCTTTAATGGAAGAATAAATTGCATCAAGGTCGATAGATACACTGAGACAAATTCAGAATTCCCATCAAATTCGGTGGTACCCAAATTAGTGTAGCCAAATATACTGATACGCTGTTCATTAAACTGTTAATGCTGTTTGAATATGCACAACACATCTCATATCTATATTTGGTGAAGGTTTCGAAAAGTATGCTGATTCGCAGTTTTACGTTATTTCGTCAAGTTCATGAACATCATGATAGGGATTTATTTCCTACATACAGTAAATGTGAATAATCATTAGGAACATAATATAATTTCTGATTGAACTTCTTCACGAATATTGCGTTCTCTTCATACATTTGCATCTTGACATAATCATTTTGAAAAATGAAATGAAAAACTACATGGGGAACCGTCTGTGTGAGACGTAATGGATGGATGCAGCTAGATGAAAACCCGTGTTCCCCGGCCACAGATCCCAAACTCACACAACAAATATAGGGTTTTTACATTTAATTATATTTTAAAGTGATTTATCGGATTTTCAGAATGATTAATGCGCATGATTATGTCTACGGGACGGGTGAAAAGCATTGCCCCAGTGCTCCAGTGGTGCCACGTACCAGCGTTCTAGTTAAATACCATCCATATCAATTATCTACACCCATAATTATAGAGGCTAGTCTCATCAAATCGGATCTCAAATATGATTTCAAAAGAATTTTGAGAACTAAATTTCGTTAAAAATAAAAACTATGTTTTCATCTCAATAATATTGATAGAGATCAGAATAACCGACACAAAATATTTTCTCAGCTATGCCTACTAACTGTAAAAAGTCTGCGCATTTGCGAGAGTCGAATGAAAAACACACATCGGACATAATTCGTAGAATAGGAATAATTTTATATTGCTCGAAGAAAGCTGTTAGTTTTCTCTCAAATCTTATTAATCCGATTACTGTAAATGGGTCACCATAATATGCTCAAACAAATTCAAATTCTCATGAAATAATTAATATTTCTGATGATGATGTTGATACTGACCAGTTTTTGCTACTTTGGTGTTTATTTCCCTGTTCAATTTTGTTTTTCACTCGCACCAACTTTTTAATTTAGTGAAATCTATATGCGGGTACAGCCTATAAGGTACCGTGGATAGAGTTCAGCCGTTTGATCGTTGGAATGAACTGAAATGTTTCGTTCCGCTCTAACGATAATATTTCACTTCTCTAATCAAAAATCTATATACAACGAGATATGTTGTCACAAAGAACTAACGAACCTCAAATTCTCATTTAACTGTAATCTTTTATAATTGCACATAGATAATTTCTCATTGACGGCACAAAGAACTGACTTTGATATCTGTGGAATATTCTCATCCTTGAAACATCATCTTTCCAAGACAGCACGTGTTTCATTCCACCTATCAGATTAGGGGTTTGTTTTTCTTATCACTTATATATAGCTTGAACGGGTCCACCACATAGCACTTTCAGATTCTATCAGTTGTGACATGGCGACTAACGGGCGTAGAAAATGTAACGGAATAGGAAAGTCGATATATATATATATATATATATATATATATATATATATATATAATTTATATGAGATATGATGATAAATAGAGAATTCTGGTGAGGCTTCCAATATCAATATAAGTCTGTATGGGTAAAAGAGTCAAGCGAGGTTTTGTCAATACCTCGCGGAGATATGACCAATATATGACGTGCATATGACCAATATACTACGAAGACGAGACTTAAAATACAACGGTAACCAAAAACATCGTGCTTGGGTAGACATAATTATATTTTTGTTGGTATTCATTATTTTTTAATACTTTTGATACGTGAGGGGATTATTTATAGCCGTACATCTATGCACACTTTTCATATACCTCATAACTGCTGATTTCAGATTAGATGAATCTCTGGTATTACCGAGTCCAGTTAGCCCTTATCTGAGAAATGGTGAAAACAAATATGATGGGTAACCATTATGATGCAAACTTTCAACTATTAGCTAGAGCTACTCCCACGTTGATAATTCTGACACTGAATTAAATTCAATCTGGTCACGTCAGATTCGTTTATTTGTAGTGATTTGGATTAATTTTTCTTTGCCACAAAACTAGCAGAGACAATGACAACAACAAGAGTGCCAGCATGGGGCTGCAAAATACCGTATATATATATATATATATATATATATATATATTTCATAGTCTTTGCGTACTTTATGACCTTACATACTTTGTATAGTTTCTCTCGCTAGCAATCATCCGCATCAGCAATGTGAAAATGTAATTTTTTTTCTTCTTATTTTTCTGCACAAGTAGAATTTTAATTGCCTCTTTCTCGATGCTGGGTATTATTATTTCATCAAATCTGATTCAATTATCAATGCACTAAATAATTGTTAATATAACATTACACACTCTTCAAGTTGAGAACGAGAAAGACTAAATTGGTTTTGCTTCGTATCGTATTCTTCGTTCTGAATAATGATGTGAGATTTAAGAATTAACTGAAGATGAAAAGTATACACGAGGAATACACTTTCACAAATTTGTAAATGTCAGGAAAACAGAAGCGAGCCAATGCTAATGTTAAAATATGGTATATCTTTAATAATTTGTTTAACATAAATATTGTCAACCAAAAATTGAAAATTTCACCGAATTCATTCAAATTATTGACTGAGGTTATTACATTCTGAATAACAGGAATATTCCATATGATTTTGGGTATATCTAGATGTGACATATTCGCATGTTTCTGTTTCGTTGGCGATTCAAGAGGACGTAAGTGATATTGTCACGAGGAAAATACTTGCCCATATCTAAATATTGTAAGTCTAGCTATTACTTACTATGCAGCTGAAAGATGGTATGAAACGGAATAAATCGCACTTCTCCATAATCTATATATAATGGTGCATGTCTACTATAAAGGTTGAAGTTTTCGCCAACTAAATACTTTTAAAATTTGAATATATGCATAATCCAAGGATTTAACACTCAAAATCGCCACTGTGCTCATATCGTGAACCTTGGCTTTGAAAATCATAATACACTCGTACCACCAGCATACAAATAAGACGACAATTTTTGTGTGTGGCTTTGTTGGTACAGATTTTTTTTTCTTTCGTGTATACAGATATACCAACAAACTAATTCCAATTCCCTTTTAATTAATTTTTAATATACACATTTTCACTATATACTTTGTCGTCAATGTGATGTACAATTTATTATGGTTGATGAGTTATACCAAATGTGTATATTTGAGCGATATTTAAAATTGTATTAATACTCTAAGAACGATATTTAGTATAACATTTAATAAGTTTTTATGTTATGCCGAAAATTCAAATTCGATTGAAACTTGGCATGCCCATGTGTCATCATCTGGATTGAATCCCATTAGTTTTTATACGCAATCGGTTGCACCACTTCTGAGAAAACTAATTTTCCATTTTCCAACTAACCCATAAGAATAAGCCAGAGAAGAATTTTCATAAAAAAAATGTCCTTCAAAAAATTTCAAATTTTCACCAAATTTCAATATAATAATGATACATATTATTCCGAACTTTCATTGGAATCCAACCAGTCGTTTTGATATAAAATATTATATAATGACAAAAAAAAGCAAAAGAAGAATTTTCGTACAAAAAATGTCTTTCGAAAAAATTCAAATTTTCACCAAATCTCAATATAATGATGATACAGATCATTTCGAACTTTCAATAAAATCCAATCAGTCGTTTGGATATAAAAAATTATATAATGACATTTTTACACATCGTTTTGAAGCTATTAAGAAAACCTATTAAATCCAAGCAACAAGTGTCACCAATTTATCTATAACATTCTCCATAAATCCTCATTATGTTATCAACATGAAATGTGATAGTTTCAACTTATAGAAGATGTTCATTTGTTTAGAGAATGTTTCGCGAACAAAAGACATACAAATGAATGATTGTGTTTGTTTATTATAATGAGTCGGGGAAAATGCACATTCTGATGAAGTTTGTATGTCGCGATTTTTCTCCGACAGAAAGTACAGACTTTTCTTCTCTAGAGTTCAGTGTTTTTGCAAGCTTCATGACGATAACCATTTTAATTAAAAACTATTCTCTTGCAAAAAGCTGTTGTCTTCCTTTTAACATCGTTTGAATGAACTTTAATTCTGAATGTACTTGAAATAAAAACAAAAATACTGTACGAATCGTCAGTGAATGCTCGTCTGCATGGTCTCTAATCTGGAGTTAATTCAACAAATAGAAATGTCCCCTCCTCCCCCCCCCCCTCCACCACCTATTTCACCCTTACCTCACCCCTACCGTCACCAACGACGTGGCTATAAACTCGGTTGTACGAATACAGCCTTGACCAACGCCGTTTTACGACCGAAGCGTCATGTAATCGGCTGTTCACTGAGACGTACTCGTCAATTGATGATGAAAGTGAATTTGTTTAACGACGTGAACTTTCCGTTCATCTATAAATGAAGAGCGGAGAGAATGTTTTGGTGGTTCATTCCATTTCATTGCGCACGATATACGCGAAACAAAACACATGCAACAGATTAGGAATTTACTGAAGAAATAGACAAATTGAGAACTAGTGATGAATAATTATTTTGTGTCAGAGGAACGCTCTATGAGGCGAAGAGATGAATGTATTGCTGAATATGAATGAATATAAATAAGTTACATGATACAACAGTTCACTCCATTTTTGCTGTTGAAATTAGTTGGAGATTTAACTCATTAATATTGCAATGAAACGCTGAATGTAAAACGCTGTATTGAGAATGAAGTATAATGGTGAAATGAATGCTGACAAGATAATTGAGTCAAAAGTTATAATTATTGTAGATAATTTGTTGGCACATTTTTAAAAACTGTCAGACCTCAGATTGTGTATCCAACTCCCTAATATTTCAAGTTGTAGGCTAACTTCTGAGATCAGATTCATGCTAAGAAATAATGTAAACTCCAAGTTTGGAATTTGGAACTAAACAAACACAAATACATTATAGACTGATTATTTGTGGAAGTATTCATATTTTCTGTTCTATTTCTTGAATTACTTCAACATTTGTGAAAGTTCATCTTGAAATTGAGTGAATACGTATGCTATGAATATATGCGGCGCATACTTGAAATGTTATCATTCGCAAAATAATGTGATCGAAATAAAATAGTTCTGTATATATATGCTAGCGACGCACACATGAAATGTAATCAATCATAAAATGAAATGTGCTATTTCCTCCTGCCATGTTAGTTTCATTCAAACAATAATCAGGAAACTTTTTTCATGAACTCTAATATTATAGTTCCATACTGGGTAAAACACATACAAATAAAGAGCCAAATTTCGTGAGAATTATTCGAAGCATCAATTACGCTTCTCCGAATAACTCCTCTCAACTGTGTACATACACTTGCAATTACATGACATGTTTTTTTCATTATTAAGTAAAGCACATAGCAGTGAGTGTTCTATGTTTCTAATAATTTTTCCGAAAAGAAAACTAGCAACTTGACAGTTATTTGTTATACATTAGTTATACGTTAGTTATACGTTATTTGAACCATTTGAACATGAAAATTCAGTGGCGCAATAATGAAGCAAGTGATAAAGTTTCTATAATGATTATATAAAACCAAAAGTATTGTCTCGAGTCTTAAGGTAATCTGGTATTCACTGTCAGTGAGAAAATACGCGTTCCAAGTGTACATTCGATGATACAATAATATGAAAAGAAAAAACTTGATTCACGACAAATAAAAAAGCAAAGTTGAAAGGCAAAGTATAGAAATATAATATTTCACCACTAAATCTCCCAATACTATCGTCTAGTATATCCATTGAACATTTTTATAGGAACTATATGCTTTGCTTATCATACATAAAATTGTATCATGCATATCAACTATGAAGTGCAAGTATATATTACAGTGTTTACCGTCTTGAACTTTGGAAACTGGATAATATAGTAAACCAAATTATTGAAGTGCCAGACAGTGCATGGTATCAGGTGAGGAATAAGAATGAATGTTAGCACAAACACCGTATACCTGAATGAGGTCAAATACCAACTGGGACTTGAACCCAATTCCGCTTGAGACTGATATTGCTTAGATGAGCGCAGCAAGTAGTTACCACATGTTGCTCCTTATGTACGTACTGTCTATTACAACAGTGGTGGTTGACACTCAGTACAAACTGTTAACGAACTACTGCATTGTGAGAACCGAAGTGCACAGTTAATTGATTTTCTCCAACGACCCCGCAAACAGATATATTTGGAAGTATGAATAGTTGAATACACGAGAATAGATGATGTTGTTGGTGATAATTTATATGAAATACGAATCAATTCGATGATTACCATTGGAATACGCATTCATTTCTCATTTATTTCATTCATAGATATCCATTCATTTATATTCATTATATATATATATATATATATATATATATATATATATATATATATATATATATATATATATATATATGTACATACTAGATATTTAGGGTCTATATTACGCTTTAGAGACTGAAGAAATAAGGTCGAGCGTAGAATTCGAGTTCCGCATAATGCACGGGTTTTTGAAAATAGCATCCATATATTTTCCGCTCGAACCTGCTTAGCTGTTCGAGGGGTTGTCGAGAGAGAAATAATCTAATAAAGAACCAGTGAATTACTTGAAGTATACAAGGGATCCAAACTATATAGTGTTCAGACGCGCCAATCACGTTTCCAAGGCACTGAGTCAGCTGACTGATCTAGACATGAGGCAGAGGCAATACATTGAAAGAGATGTCATAGATATAAATACAGATAAATATATGAAAATTGTAGAAAAAATATTTATGTAACTCAAAAATATTTATATTCAATCAGTGGGACATATGGCACTTCCCACGAATATTAAATCATGAACTATGAAGAATTGTACATGTATGCTGTTGAGTTTGTTCGGCGTATCGTAATCAGAACCGATTTTACGAAATTATAATATTTGGATTAAGCGATAGTTAACGGATCAACTTGTTATCACTGTTGGTTACGCATACTATTTACGAAGGCCAACCTAATTAGTAGCCTATTAATTAACTAATTGATACTTCGTCATCATCAGTGGATGAAATCGTCAATAATAAGTATGATTCGTTGCTACATTTGTGATATCCTAGCATTATTCATAACTACATGACTAGTAATTGCTACCCTCATCATTATAAATCACAGTACTGGGATTTCATAGGTGGAGGTGCCGTGTGTGAGTATTTTTGAAATCAGGACTTTGAACGCTCTGCTTGCATTTCTCGTTCATAACTTGGAATAGATAGCAGCAACTACATCTCGGTTTGATGAATGGTTATTGAGGTTTGCTTTCGGAGCTGAAGGGTAGTGGGTCGAATCTTCGTTCAGTCAAACATTTTTGATTTTCTTGAAACTACATTATCGGATACGCATTGCAAGTGTTAGATTGGTTGAGGATTGATTTTGATTGATCTGAACTACGTTTATCCATATTCTGATCATGTTTTGCAAAGTCCTTGCTAGAAACTCGCTTCCCGAGAAACAATAATCTTGGTTTGGGATACTTCTTATGCTTTTTTTTTAATGTATTTTTGAAAGGTTTTCAACACCTTATTCCTGTCACATTAGGTACGAGTGGGAAATCCGTTCACTAACCAACAATTAATTATTTGATATGGCTGATATTATTTATTCGACAACTGAAAAGTATTTTTCATAAGTTCACCCTTGTGGTAACCCGTCCAAACGATCCTACCTTCCATCCATAGCCTTAATTGGGGAACAATGATTTTGTATCAATTTCGATGTTATCAAAAAATCTTATTTTTCTCGTCATTTTGTTGCACACTAGAGACACAACTCATATATTATCGTATCGTTCACTACCTGTGATATAAGATTGATATATTATCGACATATTGAATAGCCGTACATTCAATCATAATTACCAGAGTTGGGTGAAAAGATGATAGATTCTCTATTATTCATCTAATGTATTGAGAATGGAAGCTAATTGTAATCGTTTTTATCACTCTGCTCTAACCGGTACTTTCTGAAGTTACCGACAAGATAATTTGATTATCATCAATTAGACCAACTTCCACCAACTCTAATCTGAATAAAATATAACATGACTGAACAAATAGCATAATATTCTTGGTGGTAGTCTACCGCCAAGAATATTATGCTATTACCATGGACTACCGCGATGGATAATCCATTTTATATGTATGAATAAATCCTATGAACACAATATAAAGAATTATCAATCAAATGTTCACAATCTCGAATATTCATATTTAAACAATGCGCCATAATGACGTACTGAGAAAACTTCATGTGCTCAAACATCGAACAAATAATGGTATTAAAATCGAATCACTATTAATCATTTTGAATTCCAGTAAAAAATAATATCGATTTATAAATAAATCGAGTTGTTATAAACTGTACGTACTTTTATATCTCAGTTCCTCTCTACAAGGTTGCGCAATATTGATTGTCATGCGATTGTCAATTACTTGGTGATTGTATAAATAGTTTTTATCGAATTGGCCTCTGATGATATTTTAAATAGTATAATTAAATCTATGACTATCAATAATAGATTAAATGTGTATATACTCCCGTCATGTTGGTATATTTAATTTATTTCTTACTTATTTTCAATACACTTTGTGAATCCTGGTGGTTTATCTGGTTATTTATAAAACTCTCGTCGGTTCTTGATAACAGATTTTATCAGAATAATAAACAATATCTTGGAAATGTAAACATATCCTCACAAAAAATTTTCCATGGCAACCATGGATAACAACAGTTTTTGAGATATATCTGTCCGTATATAAATAATGTTTTAAAGGATTTAAAGTGAGCCAATGTTACTTCCGGTGATGTCTACATGATCTTCGAGTACCATACTACAAGTGAACGTGAAGGGAAGTAATAGTTTTAGTTATTTTGTGAAATACTTACGATACAAGATTTTGACATCTGGGCTAGCCAGAAGGAAGGCTGACATTCAGCTAATTTGATATAAAGTGATCACACAGAGTTTTTATGACTTTGAGAAGTGGTTTCGATATTAGCGTTTCAATATATTGTATTTTAGAATAGATTTATGTAAGCACATTCATTATTTCTAGGATTTTCAAGATATTTGGGTCCCAAAAGTTTAAAAATCACTCAAAAGAATACAGGAACCTTGGCAGATTGTTTTTGTGCACGGCCATCAGGATATCATTAATGTCGAGAGGGCTATGGGGGATCAAGACTTTCCACTGCCACTTGGTTTTCCTTGCATCATGTCATCACAACTATCAATGTCTCAAGAAACGAAGAAAACAAGAACAGACGAGAAGAATATAAGTTGGAAGAAAAAATGTATATTTCAAGACCAACAAGCATTTGATCCATCCTGACGTGGTTTTTCGTGGTTTCCCACAGTCCTCGAAGTGAATGCTTGGATGAAGTACTAATTGGCCACGACCTTATTTAGTAGAGTGATAGGCCTAGTTATATCGAGGGCTGTCACTCCTTATTGTTTATCCTTTGTATAATGATGAACTTTGCACCTGCTGTCATTGGAAGAAGTGAACATTGCCTAAGAGACTTAGTTCAAAGTGAAAGATATCAACATTCGTGTGGTTAGATTATTCCTATTACCAATGTTGGTAGTGTCCGGATATTTCGCAGAAACAGTTTATATTGTGTTCCGGACTTTCGACAGCTGAAGACTTTTATCTGCGGCGAAGATGTGTGGTCACAGACAGCGTAGACCTGGCGTCAAAGTTCATTGATTTAATTCAAAATAATAATAAAATGGGGTGGTGGGATCGCCCTTGTGGTGCCCCGTCCAAACGATCCTACTCTCATCCTTAGCCTTAATAGGGGAACAATGATTTTGTATCAAGTTTCGATGTTATATAAAAAAAAAAAAAAATATCCTCACACAAATAGAACTGAGGAAACTAAGGAAGAAGAGAAAAATTATATCAAAGGATTAAAGGAGTGGACTGAAAAAAATGGAATTATGAATGAATTATGAATTATGAACATGAAACATGTTCAACATGGAGAGAATATACATTTGCTCATACTAATTCAAGTCATCAAATGTCACTTGTTTTTTAATAACATCGAAACTTGATACAAAATCATTGCTCCCCAATTTAGGCTGATGATGAAAGTGGGATCGTTTGGACGGGGCACCACAAAGGCGATTTTACCACCCCATTTTATCAAGTCATGAAATTTAAATGTCCTGAAATATAACAGATATATATGTAATCAAATATAACAATGAATATGTCATAAAATGTATCAAATCAAATGAAAAACTCATGTACATAAAAAATTCACTCATTTTTTGATCATGGAAAAATTCAAAATTGTGTTTAAAATACGATATGATAGCCTACTATCATCGGAAAAAAAATCTCATTTTCATATTAACAATGTGAAATTTGATTACATATAAAATTTGTAGCGCTATACGTACGAGTATATATTGAACATATTCAATAAATTTGATTGGTAACATGCTAGAAAAACTCCGATGTGATGTTTACTCCACACAAAAAAATCTTCTTTCATCCCTTCAAACCTACATCATTTGTCTACACTTTTCCAAGAAAATATTATGCAGTATTCTGCGTAGATTATTTTTCCAATAATGTACATCTAAAATGAGAATACAAAAAGATGAATAGTAAATTTGAATTTATAAACAGGTAACAACACTCTTGTACCAGACTGTTAAGCCTTGCGTCTAAGAGAAAACCTAGCCACTAAGCGTCAGTAAGACACTTTGACATCCAACACACAAGTACCATCGTACCGTGTGTTTGCATGATGAGAGAATGTGAGAACAAGTGAGATGAAACTCGAGTCGGAACATTTCACAGTATTATATGTAATACATACTTCTATAGTATACGGCTATACGGTATATAGAAACCTGAGTTTATTGATTCAATGTTTGCTTGTAACCCTGAGCCCTCCCTCTCTCTCTTTCTCTCTCTCTCTCTCTCTCTCTCTCTCTCTCTTTCGTTTAGTCTCTCTACAAGTATTTATCTCACGATTCTATTACACCATGCAGTTAAGTACAAGAACACACAAAGAGATAGAGAATTCTTCCTACTTCAGATACGTACAACTACAGACGAGATTTGTAGAAAATGTGTTCTAGAGTGGTGTAACTGCATGAAACAAACAAAGAGGAGAGATCTGTAGACAATTCGAAAATGTGACAATGAGAAAAAGTTCGAATGAAGCATATTTTTATATTATTATTATTCATTATGAATATTATTCATTGATAAGCAACACAGTATATTCTTCGTTCCTTGTTATCATCTTGGTAATATTATTGGTATGATGAACAATTTATGTTATACATTCACATATAATTACTTCACTGCTGTTATTAAAAATAAATGAGTGAATCGTGAATAAGGAAAATGATGCATCAGTAAATGAACCGGCACCTCCACCGATTTCACAAGCTCGAAGCTAATTCGTCTTTTAGGACTTGAAACATTTGTATTTATTGATATTTCAGTAGACCTGCTAATTGTGTGAAAAAGTATTGTCAACAGTAAGGTATAAGGAACAAAACATGGACTTCTACTGGCCTCAATGCAAATACAGATGATGCTAAGCCTCATTCCAGATGTATACTTTTACGTACAGATCTAGTCCTGTACCTTGAACTAATGGAACTGTATAACATATGAGTTTCAATTACATATTCTTTCACACAAATTGATGGATCCAAGTATTCTTCTCATACCATCATTCCCCCCTCTCCCTCAATCCCCGGGGACTTTTGACTACTATAATAGCCAGACAGTATGTCTACCAGAAAGCCAAAATTGGCTTATTTGCACTTCTTTGAGTGGTGGATGTGGTAATAGTGAATTGTAAATGGTATATTGACATTTTTTGACATGTTTTTTTTTGGCATATAAGCGTCATAATTGAATAAACCGATTCCATATTCTTACTCGAGACGTCAAAATACTCGAATTACAATACTTTGTATAATTTAAGAACTACATTTTCATCAAGAGAAATCAATTTTCATCCGAATACAATATTTTGATTATGAGTGGGTGATTATAAACCCGAATTGTATTTCAGTAAGCTTCCCATTAATACTAAATTATCTTTCAGACAACTCGCCATCAACGAATGAAATTATATTCTCTGTAAATAATAATATATCAGTCATATCCAATATTATTTTACGTTATCCAATATCATTTTACGTTATCTAATGTACCTGTATCTATTCATAGCCATTTTAGAAACATTCAATTCCTATTTGAGCCTCCACGGACTAGAATCAATAATGAAAGAATTGCAGACATTCTTGTATTGGGAAGTCACCGTTGCGCCCTAAGGGAAGTCCCCGACTGAATCTCATTCATTTTTAATCATATTTACTCGAGTAATGGTTGGATTTGAGAGAAGGTTATCTTGATCTTGATCCGAAGTCGAAACCTAATTGCAAGCCAATGTCGAGTAATCATGTCTGTTCGGAACTGAACATTGAGTCGAGAAAATTGATGGGGATATGAGGAAAATGCTGTGATGTTCAAGTTAATAATAAATGAGGATACTATAACAGGGACAGACAGAAGAGAGAGCTTATGAAGCATTCATTAAAATCAAGAAGAGATTGATTGATGTTTGTGGGAGGAGTGTTTATGAGAAGAGATTTATAGATTTAAAACTTTGAAGGAAGTATAATTCAATTTCTGAATTACGAATTGTTCGCATGAATCAAAAGAAAAGTGAATTGACTCGATTGTTTTTGGAACTGAATTTGTAATGGTGTAAGTATGTTAGGAAATACCAACATAGCTAAAAGAGGACTTTCTTAGATTATGTGAATAACACCCCTCCCCCCTCCCATATGACCCAATGAACATATATAACTTGTAGATAATGTTCATAGATTGTATTTTCATTTTGTACACTAATTTGATATAAGTGGAAAATCGACAGAATAATAACACAATAAGTAGTATTCGTCTGTGAAAGAATTGTATCAATATTGAATGAAGAGGTTTAAGTTATTTTATATTGATCCATTTTTCTTCACTTGTAGAGAGAAAATAGGGCAGGATGAAAACTCCAAGTATAGCAGGACTTCGCACATAGCAGAAGTTCAAGAAAACATGCTGAAGTAAACTAGTTTGTATCTTCACAGAACGTACGTCAAATGAATATTTACAATCGTTTGATCGATTAACTGTCGTGAATTGAAGTGGTCACCAGAAATGGTTTTTTAGGAAATATACTAGCGAACAATAAATGTATTCGTTTATCCATGTTTATCTGTGAATAGGGGAAGACATCTATTTCGAAAATAAAATTCCGGATGAATCCGATTTCAAATTGGAACATATTACTCAAATGATGTTCGAAGAACGTTTGAAGGACGTCCCTATTCCAACTATATACCTAAAATTGAACCCAAACTCAAAAAAATGAATTATAAAATGAAAATACCACGCAGTGTGAAATATTTCAAAAAAGTGGTATTTGATAAATACATCAGATTGAATCCGCATGTATAACGGAAAGAGCAGAATAAATTGAAGACTATTTTCATCATTCTATTATTTCTTTCAATTAAATATCAGAAATTCAAGAAGACTGTTGGATTATCATTATAATTGAAATCTGAAGAATAATGGGAAGAGGTGAGTTTAGAAGTAAAAGTTTTCGTCGTTAAGTAAGCAAAAGTGAACGTACGTTAGTACATACACTCGAACCAAAGTATTTCAACATTTGAATTTTTCATTCGCGCACACTTAGAAGAAACTCATTAAACTCCGCACATAGATACCTCTTCCCATTTTCCATTAAAACGTAGGACATTTCCGAGGCATTCGAGCAGGTGTGAGAAGAGCTCCAGTTTCCATCATTATTTTGACACCTTACGTATTACAGACTAGAGCTTGGTAGACCGTATAAGGTCCCAACCATCTACTCACTAAGATTACAAAACATCCTCCTCTCTTTTTTCCCTTTCTTTCTCTCTCTCTCTCTCTCTCTCTCTCTCTCTCTCTCTTTTCTTTATTCTTTACTTGTTATTACACGCACCTCTTATGTTCGTTCTTCTTTCTTTCCTCGAAATCTTCTTAGTCCCTTTACGTGTAAATCATAACACTTTATACGAGCTTACAAATAATTAGATCCATCTTTTTCATAAGTCCGCAGGCTCTAAGGCTTGCTATGAATTATTATTGAGTTAGAGGAAAGCGCATGTTTTCGTAAATTCGATAAGCTGTGTGCTTTTAAGATAAATTTCTCTTGGAAATAAAGTTTCACCAATAAAGAGATATAGGTAAATTGTAAAACTTACGATGGAACAGGTGTGTGGGGCTGATTTAAAATCGACACAGTATATCAAAAAGTTGGTTTTGTTAAGGCAGAAGGGTGGAGTGTATTCATGTAACAATATTATTTAGGTTCATTCAATTTTGAATCAATATATCAAAATTTCTGAAAAAGTGGTCAGTTTAGAATATATACCGACGGTTTTGCAATAATATTCAAGTAACATTATGTAAAACTTCAAAACATTAGTAAAAAAACATGAAATATAGATCACGCGAAGGATTTTAGTCAACGATGAATATATTATTCATACCATACTACTCACAAGAAATGGGGGAACAGTGAAAAAGATGAATCCGATATGAATGCGACATATGTTCACTTTTCCATTAGCACAAGTTAATCTCATCGTTCACTCATATTGGTTTATACGGTAAAAGATATGAAATATATCGATGTGGAAACAATGGAAGAATGAGCAATACTTTCTAAGCATCTGATCCACAATAATTGAAACAGATAAATATCTATTAACCAATTCCCTCACTGATGAATGAATGAAAAACATAATCAGATACACGAATGCGATTTTATTAATTATGCAATGAACCACTTTAATGAATGAGCCTAAAATTTGAAATTTTGAAAAACCTTGTCAGGATGGTAGCGATCTGTAAATTTGTTACTGTTTTCCGACACATTATGTTGCAATATAACATTTTATGCATTGATAAAACACACATAGTATATAGGAATGATAATAAATCACATAATGGAGACAAAACATGAGTGCCATAAAAAACTGTTTCCACCTGCACTCAGTATAACAAAAATGATTAGCTTTCAAAACAAATGTACAGGATCAGAACAAATACAACATAACATGACAACGAATGTAGAAAAAAATCAACATCGTAATGTGTAACAAAAACATAGCACACAAACAATTATATGTTTGATATTGCATACGGCTGAATGGTATTAGAAAACCAAACAAATTCATCGTAGTGCTCAACATTAATGATAATCATAGAACAAAAATCAAGATAACGGCAATAATAATATTGCAATACGAATTTAAACTGAATATAACAACTAGTAAGTATAACCATAGATTAAGGAGGTGGTATAACCTTCTATATAAAGAACAGTTATAAGTAAAATGGAATTCAATTGCTGATTAGTATTTGTTTCATATTATGAAATATCAAGTATACTGAAACTTGTTCAGTTTGTAACAACACTGATAGTTTTACAGTATTCTACACTTCAAAGTGATAATTTACTTCGAATGTGATATTAAATTCTGTATAAGAGGACAGGTATATAACACGTGAGCATCCTAAAAATGCTCCATCACGACGATTTAAAACTCTCCATTACGAAAACGCACTTTTGTCATTACAAAGTCTAATCTCGTCAAAGCTATCCTGAATCAACCGGATTACTTTTAAACGCTTCTATTAAAACCAACGTTTTAACGCACAGCAAATGGTGAAACTGAAAGAACGTGATATATAAACCGTTAATAATAAATAAAAGTAATAATACAAGACAGGCGCAAGTGTAATCGGTCCCAGTAACGGGTTGTACTCACTAATCTCGTACAATTAACAGTACTTCTCTCTCACCGTAAATATCTACTCATGTACGCCTACATACATTTAATCTTGATTGCCTGGTTGTCGGGTAGAAAATAAAGTTTTAATGAAAGGATATAAGATTAAAAAGAACATAATGAAGAGCAAAGCGTTTAGTGAGGGTAACGAACGTAAAATCGACCTGAAGACTTAGTAGAACTTGTGACACCGACCCGTATGTAGGGGTATAAAATAGGGGTGTACATGTGAGTTAATTTAAAATGTGTCCTAATATTCACTTTGAGCTAATCTTATGGTAATGTCTTATCTCACGGTTTCAGGGATATTTTTAATTATAGATCAGGATTGAGTTTAAGTTTTAGTTTCATCTTTTAAATATGTATATAATCCTTGGACAATACATTATGTTTATGGTAGTTTGTTTAGAATTAGCGAGTTGAAAAACATACGCTTTATACTACACTCTGTTTCATGTTTTCAATGTTTACTTCAAGACTTTAACCTGCTCATGTTAATTCTAATACTTCTTCAGCACAAGCAATTTCCTCATTGGGAAAGTCACATTTGCATATCTTTTATTGTCTGTATTACATTTAAAAAAAAGAATTGAGAGGCATTGAATGTTTATATGTTCAATATATCATATTGTGGAAAAGTGGAGAAAGTCACGATTCGTTTGAAATTCAGACGCTTCTGTTCAAAAATAATGAGTTTCATTAGATGAATTGATTTCTTCGAATTCAAAGTTTGTCATATAGTCGATTCAAATGATTTGCATTATATGAATAGTTTAATGGAAGATAAAATTTCGTTTCTCCACAAAATGTGCGAAACTTTCAGTGAATGAAGAGCGTATAGAAATAGTCTCTTGAATGTTTCACAATAATATAAAATATGAAACAATTATATATACAATACATACCAAAAGTTTTGAACGTATCATTCCGTAGTCTGGTTTTCAATTGTCTAAATCAAAATTCGTTTAAACTTATGAAATAGACAACTCTCATATAAGCTACTTTAAAACATGGAATTCCTTCTTTTCAATTATAATTGATCTTGTAGAAAATTGTTCCGAAATATTCACCTTCACATTAAGCATCTTCAGGTGAAAGCGAAGGATTATGCGAAGGAATCTTCAGAGATTATGATATTCAGAGCGCCAAATCCGACCCGAATTACATCCCGATTAATGGTATAACAAAGCATGCCGTAGCTCATCTCTGCAGGAGCGGCAACGGTGAGTCTTAATAACATCTGCACTTTTTTTACTTTTCAGATCTTTCGCAACTGTGCAGCGCAGCGTGACGATATTTCGAGTTGATTGCTTCAATGACAAAAACCAAGTAAACGTCGTTTCTTCTTGTTACTAAGGGTAGTATATGAAGCGAAACGTCGAAATGAAATGGTTGGTCCAGCTGTTGTTGCAGGACGTCGTTAAGTAAACGAACGATTCATTGTTTGACGAATATTTAGTTTATTGTATTATATATGTATTATGGGCCCTATGATAAATCATATATTTATTCATATATATCTTTAATAAACATCGATATCACAATATACAATCATTATTTCTACTCAATAAGAATGGTACGTGGGACCGTTTGAAAAGGCACTTTCCGGAGGTAGTTTTGATACTTCAAGGTGTTCTTGTCACCAAATATAATTAAGTTTTCATAGACTCTTGGCTAATATATTCTTATGCTATAAGTTGATAACTATGCATTTCAACATCAGGACGGCAATGTGTGTAACAATTATAGCCGCAGATGGAAGCATTACAAATTCAAATAAATTCGGAACACATTTTCCGGTTATAACAGTGAATTGTCATTTCATTCTATAACTGGACATTACCAAAATAATTAGTCCATTAAGAGTAAACGAGTGAACTGGCACTAGTCTCTATCTGATTTAACTATACAAATATATGTGTAAAGAGAAGTTTAAATTAATTATTATAGAACAAATAAAGAAAACGTAGTAATTTGCACAACCTTCATTGACACTATCATCTAGTCGTTTTTGTCGAATAACACTGATTCAATACAGGTGATTGATGGGCATCACAAAGAACATGAAATTATACTTATATCAGGGAAATCATTTCCTATCAATGTAACATGATTCACTCTCAAGGTATTAAAACTCAAAACTTATAAATCTAACACTTCATGTTGATTACCACATTCTCTCGTACCTCAAGACGTTGACTTTAAATGATAAATAACGACATTACGTACTTAACTTAGCCACGAAGACGTCTACATTCTGACTCTTGGTTTCCAACCCAACCAAAACGAATCTGTATCCACCACATAATGGGTGACGGTTGTAGCGGTCAGAGGGTGAAGAGAAAGGGGTGGATATTTACAACCCCCCACCTCCCATCACCACTCCCCACATAACGGATGCAAACGCTTGGTCCTGAATCTGGATGAGCGGAGAGACGAATATTAGGCTAGAGGTCAACCCATATTAACCCTTGACCTGTTAGCCACCAACATACAGGGCACATGCCTCACAAATTTAATTAGTATTTTGAATGACATTTTAATCTGAGAGGTTTCGGCGAGCAGTGTACAAGCAGTGTGCTCTCCTCCAGGTGCCAGACAGTAAGGATAATGAACCTCACTGGATTATTATAGTGGAATGACCCACAATATAAGCTACATGGACATGAGGCTTAACATTCACGAATGGTCAAGATTTGTATTTGATACGTACATGGCATTGTGACAATATATATATATATATATATATATATATATATATATATATATATCAAACTCAATTTCAGTGCAAATAGTGATGCAAACATTACACTTGAGGAGTTCGAATTTTGATGGCTCCAAGCTGATTTCTAATAACTTTAAAAGTTGATCACATCGATGTTATAATTCAACTGAATCTCAATTACTAAGAAGTATATGATATCGCATATGGTATCAAACGAAAGCTATTCTTGATGGCAACATTGTCAAAATTGTACAAATCTCTTAGCTTCATATATAGTATATTATCGATCCGAAACATCTGTTTGTGGTTACTATAACTTGTTTATTGATTCATCTGATTTTCATACCGATTGATTATTACTAGAGATGAATCTGAGGTATTTTCTGATTAGTTATGTTGCCACGAAGACTACGGTCCTTTTTCTACCATTCACGATGAATTTCATTTCTTTCCGAATAATGTAAATTCAATTGAAATAGATTCAATCAAAAGTAACTGGAAATCAATTTAGGTCCATCAGAATTTGAACCTTCTACTGTCCAGTCAGTGAGTGCATCAATTACCACAATTTTTCACTCAAGTTACGGATCTTTACCACACTAAAAGCATAATTTAGGGTACGCGGTACGGTGTGCGCGTATCATCGATTGATGAAAGTGAACATCTTTTGATATAAGATATAAAAAAAATCAATAAAACTGATAATGAAAACTCGGACGTTACAGATATTTTTCGTACATGCATTGTATCATAATTTTATGACTGAAAATACGTCTAAAAAATGTATTGAAGTGGAGTAATAAACCCACCAATATGTGGTTCTATGGAATACCCCGCTATCAGGTGAAATTTCTTTTCAGTCCTTAGGAATTCTATAACAGTTCAGTTTCTTAACGCGTCAGTTTAAAGAACGCTTCTCACAAAAGATGTTCAAACTTATGATCTTGGAAGAGAAATGGAATATGACAGTATTTAAAATTATTCCAGAGTATTCTAGAGGATCAAGAAGAAGGTTGGGAAGAGATAGTCATGAATGAACGGAGAAATGATTATACAGGTGGGCACGATAGAAAGTTGTTGATATATGATAACAGATGATAGTTGTTACGAAACAAAAGGTACATATCAATTGTTGGAAAAAGAGCATATGAAGGTGTTGGGAATACGAATGTTCAAACTGCAGATAGAATTACTTGGGACTGAATAGATATGGACCGAAGAGCGTGTGCGGCAGAAGAAGATGATTTAAAAAATGTGAAGATGGTATTAAAATTGAGTTCATTTGGTAAGAATACTGTCCACTATTTATTTTATAATTCTATAAAACTGTATAAATTTATGTGAATTCACTGTATCAATTCACTGTATAATTTTAGTACCAACAAATTATTTATTAATAAGTTTCACTTTCCAATCGGTGCTTATTTGGAAAACCCAGATGTATTATCCTAATGTAACAACCAGACACTAATTTCTGAAGAATAGGCAAAAAGATTAGGTCAAGAAGTACTTATCATATTGTATAGACCTACCATTGTGTAACCATTTAGAGTAACTACGAACAATAGGCCTACATATTTTAAAATATATATAATATATCATATATCCATATCATATTATATATATATATATATATATATATATATATATATATATATATATATATATATATATATATATATGTATATATATATATATATATATATATATATATATATATATATATATATTATATATATATATATATATATATATATATATATATATATATATATATATATATATATATATATATATATCAAAGCATACATATTAGTTATTTAAAATACTATTGCGTCAAGTATTCCAGAGTGTTAGATATACTTTAGTTATGTGAAATAACTATTGGTTATACAATATATACATCGCTCCTATCATGACCAGAATATCACCCATACATGTCCAGAAATGAATGGGAAAATGTAACAATCAATGCCAGAAGTGTTTTATTGATACTTTGCTGTTTTTGCTCCTGCTCTAACAAAGAGCAAGATGACCTATTTGAAATTCCACAAAATGACATTTGTGATTTCTCTACGTCGGTATATTGATGAGAATACCGTCAACATTCGTGAATTATACTTTATTATGCGTTAATATTTCACGTTTTAATTAACAATGATGGTAGACTTTGGGTCTGTGGTTTTCAAACCTTCTGAATGAGTGATTTCAGTTTTGAGGTTGACCACAACCTAGTAAAGCCCCAGGTTCGAGTCTATCTCCGAGTATTAATTATTTATATACCAGTTCCGAGAAAGCTAAACCGCTATAAATTGTAATTGAATAGAAAATAAGAAACATAGTGAAAAAACGCAATGTAGAGTCTGACAGAAGCACGGAAATATATAGATATATAAATATAGCTTGAAGTGATAAATATACGTTCATTTTGAAAATAAAAGTCTATGGTTGAATGCAACAAGACGGTCATTAATCTCTCAACGCTCTTTCATAAAACCGTGGGGTTTGCTTCAAGCCTTCGGTAGAAAGATTATTTTCCTTAAGAGCACAGAGTTTCATAGATTGATATTAAAAGAAAGGGGAAGACCATTTACTAGTGACCTATTATGCTTTTAAAACCGAATCAACGTTCATACCGACGGAGATAAATGAAGAGACTCTGGGTGTACTTTCGTGGACATATTTCAAACGTGAAAACGTATGCAACAAAAGTATTTACCTGCAGAGTCGATCAAGTTGCTTAGTTACAGAAAATAGAAATACTTTATTGAAACTAGTATTCACATAAAAAAATAACTATGTGAAAAAATTTGAAATTTCGAAAGTAACGATAACAAATTCATAGATATTTCGTGATCCATAATTGATTAATCATAGTCATATATTGTTTGTATTCTTCAAGGATCTCCATTTAGAGAAATATTTTCCACTATCCTACGAAAATCCACCATTATCATTCATTTCTCAAAATTGAATTCACCATTTGATTTTTATAAGGCTGAATCGTTATAGTAAATCTTATAATCATGGTATGGGTTATCTTTGAGATTGTCAGCCAAGAAGAGAAAAAAATATTTTCTCTCTTGAAAATTGATATCTTATAGTTCTAATAATTAAATCGACTTTTGAACATTCGTGAAGGGCTGTTTCGTTAATACTAGTTAATAAAACATTAAACAACGCACCATTTTGGCAATAACGTTGCAGTCCATCTCCTATTTCCATTTCATGAGTATATAAAAAATTATTTGATTCTCAAGTTGGACGATTCCATTCTCGAATAAGATATTCATTTTCTATTCTCTATATCTTTTTGCTTTTCTATTTTCTATTTCTCTCTTTTGTATTCAATCTTTCATTTATCTCTATTCATTCTATTTTATTGTTTGACTGCCATCAGACTGTGATTGGCTAGTTAGATGAGTGTTAGCGTAGATTTCCATGCAACTCTTACTTTGTCTGTCTGTTTTTTGGTCTGTTTGTTTGTTTGTTTGTTGGCACTGCACAGGTCGCAGGGTTTGACCGATCGACATGAAACTTTTTTTATACGCAAACTATCCAACTTAGAACCCTATAGTTTTTGGGTCAAATCGGTTGGAAATTTTTTGAGAAACATCATCTAGAAGTTTCTAGAAACTCCATAAGATTAAGCCGGGCAGAAAAAATTGAGAAATAAAATCTCTCCAATATAATTCAAATTTTTCCCAAATGTAAACACGGAAATTAAACACAAAATTGAAAATTTGTATGCAATTCGGACCAGCCGTTTCGAGGAAAATAATGTAAAAAAGGTTTTCATCCATCGAATAGATAAAAATAATAGCAGGAAAATGTTGCATTGTTAATTCACGGCTCGCTAGATTCGTTGGTACCGAATGAAGTTCATTTTATATGATCAAGGTACCTATGTAGAGTTTTGGATTTTACTTTCTAGATATCTCGCTCATCACACAACGCACATTCTGCGTTTTCCTAGTTAAATAAATACTAGGCAAACGCAGGATGTGCGTTGTACGATGAGCGAGATGTCTATATAAAGTATAATCGAAAACTCTACAAACCTTGATCATTTGAAATGAACTTCATCCGATGTCAATGAATCTAGAAAGCCGTGACTTCGACAATGCAACATTTTTCAACCAATATTTCTATCTTTTCGATGAATAAAATACATTTATTATATCATTTTCTCCAAAACGGCTGGTCCGAATATCAAACCAAATTTTTATTCATGTATATTATTTTTGTGTTCACATTTGTGGAAAATTTGAATCGTATTGGAGAGATTTTTTTTCCAATTTTTTTCCGCCCAGCCAAATCTTATGGGGGTTTTAGAAACTTGTAAATGATGTTTCTCAAAAATGGTCCAACCGATTAGACCTCAAAACAATACAGTTCTAAGTTGGATAAGTTTGCATATAAAAAAAAAGTTTCATGTCGATCGGTCAAACCCTGCGACCTGTGCAGTGTTTACAAACAAACAAACAAAAAAAAACGCACAGACAAAGCTCCGTAAGACTTGAGTGAAAATCTTCGCTGCGCTCATCTAACTAGGCAAACGCAGGATGTGCGTTGTACGATGAGCGAAATGTCTATATAAAGTATGATCGAAAACTCTACACACCTTGATCCTATGAAATGAACTTCATCCGATGTCAATGAATCTAGAAAGCCGTGACTTCGACAATGCAACATTTATCAACCAATATTTCTATCTTTTCGAAGAATAAAATACATTTATTATATCATTTTCTCCAAAACGGCTGGTCCGAATATCAAACCAAATTTTTATTCATGTATATTATTCTTGTGTTCACATTTGTGGAAAATTTGAATCGTATTGGAGAGATTTGTTTTCAATTTTTTTCCGCCCAGCCAAATCTTATGGGGTTTTTAGAAACTTCTAAATGACGTTTCTCAAAAATGGTCCAACCGATTAGACCTCAAAACTATACAGTTCTAAGTTGGATAAGTTTGCATATAAAAAAAAGTTTCATGTCGATCGGTCAAACCCTGCGACCTGTGCAGTGTTTACAAACAAACAAACAAAAAAAAACGCACAGACAAAGCTCCGTAAGACTTGAGTGAAAATCTTCGCTGCGCTCATCTAACTAGGCAAACGCAGGATGTGCGTTGTACGATGAGCGAAATGTCTATATAAAGTATGATCGAAAACTCTACACACCTTGATCCTATGAAATGAACTTCATCCGATGTCAATGAATCTAGAAAGCCGTGACTTCGACAATGCAACATTTATCAACCAATATTTCTATCTTTTCGAAGAATAAAATACATTTATTATATCATTTTCTCCAAAACGGCTGGTCCGAATATCAAACCAAATTTTTATTCATGTATATTATTCTTGTGTTCACATTTGTGGAAAATTTGAATCGTATTGGAGAGATTTGTTTTCAATTTTTTTCCGCCCAGCCAAATCTTATGGGGTTTTTAGAAACTTCTAAATGACGTTTCTCAAAAATGGTCCAACCGATTAGACCTCAAAACTATACAGTTCTAAGTTGGATAAGTTTGCATATAAAAAAAAGTTTCATGTCGATCGGTCAAACCCTGCGACCTGTGCAGTGTTTACAAACAAACAAACTGAAAAAAAAAAAAAAAAAACGCACAGACAAAGCTCCGTTGGACTTGAGTGAAAATCTTCGCTACGCTCATCTAAAAAATCTTCGCTACGCTCATCTAATAATACCACACATGTAAAAAGCTCTTATTCTGATTAGGCAAACGCAGGATGTGCGTTGTACGATGAGCGAGATGTCTATATAAAGTATAATCGAAAACTCTACAAACCTTGATCATTTGAAATGAACTTTATCCGATGTCAATGAATCTAGAAAGCCGTGACTTCGACAATGCAACATTTTTCAACCAATATTTCTATCTTTTCGATGAATAAAATACATTTATCATATCATTTTCTCCAAAACGGCTGGTCCGAATATCAAACCAAATTTTTATTCATGTATATTATTCTTGTGTTCACATTTGTGGAAAATTTGAATCGTATTGGAGAGATTTAATTTTTCAATTTTTTCCGCTCAGCCAAATCTTATGGGGTTTTCAGAAACTTCTAAATGATGTTTCTCAAAAATGGTCCAACCGATTAGACCCCAAAACTATACAGTTCTAAGTTGGATAAGTTTGCATATAAAAAAAAGTTTCATGTCGACCGGTCAAACCCTGCACCCTGTGCAGTGCTTACAGAAAAAAAAAAAAAAAAAACGCACAGACAAAGTTCCGTAAGAGTTCAGTGAAAATCTTCGCTACGCTCATCCAACTAGCTCCAGTCATATTACTTTTTCCATTTCAGTATTATATGCGGCCATGAAAGTTCATGTCATTACAATGACTAAATGCACAAGTGTTTTTAACGTGGCATGTAAAATAAAAAGAATGCTTCGCTCGTGGAGTGAATATGTAAAAAAAGAGAACAGAACGTCGGCTGTAATATACGACACTTGCATACTAGATGGTTCATAAAATCAACAAACTCAACGGAATGTGTAACAATAATGTTGATACAAAACATAATTATAACTATAACGATACAAGACCCGATGTCGTTATGCCCTAATGATGATGGTAGAGTGAAATGTGTTTTTTGTATGTTGTTTGACTTCAAATTAGCAGATTATTAGAACAGAATCTGAAAATTGGACGGAAACTATATATTGAATTCGACATGTAATTGATTTATATGCCAGAAATGTGCTCATGCTCACAGAATTATAATTCATCATTTCATCTAGCTTGATATTTTCCGAACACTCGCTGCACTTATACGTGTTTGTACAATGAAATTACGATCGTGATAATGGTGGCATGAATTGCAATTAGTGAACTGTGATAATTATCTGAAAGCTATATATATATATTTATATATATATATATATATATATATATATATATATATATATATATATATATATGAAAATAAAGACATCTTTTGGGTTTAATTCATGGATATCATTATTTATATTTGGTCTTTTTTAAATAATAATATCCATGAATTAAACCCAAAAGATGTCTTTATTTTCAAATATGCATCATGGAAAAGAGAGTTTCAAATCATCCATATATATATATATATCATATATATTACATATATATATGATTTGTATGATTTGCGGTATCCATGGTATTCAGTATAGTTTCTCAACGTTTGAAATTTATTGCTAAATCCGTTTCGAAGTGATAATACAATGCTCCAAATCAATAACTTCAAAATTATTCCCTTGAACAGAAATAAATGCTAACAGAATAATGAGGCTGAAGTAACAATAAAAACAATCAGATAGGAAAATAATATTCGATAAAAAAAGATATAGGCCAATAAGATTCACCTAAAAATGATACAAAACACAAGTAAAGTAGAAAAATCAATGGTAAATCAATGAAAATTATTAATATTACAAAGTACATGAAAACTATCTCCTATTATTCAGCTCTTCTCATGAATTGTTTATTCTACTCTGGTATCTTGTGATGGGGCCAACATATTATGATGGAGGCCCATCACATACGTTTCGAATTGATGTACTACTCATTGTACTCATTTGTGAACAATCATGATGAATGGCTTCTTCTATATATATTTCTTGATAATATTGGTTTCCAGCTATCTGATAGACGAATACCGTCATCTCTCTTGTCAATCTATATAGCTTCCCTCGAACATAATTTACATCGTATTTGTAGAGAAGCTATAGAGATAATAAATCATCCTCATCATATAAATATACTAAATATTAAACATGTGGTGGAATTTTTTATTGGCTGATTTTGTCACGTCGTTCAAGGTGAAGACGTCTTCATTTCTTCATCAATATCAAACACCTCATAATCGGGATGCTTCAAACATTTTATCATACGTGTTCGTCAGGGCCAAGATCGGAGTTCCTAGATCTGCTCGTTCAACTCAACTGCTATTTGCCAAGATTCATTTCACTCCGATCTAGGATTTAGTCATTCCTGTCAACCTACATTCTACTACGAAGTCTATTAAACAGTTCATGGTTTACCTATAATTAGGTAGACCAACTAGGCTTCAGAATTCACCCGTCAATATTTGGAATTATGGGATGTTCGATTATTCACATTTATTCACTAATTGCCCTTGGCCACCGCTTTACCGCCGATCCAATACAATGGTTCCAGTGTACAATAGTTCCGTAGCTTCATTGTATAATATGTTGTTTCGCTTCTTGAATGTTTCTGAAATTTTTGGAGTTCGGACAACTCAAAACTCTTAGTCCACTCATGGTAATTAAGTTGTTTTGTTTTATGTTAGCTGAAATAAGTTTCATAGTTTTGCCAATGAGAATCAGGTAATGCTCTCAAGGTACATGACACCAACATCTTGTACAATGAAACCATTGTCCTAGATCACCAGAATGGCGGTGACTAAGGGCTATTAGTGAATCAATAGAAGTAATCAAACATCCTCCTAATTTCGCACCCCGGAGGCATGAATATTACCAACATGCTACGGAATGCTTCAATTTGGTTCGTGCAAATGCGCAAAGCGAATATTTTAGCCGCCATGTTGGAAAAACGACCATTAGTGACGAGAGCGACGTGGTTATGGTGGAATTTCATCCATCATCTTCAGGTTTGGTAGGAAAAGGATTATGAAGTGATGATGAATGAAATTCCGTTGAAACGTTTTACGTTATAGCTTCAAGAAGTGGTACAGCCACAGAACCTACTTCACCATGTAGCAATCGGGCACGATATTCTCCGTCGGCATACGTATAATAGGATTCCAAAGGTTACTACAACAAAGGTTGTAGCACCCACCCTTGAAAAACCTTAATAACCTTCTCCAACGACATTATATTGGGATTGCAGAGGTTACAACTTACAAAGGTTGAAGCATCAAGGTTGAATGAACTAACCTTATTTGAGAAGATTGGTAACCTAATGGCAATGTATGCGTAGCTGTTAATAAGTGAATAATAATCAGGTAACTAAGACAAATGTAATGATATTAGACCTATGTAATTATGAGTAAGATGTATTAGCTTCTGTGAATGCCGACCATGATGATGGAAAGATAGGAATTTGAATCATGTCATTTTTTAACTCGAAATCACGTTAATATTAATGTTATTATTGAACCAACATTCGAGGAAAGTTCACCGAATCTCGCCATGTCTGTTTTTTTCTGTGAAAACACTTGATAATGGCCTTTTATTATTATTATTACTCACATCTAACTCAATTTCAATATTTCGAGCATTGACGCTACAAACTTATCAGAAAACCTGGGATGGCTGCCAGTCCGTTGGAAGGGGCAATCGACTCTGGTTTACCATTGTGAATTACTTGATCGATTTTGCTAATTAAACTCAACAAACAATTATCTTAAGTTAATTACTCTGTACTCAACACATTATCAACTTCATAACGTATTTTTAATAACAAAACGTTATTAATAACGTAACTACACAACGTATAACTTATGAATATGATAACATTCCTACTTTAAAGTTCACAAAACATATATTTCTATTATTCTTGTAGTTGATGAAATTCTTCATAATTCAGTCCCAGTTGCAAAACATGAACATCGAATTAATTCTGAAAATAGACAATAACTTATGATAATTTAAGCTCTTCAATATGTATATTGTACGTGAGTCTATACAGTCGTGTATTCACATAAGATAAAATATACAGTCATCATTTTCCAGGATTCAGTTTACTCAAGGACTTTACTTCCTTATTGCCAAGATAACTTTTTGCAAGTATATTGGCTTTTAAAAAGCATACAAGCGGAAAACTTGGCGTGTATTATAATTCGGAAGAAATAAAAAATAACTGCATTCATTTATGCGTACATATACAGCCATATCTATAGAGGATTTGAAACACTGTCTCTCAAGTAAGAAACTTTTACAATTTCCCCGGGGATTCAAAATGTGTGGTTTAGTTTGGATACATATAAACACTTTGTTTTGTAGAGTACTTGTTTAATAAAAGACAATTTCGGACCGCAAGCCATTAATTTACATATATTTAAAGTTCAGAATGTGAAGTAGTATAAGCCCGTCTGTTATTATTCCGGGATAAATCGAGGCATATTGTTGGAATGTATAGGATGGGTTAGGGAATGGAAGAGGAGTTCAGTGAGGGTTTTCAACAAATTCTCTCTTTAATAGACATCAGCACGATTTTGCGATTGTTGGTCGTTTTGTCTAATACCGTACGGTACTAAACAAGTAAAGATTGGATAATATATTATATATATATATATATATATATATATATATATATATATATATATATATATATATATATATATATACACATATATATATATATATATATATATATATATATATATATATATATATATATATATATATATATATATATATATATATATATATATATATATATATATATATATATTGTTTGTTTGTTCATGTAGTATTCATAGCTGCCAAGCGTAAAAGACCTTTTTCTCAAAATAGTCAAATGTTTTGATCATTATCAAATACGCATACATGGCCAATCAGAGTCGATTATACCGCGTTTTACAAACTGAGGATTAGTGAATTGACAGTAATCAGTGAATTAACTTCATATCATCCTTGGTAACGTATAGATTAGTTTCGTACCTCAAGCATAGACCTATGCCTCAAGTAATAATTAACCAATGCATTTGCTATCAACAGTTGGTGAAACTGGCTCTTGGCAAAACATAACTTTGGAGCAATAAAATAGATCAAGATTATAATACTACAGAAAGTAGAAACACAGGTACCTACCTTCAGAATTATTTATGAAATGAAAGTTGTCACTTGTATGACGTACTTCTTCTTGTCTGTACAATTGTGGAAATTATGAGATATATTTCGAATAGTTCTCAAGTGTGGACATGTATACCATCTTGGATGTTTTTAAAGATCTGTTGTTCTTCTATTATTGAAATTTGGATCTCTTTCTTAGAAACACTTATATTCCGCTTAATTAATTTTTATGCGATCACAACACATTGAACGAAGTAGAATGTCCAGTTTTAATTGCATATTCTATGTGAATTAATTTCATCATTCCACTGTTGGTTTCAGATGACATACTTTTGAACATTTAGTGAGTGAGAATAGTGAATTAGAGAATTAGTGAGAATCACAATTCACAAGGATGCAGCAAATGTACATATATCGCAATACGATAATTTATTGAAGTCTCCGATATCAACAAAACTTCAATTTATCATCACAATATTATTGACATATTTTTGTGAAGCAGCATACGTAGTTTTGTCGTAGTCTCGACATAATTTCGACGCCAATTTCACTTGTTGAATTATAAATAATGGTGAGATTTCGTTATTACTTTCCTGATTTTGCATTTTCATTGTTACTTGGATTGGATCAGAGTAGAGCTATCGAAAGCAATAATTCAAGATTTATTCCTAATCTCTTTTTTTCGTCTTCTTTTTTGTTTCAGTAAACTGTTACACGGGTTTTCTCAGTTGTTTCACTACGGCTAACAAGTTACTTTTGTGTCTTCAATTCTGCTACCTGTCATATTCACCGTTTTTTGCTCGGATAGGTTTGGTAAAAGTTATGTTGATGATAAATTATAAGTGGGCACTCAGTTGACAATGTTATACTTGTTATCATAAATCTCTAATATATACTTCATGATATTTACTTCATTTATTATTTCCTTACATTGACAATATTTAGATTTTTTCAGTTATTCTCAATAATCAGTTTACAGTCCAATTGTTCATGAATCCATCAATGGTTCCTTGTTCATGAGTTATTGTCCATGAATAACTTATACTTAGTGTGCGCATATAACTCCATCGTCTGGGAACTGTGGCTTTTACTAGTTTCCCCTAAAAAGTAGGGTTGAGCATATGAAAATGCTACCGTTTCTCATAGATAACGACCAGAAACTCCTCCTCATAAGCCGGGATTAACATGCATAATAGACTGAAGCACTACACTTTCACTTGCCAAGTTATCATTATAACAAACATGCATGAAAGAATTAAACTTGATTATTATAAATGATCTAATTCCATATTGCCATTAAGCCAACCATAAATCACTGAAACCCTATATTATACACTTTGACAAATACATGTTATTAAATTAATTCACAAAATATCTGTTTTGTATGTCATTATGTAAATCAGTATATACTTTTCTTCAGTTGTGAATAAATACATGTACATAAATTAAACCGTTTCGAATACAGAATGGTTACTGACGATACATAGCACGCAATATTGACTGTCAGAGAACTATTTTAAATTATATATCAAAATTATGTAAAGCTATAATTATAAGAAATGTGTCGGCACATACAGCTCAGTTGCCAACGCACTCGCTATACGAGTGATCCAGGAGGTGAGGGGCATATCGGATCACGCCACCGTCCATCTTTTTTGGGGATTATCCTTTTTTCTCCCCGTAGTGCAGACTAATCCGGATGGTTCCTACAATATAGGACACGATCACTTTTCCTACTTTCCTTCCCATTACCTAAGGAACTTTTATCTCATCATACCATCATCGCATTCATCATTCAACTGACACAAATAGAACTTAGTTGTCATTGCAGTGCGTAGTCAAACCCAATGTGGAATGAAAACAATATAACTAACAATTTTATATAGGGTAAACTGATCCCCCCTTGAACCTCCCCCTTATCCTGCAGTTAAGGGTCCTCATTCCTTATACGTTGTGACTGTCATGAGTGATCAAATTTATTGTCTTCATATAAGTTCATATTCACGGACATATAGGGAAGTGACATTTATGTTTTAATATCGAGTGAAGTGATATTTTTTCGAATATGGAATACATCAAATTCAATCACGTGCAACTATGTGTCCTATTGATATGTATATAATATTTAAAATAATACGATTAGTTCAATTGATCATTTACGACATGCACAACATATAGCAAAAAGGCTTCACATCTGAAAAAGAAACTCATAAAATGTCACAAACAAATACAATATATGAACCAGCCTTTTTCAGTTTTGACCCAGAAAGTAGCACAAAGTTTACCAGTAACTACTACAATGTCAAAGCTTTATAGTAAATACCTGATAACTCCACTAACCGTTACGCTTCTATTGTATACGACTTTTTGAAGTTGGTCTTTGGAGATAAACTATACTCTATAGCTGGAGGTTAGTACATACAAACAAGTGAGAGTACAAAGCCGACTTAGAACAAGAAGTCAACAGTGGGCTACTCTTTGAGCCGTATCGACGTCTAGCGTCGCAATGCACCACGAATATGCATACAAACTATAGTGATAGTATTCGCGATCGTTTGGAAGAAAAAACAATTCACTACATCGGAAAATGTTCCTACGGAATTTGAAAGTGTGTGATGGACAACAATGTTGAGACGTAACTATTTTTTCATCTTATATTAGTATAACCATTCTATTCGTGTCTATATATATATATATATATATATATATAATATGTTGATGTAGTTTTAGACTATATTGGATTGATATTGAATCCTCGAAAAAACAAGCTGTGACCGGGGCCGTTGGGAAAGAATAATCATTGTTATTATAGGTACAAATGGCTTGTAAGTGGTATATGTGGAGGTATTGTAATCATTTCGTATTTTTTTTTCCATATAGAATGGGCAAAAATTTCAAATCGTAATCAATTTATAATATGAAAGAGTTTAATTATTAACGTATAAAAGAGTGAAAATTAAAAATTGTCATCATCGATTAAATTACCGTATTTATTTATGCTCGTTAGGGAAGATCTGGTCAAAAAGTTGGTTTCATCCAGTTCAGTTTTAATCTGGTGGCGCGAAACAACAACTACACTGTCATGGATTACAACATACTCAGATGCGGCTGAAAATAGTACTTGTCAGCAAACCTCGAGATTTATAGGATTCCAAGATTAAACGATCACCACAAGAAACACTACGTCAATGACATGGGAATGAAATTGGGCAATGCGTCATCTGAAACGATATAATTGATCGATTACAGTCACATCCATTTGACGAGAACTAGATAGCATGTTTCGTCGATCACGCGTTGCTCCCAAATTGCTTATCCTCTGCTAATAACATCACATAATGGCCTCCTGTAACGTAACAATACCTGGGTACCATGTGGGGAATATTAACATATAGTAGGCAGTGACATCGCCGTCTAGTCGTATTGTCCGAACTTGGCACGCATACGTTCGATCAATTCCATACCAGCACAAACGAGCACAAACAAGCGCAAACGAGCACAGAAACAAAACGACTCTGCGTGCTCTAATAACAGTTCTGGGAAAAGAAGATGTATTCGTGCAAGTCTATTGCGTGTTTGGAGTTTCTTGAAATATTTTTGTCGTTGTCTTTTCGAAGTGAACACAGAAAAGAATTATGTTTGTTAGTTTTGATATTTATAGGGTTTGAAATACACAATTGAAATGAGCATACATCCTATTTGTTGAGAAGAGTAATCGTCTTTTGAAATTGTCTAGTTGGTGATAGCGATTAGAAAATTCCCAAGTGTGAAAACTACACAAAGTGTAACTTGTAAAATTGATAAGCATTTGATATATTTTTCCGAAACGGTATTCTAAGCCCACTATATAGTTATCATGGCAGTGATCATGTTGATTTTCGTTATTTTCATTTAACGATAACCACATTTTTTTATGTACACTCAATTATACCGGCTCTCAACGGGATTCTGTCAAGATGTAACTTATTTTTGTGAAACTATGAGATATTGTGATTGTTTAATATTTATTTGGGTACATTGTTGTTCGGTTGTTCTCTTCTATGGCGGGCAACAATGTCCCCTAACAGATACCAACCTATCATAATACAGTATTCAAGTAGTTCCCCACATCGTTGCATTGCTATAACTAGGAAAACGCCTTATATGCGTTGTGAGATGAGCTTAGAGGTATGGAAATGTAGAATTAAGACCATTTGGTCAGCTCAATGTACATATACAGGTCATGGATCACTTCAAAGGTTTAAGAACCGTGGCTGTCTGTTGGTATATAAACCTTGGTTTCCAAACAATTATACCAGTGCCTTCTTCATTTCCATCACAGATTTGAAACGTTTTAATTTATTGGTGACACTTGTTGCTCACATTTAATAGTTTCTTAATTGCTTTCTCAATTGCTTTTATTGATGTGTAAAAAAGTACATTAAAAATGCGTTTTCTTCGTTATTTCACATCCGATTGTTCCATAAATCGCTTAAAATAGGTATGATAGATCTTTCCACATTCAGTGTAAATTTGAAAGCTTTTGAAAAAAAAAATCCAAGTATTTCTCCCCTGGCCTATTCTTATGGGGAATTTCCATACTTTCCAATTTTTTCCCGGAAAAACCGTCCGACCGATTTTTCTGAAAAACAATCCCAACCTATTCTGGTATAACACCAATTTGTAAAAAAATTTCAAGTTGGTTGGAACTTTTTCCTGGCCTGTATGCCGCGTACAAAATAACAAAAAAAAAAAAAAAAAAAACATAAAAACCAAGCTCAAAATTTTTCGGTATATGGAATGAAAATCTTCGCTACGCTCATCTAATGACGATTGTTAGTCAGACGATTTTTAGACGATTGCTATAGTCACTAAATTGTGTATTTGAACGCTGTAGATTCTGATTATGAGACTTTTCAATGAGTTGAGATTCGTCATTTGAATCAGTAGGATACGTTTATCATATTTTATCAATTACGTTGATGAAGAGATATGATATAAATAAGACAGTAACACAATCATCAATTAACGTGGTATCTATATCGTTTTCCCATATTAATAAATAATCGAAACGATATAATATGACTGTGATAAAGTAGAATTTGAACTTTATATAACTTATGACAATAATTTAAATTTATAAGCTTTAATCACGTATCAATATAATATAGAACCAATGTTATAAATCACATAATAATAACGATTACACGAAAAACAAAGCAGGAACGTAGACGGAACAATGAAATAGTTTGTAAAGAAAACAAACTCAATTTCTAACTCCAACCAAACCATTAATCGGCGTTCAAGAAGATATATATTAATTCAAAAAGATCGCGAATAGTTTGCATATTTGCTTTATGGGAAGTAAAGAAAACTTTCAAAACTTCTGAATTAGTTTCGCTGCGTTGTTTTATCCAAACACGCCACATTCGATGAAAAATACGTGCTGATAAATCACGGTCAATGGAATCCACGAAGGAATGTATAAACAGTGTAGATTATAATGCTGTATGCGGACATTTAGATGCGAATATGCAGTATTGTGTTGATATCAGTTCAACACTGGTATAAATCAAGGGTGTTTTGGCCAGAGTTAAAACACATTTGTGAGGCTATATTATGAGTTTTAATAGGCGATTAACATGAATTATAACATCGAAGCTATGAAATGACTTGTATATGAAGAAAGATCTAATTTGCTGTTTTAATTTCAAACGTGTCAAGGATAAGCCACATTTTAATCATAATTAAATAGTATAATCATTAATGCCAGGGTTTGGTGAATTTTAAAGCCTTGAAATTACCGTTATTTAATTTTTAGGAAGATACGTTTTGATATAGACCTATGGTTTCAACATTTTTCAGAAGAAAATGTGAGATTACTGTGGAATAACGTGTTGTCCATGGCTTTAGATCAGAAAAAGTGAAGCTATATTGGTCTTTGGAAAAAAAAAAATTAATTTAATTTTTCAGAAAGGGTATTTTAGACCAACTTAATGATCAGGATAGTGCTTGTAGGGATTTCCGTTACTTTTGTTCCTCTTCAAGTTATTCTTTTCCGCTCGAGATTTTATCTCAATTCTTCATTTATAACTTACTTCCTAGATTGTATATCTTCAATGTTGTTTCATTGTTTTGTTTTCAAGCGAAATTTTTTTGTTCGCGCTCCACAGGTCCAACGAAAGAACAAATTCAGTTGCAACTTGACATACACACGTGTCATCATCTGATTCGATACTGTATAGTTTTTTTGCGCAATCGGTTGCACCACTTCTGAGAAAACCCAGTTCGAACTTTAAGAAAACACATAAGAATAACATAAAGGAGACAATTTTGAAAAAGTATTTTCTTCGCTTAGATTAGTATTTTTTTCGATTAGATTAAAATTTTCACGAAGTTTCAATATAATAATGATACACAGTAATCCTAAGGTCCATAGCTATCAGGAAATACATTATGAATTTGAACAACAGTTCTAACCGATTGAATTGTAGAACAATCAAAATGAGTTTTGTTTAGGAAGGCAGTGAGATAACCGTTTCGAGGTGCATATATGGCTTTTCATTACATTTCTTATTATATATATCGCTCATCCAACATCGCAATGTTGCGTTTCCCTAGTTTTCTCATTTTTTATGCACTTGATTATCTAAACATTTATTCAGTCGTGGCTGAATATAATCTTGTGAAATTTACATCCCAGTTCGAAAATGTGTGAGATATCATATTTTTTTGCACAGCCACTGTGCAATATCTTGGCCTTCAAACATCATTTTATGTTCCATACAATAAAGTTATCAATATCTCAAGATGAAAAGTGTGGTTTTGGTGGAGGTGCCGTATTTTTCTATATGAATAAGACAATGTTTTACACACGTCTTATCTTCGTTGATATTTCAGCAACGATATCAGCTTGTCATCACAAAGTACGCTGATAAAGTATAATTCGAACGATCAGCATTTTGTCAAGTTGCCCAACATGTCTTGAATGGATGAAAGTTGTAAAATCTCGAGATAAATTCATTGGATTGAATGAGATATTGGAAAAATTACCATCCTAACAAGTGGCTTTATCTAGAGTGAAAAAAGAGTTTTTCATTTTGCTTCATTTGAAAAACTAATTCACTTTACTAACACAATCATAACAAATCATTCTAATTGAAGCATTATTTATTACACATTGTTATGGCACGTTTCTATTCACACTTTTTCGAAAGCTAGTTGGTTATTAGTATTTATTTTTGTACTGAATTAACTTTTCATTATTTTGTACGTGTTTTCACTTATTTTATTACGTATTTACTTAGCATGGTGCATTTTCTACAGGTTACTTTCCAGCATGACATTACTCAATTAGCCTACTTGTGAAATACTTGTGTTACATCCACGACAGATGAAGGTTCCGACCCTCGATCCCACACCTGCATAACTCACGGGTGGTTCGCGCCCTCATTTCTCGTGAATCTCGTGGAATCTCGTGAAATCTCGTGAAGCATGAGCTTTAGTTAATCGACGTTAGAAAATCGCGGTTGTTTCGCAATGCTGTCTAGTAGCGTTTGCGCTATAGATTTAATCTATAAAGTGTATAAACTATGTGCAGCATTATATTATTATACTTCTTTTTATGAACGCGCGGCGTCCGTTGACTGGATTTTCTGAAGAGAATTTCTTCATTATCTTATAATTAATTTGTGTTCATCGAGAGAAATGAACTCAATGATACCCTGATACTTCTTGATTATTGTTTTCTTAACGACCCCACCAACAGCTAGGTTAGACGGGGCCTGATAGGCCTACTTCTTTTAGTAATTTGTTAACTCTTGATTACCGATAAATGACCGTGCCAATAAGCACCATGCAGCTTATGAGCTAGTCAAAATGAAGCTATATATGAAAAGACGTTTTCCAAATGGATATACTGCGGGACTCAATCACACGTCCTTTCAGCTACCAATCACAAAGTAGCCACATCTTTCCCACGCAAGTATACGGGAGAGTATAACAAAATTTTGCGAAGAGAATTGTCACAACCTGGATTTATAACAACCATGAAGGGCGTGAAACACAAATTAGAATAATTAGAATAATGAACAGTAGAACTTATTATACGCTCAACACTTGACAGACGTTTGTTTACGATTCTATTAAGAACATAGTAAACAACGGAAAATATTTTAATACGATTTTCGTACCAGCAGGACATTTCATTAGTACTTTGTAACCTCAGTTACATATAAAAACTCCAGTTTGTAGCAGAATAAATAACTCTGATAATCACTATTCCTAGAATTATATTAATGAAGATAAAGTGTGCGTAAAAACAGTGACAAATGTCAAACTACAATAAACCTATGGTATTCATGAGAAATTATGTCGGAATTGGTAGACTTTTCAATTGTTGATGCAGGAAAAGCTAGTGAAGTTACTTGAGGTTCCAAGTTGTAGGGAGGCGAGAGTAAGAAAGGTATATGTAATTGTGAGGGTGAATGTAAAATGGACGGCATCAAATTAAGCTACGACTCAATTTATAGCTTCGAGTAGAAACTATACATATCAGAAATCTAACTTATTACAGAAATATATTTCAACTAGAGGCATTATACCGTCACTGTTTCGGATGAAATGTATAGTGAATTCACTCGGTATTAATACACAAGTTTTAGTTCAATTTGAATTATTGTATTATAATTCAATTCAAACTGACATTTATTATACGCACAGCTGTTCTTGTGCTAGTATTATGTTACGTGGAAAACCTCAGAATCCCATGAGCTTGGCGACCAACGTTGTCATGTAAAATATTTGATCGTAAATATCAGTAATAAATACACACGTTAATAATATGCATCTCATTTGCTAGCCCGTATAACTCGATCGATCTAATAAGACTCCAGAGAATAAAGATGAATTATGTAGGCTTGTATCCTACATACTTCCCCTCTCTCTCGTTCTTCTACAAGCTGGTGCAAATATTCATCCTATCAATACATACTCACTCTACTGTTACAGTAAAGCTTCAGTGTTCGGATTCGAACATGAAAAATTTTAATACATTCTATTTTGTATGTCTTGTAATTAAACTCTATTGTTGTGAGGAAGATACGCTTCGAAATATTCGAGTTTGAAGGTTACGATTGCTGAAAAATAAAGTCGCGTTGACTCCTTTTTGGAACTTGACATGATATTTGAATGTGGGAAAAATTTATTTGAACTATTGCTTTGAAAATGTTGAAGAATAATACGAACAGTTATTTGAAAATGTTAATACGTTCTTTCTTATAACGTTATTTGTATACGTTAATTTAATACGTTCAGCCACTTGGAAGAAAAATTTGAAACAACATATTCAAACCTCATACACTTGCTAATCTAATAGACCACTCACACTGCATTCGGTTGCTCTCCGCAACGTGAGTGGAGGTGCCGGGAACAATACCAATAAGGCTTGCAGCCATTACTCAGGCATTGCCTTGGATGTTAAATCAAAATCAGGTTGACTCAAATCCCGCAAAATGCAGAGATTTTTGTAAACATCCTAATCTTTTAATCATTAGCTCATTTGAACCCCCTTCCTCTCACATAACGTGGCTGTTATTCACCTTCTCACATGTCATCGTCTTAGTAATCATGATCAAAACTAATCTCGGAAAGTCCTCAATCGTGTTGGGAACAGATATAAGTTTGGAACATAAAAGCTTGGAGCTTTCGTTCTGATAGATATATGATAAGTACAATAGCTACGGTAGCTATAATCTCAGATTGAAGTCAAGGTTGAAGACATTTCTCAAAGAAGATTTATGACTTCAAGTATATATTAAATCTGCATCAAACCACTTGCCACACGTACTGTAACACTATTTTCAAATATAAATTAATAAGTACATGAATTACCAACGCGGGAGTAGCTCCAACTGGCACGATGAAGTTGTTATCACCATGCTTCTTGTTTTCACTAACTCGCAGATAAAGGCTAACTGGAAATTACCAACTTGGGAGTAGCTCCAACTGCCATTCACCACGGTTAACCATGTTATTTGTTTTCACTCTCAAATAAAGTCTAAGTGGACTTGGTAATACCGGGTCTCAGTCGTATATATTCACTTATCTACTACTTATACTTACTCACTTAGGTCCGGAATCACCAAGTCGTGGTCCAAAGTTGGGTGACCATGGTGATAACAACTTTAAACTGCCAGCTTGAGCTACTACAACGTTGGTAACACCTTGCCTTAGTCAGGATAAAACGGGATCTTGTGATGTATTTTAATTAATGAAATATGTTCTGAAATTAGGTAAAAGAAAATATTTGAATTCATGTTATAAGCAAATATTGCTAATATACAAGATATGTTAGCTATATAAACTATTACGAGCGAATATTTCAGTTTAAGAAAGTATAGCTTAAGAAATATAAACACAGGTCGTCGTTATTGAATATGTGTATGCATTGTGAAATTATCGGGAGTTGAGACGTAGCAGATCACTTACATGAAGACTATATGACATTTCACTACATTTTCAGAGATATCATTTTAGTAAAAATGCTTTCTGGTAATTTTTGTGTACGATATTAAATTCTAAGCCCAAGATGTATGTAATATAAAGTAAATTGATCTAATGTATGAAAAAAATTGAAACGCTAAAATAAATGTAAAATGGTTTCAGTCTAGCCTTCTGGATGCATGCAAACTTACAGTGTTGGGCGTCTATACTTTGGCAATGCTTACGAAAACAATCAAGAATAACGGTGACAATATAACATAAATGTAGCAAACTCAGGACTATAGGCGCTCTGATCTAGCTTGATCCTTGAAAGTTACAACGACTAACAAAGGCATATTTTAGGAATTAGTTACAACTTCGTGTAATATCTTTTATGGAAGTTGGCTGTAGCTAACAGAAGGATATTGATTTATCGTATACGACAAATACTGAAACTTGTCTGCAGCTTGAACAATGATTAGAGAAGAATGACGCTCAGTTTATCAGTGGTGACCAAGCTTTCGACACATTTAATCCGGTTACAAGTTCATATGATAATATCACTGACATGAGATAATGAACCACTTTTATAGTGGCTCTGACGATTGACTTCTGGATTTTAGAATGAAATAAAAAATCGGGTGTGCATCGAAATGTCGAGTAGTTAACCCCTCGGTAAAAATTTATACTCTCAAGACGGATTTTTGCTTTTTGTATACTAGATTATTCATATCGGGATTTTCAACATTTTCTAATCGTTTCTCTCAAAAGTGGTCAAGCCAATTAAGTTGTTTGTTTCTCTACGAAATCAGATTATATCACTATCATTATATATTTATTTGTCGCGATTTGGTTACATAGAACTATTCATTGTATCGTTTCACCTGTGGCGCACAACAGAAGAATCGAATAAATACAGTTTGTTTTCTACAAGTACGATGAAATTCAGTCCTCTCTTACGCTCATCTAATAAATATTTGTTACATGTTTATGTTTTTGAAAATTTCTTCTGATTTAAATATTCCATTCAACTGTACAAATATTTGAAGGTGGCCACGTTTGGCCAATCGTTCTTTGGTTTTGGCAAACACTGGTATATACAGTCAATATCAGCCACTTGTCCAGGCAAAGGTTGGCAGAATACCAGCATCATCTTCAGTACATAACTCATGAATAACTTGGATCGTTTTCTCAACAGTGACTCAGCCATTATCGCAAGGTAGAAACAATTTGCTGAGGACTTCTGAATTATTCTGTAGTTGGAAGATGTGAAGACCGAATTGCAGGGTTGAGATTTCACCATTTAAGACTATAAACATTCCCTTCATCAACGGTTGAGATGTAAATATTTAGTAAGGCAATCGTGAGCATGTGAAATGGAATGAAACTTATGTTTCTATTATTATATAGAATACATTGGGAAAACGATCTTCACTTCTCGCATTTGAGAAAAAATTAAAAAAAAAATTTCAATATGGCAAAATTCGAAAAATGTATAAAATAACTGTTTTCCATAGAACAAAAAATAGCAAAACATTGCACTTGCAGACCATATTCAATCATAACTATAAAACATATAAAGTTGTGTCAAACAGTGTCAAGCACAGAATAATATAGGCCTACATAAAATTATAATACTGAAGTGAAATTTTATTTCAATAAATCAATAGCAGATTGGATTATCAAACCATCATAAAATGAACTGAATGTATTTGGCAATGATACAAATTAAATGGAAGATACACAAATGCAAAAGCTATTATAGATGATGAAAAATGTACAAAAAAACAGATTTCTATCGACGTACACTGAGTAGCCATCTTGAATCTGGATATTATTTCACATAACTGTAAAGCGAACTACATATAATTTCACAATCAACCATTTAAGCTATATGTCTCTGAAATCAACATATAAATATATGGCCGAAGCTCACAATACTCTACTCTAGACCTATATAATTCAACATGATACATTTACATTCTAAACTAAGTGAATCACTAGCAAAGTAGAATGTATGAGCGCATTACATGATTAGATCTTGTGGGACTTACTACAGTAGACGTAAGAGGAGAAACCTTATAGTAAGTGCTCATTGGTGGTCATTAGGGTAATAGGAAAATACTGTAATTATGCAAACCACGATTCAGACGTTCGAGCATGTGCTAAGACTTGGAATATTAGAAGCGGGTAAATCGGTAATCAAGGGATCAGTGTGGGATAAAACAAATAAGTTTCGAGTACAGGTGTAGTGAAATATCTTAGAAGACGATCACAAAGAGGTCTGATTACTTGTAATTGCTTGGGTTGACCATCCTTTGAATTTAGATGATATAATTATCTCGAATTGGTTCTTGAATGAACTTTCATAAAACTACTTCTTTACTCTATGTTTCATCAACGAAAAAAGAGGGTCATGTAGGCCAACAAACTGAAGAATTGTATTCAATTTGATTATTGTGACGGAACTCACTGTAGTTTCAAGTGATTACTAATATTTTGAAAACTGTAGTTGTGTTTCTGATCATAAGTCTCGTACTGGAAAATCATTCACCCTCAAAATATTACATCAACATTAACCTAATTATAAATTTGGTCGTATTTAATACATAGCATTCAACTCTTTTGAACAACGTGTTTTTTTTTGTTTTTTTTTCAATTTTATACAAATAGCCACTCGTCTAGCTCATTCAGTCATCGATCTGCGTTCGAACTCAAGTTTCGGCGAACGTTGGTTCAATTCAAGTGAAGGGCATATTTTTTGTAAACGTCATCCACTGTTTGCTTTAACGACCCAAAACAGTTACGTAATTGACAGTAAATGATTGAAAGGTGAAGGACGTTAACCAAAAGTGGAACTCGAACCCACGCCCAACGGTGACAGTTTCTAAAGCGGTACCTCAGTTGACTGAGCTACAGAAGGCGGCAACATCATTATTTTCACCCGCTCAATCAAACCCCAAATAACCTAACTGATGATGGGATCACCAAACAAATAACAAGAATCATCATCAGATATTTGAAATCTGTGATTTCTAAGAGAGAATTCCAGAAATGGTATTGAAATGGCAAATGGTATTTTATGCTGGAAGAATTAATGTAAAGTAAGTCATCCCACAAATCAGACAATTATTCCATTGTTTCACAGTCCAGTGAATCCATATTCTATTGGAAACATCAACATTGCATCTGTCTCCGCGTTCGCGTACACATCTAGTCAAGGCGCTAAACACAATTAATTCAGACATGTATATTACCACAAATATGGCAGACGTTACACAAACTCAAATGTCATGCACTCGCAAGAACAAAGAAGAAATCTCAGCACAACATCTCACACTACAAACTATAAACAATAGTAAAGGAAGTAAATGGTGACAAGTAAATCGTACTAACTGACATCCATGCTAATGTGATAGGCAACACTATTCATGTGATAGGCGATGCGTCGTTCATCTGATGGGCGCCTCCGTCGCTCACAAATATATCTATAAACTAGAGAGTATACTTATATCCACGAAAGAAGTTTCCGACTCGAGGAGAGTATAATAATATTATACTTACCCTTATACTTGCCTTATGTATTATTATATTGATGGGTACGCATTTAATCTCGATCAGTAACTTTTCTGTTCGGACCATTCCGTAAGTCCGAGCATTTCCGAGTCTGCGTGACGTCAGCTGGAGTCTGGACTGTCGATCACTGGTACAGGTTATAAGACTGTTGTTTATTTGATTAGTTGGTCACAGTTGGGATCAATTTCATGACGATTCTAGCCACCATCTGACGGCACGTGGCTCCGTTATAAAATAAACGCCCCTTACCTTATCGAGAAATCCCAGTAAATTTCCCTAGAACAGATACTCTCATAATTGCAATATCACTGGCTGAATGTGATAACAAAACTATCAACAATAGGATATTAATAATAAATATAATTGTTGCAATTTGCGCGCTTTTCATTAGTTCTTCAGTTAAACACCTTTTACTGACGAAAAGCGCACACGGGTTGTGAACGCCTCCATCTCTCGCGAATACAAGTATATACCGTAGAAGATATTGTTTGCTACTCTCTCGAGAGGGAGATGACATGTTTACATATATACAATAACCATTGTTACAGTTGTTTCACGAACTCGTGCTTACTAAATTTCCATCACATCTATTCATAAAACATGAGATAGATATCTCATTGGTTATCTACGTCATGTGGCATTCAGTTTGATGTGCCATATAACTTTGAGTTTCCATGATGACCTTCTTGAAATGCCTGTCTCAACTATGAAAACGCTTTGTAGTCGAGTATTGATCGGCGAACTATATGCACAATACCTTCATGTGATGATGATTTCTGTATACCCAATTATGCTACTTACTTGGGATATAGGAGCATGACGAGCCACCCCCGTTGCTCAGTCAACTATCTCACTGCGTATAAGGACTGAAACCATGTCGGGCGTGGGTTCGAGTCCGGCATAATGGCATGGTTTTTGTGAATTTTCTTCCACCTATCATCAATTCATCGTCTCATTATCATCCGGCCATTCGTACCTCAGTATAACCTAGCTGTTGGTGGGGTCGCTAAGCAGCATTGAAGAAAGAAGCATGATCGTGATGGATGAAAAGAACTGCTATACACAAAAAGCAACGCTAATTGACTTCAATTTATTTTGTCTTCTGCTTAGCTGATTGATGCCAGGTATTATGAGCTCCAGCTATTTCAAATATACAGTTGGTCGTATTGCTTATTATTGCTAATATATCAAATTCCACCAACCTTGCAACCATGATAACCAATTACTGCCAATTAGACTGCCAATTAGAACTAATACAATGTTCATGATTCTGGCTCAGCCATACGAACTACAAGTAATGGTATGTTTGAAAACTATATTTCAATTATATTCCTGCCTTGTAGCTTTCTATTCATTTTCATAAAATGTATACTCGACGATTATCATAATTTTTGCCTCACCAAATTTACTTCTTACTCCATCAACGTGCTCTAACAGGCCTATGATTTGATGAATATTCAAATATTATTATTAAATATTATTCATATCATATTATATTATTCATATTATATTCATATATTCATAATGGATATGTTATGAATATATGGCATATGATTTATGTAATCTGATAGTAAGAATGTGAATATAGGCCAGGCAGGCTCTCTATAATATATATGTACAATATGATTTATAGATGAATGCCAAAAGGAAGAAATATAATCAAAGCATATCGTTTGGCTCTGATACAGCTAGCCTGGCCTATTTACTGTATGAAATAATAGAAGTGATAAATTATTTTTTCATTTCAGACATCTCTGTTTTTGAGGAAATGCGCTCTATATTTTGGCTCCTTACAAAGTTGCCAGTTAACAACGGAATACCGCATGTGGACGCAGTGCGAGTAGGAAATAGTGCCAAAACTATACATCTCACAAAGAATTTTTTATCACCACATTGTATGTCTACACGAGCCTATACAGGACTCACGACGAAGATCGATAAATGAAGAAATGGGTAGATCTCGGAACAATGGAAAGCGTACGCATATATATATATATATATATATATATATATATATATATAGTTCACCCCGTACCAGTCACTAGTTTATCATCACGCAAACAAGTCAGAAACTAGCTAAGCTTCTATTATTGTCTCTGTGATATAATCAGGTCGTATATTATATATCAGGTTGATTCCAGTAGATGTAAGTTATCGCATGGACGATAGCGAAGACATCTCAGTCTAAATCTAGAGTTTCTCATGCAATTTGTCTGTTCTTTATTGTGTTTTGTTTCTTGTTTGCGCTCCACAGGTCGTAAGGTAAACACGATCCACATGAAACTTTTTCTAGGCAAAATAATCATTTCCTAACTTCGAGCTGTGCATAGTTTTTAATTAATAACAATCGAACGAATGTATTTTGAGAATTTCGTGATTGATTTTTGAAGTATGAAGTGGGCTTCTGTCAAGTGACGTCAACCATTGTTGAAAGAGGCTGACAACAATGTCCACCAGTTGGATTGGCCAGTCAGAATGTTCGGTAGTCCACCAGTTCACTTTGTTGCTATGGTAACTATTGTTTATCATTTGTTACTTGACAGCATTATCATTAACCAATGCACCATTGCGACCATTGCAAGGTCGGTGGACGACCATCAATTTCAACGGTCCAACAGAAGAATTACTTTTGAGGATTATTAAAAAAAATATATGATGATATAGACAGTATTCTATAGGGTTTATTATTGCCTTTGAGTTACATATATCCCAATGATCACATCCGTAGTCTAGAAAGAGAAATATTTCCATTCGCATCAAAGAATGATCCAACTTATACCAACTATTTCGTTTGTTAAACGGTGACAGTAACAGAGAGAGAGAGATGAAGAGAGAGGGAGAGAGAGTTTGGAGGACGCAATTGCTCTGGATAGGCCTCGCGCTATTGAATTCATTGAATGCATATTCACCATCCACATTCCGTAAAAGACAAACAATTCGCTGACAAAAGATCTTTTGTTCGTATAATACCGCATCCACCACCCCATCATACTATAGTGGAAATTAATATAATAGTAATAGCGTCGTTTGTGTTTGCTCTCGGTGTTTGTGTGGCATACCACGCCGTGGTCAAGAGAAGAGACGTCTCGGTTGTTATGAGTAACACTATTACGACAATGTGTGGCTAAGGGGGTGCAGTCAAGGGAATCTAAATAATTTCGAACCAAGTGGAGAAGAATAGAGACAATCTGTCCGCAAAAAATGAAATACCATTATTCCTTTACCTGTGTGGCTCAAAAAATAAGCCTTTTCCATAAACCGTAGCCAGATTTGCATATAAGTTTTCAAAACAGAATTAGCTCTTGGAGGATTATGAACCATAGAACCTGAAAGCCTTTCGCCACGGTTTGTTTGAAAAAATACACGGTTGTGACGTATGTGGGACAGATAATCCACTTCCAGTGAAGAAACGAGTACGCCCTCGTAGCACGATGTTGTCGAAATAGTGCTACCTCCCCCAATTTTGGCGTATTGAAGTTTAAGGTAGCGCCCATACGTCATTCGTCGCATCTTTGTGTTCGTCCGTGGGGGACCTCTTTTAAACGACACGATTTCTATGAGAATGTATGAAATTACTCGCATAATTTATTCGTTGCTTTAGGGAAAGTATAATAATTAAAATGGAATCGAGCCTGTGAACCTGCAAAATGTGAGGTCGGTTTCGTTGTTTGGGATCTTTCATGGTGTTTCCAGTCCCTATGCAATCAGCTTTCAAAATGTAGGCCTACGTTCGAATTGTGTGGTTTTACTGTAGGCATATTTAAAGTGATTTCAAGTAGCATCAGTCAATATGCTTTACCCAACTTCAGAGCCACACTAGTTCAGTAATCGAACTTTGCAACCATTTCTGATCTGGAAATTTTCTATTTTTTTTAATTCAAAACTTGACATTTGTAGATTTATTCTCCAGCTGTGCGGAAACTAAGTGGTATTATTGCACGAAACGACTAAAACCGGTGTAAGTCGTGCACTTCAACTTGAGTTTCATTATCCATTCTAAGATGACTCAATTAGCTGAGCGTAATGAAGACTTCCATATCAAATCCGAAAGAAATCGGGCTTTAATTTCATGTTTATTCATGTTTTTTTATCATTTTTATTTTTGTACGCACACACAGGTCGGCCAAAGTAACCAATCGACTTGAACATTTTTTGGACATGGGTGTCATACCAGACTACTTTAGGAATGTGTCTGTGAACAATTGGTTCTACTCTGTTATTTCGGGAAAACAATCGGAAAAACTGGAAAATTGACATAGGAATAGCATTGGATAGAATTTGATAAGATTTTCATTGGATAAGATTTTCACTTTTTGGTTCCAGATGGAAGTTTAACAGAATGTTGATATTGTTCTGATTTATAGGCCTTTGCATGATTCGTGTTTAGGGTTTCAGATTATTGGTACAAAGGTTGACACACATCAAATGAAAGCCTGATAAAGTCATGATAATACTGACGGCACAGGTTGCTTTCTATGTCAAAACCAAATGTCAAACGTCAAATTTCAGGTTTTTCAATAATTTTCACACCCAAGTACCGTATACCCATAAGTATAATTAAGTTATATTTCAAAAAGGTCGACCATTGACTTCAAATTTCTTTAAATATAACCTGACCAACGTTATTATCCGTAAAAAGTGATTAAAATTCGAGCTGGAGTACGCGGCAGAGTCTACATAGAATGTAGGAAGTTACCTATAAACTGATGCAGGGAGCGTGTAAATTGATTGAATTCGAGTCGGAGTACGCGGGAAACATAATTATGGAGGAAGCTAGCTGGCAGTGCAGGGAGCTTTCAAATTGTATGAATTGATGAATAATCGAACTAGTATTACACGGCAAACATAATATGTAGGAAGTTGACTGAAATCAGTCAAGGCAGATTTTAAATTACATAAATTTATGGAAAATTGAACCAGAGTACAAGGCAAACATAATATATAGGTAGTTAGCTGTAAACACCTGCAGGAAGCGTGTAAATTGATTTAAATTCGAGCTGGAGTACGCGGCAAACATAATGATGTAGAAAGTTATAGCTATAAACCGTGCAGGGAGATTTCAATGGTATAAATTGATGAAAAAATTTAACTAGAATACACGGCAAACATAATGATGTAGGAAGTTTGCTATATACGTGCAGGCAGCTTTTGAATGGTGTAAATTGAAGATTAAATCGATTCAGAGTACACGGCGAACGTAATGATGTAGGAAGTTCGCTATGAGATCGAGCAGGCAGCTTTTAAATTGTGCTAATTGTATGATTAAAATTCCAATTGAAGTTCGCGGCAAATTGAGGCAGTAGGAAAGTGGAGCCTAGGTCTTATTCAAATATATAAATATATTATTTTTAATGTAATTTTATTTTATTCCAAAATTCTTATACACTTCATTTATTCATAATGTAAAAAGTATAGATAGTCAATTGATAATTTCAATACAATCACGCAATCATTCAAATTCACATGAACAATCATTCATTCCGTTGTATATGTATACACACATTTACAATTACATATTCATAGTCAGTTAAAAATGAAAAAGTGTAAAAGAATACACATAAATATGCATAGGCAAAGTATATGAGATTTAAAAGATAATGGTAAATTGGAAGTACGTTATATGTTAACCGGGCCTATACATTCGATAAATTTCTTCAAATATGAAATTAATAATTTCAATACAATCTCACATAACGACAATAACAAACCATTCAAATTCATTCTGTTCTATATGTAACACACATTTACAATTACGTATTATTCACATGGTCAGTTAAAAAAGAAAAAGTATGAAAGACAAATGTGATGTGCATAGCCAAAGTGGGCCTAATGTATCAACTAAAAGATAATGGTCAATTGAAATCATGTTATATGTTCTAATACACTGGATACATTAATTTTCTTCAAATATAAAATTCATTTATGCCATAGAATATAGATGCCCAAGATGTAAAATTTTCTCTATATGTACTCTAAGATACTCTAATGTACTTATAAATGTACTCTAATGTATTCTAAGATGTAAAATGTACTTGAACTGAAATAAAATCATGACTATTAAGCTACATGGTATACAACTTCATATCATGTGGGATAGAATACCCATACTAGAGTGATATAATGTTACTGTTATTAATTAATGTGAAATTTGAAAAAGTGATTCAATAAAATATTGCAACCTTCCAACGTGGGCTAAATTTTCGTTGCAAAAAAAAAAAACTTCCGTGTCCTCATGATTATACCTGAATAATTGCTCTAAAAACACAGATATTGTTGACTTGAAAGGTTGTTACTAATTATAACGTGGAAATGATGAGACGGAGAAATAAGGTTTGTAAAATGCAACGCGCGCAATGGTTGGACTTTGGACGGGATAAAAACAAAAGCCTGCGTTGCTCCGTGGATCAATAATTAACAATTTCAAAAACTCGATGAAATCCTACAAAATAACTTGTGAAGACTTGGTGTCAATAGCCGTTTTTTAAATTCAATTAATTTAATTTTCATGCTGCTTAACGACCCCACCACCACCCAACGACCTTAATGACCTAGGTTATCCGGGATCACGAATGAGTGGAATGAAAAGACGTACAAATGAAACGATGAAGTGATAGGTGAAAAGACGTAACAAATGCCTTATACCTTATGCAAGACTCAACCCACGCTCGACCCGACTTCGGTTTCTACCGCCAGCGATAATTGACTGAGCCATGGGGGCCGCTTTTTAACTTCAAAAATAGAAGTAAAGTATAAGAGGGAGAATGTTGGTGTATGAACAATACCCAGTTATTTACACATATTTCTTCCTATTTCATAAAACTGGGACATTTGATGGTTCTGAGAACATTTCTCGGGTCGCCAGACAGAAAATTTGAAAGAAGGTAAATACCGAGAAAACCGGGACGTCTGGTCACCATAAATTGGTCACTTTCCTCAAAAACTTCACTACATACATGATAATCTGGAGGTTTAGATTTGACAAAACGGTTTGAAATACTTATTTGACAGATTTAAAATCATTTGTGTTTATGCTCCTTTGTTTTTGGTAGAATTTTCGATGAACAATTCGAGAATTGAAGAAAACCATTAGGGCCTACAAATAGGTTCAGTGCTGTTTACAGATAATATTTTCACAATTTCATATTATGGTGATAACTGAAAAAGTTATAAGAAGTAGTGGGAAAGAAGCAGACGCAAATTATGATATTTACATCTAATACAAAATTTCACAATTGTTGGCAGTTTGTTTCTTCTTTTCCTTGTTCTTCATTTCTCAACTTATCACCATGGGTCATGCAAGGTGTTGAATCAGCTATATTAGGACTTCATCTATTTCTTCGGGGTGGTAAGATCGCCCTTATGATATCCTGTTCAAACGATCCTAAGCTTTCATCTAACTGCCTTTATAGGAAAACAATGGCTCCGAGTCAGTTTCGATGATGATGAAAGGTACAATTAAATTGAAATGTATTGTTTTGTCAGCCTTCTTGCAATTTTAGGAGCCCCTAGTAAGGCCTATCCATTCATTTTCTATCGTCAATTATTTATGACTTCATTTCAAAGAATATTAAAAATCAAGTTCCTCACATTACCTACTTAAAGATTCGACTATATTTAATTATATCGTTGGATTGCTCAAACTCGAGGAAACCAAAATAAGTCGATACTTTTTGAAATCATTTCGGTACATGGTGTCACATTTCACGATGCCTTCACGAAATCGGACAATTGTTGAATTTTGCACTTGCACCTGCATTTATAAAAACCATAATAACTTTAGGCCCTAAGCACCCCCAAAAATAACAATAATTAGTTCTCAAAGATGGGAATATAAACGTGTTTACGACCTTTTTCAGGTCTTTCTTTCGACTACGAGGCCAACAACCTTGTTTTTTTTTGTGTATGACAATTTGCCGATAGCCTAATACCATGGGAATTGCTGCATTGCACAATTTAAAAAAATAATAAGTAACAAGAGTGAAGACCAAATAGATTAATTGTAAAGGCATTTATTTTGATCGTGAAAGCATACGATGTGAATATATGGAAGAGTTACCGTATATGGAAGAGCAGCATAATTTAGCAATGCTAATATCTGAATATCGCCATTTTTTCCGGAAAATAAAGACAATTGAATTGAATTGAATTGAATATGATTAATGCCATCATTGCAATTTACTTTGTAATATTCAGCATTGGGCAATTTGATGATGTTTTTTGATGATCGTTTTAGTTAAAATAATTTTAGGGTGACTGAAAGAATATTTGATTCATGAACATCCCATCATTGTTACCTGACGGTGTTTATCACAGATTGATGGTATGAATATTTGTATTCATAAAAGTGAGAAATACTTTTAGGGTAACTATAAAACAAGCCTAGTATTAGTCATTTACATTTTTTATGAATTCTTAGTGGGATATATTGCAGCTTTACATATAATAGAACTTTTTTTCCTCTTCGGCCTCCTCATCGGTGTCTATGAGTTCATGGCGTCTATGATCAAGCATTTGCCCACAACGTGCCATGTTCGTGTGTAGTCTCCGTGTGCTCGTCGTGATACCGAGGTAGAATCACTTGACGTGCACAAGTGCATAATTTTTCCTCCCCTGGGTTAATAAGAACATCTTATACTTCCTCCACTGCCATATGTGAGCCACGACGTCCTTCTGATGACAGAGTGATCTCCGATTCAGAGCTAAAGATCACAAGAATAGAAATATCATAGCTTCAAAGTACTTATCAGAATAAATTATTTAAATCAGCGTGCAGCACCAAAAAAAATGATGGATACTAACTTATGTCAACTAGAAAGGACAGAATTGAATGTTGATTACGATCTTGATCTTTCCTGTTTTGAAAATGAATGATGATCAAGATGCTCTGCCATTACTACTGTATACAGGAAAAGAATGATTCATTCAAGTGATTCACGACTTCAAGCGCAAATACTGATGTGAATTTTCAAAACATGTTTTAAATTATTTGCAGTTGGAAACTGCTGATTACCTTTTGCCACAGAATGTGTTGAAGGTTGAATAAAAATAATAATATATAATATCACTTATGAAATTTTGTGGGTTCCGATCTTTCACTTATGCTACTAATGCTTCGGGACCTGCTATGTCCTCGTAGCTTGGGCCAGTAAATTTGTCATGACCGTCACAAATATTAGTGTTCCATTGGTCACTTTGGTTCCATTTGAAAACCGGCTTGCTAAAAAATTCTCGCTTCCGGTTTCCTTGGATTATTAGCAGTCCAAGGATATACGACACATATTTTGTTCACCCTAATTTAGCCATGCTAACCCTCTGGCTCAAGGTGTATGATGAGTTCAAATTTTGAAATATTATTTTTCTTGTTACAGTGAAGCCACTATTCATTGTTTTCAAGGAATCAGATAAACATAACCAGGTATGCAGGAGACTTCAATATTGGTTATATGGGAGTATAGGAGGGAGAACAATGGATCCAGGAATGGTGCATAGCTGTTTCACTGTGTTTATCATCTTATTCATTGTTTTTCTCTCTTGTTGTAAATGTAATGATGCATTAATATGAGTAGAAGACGTTGCGAATTCTCTGAATCAATAAAACAAGAAAAAAAGATTTCCATTTTCATTAAAGGCATTCAGAAAAAAACAGTGAAAAGACGATTTATTGTGAATATATATAGGATAACCATAATAACCTTTATTAAAGAAGAGCTCCCCCCCCCCCCAAAAAAAAATGAAAAATCAAGTGGGAATTGCTTCACTGACAAAGATCTCAAGCTGCCCTCCTTGTCTTTACAAGGCCACTACTGGTCTCGCAGCCTCGAAAGATGTGTCGCAACTCATCATTTCTACAACGTACCAGGGAAGATGAGATCATCTATTAAACATCTACATCCCTCGCTTCAACCCGTACACGGCACGATACTCCTTCCTATGCCAAACAACCCGTCTGTGGAGCAATCTCCCTAAAGACCTCATGGATGCTATACGCCCCAAAATCAACATGTTTATTGAAATTATCAAGTCTGCTGTATAACCCTACATTGATCAATGCCGACTAGCGGCCACTGGAATTGGAACCGACTTATGTTATTGGTGAGGTAATATTTGATAGTGATTCCTAAGCTGTTAGTAAATGAATAATGATAATACAATCACATTAATTTTGAAATTCTTGTTTTTTATACAATGGTTGTGAGAAAATTGCTAATCACGCCACTGAGTACGGCCTACTATGATCACGTTAATATGCTAAGGCTAGCTTTAGATGAACATTTTTGATGCAATATCGTTACCGCATGCAGGTTGAGAGCCATTTTGAATTATAGCCTATCAGCGACGACTAGGGTATGGTGCGGGGTTTTTCTAGAGTCTACTTTTCCCCGCGCCGTAGCATATCGCATGCAAAACGGCCAGATGTAGTTTGGGATTCAAGTAAAATCTGCTTGAGGTCACCTCGTACTGCTTCCCCTTGAACAAGTGTGTCGCTTTTAGCGTGAATTGTTTTGAAATAATTTCATAATTGATCAATGTTCCCATGTTGGAATGACTTGTTATATGCAATTTGTTTTCTATAGGCCCTATATGTATTATTATTATTATTATTGAGAAGACTCCTCCGATTTCAATAAATTCACAATACCGTAAACTGTTAACGAACTTGAGTCTTGACACAAAAAGTGCGGGACACTATACACACGCCGTTCTCTCTGGACACCCTGCTTGAATTGCCACTAGGGAGAACTTCAAAAATGTTAGGCCAGCTTGATACTTGCACTAATGACATGCTGATTACTTTTTGGTGCAAAATGACCTTGATGTCAACAAATATCCACTTATCACTCTTCCGATGTTACAAACTCAAGTTTTAAATTTGAAAAATCATGCATTATTGCTATCACACTTGAATCGAATCAATTTTTTGGAAAATTGTTGGAAGATTAAAGTTTATCAACACTTTTACAATAAGCCAGTAACTCAATAGACACCATCAAATGAGAAAAATATTGTTTCTTATAAATGAGTTGGTTTTTTATAACTGTAGCCCAACTTTCAGTTGATGAAAATATAATTTGGCAGCTCAACCTGATGATAAAAATCCAACCAAAAGTGCCTACTCATTCTCTACAATCTTATATCGCTCAGAAAATTCCAATTTGAGCAAGCATAATCATGAAGAAATGTGTAGGGTATTTAAATTCCAGTGAGTGATGCTTCAAGTGTATTTAAATTTAACTGAGCGATGCTTCAGCCGTCAGAGCATTCCAGTATTTTTTAAAAGTATCTATGCAATCCATCTTATTTATTGGTCTACTGATTGACAATAAATGCAAGTCCAACATCTCAATGTAAGATCTCGATCTCGAAGAACATATCTCGATGAAAAATGCCGCTCATTTCCCGCACAGTTATTAGCCCAACAAGAGTAAGTTTGATGCAAGGTTGTCTTTGTTTTTCGTATTGTCGGTCACTCTTCCATAAGAAATCACTTGGAGCTGTTTATCGTCATATTTTAGATTATAGGGCCTACCTATTTTCATTATTTGAACATGTTCTAAAAGGTAGGCCTCTTATACAACGTATTGAAAGTGTAAGAACGCACATATGCGTCCATGGCCTGTCAAGTGGTTAAGAATACGCATTTAAATAATCATTTTTTGTGTTCGAGGGTGCAACGTTGAAGGTCAAAGTTAACTTGTCGGCTCAGAACTTTTCTAGTTTTTTGGGGTGCAATAGTGCCAAGAGAGTTGAAAATATCACTACAATCACTTTTATTGAAAAATTGAAATACTGTACCACAATCAGTTCACCCCTAGCAACTAGAACAGCTTCATTTAGGCCTACCGCTAACCTTCAAAGGTACTAAAATCCTACCCCCATCCAATGTTCAAACGGGCATATATATATATATATATATATCTTCTGAATCACAAACACTACGTTTACATTACGGTAGTAACTACTCTGGTAGAGTAACCGTCAATTTGCCGGGTAGGTCTACCTGCGTTCACACAGTCAATTTCAGTCACGTTTTCTGTGCAGTAAAATGGTGACCGTGACTGACACGGTCCCTGGATTAGTTGGATTAGGTTTGGCAATTCTAGCAAGAAGGAGAGAAAATAATGAATTTAATATCATGATAAATGCCAGTATGAGCAGAAATATTTCGATTTTATTAAAAAAAAAAAAAAAATGAATGAAACAACGTTGGCGTTATTTGAATAGTCAACATTTTTGGGAATATGATGTTCCAACTTGGCGCCATTCTTGTCGAGTCTGTTTTGCCTCTAAAAGTCTTCCGCCTTCTCTATTTCGTGATTCCTATGCAAATTGACAGAGCTTAGATGGCAGTACAACTACCGATGTCCGTTTACACACACATATCTACGGTGGTAGGGTTGCTAACTCCCATTGCTCTACCGCCGGTAGAGCTACCGGCCGCACTATCTACCTACGATCGTTCACACACAAAAATGTCCGTAGGTAGGTCGGTCAAGTAGACTTACTCTAGTAGAAATGTCCGTAATGTAAACGGGGTCCAAGTTAAAATTCTAAAACCAACTTCTTCATCATCTTCAAACATGTAGCAATCAAACTTGAAATTATAAAAATTATTCAAAATTGTGACTGTAACCAATTCAATTCAAATTGGCTGATTTCTCTCGAAATGACGTTCAAGTGACTTGTAATAGATGGTTTGCTAATGAAATATTATAATTATTACGACCTTAGAGCCAGGATAGTTTGTTACACATCGTAGCAGCTGATGATGCAATTTTATAATATAGACTCCTGTTCAAAGAACTTCTATCCCTACCCGTAACTATGTGTGATTATGTTTAGCTTCGTTACATTCATCTATAGGCCAACTTATGGAACATTATCTTGAAATCAGTACAAAAGTACAAAAATGAGTAGGTATACAAGTAGATAGCATGAACTCTTTATTTAACGAAATTGCTACAAATGAAAATTATGTTGTACAATTACAGGTATGTGTAATTATTAGAAAAAGCTTATTGTTCATGTTGAATTTCAATATAAAATGTATTTAACATAATAATACCATAAAACAAAAGCAATTAAGGGATGTTTGCCAAATAATCCTTAATGCAGGATGGATCTATCGACTTGAAACCATTTTCGTTACAGATTCCAATCTCAATGTTATCACAAGTCATTTGACCTTCGAATCCTTCCTTGAGGGTCAAGATCGCAGTGTGAACAGCATCATCCAGCTCCAGATCGTCCGTGTATCGCTTCTCGAGGAACGTCTTCCCATTGATGTAGTTCTTGCCCATGGCCGTAGCTTTCCATGCAAAGTACGCGCCAGACGGGTCACACTGATAGAGATGAGGTTTTCCGTCGTCCCACCCGCAGATCAGAAGAGACACTCCGAACGGGCGGACACCCCTAAAAACAACATTACGAGATGAGACTTACAAATTTTACTTCTATTTTTGCAAGTAGAAAGTGTAGCCTACTTTGGCAAAAACTATATTGAACCAATTTTTACAAATCATTTTGCGTTTATATTATTTTACATCTATGGTAGCTGAACAGAACAATTAAAAGTAGTGGGCTATCATTTTTCGTTTTAGACCTACATCATTCGAATTTAGGCACTGTCAACCAGTTGGTAGCCGACAGGTTGTCAAGGTGCTCCGCAGTATTAACCCAAAAGACAGAGAGAAACAACGAAAAACTTATGTCAGCACGAATAGAATCAAAATGAATCCAGTCAGGAGAATCTACCAGTCTATACTGAATGACGGAATTTGACCAAAAATATAGGCCTAGGTCTACGGGGTATGAATGGCCGCTCCTATCCTTTTCACATGATCTTTGCACTCACAATTTGAAAACTACTGGTACATTGTTTCTTCATTCATTAAATTGTTACTTTACTCGACTACTCTTTTCAAGCCTAGTGTCAAATTCTAATATATAGGCCTAGTGTTCGCTAAAACATTACTCTGCGCCTGGGATGCTAAGCTTACAAGGCCACGGCCTAATGCCTAGGCCTATACCGGTAGGGTCAGCGCCCCGGTTACCAGCCGCTCTAGCACTTCTTTCAACTAAAGAATTCATGTATTGTACAGCTGTTTAGCTTACGTCTTAGATGGGGTGCGTTCATAAGCTAAAGGAGATATTGACGTCATATTATTACTCGTCAAATTTAGTGTAGGTGCTTTCACAAATGTAATAAGAACGATTAGCTACAAAAATCACATTGCTTTTATATCCAGCCACTTGGATAGGTTCACGGCTTGCGTCCGAACCCGGCCAGTCGCCATTGTAGGCCTACCACTGACGCTTTGGTGTTTCGACGATTCGTTATAATTCCGAGTGCGTAGTTACAAAGTGGCCGCCATTTTATTAGCGTAAAGTCCATACACACGGATCCATATATTTCGATATATCTCCTAAAATATCGAGCTTTTCACGGCCACACAATAATTTTAATAAGGATCAAGGAAGCTGTTACAAAATTAAGTCGGACAATTTTCAACAGCTGTCGGTGACAGTTGAGCGAAGTGTACCGCATGGCCGAAGACCAAAGCCGGCCGATAACCGGGGCGCTGACCGTAGTACACAATGTATGGGTTGGATAGCCCATCTATCTGTTCTCTCTCTATGGGCCTACCCAGATTGAGTATACTCCTGCATCACTGTAGCAACGCGTTGAACGAGTTGAGCAGTAGGAATAGGTTCTTGGTACACCAAGAAATATTGCTGCGCCATTTTCCGAGCGCGCTTCACCAGAAGTCGGTAGTCCGGGCCCATACCACTATAAACCATTCCAATATGCTCTGTTAGCATCTCAACCTTGTTGACACTATGTTCCTCATAGAGAATAGATTTATGCTTGTTCTCTGTAGCAAGCACAATTCCATTTGAAGCCTTGATGCCCACTGAGGGTGCTCCTGCAGCCACTGCAGCTAAGGCATATTCGATCTGCACTAGTTTCCCTGAAGGACTAAAAACAAACAATGTGTTACAAAAAACAATCCACAGACCTGAAGCAATTAATCTATTGGAAATACTTAATATCCATTACATACATACCTGAATGTAGTCAACGAAAAACTGTATCGTTCCGAAGCCATGATTACAATGCACAAAGCACGATTTTTAGGCCTAAACAGTCAGTCGACAGTCGGCATAAGTCAAGTTACTTCATAAGTTGGTAGCACCTACAGAGGTGTTTAGTTGGCAGCAACATAAACAAGTCACAATAAAGTCTACTGACTTAAAATTAAGCCACACTTATATTTAAACTGATGAAGATGTCTTCATAATTCTTTAATGGTTGATAAAAATCGACTTCCTCAATAATAATTGGAAATTGAAAAATTGAAATTAAAGGCTGCTTTGACTTGTAAGTTTATTGAACCTCTTCTAGCGTAAAGTCGGCTGTCCGCCGTACACTGTCGTCTGCGCTGTGTCGTCTGTTTTTTTTGACAGTTCAAGCTTTTAATAAAGTTGATAGTTGAGTGTAGAGTAACATGCCAAGCTTTGAAACATCAAGAGCATCTCCAATGTCAGATGCACCATCAGAAAGTGGGTTTAGCACCCTGTCCATGAGGGATAAAGCAATGATCAAAAGAAACATCAATAAACAACATAACAATAACTTCAAGGCAGGTTATGTACCTGTGCACGAGCAATCTTTGCAAAAGACGGGCTTGCGAGGAAGGAAGACATATGCTTTCTGGACATTGGTTATACTGCTTTTCTTCCTTGCTATGGGAAACCTTCTTCTAACTTTTGTTATCCTCGGAGTTCTGCGTTTGGGACAAGGTATGGAAAGTCTCGAACTTGTACCCGATGAATCGCTTGTGATGTTCTACGGCAACACTGACCTAGACCGTGTTTACAAACGTGATGGCAAATTAGAGGGTTTTGATGAGTGTCCCATGGAAGTAGTTGGGGATAATGGGCCTGTAGTGATAGCACTAAATGATAAAAGTAATAAATATGAACCAAAGATTATTGTAGACTTGAACCATACATCAGTAACTGGTGTAGATTCATTTGAAGTTCGTGATCCGAACACTGGACACCTTGTTTTCTCAACTGATTTCCCAAACTTTGGGCTTCCTAGTGGAGTTGGTCAGCTGAGTGTCAAGATGGCACGTACTCGTCGTGTAAGCAGTCCAGTTGGAAAAAGTCTCTCGCTGCAAGCCGATACATACGCACAATTACGCGGTAATGAAGGAACACACATGGATGGAAGTGAAATTATCTGGTCTGCAGATCAAGATATATTCCTCAAAAGTGTCAATGGGAGCATTAGACTGAGTGGAAAAGAAGGCATTTCACTCAACATGAAGAACATACCTATTGCTGATGGTACTAACGAGAGAATGCCCGTCACTTCTCATTATAAAGTATGTGTATGCATGCCAAGTGGTAAACTATTTCGAGTCCAAGCTCCAACAGGTGTCACTTATGGGTGTAATCATGTTGACTTGTCACCTAATAAAAATCCATGCATTTAATTAGTCATTTTTTAAGTCAGCATCCTAGTTCATTACTGTTTGATATATTTATAATGGATTTTTTTTTAACCAGGATAAGCTTCTAGTCAAAAGATTTATCAATTGCTGTGTAGTGAGAAAGTAAAATTTTGTTACTGTAGTACATAGAAAGGTAGTATTTTTATTGAATGTGAAATAACCAGTATTGACAAACGTACAAGAAACACTACAAGTACAATACATCAAGCTTAAACTAATATGGAGCAATTTCATTTTGCTTGATAAAAATAACATAAAATTGATTGATAGACATTATAGTGATTTGAATGTGTACTTCTAGTCAAGAAACTTTAAATAAGTCTCTTCCTGATTTAGGAATAGCCTATATCTACATTATTAAATTTACGTGAAGTGTGAACATAAGTTACAGGGGAACTCAAATAAAAATCTAATAACTGACATAATACATTTTTATTTTTTAATGAAAGTTACTTTAATTTTCAGCAGTTTCCATTGCCTCATCTCCTGCTTCTGCCTCCATATCATCTTCATCCTCTCCTTCTTTCTTTTCTGGTGGCTTTTCGTATGCTTTATCCAACGGTGACACTACAACGCCATCCCAAACTGTCATTTCGGTAGCAATGGCAGAGTTACCTTCCATTCCCAAGATACGCTTGAAACCACCATGTGTCAACACACGCAGAAGAGTCTGTGCTGTGAGACACACAATATCTTGTTGCTCGAGACTCATAGCCGTATGTACTCGGATGTTTCCTCCCTCACAGGGGTCGTTGATTCCAGCAGATCCTGGTAAGAATAGACCCGACGCTAGAAGCTGCAATACTCGGCGATATGCCTGATTGATTGGCAAAGCCTGTCGACTTGGATTGTTCATGATCGAACTGTGAGCAAGGAGATCCAACATCCATGGAGAGAGAGGTTCGAAACCTTCAAATCTAATTCGTAGATCTCGAAGTAGTCTGATCAACACTTTGATGGATGAATGATGAGCATTTTCTTCAAACCATCGGCTGTGCCTGATTGCAGCCAAATGGCTTTGCAGTATTTTCTGGTCTAGATGGAGCTCTGGATCTAGCTTACGCAGATTATGATGAACAGTAGTCACCAGAACACGGACTGTTGCATCAGCGCTGCCAACCTCAAAACCACGCTCATTTGTCTGTAATGTCAGAATTTCTGTTGGAGTTTGGGTTTTAAGATCGTCATGTACTTTCACTCCCAATCCTTCAACAGCTTCACGAGTAGGCAACGTTTTGAGAATGACAACGATGTCTGCCACATTATGTCCAGTTAGCATTGTGCCCTTCTTGAAAGATCCGACCTGGCGAACTTCTTCCAATTGCTAGAATGAAAAGAATTCGTTTGAGTTTTGAATCACTTAACCTAAGATCACATATTTATCATTCAAAGGGGTCAAGGTGAGTAGGCCTAGGCCTACCAGTAGTGGGGAGCCGAGCCATTTGTAGGCCTATCCTGTTACTACAGGGCTGATTTAGATTATTGAAGATTACGCTTAGACTGGAACTAAATACAAGTAGGCCTATTGGAGTGGGCCTACCTATTGGTATTCGATTGTTGGATTATTATGAACTAAAAAGCATTCTACGTGAGGTGTGAAAGGTTATTTTAATGTTACGCAGTGGGTCACAAAACATGCATCTCCCGTTACATAATATAGGCCTGCGTAATTTGATTACTCAACTTGAAATATTGTATCGTGTATCAATGTGTCCGTAAAACTGACTTTGAGCTAAACTAAAAATGAACAGTACCGGGGAAAGTCACGTTCTTGGGGGGAATCAATGGTTTGAGAGCCCACGTGACTAGACTTCAGGCATTGAGTCAATGCTTCAGGTATGGTACGCCTACGCCTACTGGCAGCTATCTTTTCCATGGGGGTGTGTCAGGAACATGGTAGGCCTACTAGGCCTATAGGTCCATGTGCAAGGCCTGGGCATTAAGTATATAGTCTTAAAGACTATATACTTAATGGCCTGGGCATTGAATTTGTAGGTTTACAAATTCAATTACCTGGGCATTGAGAACGTAGTTATTATAAAGTCAATGGCCTGGGCATTAGGGAGACCTAGATAGGCCTACACAACACTAGGCCTACAAATTCAATTCCTGGACTAACCACTTACACAAGCCTCAAATGTCCCTGGTGCAACGACGAGATTGTCCATCACGGCCTGAATCTTTGTCACCAAATTCAAGACAGACGTTTGCTCTTGGGGAGACGGCGATAAGTCTGTATTTCTTTTTAACAGTGCTGCTGTAAAAGGGCCTTCATCAGCTAGGGGTTTAACGCGAGGGAATGCAGGTTCACACAGAGCTAAATCAAATGGGTGGCGAGGAACGAAAGGCTTGACTTTGAAAATACCAGGACCTCTTCCCATTCCTCGGCCCATACCACCTCTTCCTCTACCACGAACCATTTTCACTCGATTTTAATTTATAATTCTGTATATTGGACTTTTATGCCGGCTTCAAAGCAGTTCACACAATCAGATGGAGAAAAACAAACATGGCGACTGACGACTGGCGTTTAAAATACAGTACTGCCAACACAAAAAAGACGAAATTTACCGCGAAAATTTCAAGTCAAAAATAGCCTGGCTCAAATGTCAAAATGGGTAGGCCTGTTCTATTGATGACCATTTTTAAGTTTTTATAAATACTTGTAGAAGAAATTCAAATAGACCAGCTCAGTTACACAGATATGATTACTAGGAAAACGCGTTATGTGCATTGTCAGATGGTCTGACTATCCCTCTGACTCAAGTAAAACTACAAAATGTAAGGGACTTCCAAAGACACAGTCACCTTGTTTTTAGAATCATTAGAGCAGCAGCCTTCTGTTCTACTTATTGCTTATTTTTTCAATCTTTCAACGATAGGTTTTCTATAGGTTTTACCTTCTCAATAGCTATTTCAATTAATCTGAAAAACTTCATGATAATTATTTTCTACAAAACAACTGATGCGTTTTGAATAAAACTTTCATCATTCTTATCTATGACAATAGATATCTTCGATGGATAGGGCCTACTCAACTTGGACTTCTCCCAGCTGATGATCATCTCCAGAGCTAAGAAACTTTTCGACGCCACCTAGATTGCCTATATAAGCTAGCAACGGGCATGCTACGGGGCTCTAATGGGCTGAGTAGTCGATGTCAAATTATAACATCACTGTCTAGATCACCTACAAATTAGCTGAATACCCAAGATCTTGGTGGCTCATACAATCGGTTTTTATGCATATATCCAGAACAACGTTGAGCTCAGTTGCGTATCCATCGTAGATAGCTATTGTCTCATTTCTTATATCTAATTTTATTGAAAATTTTGATCTTTTTGGTCTATGCCATAGCTGAGTAGCAGAATGTACACATTCTCAAGTTCTGAATTTCTATTTAATGCTGCTTAACGACCCCACCAACAGCTAGGTTTTATACGGGGGTACGAATGAGTGGGTGATCATGAAACGATGGAGTAATGATAGGTGAAAGGACGTTTACAAAAACCCATGCCTTATGCAGGACTCGAACCCACGCCCAAGTTACTACCGCAGCAATAATTGATTTAGCCACCGGGGCAGCTATATATAATGGATATCCACTGATCAGTTTCTTAACTGTAGAAAAAACTGAGCTTAGCTTACAGCACCTTATCTTTCTACAATAAAAGAATACAACAGTATTGTAATATGTATTTTATGTTAAAACAATTATTATCATTACCGTATACCAAATGTATACCAGTAGGCCTACATCAAATAAAATTTACATTGAAGCCTCGATGCTTTGATCCCAGATCCATTGTTTTCTCTCTTTCTCCATCCTATCTATCACATATGATGAACATATTATTATGCATATTAAATTTTCCTGTATGGAATTTTTCCTTTATTACAATATGAAGAATTGTAGGCCTATTGCTAATCAGCATTAGACCCTATAATATTATAGTGAATATTAAAAAAACAATGAATTGGTATATTTTTTTTTAATCTCACTGTATGATAATACAACAATTAATAGTACCTGTAAAGGCCTTTATAAATTCAAAAATATTCATATAAGCTTAAAGAATTATTCTTTCTAAGTGTACAATAATTAGGGCTGTGCGAGTCTCGAGATTCTCAATCACGATCAAGACTCAATCGAAAACATTTTTTCTCAGATTCAAATTTCAAGTCTCGGAATTCTTTCACTTCTCGAGGGAGTGAGAGTGGAAAAAAAATTGTTATCTTCTTATCATTTAACAGATAAAATACTGTGTTTGAAAGTTGTGGAAAGGTTGTGCTTCTCCAAATTTCCATTTAATTTTGTTTGAATTGAATTCACTGGCTTGAATGGAGCTTGCTTGCTCGAACGAAAATTGTGCTAAACTTGCTAGGGTTTCGCTAAAAAAATAAGTGACACTCGCTTGAATTTAAAAAGCTCTGCTCACACAGCCTTAACAATAATCACTACTACAAATTCACACAACTGCTGTGTATAATAGAAAGCAAATCACGGTTCCTATTCCAGGCTTAGTGTCATAAACAGGTTAGAGTACAATATTTCTCGCCACTGAAGCAAATTCATACATAATATGTTTCATGTGATATCTACACAGTATCAGTAAACTGGGTATATTTATATAAAGTTATCAAATTTAAACTTCTAAACGGTACTGTATTGCCAATATACATATATTTACATAGAGTAAATAGGTACGTACACTCTCAGAATCAGTAAATAAACCAGGTTGTTCATCACTGTTACAAATTAGAATGTTGCCTTGCTAACTTGCACAATTACCGTTTAACTACCGGTACGTGACTCGAAACCATACGTAGAGTACATAAAATTCAACTGTGGTCTCACATTTTCCTATAAAAGTTTATTTAGGCACACAGCACTGTTGGATAACATATAGGCCTATCAGTAATATCACTTGCTTTTTCATAGTCCTTAACAACCCCACCAACAGCTAAGACTGATAGGTTAGGCCTATGTAAGGGTACAAATGAGCGAATGATATGATTAATGCGATTAAAACGATGGATTAATGACAAATGAAAGGACATCTATACAAATCCATGCATACAGTGGGACTCGAACCGATGCCCATCTGGCTTGAGATTCCAAAGCAATGCCTCGACTGTCTGAGCCAAATGGACAGAAGTAGTCTTCTGTAATTACTGCAGGTATCAGATATAAAATTATATTTTGGAAGTCAATGTTTGAATACATTTGTTAAAATAATACCAGGCCTAATAAGCACAATTATGATACACTATTCCTGATGAAGCTTAGAGACATTGTTAGAACCAGTAGACTGTCTATTATCAAGAGGTTCATAGTCTTCTGCAAGCTTCTTAGCCAAGAAGTATATTTCAGCTAATGCAATAATTAGTGCAATTATCACTCCCAAAATAAGTCGGAACCCGAAATCTAGATTCCCAACAATTAATTCTATTCCTGTAAATCCAAATAAGAATCCAGCTGCTACAGACAATATAAATGATCCCACAGCAATTAGGTGACGGTTTATTTGTTTCATCTGGTATGACAAGGACTCGTCTGGTTCACGAAGTCGAACAGAATCAACAGATTTTGTCATTGCTCTGTATTCTCGAGATGACTGTTCTTGTTTCAACCGTTGAATCCTGGCTTCAAGTTCAGGATTTCTTGGCAATACTTCGGGCTCTGGTAAAACAACGTCTGTACCTTCCATCAGCTCGTGGAAATGAACTGAGCCACAGGTGTCAGTGTACTCTTCTTCCAGAGTTGCCATATATCCTTTCAACCATTTAATATCGGTTAGTGTCAAAAATAAGTTGGTAACATCATTATTTCTTGATTTCATTTGCTTTATACCATCCGGCATTCCTTTACAATCATTCAAATTATAAAACAAATACTCCCTCAGTTTCTTTGACGGCTTCAATCGTAATGTCATAGTACTAATTTCTTGGGGCTCCATTCTTATTGATTTACTATTAATCTGGCATACAGCCTACGCAGAGCTGAATTAGCCACGTCTTATCGAAGCGTTATAAGAACACGAGTAATAAGTAGGCTTCACCTAATTATTTAGGTGTAATTTCTTCTCGAGATCAACGTAGAATTCTTTCAACTCTTCTTCTTTTTCTTCGAATGTAGTATCAACTTGCGTACACTTATGTGACATATCTTCAATAAACCTCTCCCATTCTATTTTTCGTATTTCACGTTTCGCTATAATTGAAGTATCTGACTGGTAAACCTTTTCTTTCTCTAATATTCTATTACACATAGATAATGCAACTTCTAGGTTGGCATTTAATGTTGGGAGGTGAATGTCAGCCGCTAGTTTCACACGCTCTATTTGAGTGTCTTTAATGTCCGTAACACGTTCCAGAGTCTGAAATAGTCGACCAACTTCTCGATCAGCACGTTTTTCTTCAAATTCTTTCAGAAAAAACTTAATTTCCCCACTTAAAAAAGGTCGGTGATCAAACAATCTATTCCAAATCTCTCCTGCGTCTTTGATAACAGCTGACATATTGATAAACACAGTCATGTGGTACGAGACAACGCCTTCTTTCAGAGCTGCATCTCTTGGGTACGTTGCCTCTGGTCAACTGCTAAGGCGGTGAATACGTACTTCCGCTCACTGTTTAACCGCGCAGACTGAAAAATGATGAAGATTGCATTAGGCCCGCACTATTTGAACTGGTTCTTCAGTTCTTGCACTTTCGTGTTTGTTTGTAACCGTGGTGCTGCACCAATGACACACTTTTTTGTTTGTTTGTCCGGGTTCACTGGCACTAATTCAGGACAGGTAGTTCAATACCAGCTACGGAGCTGTTTTGCTTAGTTAAGTGCAGGATTGCAGGCGCCAAAATCAATTGTGGTAGGCGGACGCTATGTTGGCTTACTATATATTGTTGACGCTTAAAGTCGTGTCGATGAGAATGAAAAAATATATAATCGAATGAGGGTTGTCATTATTTTGAATATTTACTATTCATCAATCACATTCCATGATAATATGTAATATCTCTTTCTCCATCAACGGGTGTGCTTCAATTTCAAAATTCGCGTCTAAGAACTGAAAAATCGGCACTTTCGTGTTTGTTTGTACCTCAACATTTAGGTATCATTTCCTGCACAAAACCCGTAAATGACGCACTTCCTTTTTGCACCAGCTACACTTTAGTTCAGGTTGGTGCAACACAAACAAACAAGCCTATTGAAAACTACAGACTGCTGAAAATGAGGAAAACGCATTTTCGAATTGATGGATGCACGTGTTACAATAGGTCTACATACATGCACAATTCGTGGACTTTAGACATGCACTTTAGATTAATTTATCAACCTGTGGTTCATCTATGATCTGATCATCTTGATTTGAGCCCTACACCAAATTTGTAACAGACATCTAGTTAATTTATATTTATGTTGGAGGGCCTACATGATAAAATTAATGTGTGATATTTCATATAGTCAATGTTGCACTAACTTCTGCACGAAATGAAATACATGCAATATAAGTTGAAAATAATTTTGGACGAAACCAACAGTTTTAATATGTAGGCCTAGGCCTACATACATTCATAAATCTCAATTTATCTAACTATCTTTTGTTGTTGTCAACATAGAGGCTACCGGTAGGCCTACTAAAGAAAAAACTACAAATTCGAAATTACATGAATATCACACTAGATTTTTTTCTTCGTTCACCAAACATTGAAAAACACACTATAAAGTATTAAAATTTACATTAAACTTAGTTACTGACCAGTTTTCTGCTGACATACTTAGATGAGCGTAGCGAAGACTCATTAGGTAGAATCACCGAAAAACAATAACCGCGTTTCGCTTCAATGTTTTTTTGTTGTAATTATTTTACTTAGCATTTTACATGTCAGACAAAGTGAGTGATCGACTTGAAACTTTCTCTGCAAATTGGTGTCATATCATGGGCCTAATAGTTTGGGATTTTTTTTAGCAAAATTGGTTGACGGTTATTTCGGAAAAAAAATCGGAAAATTTGGAAAATCCCCAAGAAAATAACATCGGATAGAATTTTCAATTTTTAAATTTTATCCGTTCGACATGAAATTGTCATAGAATGTTGATATTGTTTGAACACATATTTCTATCAAGTTTGAAGATATTTGTATTAGTCCTGCTCGTCTAAAAAAAAATATTACATATAGGAAACATTATCTTATAGTTCAGATTCAAGTTCTTCAATGAAAATTTATGGGTTAAATTGCAAGGCTATGAGTTATAAGAATGAAATAACATAATGAATAAATGAGTAATATTAACCAATGCATCTACACCTATTTAGATATCAAGTAGGCCTACATTATAAATAAAATAAATCTCGCTCTTCATTCAACGCATATACTGCGTTCCTACTTCCCATATAGGCCTATGTAAGCACTTTGAAACATGCCCAACAGATTTTTACGTAGGCCTACAGATAAAATATTTACAACAAATCAGTTTTCATTTTTTCTGAATTCATGAGAAAAATTCTTCTAGAAACCATAATATAGAAAAATTATATGGTGTGTGATGCAAGTTTTATTTTCATCAATGAAGTCATTTTAATCTCTCAACCTCCACACACACAAAACAATAAAAATTAACGCTTCCGTTCAGTGCAGTGGTGCGATTCTGCGTTCTGAGTTACTAAGCCTTCTGAGTGGTACCATTCAGTCAGTGAAGTTCATTAAGAATATTCAATTCCCAAGTAATTGAAAGTTGGCCTTATATGGCAGGAATAATCGTTTTTAAAATCTAGAATTAGGCACTGGTAACATTTTATAGCCTGCAGAACCACTTCCTAACAATGGTACATAAAACACACGTGCACAAGCTTGCAGTATAAAGCTTCAGAACGCACACTATCAACAGTTTCTTCACGTTTAAAAAGTAAGAGATGATGTATAAGAGATGAAACAAAACAATATTGTAAAAGTGCGTGTAATAGTGAGTTTTATTACAATAAACATTTTGATTAAATGTGCACTGTCAACAGGAGAGAAGAGTAAAGAAAGTAAGTCAATCGAGGATTTGAATTTCGGTAAACTTGAGATATTTAGAATATAACAGCTTAGGGCGTCATCAGAAAAAAAAAATTATATGTGGGAGAGATTGGCGGAGGGGGGGGGGGGGGGGGGACACCCAGTGTCTACAAATATTGGAATGTTCGGATCGAACCAGCCACAGGCACGGGAAAGTTGTTGAATTTTCATCTACCGCTGTTTTTTTGGAAATGGAACGTCTTTGATAACTATTTGAGTTGATTCATTGACTATAAGGTCAATTAACTGCTTATTTCATAAGACATCACTAATAATTGTTAAAGGCAGTTCAATAAAATATCTGTGTTAAGAAGAGGGTTACATATTTTCCAGTCAAGTTTTTGAAAATATAATTACAAAACATTTTATAGGGTGTTACTGTTTATACATTTTCCGAGGTCTGTATAAATAAGAGAACCATCGAATAAGACTAATTGTCATACAATCCTTTTCGTTTGGAGGGTGGCAGGGGAGGAATTTAACAATTCCCATGATGACGGTAAGCACATAACTCGACACATTGATGTCAACAGTGTGGCCCATTTTTCACACCATATATTAGCTAACACGTAGGACTGTTCGGAAGGTCCTTTCTAGCACGGTCGCTTCCATTCTGCTTAAAGGTATTTCAATTTGAATCCATATATTTCATACAGAGTGTGAGGAGTACAGCAAATTTGTTTACGCCGAAGAAGATGCACCAATTCTACTGCCCGGCGCTGCCACTTCAAATCAAGTGTCTCAGTGCGGCGTAGTGGAGGGTGCAGTAATTATATACGCTAGCTATGGGGAGTTGAGAGAAGGACCATGCAGTGGCATTTTAGTATTAGTGTAACTTCATATTTGTCAATGCTTTCACATTCCTTCATTATTCCAAGTTCATACCTGTAACTGCAACCCCCTCTCGACCCACCCTAGCGGTACTTTTACCGTTAGTTCTTAGAATAGTTAGGTTATTGCCCTCGGTTAGACGCTGCGTTTACCGAGGTTTCTTTAAGGGCTTCACCCCCTCTCTACAACACAAGTTCTCTGGTTCTCGACTAGCAAGGAGCTAACCAATGCGTTGCTCAAATAATAACTATGTACTGCGTAACACGAGACACAAATAAATTACGATAGAAGCAATAAGGAGTACTATCGTCATTTTGGGAGATCACCGTCGTCACCGACAAGATCCATTCCTTCACCATGATCCCGCTCGGCGCTCAACACGACTTATTATAATATCCAAGCCCATAGGAATATATATATATATATATATGTATATATATATATATATATATATATATATATATATATATATATATATGTATTATATTCTACGATATATTTACGATGTCCACTCTCTATTTTCATGGTAGTTTCTTCACTTGAAAAAACTTATAGATCCATCATGCAGGATGTATGAAAGTATGAGTATACCCACTCAGTATGAGCACTTTCCTGAACGTGCAACAATGATAATAAGAAGTCTACAATAATAACTGCCCATTACACACAAGGTTATCAGAATCTGTGTGCTCACTGGTTTTCTCGATCAGGGTAGAGGGCGTTTTTTGTCCTGAGTGAGCCATGTGACGTTTGTTGGTGACCATAATCGTCACGAATATTCAACTCATCATGCGCCTAACCAATCTAATGAACAATAAATTGAAGACCAAAATCTTTATAGCCACACTCAACCAGTGGCCAGATTTTCCAGACTCCAGCTGACGTCATGCAGACTCAGATATGCTCGGGATTACGGAACATTCCGAACCGAAACGTGTCTGATCGAGACTACGTACCATTCTTACTTTGATTAATTCCAAAGTCTATCACGCGTCCTCCCTGTCTCAGTCAACTAAGATATTGCTTTATAAATTGAAGTCAAGTCGGGTGCGTATTCTAGTCACGCTTAAAGGTAAATGCGGGTTTTCGTATGAATCAGCCATCTATTTTTCTGCTCGATGGTACCCTCATAACCTAGTTGTTGAATGTATAATGGGTATAATGGGTAAAAAGTATAATTGGGTATAATCAATCATAATCAATAATATATATAAAAAAAATAATCGATCAATCGGATCGAGTCAACAATGTTTTGAAGAGATATTTTTGTCTGATTATTTTTTCAGGCTGTTATTGGATTTGGTGACGATCCAAATATCAGTTGGATGTGCGGTGGAACATTGATAAGTGACCTATATATCCTGACGGCATCACATTGCCTCAAGAGCAAAGAGAAGTATGGAATAATAGTATTTTAGCTCAACAATATAGCTTTAAAATATTCTTACATTTATATCAATTTATATCCAGTATTTATTCATATGATTATATCGCAACCCGGAAGATGGTTTCTTTCTGTACTATGTCAGTTTTATTTCAAATCTTTTCAAATGAAACTAACAACTGCACATGTTTCTTTTTCAACATAAAACAGACAGCTGAAGTGAAATATATCTGTCTAATGTATATAGGCCTACACCACTTTTGAAAAATAAGCTTGAAATTAATGAAAATTTCCAACAATAACCGAATGAGAAAATCACATTCTTTTTATTAATTGACGAATTATCCTAAAACTGATTGAATTCACTGAAGTAGGATGTCATATTAATCAAAGAGCATAAAATTATCTTGGAGATGTGAACTTTTCATTGAGTTACACCGGTTTTTGAACATAGAAAAAAATGAGTGAAGGTGAATTCCTCTATTTTCATAAACACCGTGCACGCACCCCCTTAAGTTAATTCTTATAGTGTTGAATAATGTACCCGTTTATTTGACAACGTTTCCAGGGGGCCGTCAAATTGGGTGAAACTGGGTGACAGAACCATTGATAAAGAAGATAGCGATGGTAAAGTTCAGCAATTCAAAGTGTCGGAACGTATTTATCACCCGAATTATAAAGCTCCACTCCGTTATCACGACATTGCTCTGATCAAGCTCGACAGCCATGTTGAGTTTAACGGTTTCGTGCGCCCAGCTTGTCTACACACGGAATTCGAGTTGCCGTGGAAAAAAGCTATTGCTACTGGATTTGGAAAACTCAGCTATGGTATGTGAATGTCCTTTCGATGGATATATTGAAAAATAATTCATTATGTTCAATTTTCCAAAGTTATAACTTTATGTATTCAATAGACCCCTAATTCTCAGAATATAATGCGCAGGCGCTTGTTTATAATGACGTTTTAAGCCCACTGTTGATTTTTTAAAACTATTCTGGCTGGTATTTTAGCCTATTATTGATTCTCTCGATCCTTCGTTTCAACTTTCAAGTATAAGTTGAAACTGAATCAATTTAAAACGCATGCACTTTGCGTGGGTATTCTGCGTTCAAAAAAGTTGGTCTGCTTATCCAAAGGGTTGAAAGCCATACACCAAGTATATAACTTGTATTATCTCCAGTCTTATTCACTCTGATAGGGTGTAAATCTCTTTAAAAACATAATAATGTTGTAACTACTATCATATTATGAATAAATACATTCACTGTACCGTTCAATAATATGACTCATTATTGCTAAATAGTATTGGCAGCATAGGGCTTTCAAACTACTTCAAACGTTGCCACTAGATGGATCTTTCATTTCGAAGAATGTCTATTTGTAAGCGCAAGTGTTTAGTTTATATATTTTTTTTCTTGCGTTTTGATAGAAAAGCGCGTCAATTTCCAGTGTTATACTGTTCAGTCGAGTTTTAAAAAATATTAACAAATGCATTTTATATCATTTTCAGAGAGTGACGGTGCCAGTAAAGATTTGATGAAGGTGCAACTGAGCCTAATAGGAAGCGTGAGTTGCAACGAGACGTTCAAGATGGACGTTGGTTCGCGAACAATGCCAGACGGTATCGTTGATTCACAACTGTGTGCTGGGGAGATGGAGGGCGGTAAAGATACATGTCAGGTGGGTGATATCCAGGGTGGTAGATCTACTAGAGGGACTAAATGTTCAGAATCATCTTTTTTCCTTCTCACTTCAAAACTTCAATACGAGACCTATATTTCGAATGTTGGGTCAACAAGGATAATTAATTTCTTTTGTTTTTTCATATCGTAGCTTATTGAATCCTAATTAGTAGATAGGAATAATTAATTCTGATCGATTTATTTTGATCTGAATAGTTGATTCAACAAGTTGAGAAATTCAAGTGTATAGTTACATTTTTCTGGAGAAAATTTGAAATTTGTGTTGATAATTGTTTTCAAAAGAATGAAATTTAATATTTCCAGTTTTAATTGCGTATAATAGTTGAAGAACGTCTCTATATTAGAATATTGTGTTTTGAATTTTTCCGAGAATTAATGGCAGTCGAAATTCATATTCACTAAATTCATGAGAATAAAAGTATTTTAGCTAAGATTTTCGCCCACTTTGTAGATAAAAAAATCTTGAGTTGACAATAACTTTGTATAGCGTACTTTAGTGATTTCATTCTGAATTATATTCCAAATTGAATTGATTTCTGTCAGATTATTTTGGAAGGTAAGAAAAACAGTCATGAATGTTCAACTGAGATATTTCAGTTATGGGTGCATTGGGCGTGTCGGTTATAAAAAAGAAGGTTTATTGGTGATAGCCTTAATTAAATTGAATATGGTATGAGATACAGAAATTCTAATACGGGAGAAACAGATATTCTAAATACTTCAAGCATGATGTGAAACAGAATGATAAACCTTGGATTCCAACATTTTCACATGTGTACAGCAGAAAATACTTTTCGGCTGTATATCCGTGAAAATCATGCGATATTATCTGCACAATTTGTACTTATACTGGCTTGAAAGTATAAAAAATATCTATTTGGGTTCCGTATTATGATTTTGATAACTTGAAGGCTCAATCAAACCGTTCAAAGGTTATCACCAAAAATCTGATATGTCATCGACAAATCGACTCCCATGCCCTTCCAAGCGTTAAAGGTTTTTATACGTATGTTTTTCCATGTGTTATTTAGGGCGATTCTGGTGGTCCTCTGCAACAAGTCCTGGAAAAACCCTACTGCATGTACAGTATTTTAGGAGTGACGTCATTTGGCAAGTTCTGCGGGTTCAGTAACTCCCCGGCGGTGTACACACGTGTTTCACATTATGTATCGTGGATAGAAGGATTAGTGTGGCCTTAGAACTAGCAAAAGAAAGAAACATGACCAGATATTGAATAATTATTTATTATCATCTCCTATAGACAAAATATCTATATATACACACATTTCAAAGCAGGAAACTTAATTTGTTTTCAAGTCGTCGAACGTTCATTTTTGATTTTAAGTAATTATTTTGACTGTACTTGATGTAGTAGTTGAGACCTTGAAGTTTTCATACATTTTTATCAGTACCAAAATGATGTTTACATAGTTTGATATGATACTGTATTTACACGTTTTGTAACTCAAGTTCTCGAAAATGTTAAAATGCTATCAATTGCACAAGTATGCATATAACTTAGTTTCAGTAAAATGGGTGATGAAATTTCGAATATGGTAAAAATTATTTCTGGGGTACTGCAAGGGAGAGTCATTGGACCCCTTCTTTGCAATATATTTATAAACGATCTTCAGATGGAATTCAATCAAGAATTCGTCTATTTGCGGATGACTGTATGGCTGTATAGCACAGATAACACTGAGAGTGACGAAAATCAATTACAAGGAGATTTGGATAGAATTGATGAATGGGTTACGATAACCTTGATGGGATTAAATGAAGGAAAATGTAAAGTGGTGCACTTCTCTACCAGCAGTAACAAGAAGAGAGTAAATAAAATTTATAAAATGGGAGATTCCAAACTTGAGGAAGTGTAGAAGCGTGTAAATATCTTGGACTTGACATAAATAAGAATTCAGGGTGGGGGAACATGCTAGAAATATATCGAAGAAGGGAATAAGATTCTTAAATTTTATTATGAGGCAGTTGAAGGGGACAAGAATGAAAATAAAAGAGAAGGCATACATGAGTCTGATTCGGTCAATGGTTGAGTATGCTAGTTCAGTCTGGGATCCGCATGAAGTTGGGCTAATAAAGGCTGTGGAGAACGTCCAAAGGGTTGCTGCAAGAAGGGTATTGTGGAGAGAGAAGCGCTGGAAGATTATCATGAACGATGAGGATGTGGTTGGAAAAAGTTATAGAAAGACCCAGTAAAATGATTGAGGAAATGGGATGGGAAAATTTGGCGAAACGAAGACAAAAATTAAGAATGTGCGATTTTGTTGGAGTGAAGAATAAATATACAGGATGGGATGAATCAAGTGATGGAATTGGAAAGGGACTACAAAGAAGTACAAGGGGAGGGGTAAAAATGGAAGTGGAAAAAGTGGATAGAGAGATTCATTCAAAGAATGACGCGGGAATTGGAATGAATTGGAAGAAGATATAAAGATTGAAGAATATAACGAACTTCGGTGATTTAAGGAGAGAGCTAGGACAAAATTACAATGTATAATTTTATTATGTATGTTTGATTGTAATTTCATGAGAGTAATCATTACCACCTGTTGTGTCACCTGTTTGTTACCACTTTTATTAAGAATAATCTGTTATGAGTAAATAAAATAACTATACATAACTATTCTTATTTGCTCATCCATCAACGCGGAAACACATAACGCGTTTTCCTAGTATTGAACAATGTTTATAACAAGTTTACTTTACAGTCATGTGATGCTATTTGTTACAGCTGCACAAGAAGTTAGACAAGATAATTGTGTAATTATTCATAGCCGTGTAGTTTATAGAATGATTATAGAATCATATACATCATGCAGATGTATTCTGGGTGACAACTACATTTATTACTAAAGCAAACCTACTTTTATGAAAATGAAATGTAGGCCTGATATAAATCTACTTACATTGGTTTTGAAACACCCGCTTTCCATAAGCTAGTCAATGTGTCCTTACAATATTTCAAAATGACCAATTTTTCGGAATAATAATTTTCTCTTGGAGTGTACCGGTTGTGGGTTGTACCGAGTTATTACTTGATTTCAGTTTATTTCATTATTTCGCTATTAAATTATCAACTATTGAATCATAATTTTTTTCATACCAAGTTCATTTGCTAATTATAGCAATATATTTTTCAATTAGTTTATAATCATCATTCACAATCATTCGGACATTTAAAATGAGCTGTTATGGAAAGTCCCAATTGAAACGCGAGAGGCTGTCTTCGTTGTTACGATAATTTATAATGTTTTGCAGACGCTGAACAGTTATGCCGTGACTACAAAATAACCCCGAACCTCTGACAGTTGTCATTCATTCATGGTACTAAATTATTTGTATCACTTCCTAAAGTAGCCTTGCTATCGTCTAGAACTCTACAAATACGTTCAGATACACTCAATCCTACAATGAGATTTGAACCCACAGCTGTTAGTATCCGAGTATAAGCCTCCCCTCTCCAGACAATTGGAAGCACAAATAAACTATACATGCGTAGCATGCCTTCTTGATCAAACTGGTTGCCTGTAAACCATTACGACTATTCTCATGTAGGACTACAATAATTGTTAACTAGTAATGACCCTTCACAATAACAAATACAATATTAATATAATGTACAATCTACAATAAGAAATAATCCACAATAATTTGTAATCAGAACAAATTAGATTGACCATTTTAACTTCCTGATTAAACTTCCTGCCCACAAATATACATAAAAAGCGTAACCCATTCTGACAGATAAGGCAAATAATTGGATCACGTCATTCACCAATAAATAGTTGAAGCAGTATCAATTATTACATAGCTATGACTGGAAGTTGGGAATTTGTATTCATTTCTATACTACTACTTGCGACTTACCAAGGTTCAACAGGTCAGCAATCTTCACAAACAGGTAATTCAATCAATATGTTTTAAATTTACAAATACTTCACATAAAATATTTGATGGCGGTGGGTGGATCTTGAAACAAGATAGCTTCACATAATGAACAAATATTTAAAAATCTCGATAAGGATTAACATGATAAATTGGCAAAATATTCGGAACAAAATATCCATCTATTAATATTTTTTGAATCCTCTCAGAATTATTATTCTGTTAGGTTCAAATATTTTTCCACTTCAATTTAATTCAATTTTTCCAAATCTATTCAAGAACGATCTTTCTGATATCTCTTTTCAATCAGTTATAACTATCACTTTCATTTTACGAAATTGTACGAAACTACCCAGTCAATAAAACATATCGTTTTAGAGAAAACGTGGACATCTACAATGACTTATCGGTAATTACAATCAAATAGACTGTACGGAATTATGTAGGATCACAAAATAGTATCTAGGTTTATGGATACAATTAGTACATCAGCATAGCACCGATCAGGCCATCATCGGCACATCGATTGAAAAATTAAACAAGGAATTGATCAGTGCTAGAAAGGAGGATAGAGTTGATTGTATATAAGCAAATGACGTATGTTAATAATAACATTTCAATTGAAATATCAGATTGAATTATGAAAAGAAAATTCATTCACAATAATTTCAAGTTTATTCTTGATGATTCCTGAATAGCTCTTACAATGCCTGGAACGCATAAGCAGACATATATTCAAGGGATGTTTGAAAAACACGTGCATTATACAAGATTTCCAATGAAATGTCTTGGCTGACAGAGAGAGTGGAAGACTTGGCTAAATATTGAATACCGGTGTAAATACAGATCTTGATACTGTATATTCGTATATGTATAAAAGAAGGGATGGTTTGAGAGTTGAGACGATATCTAAAAAGAACTAAAAGCGATGCATAAAGAAGTATGTGGAATGTTCACAATGTCTTGTTATTTTATAGGACAGCAGACGTTATCGGTTACATTGAACAACGGTGAAGAACCTGGTCAGATAAGTAGACGAAGTAAGTAACATATCTTATTTTAACATTCAATTCCAAAAATCAGTAAGAAAATATTTCAAAATTTATTGGATGTGGCCTAAATCCGCCTAACCACTTTTCAACGGTGTTTGTTTATAACTTATTACATAAATTTTTGTTCGTTAGTTGATGTTAGGGTTCGACAGCGAGGTATTTTGCGCTTTGCTCGTTTTGGTGAGAATAATGTAATAAAATGCCTCTTCCACGCTTTTTATTGCCTATTGTAAATTCTGAAAGATTCAACCATCATCTTTCACAATCATCTCTTCAGTGACTCGCATTGAAGCTGAAAAGTCTTTAATTTCATATTCTTTTTTTCAAAACATTATTATTATCTGCATTTTTTCAAATTGTTTCACCGTTATCTTTTATCTCATTTCAAGGTGGTGATTTTATACATGTAATCAATCTTATTGTATCGTATTGTACTTGTTATTGATCATCAAGCTGGATCATAGAGGGTACGTACAATTGTGCACAATATGGACAATTAAGTTGTTTTTCTCTGAAGATTTTCACCGCACTCTTATATCTTTACAATCCTCTTGAAAGGCTGCACAGTTCTTTTTGTTGTCGTGCAGAGAATAAACAATTCAATAATTCTGAAATTGGAATTGCGTTAACAGCTGTTTTACACATATTTCTTGAAATACACATAATATACAATGTGTACATGATGTATGTAGCATTTAATTATTATTTTGATAAGTAATTTCTAGATCAAAATTACCAACATGGGAATAGTTTTAATCTGCAGTTATCACAACGGTTAACCCGAACCGTAATTTGTTTCTACTACTACTCTGAAGAGTTCAACTGGGTCTTGTAATATAGTATTTGAAGATTTATTCTTTCAATTACATTTTGATGATGAAGATTATCATTGTTTGCTGATCGACCCCATCAAGAGCTAGGCTATTTGGGTACAATGCTAAGCAGATGATTACAATTATGCTTACTAAAAACCCATATCTTATGCGGGACTCGAAGCCACGCCCGACTTGACTTCATTTTATAAAGCTTCACTGAATAATACACTGAGGGTGGCTATGACATTTTCCTAGTAAATTCCGGTACAACAATATTTAATTCACTGCTACCATAATTAAAAACCTTTCCCATGTTTTCTTTCATACGTCAGTGTGTGCCAAGTATGGACAAGAGATACCAGACATAGAGAATATTGCACCTTTATTACAAAACAAACCATTCGATGCATCCGCCTGTGCAGCACTGTGGAATAAAGGACGCCGTATTTTTGGAGGTGTGATAGCAGCTGCACAAGAGTTTCCACATATGGTAATTATGAAATGTATACAATACTTATCTCATTAATTGTGCCAATTTGTTACATTGTAACCAATTTGTAACCAAGTGATACAGTCTGAAGTTTCTTTACCGATAACTAGATACAAAGTCATTGATCCCCATATATAATAGGCAACGTTCACACATTTAATCAATTTCAAATCAATTTCAGAACATTTTATTCTTGCTTCTTAAATCTTAATACATGGTGATGCAACACAAATTAATAATCTATATGTTAATGATAATTTGTAGCAATGTATAATCAATATCAATATGATAATATATAATACAATGAATGTTAGTGTATGAACATAATAGTATAGTAATGATATATTCATGTATAAATAATATATACATTTGGCAATTATATTTCATATATCCGAAGAAAAATATTCAAGAAAACCGAGTAAGAAACCCACGTCTTGTGTGAGGGGTGTCGAAAAAAAATGAAATCTAAATGATCACTAAAATCTATATGATCACTAGGTGCTATTAAGCTAACATTAGCTATAGTGATCATTGTGTGAACGAAGTATAAGGAAACAGAGCTATTTTCTTTCAAGTATCTGTTTTGATTGCACGTTTTGCGTAGGCTCATATCGGCTATGGGAGTGAAAGGATCCAGTATTGGATATGTGGAGGTAGTCTGATTAGCGAACGGTTCGTTCTCACTGCAGCTCACTGTTTGAAAAGTGTCGGTCTCAACGGAGTGTAAGTGAAGCATTTGTTCAATAAAATGAGTTTGCATTATTTAGAATGATTTAGAATGTATTTGTGAATGGCGGGAAGGTATTCGAGTAACTGGGCATGTGATTGAAATATGGATCGAACAAGCTGACAGAAAGAAGCTTTACGCCGATTCATTATTTATTATCCATTATCACATAAACATGTTCGTCTTGTTTGATAAGGAGTTTAATGAATTGGTAATGTTCAAGGTATTATTCATTATTTTAAGTTACATAATATAAGTTACATATAAGTTTACATAATATTCTGAAACAAAATGAAAGAATAGGAAAAATACAACAAACATTTTTACGTTAGGCCTACGTACATTAGGCCATATCATATATTACCTACTTAATATTTAAACCTTCTAATTATTTGAGTAACGTTCAGATTATTCATCTTCCTTCGTGTAGTATGAAAAACCGCTATTGGTGCTGTGACCGAAAGATTCCCAACTCCTCACCCTAAATTCTAATTATCCAGCGTCAAGGATTTCAAATTTTTTAATAGTAGAAAATATAAATATATCTCGCTATTTAGAATAACTTTTACGTTCATTTAAAAATCTCAATTTTCTAAATGTCTCAACCCCGATGTTACAGTGGCATTGCACGTTGGGTCCGCATTGGTGGTATCAGTATACTGTCAGAGGAAACTGAGGGTCTCCGTCAAGAGTTTAACGTCGAACAACGTATCTATCATCCTGAATATCTTCGTCCATCTCAGTATAACGACATCGGACTTCTACGTCTTGATCACGATGTCGTGTTTAACGCCTTCGCAAGACCTGCCTGCCTCCATGTCGACAACGTCATACCTGTGCAGAGTGCAGTCGCCACAGGATGGGGTAAAACACAAAATGGTGAGATATCGAGTCGTTTTCGAGGATTTTTTTTTGCCCGGGTAACACCGACGGGCTCAGGTTCAAGGTTTGCCATGAACCTAAGCTCATGGCACAAAACCTAGTATACTTCATTTCGGTATTTCGGTATATGCTCTTCAGGCATCTTATGCCGCTTTACGACTTTGTTATGTAATCAATGGCCATTATTTCTAATATGAAGCCATCATATTTATAATTATTATTTTTTGTTATCATTACTCATACATAAGTTATAGTTCATGTCCATATATTTGAGTACAACCTTATTTTATTCGATTATTGTCATTTTGCAGAATCATGATATACGCCGTTCATTTACAAATGATTGTGTGTCTGGGTGATTGTGTGATGGCATACAAGACTAGAAGGCTTTTACTCGGACTTCTCATTATTTTTCAATGACAAATATTTAAATTTTTTGTTGAGCCTAATTATTATTTCTTGTTTGTTCACAACTTGATTGTGAATAGATCTTATTATACTTATATATATATATATATATATATATATATATATATATAGGCCTATATGTAATTTTTATCGACAAGTAAAACAAACAGAAAGTTATTATTTCTCAAATGAGGCTAAGGATAACACAATAATACACTTGACTCCTAATATTGTTATTATTGACACCCGTAGGTAAAAGGAGTGACTCGCTCCTAAAGGTGACTTTAGCCATCGAGTCATTAAGTCTGTGTAATCGAACGTTCAACGAATTGGATCAAGAAGAACTGTCATCAACGCTGCGCGATGGCTTGCAAGATGAGACAATGATCTGCGCAGGAAATATTAGAGGAGGCAAGGACACATGCACAGTAAGGAAAAGCATTCACAAATGTCGATATATTTCGATACATTTTCTATATTTTTGATGGTTGGGAGTTTGTCTAACAATTTTGGAAACCGTATTAACTTCATTTGGGGTTTTCGGACCCGGTTCGATCACCGCCACCGTCCAGCTTCACATGGTTTTTTCGTGGTTTTCCTCTGTAGTCTAGGCTAATGCCGGATGGATCTTCGCCAATAGATCTTCGCTATCATAACAGTGCTTAGTTCAACCCAATACAAAAATCAAACAAAAATAATTTCATATTGACAGAAAACTTCGGTTAAACTCAAACAATTTCATTTGTTTGTACCCCAGGGTGACTCGGGAGGTCCTTTACAGTTTCATGTCGAAGAGCCTTTCTGCATGATGAGCATCATAGGCGTGACATCGTTTGGCCGTGACTGTGGGCAACCAGACACTGGAGCGATATACACGCGAGTCTCGAACTACGTACCATGGATAGAAAAAATTGTCTGGCCAGAAGACAACTAGTAGAGATATATTAATAATTGAAATCTTAGAGTCGAGGTTATATTGTAGAGAGAGAATGTTTTCATTTATAAAACACTGCTGCCAAAACGGTTGCCACACGGACACAGCATAACAAAATGTATAAAAACAATGGATTATTTTAAAGAAAATTAGAGAAAGAATCAATATTGTGAAAGTAATGAGGGTAAAACAAAAGAACAAACGCGAATATAAATTGTTAACACCAAAGTATGAATGAAAATTGAATGATATGTTGGCCATATCCTATTTTCTATATTTTATAGTTTAGCGCCATCATTTTTTCAGAAAGCCGCTTGACATCATAAACCTGTGTTGACAGTGACAGTTGTTGACAGAACCCGGGTGTCTATAATCCTGGTAGAGCGTTTATAAAAAGGTAACTGACTATTCTCAGTACCTATCTGGCTTGTTTATATGATAGATGATCATGAATTGATATCATTTCATTATATTTGTTAGTACTCGGTGGTCCTGTTGTGAAGACGCTCTTAGAGTAGGGCAGGAATGCATGACCAGGGTTCCTTCAGTAAAAATGTTCACCTATGAAGATAAATCTATGCTTGGAACAATTTGTATTTATCGGCATGTTATAAATATATCGAATAAAAATTTGTAAAATGTACTTGAAATTCCATACCCTCTTGATGTATGGATTATTATTGTTACAATAGAAAGGTTTGTCTCATTGTCGAGAGTAAAGTTGCTGGTATGCTATACTATACTAAGAGCCGATTGTACCATCTGATGATTAATTATCAATTAGTTAATCATTAATCAAGGTACAAAAATAACATATTTAACCAAGGGTGATAATAAGTTAATTTGCTAATTTTTGCTCAATTCACTGATCATCGCTTGGTACAACCGGCTCTAATAGTAGTAATATGAAGGACTTATGATAATGTAGTTAATAAAAGCGCACGCAACTACGATACAATTGTTTTTAAATGTCCCGTTGCTGTCTCAAGTTTTATGAAAATCGAGTGAGCGGTTCCGTAATGAAGGAGTGAGATTTTTATAATATATATCAACTCATCATAATTATATTATGTTGCGTTTTTCTAGTATAATTCAAATTAACAGAAATTCAAAAGTAATTTAGGCGTGCAGAGTTGAAGTTGACGATCATTCAGCCATCAATGTAGTCGAAATTAGAGTCGACCAGAAATTGATAGTCGATCCTATCGAACTCAAATGAATTTTACTTTCGGTTAGTTTCGGTTCGTATTCAAATCGTTCAGGCCGAGAAATCGTTCACACACGTGAAATTCGCTTGTCTTTTGTCAAATATCTCATTGAAAATTAATTTTTGGCCGCAAATCAACAGGTATATCATCAGCAGGACCCCTATTCCTGAGACAAATGAGATGTGAGAAAAATCAGTGAGAAAACTATCTTATATAATAATGACATATTTCATCTCATATTTTATGTGAGATACTCGTTTTCTCACTCACCCCTATCCCTGAGATGAATAAAATGTGAGAAAAATCAGTGAGAAAACTATCTCATATAATAATGACATATTTTATCTCATATTTTATGTGAGATACTCGTTTTCTCACTCATTTTTATTTTTCTCACATCTCATTTATCTCAGGAATAGGGGTCCAGTACGGATACATTTATTCAAACATATCCATATCCAACGTACCACCTAGATGTAGGGCTACTAGTCTGTCTCATGCTAACAATATGTTAAACTATATGAAACGTATACCAAACACAACGTATACGTACTTATTGCTGTAACTTCTATGAAGTGACGTATACGTATATGAAACGTATACGATACACAACGTATGTACAGGCCTGTACGTACTTATTGCTGGAACTACTATGTAGTGAAATTAATATTTTCATGATATAATATATATTATGAATTCATATTTCATTCCATTTCAGCTCATTCAGCGGAAGAATTGATTAAAAAAGTGCAATCAAGTCGGTCGTGGGCTCAGGTCCCTCAAAAGGCATAAGTTTTTTAACAAACATTTCTCATTAACACATTCACCTAAAACATGTTTGCCACTTTTTTATGCCGTGATACTTTTTCCTTGTGTACCTTTTGCATTATTTCGTCACAGATTTTCTAGAAACTTGACCTCTGCTTGATGTAACTCTTCGGTCTAATGTCAGTTAGTGACCCATGATGAAGACGACGAGGATAGTTCTGAGCTGAGAGTCTAACAGTGCGGTAAATTGTGATCATTTTAAATTATTCATAATTATAATTAACACCTTGAGTCTTGAACGTTGTGGATACATTATAATACAAGTTTACGATCTAACAAACGATTGCTATTTCTTGAGTGAAGGCCAAGGTCAATGTTATTACTTCCATTATGCCAGCAATTATAACCCTCCAATGGAGGGACATAAAACTGGGCAAATGACAGCATATTCCTTGTAAAGTGAACGAAACATTTGAAATAATGAGAGTACAATACATGGATTCATGATATGAATATTATAATAAAAGAATATCATTGAAGAATAACATGAATCCACACATTACTTTTGAAACTATCAATTCTAGTCATTCACTGTCGTCGTAATACGTTATGAATAATGGTCGTCGTATCTATTTTCTTTCAAAATGGCTTACCAGTTAGTAAGTTTTTTGAAAACGTTGTGGCAATATGTTAATCATTATTGTGCTGAAATTAAGTTTCAACTTGAAAAAATCATTATATCCAATTTTCCCTGATGGTTCATGCGTATGCGCTTATTCAAAATTACGTAACGGATTTCCTCAGAAGTGGCCTAATCGATTTCGAACAAAAACTTGATAGTATCATCAAAGACCGTATAGAAGGCTCAGTTTTGCGCCTTCTAACGTAGTTAGATAACTAGGAAAACGCCTTATATGCGTTGTGAGATGAGCTTAGAAGTATGGAAATGTAGAATTAAGAACATTTTGTCAGCTCAATGTACATATACAGGCCATGGATCACTTCAAAGGTTTAAAAACCGCGGCCGTCTGTTGGTATATGGACCTTGGTTTCCAAACAATCAAACCAGTGCCTTCTTCATATACATCACAGATTTTAAACGTTTTAATTTATTGGTGACACTTGTTGCTCATATTTAATAGTTCCTTAATTGCTTTCTTAATTGCTTTTATAGATGTGTAAAAAAGTACCTTAAAAATGCGTTTTCTTCGTTATTTCACATTCGATTGTTCCATAAATCGCTTAAAATAGGTATGATAGATCTTTCCACACTCAGTATAAATTTGAGAGCTTTTGAAAAAAATAAAATTCCAAGTATTTCTCCCATGGCCTATTCTTATGGGGAATTTCCATACTTTCCGATTTTTTTCCGGAAAATCCGTTTGACCGATTTTTCTGAAAAACTATCCCGACCTATTCTGGTATAACACCAATTTGTAAAAAAAGTTTCGAGTTGATTGAAACTTTTTCCTGACCTGTATGCCGCGTACAAAATTACACAAAAAAAAAAAAAAAAAAAAAAAAAAAAAAAAAAAAAAAAAAACAACATAAAAACCAAGCCCAAAATTTTTCGGTACATGGAATGAAAATCTTCGCTACGCTCATCTAATAAGGTCTTTGGTATCATGTTAGACTACTAGGAAAACGCCTTATATACGTTGTGAGATGAGCTTAGAAGTATGGAAATGTAGAATCAAGAACATTTGGTCAGCTCAATGTACATATACAGGCCATGGATCACTTCAGAGGTTTAAAAACCGCGGCCGTCTGTTGGTATATGGACCTTGGTTTCCAAACAATTAAACCAGTGCCTTCTTCATATACATCACAGATTTTAAACGTTTTAATTTATTGGTGACACTTGTTGCTCATATTTAATAGTTTCTTAATTGCTTTCTTGATTGCTTTTATTGATGTGTGAAAAAGTACATTAAAAATGCGTTCTCTCCGTTATTTCACATCCGATTGTCTCACAAATCGCTTAAAATATGTATGATAGATCTTTTCACATTCAGTATAAATTTAAGAGCTTTTGGAAAATTTTGGTTTTCCAAGTATTTCTCCCCGGCCTATTCTTATGGGGAATTTCCATACTTTCCAAATTTTTTCCGGAGACACCATTTGACCGATTTTTCTGAAAAACAATCTCAACCTATTCTGGTATAACACCAATTTAGGAAAAAAGTTTCGAGTTGATTGAAACTTTTTCCTGACCTGTATGCCGCGTACAAAATTACACACACAAAAAAAAAAAAAAAAAAAAACTAAAAACCAAGCCCAAAATTTTTCGGTATATGGAATGAAAATCTTCGCTACGCTCATCTAATAACGTTATTGGTACCGGTAGTCATAGACTATATCAAGTGACACTATAAATTGTGTTCTTTGACCTTTGGAGTGAGCAAAAATTGTTTGGATTTTCCAAATACGATTAAGTGGGATTTCGCTAACGCTCATTTAATTATGACTAGGAAAACGCCTTATATGCGTTGTGAGATGAGCTTAGAAGTATGGAAATGTAGAATTAAGAACATTTGGTCAGCTCAATGTACATATACAGGCCATGGATCACTTCAAAGGTTTAAAAACCGCGGCTGTCTGTTGGTATATAAACCTTGGTTTCCAAACAATTATACCAGTGCCTTCTTCATATCCATCACAGATTTTAAACGTTTTAATTTATTGATGACACTTGTTGCTCACATTTAATAGTTTCTTAATTGCTTCCTTAATTGCTTTTATTGATGTGTAAAAAAGTACATTAAAAATGCGTTTTCTTCGTTATTTCACATCCGATTGTTCCATAAGTCGCTTAAAATGTGTATGATAGTTCTTCCCACATTCAGTATAAATTTGAGAGCTTTTGAAAAAAAAAAAATTCCAAGTATCTCTCCCCTGGCCTATTCTTATGGGGAATTTCCATACTTTCCAATTTTTTCCGGAAAAACCGTCCGACCGATTTTTCTGAAAAACAATCCCAATCTATTCTGGTATAACACCAATTTGTAAAAAAAGTTTCGAGTTGATTGAAACTTTTTCCTGACCTGTATGCCGCGTACAAAATTACACAAAAAAAAACAAAAAAAACAACAAACAAACAAACATAAAAACCAAGCCCAAAATTTTTCGGTATATGGAATGAAAATCTTCGCTACGCTCATCTAACTAGGAAAACGCCATATATGCGTTGTGAGATGAGCTTAGAAGTATGGAAATGTAGAATTAAGAATATTTGGTCGGCTCAATGTACATATACAGGCCATCGATCACTTCAAAGGTTTAAAAACCGCGGCTGTCTGTTCGTATATGGACCTTGGTTTCCAAACAATTAAACCACTGCCTTCTTCATATCCATCACAGATTTTAAACGTTTTAATTTATTGGTGACACTTGTTGCTCACATTTAATAGTTTCTTAATTGCTTTTCTTAATTGCTTTTATTGATGTGTAAAAAAGTACATTAAAAATGAGTTTTCTTCTTGTTTCACATCCGATTGTTCCATAAGTCGCTTAAAATGTGTATGATAGTTCTTCCCACACTCAGTATAAATTTGAGAGCTTTTGAAAAAAATAAAATTCCAAGTATTTCTCCCCTGGCCTATTCTCATGGGGAATTTCCATACTTTCCAATTTTTTTCCGGAAAAACCGTCCGACCGATTTTTCTGAAAAACAATCCCAACCTATTCTGGTTTAACACCAATTTGTAAAAAAAGTTTCGAGTTGATTGAAACTTTTTCCTGACCTGTATGCCGCGTACAAAATTACACACAAAAAAACAAACAAACAAAAAAAAAAAAAACATAAAAACCAAGCCCAAAATTTTTCGGTATATGGAATGAAAATCTTCGCTACGCTCATCTAATTAAATACAAGATCATTAAGTACAACTTAATATCAATTATTAATTATGATTGATTATGATTAAATACGGATCTTGTCATAAGCTGACACACAATCCACCGATGACCAATTATATACAAATAAATTGAGAAGTTTCATTCAAAAATAATGTTGAAAAATCAGCATAATCAATCATATTACAGTATTGTTCAAGTATTTTTCACAAGCCTTTTCAGGGACCAATAAAATAGCGAATATCATCAATCATCAAGTAAATCATCAATTAGGACAGTGCAAGAAGTTAACGAGTAATACATATTCCGGTTTCTTCGTTCTTTGGTTTCGTCGGTTTCTTCATGAGCGTAGCGAAAACATCATTTCGGTCCTAATCGGAACTTCTCTGTTGTTTCAATGCGCTCCACAGGTTTCAAGGCAAAACCGATACACATGCAACTCCTATTATGTAATTGGGCCTACTCATCTTCTACATATCTTGAAACTTGTATCTTTTTTGTGAACATTCGGCCGAATTAATGTTGGGATATTGATTATTGGAATTTTTAAAATAAACTTCAAAAGGATATATCATCGCAAATGAAATTAGAGGTAGAGTAAATTTGTATCAATAAGTATTCACATTTTGATATGCCATAAGACATCGAAGACGGAGAAGTCTAATGAAAAATAGGATAATCGGTTACTATAACATTAATTTTCATATAAATATCTCGTGATTCTCGTCCATCTTATATGAAATAAGAAGATCCTCCACAAAAATCATGACACCTATTCTTATATCTTCGTTATTCGTAGAGAAATTCACTTCAGCTGCAAATATTTAAAACTTTTGAAACATGTAGTTGTGTTTCTAATCGGAATTCTCGTCCTAGAAAATTAATGATCCTCACAAACCACAGCTGAATGTACAAATAAAACGATGATATTTGTGTTTGTACTGTTAAGACCGTGTTATGTGTGTTATGTTGAGGTGTGTTGTGTTGTAGACGACTTTCTTCAAGATGGCATTATAAAAACAACACTCATTAGCGGCTTTGCTCGTCCCTGCACATATATAGTCCTTAGTTCGCAGTTGAAAACCAGTTTCATCTTCAAATAATTAATTTCAGTTGAAGCCATAATTATTTATATGCTCTTGCTAATGATTCTCGAGCCTTGAAATGTTCCACTACAATTTACATTAAAGATTCTTCAACAGGTTTTGGGAATTACCTATATTCCCCTACATTTCCTCAACATCTCCATAGATTAATTAATCAATCCAGCACTATACTGGTTTTTCGTAGCATTATAATAACACGCATAGGTTTATGGTACTATCATGTTAGATCTAGTCTGAGTTATAAGTTTGTTTTCTTCTGTCAGTGTCTACATTGGGACCGGTATCCACAGAGACGAAGAATTTATGTATCAAGTCTATTATAAGTTTTTGTATCTTCCACATATCGGTTCCAACAGAAAGTTCAGTCAAGAGAAAGATGTCATTGTGCAAAGCCAGTTATGTGTTTCTGGCTTGTCTTGCACTTGTGGTTGCCGTTTCAGAAGCCCAGCTGTATGAAGGTAAGAAACAAATATCTACCAAGATGTATTGAGGCTCGCATTACTTTGGTCTACACAACTTGCTATAAAAAAGTGCATCGAAGATCTTGCGTGGAAGTCGATTTAGCGAAATTTTAGTTTTTTGTGATAACTTTTGAATGGTATGAGGTATCGAAATTTTAATACAGAGGAAACACATATTTTTAAATTCCTTCAAGACACTATATGTTATAACTATTTGACCGTTCAACTCATGTAGCATAATTGTCGAACGTATACAGTGAGAAAACACATTTTTCAGCTGTATGAGTTCTATACTATGTAGAAAGAACCAGGTTTACCAACTTATAATCAAGTATTAATCAGTTGAATCAACTGATGAAGGTACGGAAATAGCATACGTATAAGCAAGGGTGATAATAAGTCAATTAGCTAGTTATCGCTTGATCCACTAATCATCAGTTGGTAAAACCGGCTCCAAGTTGAATAGTTTTCACTCAAACTGATTTGAAGGTATTCAATTGAAATTATCAAAATTTATGAGAATTACTCCCAAATCGGTTATAAACGGCTAAGGGCCCATATTACCAATACTAAAAATCTGTTAATTAAGCTAATTAATCAATTGCAGTACAAAAATAACATTGGTAACCAAGGGTAATAACAAGCTAATCCACTAATTGTCGCTTAATCAACTAATTTATTATTCGTAATACCGGGCCTAAATGTAATAGATTAATTATAAACGAATGTTATACAGGTATACTGCTAAAACATTGCTTGAAAATATAATCAATTGCTGTTTGAAAAGTCGGATTCGTTAAGAAACCTAGAAAGGCAGGATTTAACAAGATTTTTCACGCATGCCCATGCACATCCCTTGACAATCTTAGCCAAATTAGTAGTTTTTTAGGCTCTAGTATATTGAAATGTTTCTATACATTTGAAGTAGAAGCACGGGACGAAGAAAATCGATAAAATATAATTTTGTAATGGGCTCAATTGTTTATCGAAGACTCTGCTATTCAGGGAATGGCTGCTTCATGTCATTTCAACATATACAATAAAATGTCAATACGCCTATTGAGTGATATGAATTATTTGCCAAGAAAACAGAATACAATGAAGCAAATAAAAACTTATAATCACTTATGACCGATGATTAGATGAGTAAAATGAATTTTTATAAGATCCGCGTATGAAGAGCATGTTTGAAAAAATAGTTTATCATCTATTAGGGCCCACGTCTGATTCTGATAGTAATAAATAATAGTATGGCTCTCTCATATGCAACGATGCAAATGAAAAATATGCACCATGCAATTTTCACAGTGAAATTCAACTGAAATTCAGTAATAACGTTTACAAATGATTAGAAAATAAAATAATTGATGGAGATTGAATTAATTAATAGATGAATAGATTCATTTTACTGTCTTCAACAACGAAATCTATATATTATATATTTTGAATCAATTCTTCACGCGGCGACTCATTCGATTTTATTCCTGAATTTCCTTCATTATGTTAGTTATGATGTGCTTGTTGTAGGTGCATAATACGTAGATGCGTAACCTAATAACATAATAACCTACTATCACTTATACTATCAATATCGAGGTGGTCTATAAATGCTCAAATGCCCCAGTATAGTACTTCGTCATATACACAGTGTACTCCTTCATTATTTTTATCTTATTTTTGTCATATTTTCGTTCAATAATTTTGTTCATTGTAATTTTTTATCTTTATGCATAATTCCTGCGGTTTATGGTGATGATCACTGGTGTCGGAACCGGTGGGGTGGAGGGCGGAGGGGGCAGGGGGAGCATTACCCCCTCATGTTTCTGGCCAAGGGGGCAATGGGAGGCAATAAAAAGGTCTTGCAAGACACAATTTGAAAAGACGAGAAATGGGAAAGACAAAAAAACAGTTTTTTAATAGTAATATTCCATAAATCATATTCTATTTCACTTATGCATTATTGGATGGAGTAAATGTTATTATTCGAACAGCATTGTTATCGAATGATAGATTGATTCAGCGTTTTATTTTCTTGGAACAACCATTCAGCAAAACTTTCTTCGTTACTACAATGAAGAATTTATGAATTCCAGAAATTTCGTGTAGTTCCCAAACCCGTAGAATCTTATTCAAAGAGATACATTTTCGAAAATTTCCCTGCGGGGCTTGATTCATCCCTCACTTGCATTCACGTTCACTATGCTCATTCAGTTTTTGAGGCTCACAATTGAGTAGTAGTCCGTGGCGCTAAAATGACCCACAATGACCCTGCAGTTACAATAACTATGATGGCAAATATCAGTTATAATAGCAAACCTCTAGTTCTTCAAAACAATTAATTTTGCCATCTAAATCTCATTTGAAACACGTTAAATTGTGTTAAAAAGGGGGTAATTTGAAAAAACTCCCTGCGGGGCCAGAAGGTGTCATTCCCCCTTACCCCACGTGGGTCACATAGGCTTCGCGTTATAATTAACTGCCCTTTGTACAACTGTTCTTATATGACCTTTTTTTAAAAAACTGAGATCCCCTCCCCATCCTAGTATTTCCAGTATTTTTTTCTTCTGTCCTGAAAAATACCTATATGTTATTGAATATGTGGCACCCCATACTTCCTTAATTCCTCCGCGGGTCCCAATAGTTGAGCTTGCCCCGCCCCCCCCCCCCTACACCCAACTTTCAAAACGTGCCGACGCCCCTGTTGATGATAATACCAATAAAATAAATTTGAAATAGAACTTGAACTTGGAATACAAGCTGGAATCCACGCCTTCATTTCTTTCGACCTTAATTTATAGAATATCAATTTGATTTTCATTTCATATTGTTACCAAATAAAATAGCTAGGGGTACGCCAAAACAATGTTATAAAATACACGTACCGAGTGCGGTGCCTGATTGACTAGGTCATCGATTGTGTTCGTCTCTAACCTATTGAACCATTGGAAATAACGTGGTAGATCAAAAGGCTAGGACTTTGTTTGGTTGGTGGTCACCACCTACTAGTATGACAATATAACATAACAACGAAGTCACAATCTCTTAACTGCAATAATGCATCACATTTCGTAGCCCACCTCATGAGCAGTGCCAGGATTTTGTGCTTATAATAGTGGAAATGAATAGAGAATACAGACATGTTGTCACGACAGATAGCTCTTCTATTATATATTATCCAATCTCAGTTCAGTCCTTTAGTTGTCATCAAACACAATTCAGTCACAACACAATTCTGAAACTAATTTCCGTAGAGGTAGAGTTTATGGACAGTTTTTTGTATTACTTTTGTATTACCTTTTACTTGCGACCCTCGCAACTATCAACTATCCGCAACTATAGGCCTACGACTACCACGAAATTTATTAGATATAAGGGTAGTACCCACTAAGACTATATCAAAAATAAAAATCAATAATGACAAATATTTACTTTTACAGATGACCGTTGTACATCAGGAAACGGTGCTGTGGGTATATGCAAGAAAATAGGCGATTGTATCGGAGCTAAAGAGAACATCAAAAACAATGAGAGGCCTACAATTTGTTCGTTTGATAAGAGTCTGCCTATCGTATGTTGCCATGATCGTAACATCAACACCAATCCATCTAATACCGTATTCGCACAAGTTCTTCCTCAATGGACAGACCGTAACCCCCCTCAACGCCCAACTCAACGTCCAATTGTGCCGGACCAGTCGCCAGCTCAAGGCTCGCAAGCTGAGCGTCCAAACGTGCCTGACCAATGGCTAGCTCAACAATCAACATTGCAACCGGAAGCTGGTTTTGTTGCACAACCTGCGCAAGGTGAGATTAATGGGGCTGCGCAGGAAATCGTGGAACCTTGGACGACGCAGAGAAGCACAAAAGCCCCGGGTAAACGACCTGCTTCCCAATGGTGGCAGAGGCCCAAGAAAACAACACCCTCTGAATGATGACAATTATTACAACTATTTACAATTTAACTTATTTAATTTAATACTTTGACTTCAGTAACACTTTCAAAATGTTGATACATGACAATATACTGTACTAACGATTGTTTATCACTCATATAGTAAAAATGTTTTCACTTGTATGTCTATTCAGGAGTTGAGTATCATTTTCATTATATAACGAATTCCATATTCTACTAATACATTCTTTACTATGATTTCACTTTTATTTCAGTGTTCGATTACAAATATCGAATTATTCTAGATACTGATTAATCACTATCGTAATAAGAGTTTTATAGGTCAGTGTAAAGGTCACATGTACTAGCTGGCTGACATTGAATGTTATTGTACACTCGAGGAAATCAGTCTGAGGCAGCCGTGTATAGAACGCAGGTCACATTGGCGGATCATGCTGGGAACGGTTTTTATAATATTCTGCTTGTTTGCAGCAAATTGTGTGCTTGCTCAAGTAGATACGGTCGCCAAAGTATATTATGAAGGTAAATACTTAGATTAGTTTTTTACTTTTTTACAGTTGATGTGTGAACCCAGGACAGGAAATTATGAATGATTTAAAACTCATCGAAAACATTGAATCAGTCAGTATTGAATAGATTTTCAATGAAAATGAGTTATTATGTACAATTTTTTCTTCGGTAACTATTGCAGCCAGGTACTTCCACTAGAATTCAAATCACATCACAGTAACTTATACATTCCATAAATATTGTTCATATATATATTACATTCAAGAAATTGTTGTCTTATACCAAATAATAAGCTATTGATAAAATAATAAAATAAATTATAGTAAATATAGTGAATAATAAATAATGAAGTATAAACTAATACCAAATATTTGGCGTCTTGACTCTCATCAAAGTTTGTTACATTCTAAATTTTATTCATGAATTCAGTATTTTAGTTGAAGCAATCAAGCAGCAAATCTATACGGATTTAACAGCTACTAAACTTAATTTACGAGTTGCATTTTTTTATGTATTGCGTACCAACAAGTTATGTTGATCAGAATGTTTCTAATTATTGTAGCCTTCACTATTTTGATAACTTATAGTGGGGTTTATGATCACTTTTATCACGTATTTTGATTAAAATATTGCTCTCGGTATGAGCAATTATAGCTAATAATTAATTGCGTCAAACTCAAGAGTATGTTTTGAGTTGTCTCAAAATACCCATTTCTTCTACAGAAATCTTAGAATTTCCATATCTCTAAGAACCCGTTTCATCAACAGTTCGAACATTGGGTGTTTCTATATGATTTGGGTTCTCCAACAAATGGGATTTCGATAACATCGTTATACTCTACATGTAACGCGTGATACTTGCATTTTGAATTCACTCTCATTATACACGAATAAGAAGAATTTCCACGAGATCTATAATATATGTGACAAAGATGGTCTGAATAATCAACATTGAGTTTGAAATTGCCAGAATTTGAAACTGAAATTGAAACTTGAAATTGAATATAAGCTATATAAAATGTGATTAAATAGGGGCCACAGAAGAACGAATACCGGGATACGGTCGACTCGGTCGTGTGACATGGGCTTCATGGTACTTTCTTATCGAATGAGATTAGGGTTCAGATAAGGTTGGACAAACCCATTTCACACAACCGAGTCGACTTTATTTCCGTGTTCGCTCTTCAGGCGCCCCATTAAATGTTATTGAAACATTTTATATAGCTTTGAAGGTCCCTAATATGTTCATTTCCATACGTTTTATTAGAGGTCTATAATTATTATACTGGCACTATCTATTAGGCCTGAATTTCTTCTATTATTTTCCATAACATTATGAAAATACGGTACCTTATCATTATTTCTTGGAAATCACAACAAATATCTTGATTACAGTTAATAATAAAGCTTGCTTGATCGTAAGCATCGGTGACCATCCTGACAATCGATAATTAACTTTCAGTCTTTCAGTATACATGACCACAAGCTTTTCAGTTAGCTACTAGAAGGACACTCTATATGATTTGATCTAAAGAAAAAGTTATACCATAATGCACCATGTTAAAAAAAGACTAGTTATTAACATAGAAAGATAGAGTTGTATTCAAATTGAGGTGAGGAAATATTTTAAGTCAGATTATTTCAAACCATCACATCTCATAGTGAGTAAAAATACGGACAATTTTATATAAAATAGTGCAAAACTAACAATGTGCAGGCTGCTCTCGGGACTTGCCTACCGTCTAGCTGTCGTTCGACTGGATGCTATATTATGTACCGAGTGCTGAAAACCTTTCAGAGAAATTTACAGCTCTTCTGAACGGCTACGATACCGCCTCAACTTTGATCTCATTTAAAATGCATCTTGTGTTACCTCAAAAGCGATCAATTTTTACGTATATTTTATAGAGTAAATATTCCAACAAACATGGCAACAATATGAACAATTTATTTTGAAAATGCCTGTTTAGATTTTGAGCTTATTATTATTTTGGAATATGACAAAATTAATCTCTTTCAGCATTGATAACACTGAAATTCTCATAGTTGCCTTGCCTTTCTCTCCCTGAAATTTCGAAAAAATTAAATGGGTCGTTGAAATTATATTTTGGCCTACTTTGTCAGTATTCTTATTTTGAATATTAAAAATGCTTAAGTATCTTCTTCCAATAACATAATTATGGAATTTCAGAATCCCAAAAATTCAATATCTATAGAAGCCAAATGACAGTGACACTATATTATAGACTACTGTCCCCTGTCGTGTCTCCTGTGTTACCATGACTGATATGAAGACGAACAACTATGTACGCCAATTGATATTAACCAATAATAATTGTTGATATTTCCTCAGATCACTGTATTGCTACAGTAGCAATTGTCAGTCATTTTATTCAATTGACCCTTTAGTCGAAGAAGCAGATGTATCAGATATTATTTAATTGAAAAATAATAATATGGACCATACCATTGTAGTTGAAAGAAGTTGATCTGTTACTCAATGCGCGATTACTACATCTCGCTATAGTAATTTGCAGACGACCTTGTGCATAACAATATGCATTTTGTATTCATACCTATTATCTACTGATCTCAAAGAATTCAAATGCTGATTTTCCTTATTCGTTACGTGAGTGGGTGGAATATGCATCCCAAGTGATCGTTGACAGTTATTAAATTGTTCAGCACTCGTGTAGTTTTGATTTAATATGCATGATAATATCCACTGTTGCAGTAATTCACATACGCTGTACTGTCCTGGTATGTTATTGAGGGAAACCCACCCACAAAATTGTATCAAATATTTTATTATTCATTGATGTATCAAGGTAAATAGTATATAAAAAATTAAAAATTGAAAAAATGTTGGACAATCAGAGAAAAATTAGGAAAAACTAGTTAAAAAATACGTTGATCCGCTACATACATGAAAGCCATTAGATAGTTAGCATACAGATGAAAATTGATACGTTCGTATAGGGTAAACCTTCCTCTACCAGCTGAGCAATTTTTCCTCGTCATACCTGAAGCCGTTCTGATACAAATAAATAATTCCGTATCAAACGCATGAAGTTGAACTGTTTATTTTTAGCTTAGCCCAAATCCAGTTGTTTTACGAACACATCGATACCACACACGATAAAATACCTCCAGAAGTGATCAAGTGGTGTATGCAGCGCGAGATGCATGTGTTGTGACGATTTTCAGTGTCAACTAAAGCATTAATTATCGTAGTGGCTTTCCGGATGAACGTATTGTTGTGAAACTGCTGCACACCATTCAGAGAAGTACCTTCTGAAATATGGCTGGTCCATAATGAACATTCACAATATTTTTAAAAAAATCACCCTGGTGGTAACATTTTCATCTCTGGTGACTGGTGACGCCTTAATTTATCACTTTCAATTTTCATTGAGTCAATTCGAAAACTATTTCAAAGAGGTCGTAGTCGGTCGGTATCTAGCATCTGGTATATCATGCGTGAATAAGAGAGACCAGAAACTCGTGTTTCACGAAGGAAGAACGTCTACCAACCGAGTAACTGTGAGAACTTTGGTAATTGTTGAGAAACTTGCTTCAGAATTGAAACTTCCAATCTTTTGAAGGACGTAGTTCAGTATTTCTGATGCTTCTATTATTTCAGTGTTAGTAACTCTTCTCCTACAAAATCCTTTTCCTTAAAGTACTACAGATACACAAAATAACGATGTTAACGATAACGATTTATGTTCTTTACGCTGGTACACGACATTTACCTTTCACGGATGTAAGTATACATACAAAACGATTAAAGTACCTCTAGTCTTTACTAGATTCCCTTGTATGTACTTAGTCATATTGTTAGAAAGGAACATATGTGAATTTTTGCAGTTTCCACTATAAAGTTGAATTTATCGAAAAAAAGTTTGTCCTGAATTTGTGACTGAAAAAATGCTGGTAAATGAATTGATGAATAAATTCAAATATATTATTATCTTCGATCCTCTCATTTAAATCTTTCTGTATTTTATTGAGTTCCTAAGAATTTACCTTTCGGTGTACAGTGACGGTGTATCATCACAGTATCAAAACATCACGCTGTATCAAATGAAAAATCATTTCCGCCTTCTATTTAATTTTTCCAACGAAAATATATTTCCTTCATGGGTACAAATTTAGGAATCAATTTCTCACAGAAATTTCTCAGAGAAATACTCTTAAAATCGTCATCAATTAGAATGCTAGAAAATTAATGTAAGCCTGCAGAATAGTAGTTAAAATAAATAATACTTACTATTTATAAATATTTTCTCATCACTATATAAGAGAGCACTACACTTGTCGCGTTGATAGATGAACGACATGTGAATATGCAGATGAAACTATAATACACGATTGGTTTTGATAATATTGTAATCTGTACCTGTTACACAAGTCACCAATACAATTGACCCACATAACACCTAAACTTCGATAGTAGAAACATCAGAATTTAGTTCAAAATAAACTTATTACATCGTTGGTTGTTGTGGTGGGGAGTTGACCTCAGAAATTACAAAAACTGGAATCAACTTCAAGGATTTAACGATATTTAAAAATGCAGTTGCCTTTCTTATCATAAATCTGGTCCATGGAAAATATATGCTCTAAAAATTGTCCAACATTTTAAAGATCACGAAGATATATCTGTTCAGTGTTGCCAGACGTCCTTCTTCCGTAGATAGAAATAAACTCATAATACTTTTCATATCAAGTAGATTTTAGCCTATGAGAATAACATAAATAAAACATTATCGAGCGAGCGGGTTCGGGTCCCACTTCAGGTATGAGTTTTTGAAATAATCAATTCGCCAATTATTATTCCGTCGTTATATCATCCACCACTCTTTCTTCCCCCCCCCCCTCACTTGACCTAACTGTTGGTTGTCGTCCATCATCACTGAATGAATTAAACAAATTAATCGAAATGAGTAATCGTAGAAATATCTCTTTTTCAGACACCATAGAGCCAAATGAAATCTTTCTCAATTCATCCACACATCCTACCTTTGTCTACAGGTGACACCTGTCTACATTTTGAAAGTAAACTATCTGGAAAATGCAAACGAATAAGTAAATGTGAATCTGCCAGAGACGAGGTAATACTCCATGGTAAAATACCACAAACCTGCTCTTTCGTTAACTTGGAGCAAATTGTTTGCTGTCCAGAAACTCGATCGCGGATCAGTCCAGATGATTCAGAGAACGAAATCGTTGATACTAGATTACAAGCTATGGAGAAAAGCAGAAGAAGTATGTATGCTGTATTTTAAATGAACTGAAGTAATAACATACACGAGAACATAGAAATTGATGAGTGAAATTGTGAGAGTTTTCATGAAAACATATATATGAATATACATTTTTTTCCTTGTTCTTCAACTAACAAAGTTAGTTTAATGCATAATAACCAGGGCAAAAACATGTAAACTTGGGATTGCCAGGTTCAAGTCCTTAAGTGATAGAGTGAAAATAATAGTGAGCATTTTTTTTTTAAATTAGCATTCAGTTGAATTAAGAAATGTGTTAATGACAAGGATGACATTTTTGACAAATCTTGAGAAAATCTCTCTGAGGTGTGTGTTGATTACCTGAAGTGTCCTAATTTAATCAAACTTATGAATAAACCGAGTTGACAATGAACTCGATTGGAAACTGAGATAAGTATCTCACATGTGACGCCTGATTGTTTTCAGAATGTGAACAATATGGCAATGTTCTGTCACCTGTGACATCAAGTCCTCCTATCACCAGAACATCGCGTCACCAAGAAGACGTGTTACTATTCAGGATGACACGCAAGTAAATTTTGAGGTTTATTCATATATAACCAATTATGAATCTAGAGGTTTGAGAGCGCGTCGATAGCAGATCATTTGAGAGCCAATGGTTGATGGTAATGTCACATTTCACGGAATGCCCTTCTTTGACACAGTGGTGGTTCTGGAAAGAACCTTGTCTCTCGACGTTTAGATTACCCAGGGCTGGTCATCTTCTGGAGTCGTTCGAAACGTCGAGGGATATAACAATTCTTTTCAGAACCACCAACTTTTTCAAATAAGGGCCATCTGCAGAATGTGACACTACCATATGTAAGTATTTATATGGATGAAATATATCTTATTACAATTCTGTGATGGTTCATACTCTCTCATATGTACAACTGTATTGTTTTCAGCTTTTCTGTGTTGTATTGTTCATCATTCCAGCTGACAATTTAATCTATTATCTTCAGAAACATCTGCTATTGTTATCAGCCTATATAAGAGTTATTAGCTTATTTACCTCTATTTCAGAGAGGGTAACGAGCAACATAATTGAATTAAACAAATGCTTGCGTTCATCGGAAAATTACTTTGTATTCACTAGTTGTAAATAAATAAATAACTATATAACTTCACAACTAAATAACTAAATTCTGTACTTCTTTCGTTTTAGCCAACCAAACGTGACTAGGGAGGAACTTGATCCCCGTATATCTGGTGGCACACAAGCCATATATAGAGAGTTTCCGCACATGGTAATTGTTTACTCTGAAGAATTAAATATAATGTATCTTTCAGTTACACTATGCCAAATCAATATCTTAATTCTATTTCCATCAATTTTTGATCATTTCATACATTTCAATGAGATATATTTTTCAATGTTACTATATTTTCACGGCAATAACCCCAATGTATTTTGGGGTGGTAAGATCGCCCTTGTAGTGTCAAGTCATAACTACTCTACCTCTCATCCATAGCCCTAATTGAGGAACAATGATATTTTTTACTTATCGTAAACCTTATAGCGAGAAATGATAAAACCCTGGAAAAACCAAAGCTATATATATATATATATATATATATATATATATATATATATATATATATATATATATATATATATATATATATATATATATATATATATATATATATATATAAATAACGGTGACATGTGTTTGTACCACTTTTTTTTATGATGTTGGAAGGCCACTTCCTTTTTTCAGTGATACAAGGTCAACAAATACAAATGAGTTACAAGGCTGATAAAATATGTTGGTAAAAATATGTTCACCTACAACCAATTACGAAGTTCTGGATTAGTCGATGCTCAAAATACGATTCAGTATTTTATTCGTTCTTATACCCGGCACCTCCACCAAATAACAATATCTCGTGCAGGTGTGGGCATTCGACCATCTCCCACAGTGCACACCCCTAGCGGGCAGGTGGTTCGGTGACTTCGGTCCTTCATCTCTCGTGACCACAATTATATTCGTTGTCACCACACATGTTACAGGCTGCTATTGGCTACGGTGAGCAAGACGAAATCCTATGGGGATGTGGTGGAAGTCTTATCAGTGAACAATATATCTTGACAGCTGGGCATTGTCTACAGCAACGTGAAAGGTACTCCACTATCAACTACCCATAATGAATCACAGTCAATCCCCCTTCCCCCTTTTATCAACCTAATTAGAAATTTATTTTCTCATTTCTGTTTGGTTTATCGATAATGATTAATAATTTTCTCATATTCGTTTGATATATCGATAGTGATTATGAATGATTGATAATGATTGATAAATCGCTAAGGTATATGGGATACATTATTCAATTGAGAAATACGCAGCAAATATAATTGTGAATCCCAAATTGTGTGTAATTCATCACTGCGGGTCTTAACTGTACTACAAACTATCGTTCCTTCTCTAAAATATTGCTGTGCCATTATTCCAGGGGAGTTGCCAGATGGGTTCGAATAGGGAGAACAAACCTGGATTCTATAGACACTCGTGATTCCATACCTCAACAGTTCGAGATTATCGCACGTATTCCTCATCCAGATTATCAACAGAGAGTATACTACAATGATTTAGCTCTCCTGAAACTTCATAAGCCAGCTAATTTGAATGATAATGTGAGACCTGCTTGTCTTCATACGGATGATGTTCCAATTGGCAAAGTTTGCATCGCTACTGGTTGGGGTAAAGTTGATGGTAATAATTTTGATTGAAACTGAAATGAAAGAAATATTTTTCTCTATAAAATACCAATATTATTCTCAGAACATCACAGCTCGTGATCATCAGAAAAATAATATATAAGTAGAGTATCTGAATTCAAATCTACCAAATCTAAAATGAAGAGCTCAAAGTACTTCCGTTCAATTGAGTATTTTATCTGGAGTGCACTCTATAAAAAATGTCTGAATTTATTTGTATGATTACAATTTTCTTACACTAACACGAGTCGCGCGTACCGTACTATGCCTATTCAGAGCGATATCCAAAAGTTTTAACATTTTCGTAATTTCAAGTTTGAAAAACCTGGAAAACACAATATAAAATCCACATAAACAGGAAATAATGAATGGGCATGTATTAACTATTGTCAAAATGTTTGTCATAAAATGAAGGACAGAAAAAACAATGACAATAATAACAACAGCAACAAGCAGACATAACAATTATCAATTTGATAAAGATAAAAATTATTTCATGTAACTCTGTGTTTCAGAAAATGATCGAGGAAGTAGGGATTTAATGAAAGTTAATTTACGTGTGGAAAGTCCTACAGTTTGTGACACCGAATTTGAACCACTTTTCACGCAAACGAAAAAACTGAAATCTGGATTTTCAAGTGACACGATGATATGTGCTGGAGACCCATCGAAGAAGGACACTTGCCAGGTCAGTGGACATTTCCGTCATAGCCGATAGACAATTTCAGAAATGAAAGAGCCATCTAGCTGCAAAGTCCGAGTCGAGCTTTGAGTAGACCCACGTTCAGAAAGTCCTATACTGACAATGCTATTCGGCATGAATGATTTATATTATTGTGCGTTACAGTGAACGTAATTACTGATGATATGATATTACATATGATATTAATAAGTTTACTATACTCTAAGAGATGTTATCACTGTCGGAGTGAGTAGGATGGGATATAATGCTAGTTATATAGGCCTAGCTAGCTAGGTGTTTTGCTTTCAACCCTGTGGATGAGCAGACCTACTTTTCAAACAGTACTAATTAGAATACTCGGAATGTAATTCCGTCCATCTCAGCCACTAAAAGGCAGTAGACTTAAACTGACACATATTGAGTGATTGTGGAATAAAAGTGAATCAGCCAAGTGCATGGACATAGCGTTTCTGAGTGCACATCTAGCATCATTGAAATTACTTTTTTCTTTGGCTAAATATGAGGATTCAATTTATTTTCGTGTATTATAGAATTATAGAAATGGTTGTGTATCGCAAATCAGTCACAAACTATATCAAATGGTTTGTGTGGTAAAGGGAGAACAACAATAGGCTTATATGTGGTGAAGCTAATTAAAATTTGCAACAACGTATCATGATGGAAACACATTCTTCTATAAAAACAGTGTTTACTCCAACGGAAACATTTTTTATGTAGATGATATATATATAAGAGTTAGAAAAAACTAATATTCGAGTTATAAGATGAGCGTATAGCAAAGGATCCATTTAGTATCATGGACAAAATCCGTTCTTCCTTGTGAAAGACGAACTTGTGATCGGAACTTCTTCTGTACCGATGTCCAGAAGAAGTTCCGATCACAAGTTCGTCTTTCACAAGAATATGTTTTACCTGAGTAGATTCATGTCATTCTCGATCAAAATCACTCCTCATTTTACCCTGAAGATAATAATGAAAATCATCATTACAGTACAAATATATATATTTTTCTTCTAAATTTCATCCGATTCCGATTGAAATGAAATTTTCACAGAATATTATTACTATTCGTTTTTCTACTAAGTTCACGAAAATATTTCAATGTTTGGTCATTTCTCAGAGACTAAATAAAATATAAGTATCAAATCGTAAAGATGATGCATGGAGATTTTGAAATTTGTTAGGGATGATCAATAAGTTGACTGTATAGTGAAGAAAGTGCATTCTAGACTTGGCATGTTCGAACCAAGGTCTCTCTCTATAAGGTCTGGGTGAAGGTCTGTAGCAAAGACCTTGTATGTAGGTTTCAAGTAAATTTCATATAAATATCTCACTAATCTCACAATGCAAATGCTGTGATTTCCACTAGTAATAAATAGTACATCACATCAATTAAAAAAGATTAAGATAAATAAATAAAATGAACGGGTCTGTAGGTTTCAAGTGAATTTCATGTAAATATCTCACTCATATTACAATGCAAATGCTGTGATTTCCACCAGTAATAAATAGTACATCACATCAATTAGAAAAGATTAAAATAAATAACGGAAATTTCAATCGCATTTATTCAATTCGAATTACAAAAAATAAGATCAAGTACCTTGTTAGATGAGCGTAGCGCAGATTTTCACTCAAGTCTTACGGAGCTTTGTCTGTGCGTTTTTTTTTTTTTTTTTTTTCTTTTTTTTGTTTGTTTGTAAACACTGCACAGATCGCAGGGTTCGACCGATCGACATGAAATTTTTTTTTTAAATGCAAACTTATCCAACTTAGAACTGTATAGTTTTGAGGTCTAATCGGTTGGACCATTTTTGAGGAACATCATTTAGAAGTTTCTAAAAACCCCATAAGATTTGGCTGAGCGGAAAAAATTGAAAAATAAAATCTCTTCAATATGATTAAAATTTTCCACAAATGTGAACACAAGAATAATATACATGAATACAAATTTGGTTGAAATCATGAAGAAGTTTTTTAATAAATGTATATTTATCCAACATAAGTTTTATATATAATGAGCACATCATGTACACGTACTACACCACGATATCGGATATGATATTGTTTTTTGGTTCACTAATTTTAAAATAGAATAAATAAATAATAAGATGAAATGATGAGAAAATCATGAACATTTGATTAAAATCACCCATCGAGAAAATATTATTCAAAATTTCCACATTTCAACAAGTTCCCCATCATAAGAGTACGTGTCTTCAAACTTCAAACAAAATTGTACAAATATAGATTTAATTTTGCACTTTTCAGGGTGATTCAGGCGGTCCGATTCAGATCAAGCTGAAGTTTCCACCTGGTATGCACAGTGTTATTGGCATTACGTCCTTCGGTGTTGGACTCTGCGGTTCTGTTTCGGCAGGTGCCGTCTACACACGAGTTTCCTACTATCTTCCGTGGATTGTGGACACAATCTGGCCAACGAAATGATCACGTCAACAACTAGTTTTATCAATAAATATATGAATAATGAATTTTGGTTATTTTCATAGTAGTTATAGTATCACATGAATTGAGCCGCCCCGTGGCTCAGTTAACTATCGCTTATAGCACTATCGCTGCGGTATGAAAACCGGTCAGGTTGGGCGTGAGTTCAAGGCCTGCATGATGCATGGGAGTTTTTAAGTGTCCTTTCATCTATCATCACCTCATCGTTTCATTATCATCCGCTCATTCGTAACCCGTATAACCTAGCTGTTGGTGGGATCTTAAAATGATTGAATAAATAAATAAATCATATGAATTGAATTTGATTCATATGTGTTTGTGATCCATCGGCGTTGTCAACTGTTCTTATCATTCCGCTTACTTGTCTATATTTTCAGTATCAACATGGTGTACAAACTATCGTAGATTGTGAGATTATTTTATATTATCCAGAGAAGTATATACACATCCACATTTAATTATAAACATTATAAACATCCACATTTTGCTAACCTGTTAGCAAGGTTGTGTTTTATGATAATTAACATTTTGTAAAACTCTACTTTTCCTGCTCAGAATGAGATGTGTTTCAACTCGTCTTTATTTCACCAAATCGAATGGGTAATTACTAATTTTTCTAGATGAGTAGGTCTAATAATAAGTAGCAAAATATAACGTTTGATTCCGTTATACCACTTATAAAAGAAAAGGCCATCAGTTCATTGGTATTAATAATAATATATGCATTGCAGATGATAAATGTACATAACTAAAATAAACGGAATATTCATGATTTTGTATACTGATATTAATGAATAATAAATAATATTTCATTTTATACTGTGATATATTTTCAAATGTATTCATTTTAGTATTAGTATGTTACTACAGTTATTTCAGTTTTCAATACTTTTTTTTTAAAAATTTTCTCTTGTTCCACAAAAATATATGCAAATGAATTACTCATTAATTCATTACTCAATTGTTACATGCTCACACAAGATGAGAATTCTGTACGTAAATAATTTTGGTTTGGGATTTGGAGCACTTACATACGTCTCACATCTCAAACTGCACAGAAATATGCATGACATTTCTCAGAGAATTCAATAGGAAAACGCAGCATGTGCGTTGTAGGTTGATGGAGTTAAGTTCTCGATCGAGAGAAGGAATTGAATTCTTCGACCGAAATCTCGAGATATTCTTAGATAACCTATAGCTGTTGGTGTGCTCGCGATTACAACAAATCAACGATGCTCAACAATCGATTAATCTTCCGATACCAAAAGTAAATTGCAGTCCATGACAAAGCAGTCAATGCAAGTGTTGTTATTTTTGTTGTATTGTTCTTCTATACGTAGAATTATATTTTAATTCAGGTTCAAATCAACTTCAAAGTGGACTGATAAACAAACACTTTCGAATCTGTTTGATTCAAAATGGTTTTAAGTAACTCGTGAACTCTAGTGATTTATCACACCTGTTGTACATTTCAAACGTTATGCAGCTCTAATAATTGATTTTGAACTCAAAAAATACTGTTTCATTCATTGTATCGCGTAAAGCCTACATTGAATTATGAATTCGGAAGTATCTCATCATTATAATCTTTAATTCTACGATGCTTCAACTTAATTCTTTGATGCCACCTTCCAGGGGACAGTGCAACAGTGTTGCACGACATCATTTTTACAGCTTTTTATCACAGGAAGTGTATTGCGAATCGTTTTAACACGTCCGGTTGGTATGATTGTGTCAATTATTTCGTTGCCGAAGACCATGTCAAAAATTAGGGGGATTGAGATAATAAGAGTAGAGAGTTAACAGAATTATTGTTTGTAAACTCATCCCATTTCCATCGGTTTATTGTTCTTGTGGCCGTAAGAAAGATGGATGTTGCGTTGCTGTTTGTGGTCCTGATGACAATAATAAGTGCTCAAGGTGCTACGATTGTGGGTGAGCTATTAAATCACGTTTTATTTTCATTTGATCTATTGAATAAAAATTCTGATGAGCGTAGCGAAGACTTTTATTCCACATACCTAAAAAAAATCGTTAATTATTGAAAACAATACTCAATGAGGATATTTAAAACAGTTATCTTTTCAAAACGTCAATTGGAGTAAAATCAAATAAACTGAACATCAATTGAAATTGATCTAATTAACAATTAACATGTTACCTCTTTGTATAGGTTCCGCGTGCACAACGCACGACAATAAAGATGGTATCTGTAGAAAGCTAGGACATTGTCCGTCTGCAATTAAAGCTATGAAAGAAAAGGAAAAAGTGACCCTTTGTAAAATTCAAAAGGGGAAGTCAATTGTTTGTTGCGGAACTAGAAGTGAGAAAAGTAAGTATTCAATTTGATTCTCATGAGGATCGAATAATTTATTCATTATATATTAATAATTGATATTATGAAAAGTTATGAATCGTCATGACAATAACGCAAACCAGATGGTGAAAACATGGAAAATTCAGAGTAGGTCTATATTGTCTTTACTGTTCAGTTGTAAAAAGTTTAGAATTGAATGTCTTCCGAGAAGTGAATTTCAATAAAACTTTTCATGTCCCTTTTTTGCAGTCATATAAACACTCACACTATATCTTGAATAAATTGAACATTATATTGATGTTTCAATTTCGTTCTTTTTTTTGACGTTTGAATATTCTGACATATTCGTGCCACCAGCTTCATGTACTGGTATATTTGTACTGCTACATTATCATCACCACAGTAGTAAAATGCTAGTGCTAGCTGATGATCACTAAGGTAATCATTGGATAGAGTTTTTATTAATGACCTCTGGAACTATGAAAAAAACATGGACAAATAATGGACCATGGAATAACTTCTCCATTTGTACATTGAAACATCCAGCAAAATTGAGTGTCTCTTCTAGAAGGCGTCCCCAGTCACCATAGGGAAAATTGTTACCACCAGGGTGATTATTTTTGAAAATATTCTGAATATACATTATGGATCGACCGTATTCTAGGAGGTACTTCTATGAATGGTATGCAGCAGTTTCACAAAAATACGTTCATCCGGAAAGCCTTTATACGATAATGAACGCTTCAGTTACCACTGAAAATGGTCACAAAACATGCATCTCGCGTTACGTACACCATTTTATTACTTCTCGAGTCATTTCATCGTATGTGGTATCGCGATGTGTTCGTAAAAGAACTAGCTTTGAGTAAGCTAAAAATTAACAAAATCAACCATATACATTTGGTACACAAGACCAGGGAAAGTCACGCAATGTTTTTCGTAAATCGAGGTAACCGAAATTATTTATTTGTATCAAGACGGCCATAGGTTTGCTGATGACACTTAGCTTAGCTGATAGAGGAAGGTCTACCCTACCGATGTGCAGAATGCTTATTTACCCTAATTACACGTATTTCGAAGAGAATATTCTCTGCCAAGATGAAAAAAAAGAGCCCGCATCTTGGCTGATAATATTTTCTCCCAAATACGTATAATTAGAGTGACAGCATTCATAGTTGGGCTACACTTCCTAGCAGCTAAAGTGGAAAGTCGGTTCGCATTCTAAGAGTTCCAGTAACCACCGCCAGTGGCCGAGTTTTTCGTATTTCAATTTTGACAAAATCTAGTTACATTACATATTCTGGCATAGGAAAATGGGAAGACTGTAAAATTATAGGTAAGTCAGGATTTCAAATATTGATGAGCAAAGTTAAATTTAAAGATGTGGAGAAATTGAAGAATTTTTTCTACCATCATTCGCTTAATTACCGGGAATTTGGCAATGAAAACCGTCAAATTGAACACATTTTTATTCAAATGTTGCTCCATCATGAAATTATCACCTAGAATTCGACTAGACACATCTGATTGTGAGGGTATTATTAATTGATTGCAATTAACCGCAAGCCCGTGGTGCTTGTGGTTATTGAGATATATGTTGCAGAAGTGCACCCTGTAAATCTGTCCAAGATGCGGGCTCTTATTTCGAATTATCTACTGGTTTTCGTGTATGTAACGGTTCAACGTATTTGTCTACTAGTTTTTCCAACATTTTTACTCTCATTCTTTATTTCAAATTTTTAATATACATCTTCAACCTTGACACACTAGCACGGGGACATTAAATCCTCCTAGGTCCATGCCCGCGACTGACCCCTTCGTCCCCTCGCCATCCTCCCTCCCGCAGAATGCCGTACAAATTCAGGATTTCCTCGAAACAGCTTGACTCACAAAAGGAAAGACAGACATAAGCAAACTCAATATTCAATCAATGAATAATGAAATAATTGTCTCCCTTTTTGTACAAGCTCTTCTTTTAGTTTGTCTCCCTTTTTGTGCAAGCTATTGTTTCCGTTTGAGGTATTGTGCAAATGAGAAATAGTAGTGAATTATACGATAATAATTAGGATAGTTGTTGGATTCTAGGATATAATAGTGAAATCGAATATTAAATGACTCCGTCCATTCAACATTGAATATCTTATATTTCCTGCGTTCATTTTGTTCCAAAATGTTCAAAACGAAATGAATGCCATTTTAGCCGTCCCAAACAAAGCTTATTCATTTATCCGTATCTTCAGGTTACAAGGTATCAGCATTTACCTAGAAAACTGATGAAATGTTTTTTTTTTAAATATTATCAGAGTAATTACAAGACTATTTAAAATTTCTAATGTCTTTAGAATCTAAATCTACAGCTATACTTTAAAGTAGCTGGTTCTGGCTATTTTTACAAATTTGCATTCTGCAGTTTGATCAACATTGAAATCGATAGTATTACGTGTTATGTTAATAGTGTGCGAGCAGTACGCAGAGGCCGTTTACACGGTAGAAGATGTGCCAACGCTCACTCTTGAGAATTTCTACGCCAACTACTCCGACTGTGCCCAGGAGAGTCAGGAACTTATCCCCGGCGGTTCGCTATGTGCAGCAATGGAGTTTACTCATATGGTAAGTTGAATTACTGCAGATTGAACCAACTTCAATCATGTATCACTTAAATAAGTGAATAAGATTAAATTATATCAATTAATTTCGATTATTTTCTACATTCAGAGTGTCTATCTATATAAATTCCATAAATGAACCTATGTCAAATGTAATCGAACCTAGTGTTGATCAGTATTTAATTATTATTTAAAATAATAAATAATATCAATAATAATATTATTCTACTATTTTTTTTTTGAGGATCTCTTTGATCTTCATAATATGTAGACAATTTATACAATTTTTCAGACACTCATAACGGATGACTTTTCTGTAGGTGAATTAAGTTAAATGTCCACACTATTAATGTAGGCCTATCTATGATAATGTGTAAGTGAAATTGTCAGCCACTTCAAGACATAGGCGTCTCACAGGCAACATGAAAATGAGAAGAGAAAAAATATATATATGTGTATGGATAGAAAACATCATTGTGTTCTTTTGTAAACTCATATTTCAACAACATTATAATATGTAACTGAATGGTAAAATATTTCACTTAATAACTTATTCCTGAAGTTAATTGTAAATTGAATAATACATGGTCAGTAATAATGAGTGAGTTTCATTGAAGGGATTAATTACTTTTTCATGTTTATAAAAAGCAATCGAATAATACAAACGACTGATACGAATAAATGAAAATAAAAACTATTATGAACAACTTCTTTTTCCATGATAATAATAAACGAGTAATACATATATTAATTCATCAATTGAATTATTAATTCTATAGGCCTAACATACAATTATTATTAACACACAATCTATTATACAATTATCAAACAATTCTATTAATATTCCTTTTTATATCAAAATCGATGATCGATTAATTATATTCCTAAATTTAATATCTAACTTTGTTCTGTTTGTCTCCTCTGGAATTTGGAATAGTATTTATGTGTTCCGTCTCTGTTATGAGCTACAATATTCATAAATGGTCTTGTTCGGACAGCCCGCACTCAAGAATATGTGTTCTTACGCGGGCTTCTGTTAACTTTATTATTTCCACTTATATTATGTATCAGCGATTATTTATGCAGAAGAAAAAAAAATGAAAATGAAATTGAATTGATCGAATTGAATTGGAAGGACCAATCCAAATCTGATAATCAGAAAAGTGATTCACTGATGACTAATACAGAGTGATACAGAGTAATAAACAGGGAGGTGAAGCAGCCTTTATAAGGCAATTTAGTGAATTGACTTTAGTTAAAGCTATTATGGAATATCGGAATAAGTCAAATTATCTCGTGCATAATAATATGTATAAATTGTTATTGTGAATAAATCGGGAAAATATTTTTGAGGCTATTTACAAGATGTAGAACTAATTAATTAAGAATTACTGCGTTTGTTAAATGACTATATATTTTATGAGTAATTCAACGTATTGGGATTGAATTGATAGGAAACGCAAAGGTAATAATAACGAGATAATTATAATGATAATTTGTCCCGTTTTCAGTCTACCGGAAAATATTTCAGAAAAAAGCAGAGAAACTAGATATTTATTTTGAATTCCCGTATCAATTTACGGTATTCTATTTGTTATGTGCTAGTATTTCTCGTATGCCGATGATATGTTTATTAGGCTGCCCTTGGATATGGAGAGAAAGGAAGTCAAATAACGTGGATGTGTGGGGGAAGTCTAATCAGTGAGCGTTACATCTTGACCGCTGCACATTGCATTGCCACAAGTGAACAGTAAGATCTTATTATTATTTTCATTATTTTGTCTATTATCAGCCGACAATACGGTTGCCACTTGGACAGAGCATAACAATAGCAGCAAATGAACAATTATGAGAAAAACATCGGAATAATGACAGTAATGTTATCTTGAAGTAAAATTATCGATATTCTTAGGAATAATTTAAATATTGACATTGTAAATGAATCACACAATATGGAGAAATTATCTAGAAGAGAATTGAAATATATCAAACAAATCACATAGGCATATAATTTGAATTTTCTAGAAGGAAATTCTTTTTACGAAGTTTCTCCTCTGGCTTATTCTTATGGGGATGTTGGAAACTTTAACATTAGTTTTCTCAGAAGTGGTGCAACCAATTGCGCTCTAAGACTATAGGGTTTCGAGTTAAATGATGAGACTTGTGCATGCCAAGTTTCAACTAAATTTGAATGTTCGTTTGACCTGTGGAGCGCGAATATAAAAAATGTTCTTTTTTAGAGTCAAGTGAAATTTAGTCTTCGCTTCGCTCAGTCAATAACTAAAATGCAAACTAATATTTTTAAAATCCATTGAAATAGTGGCAAGGTGAAATGGGCGCTATTGGGTGCCTTGAACTACGAGACTTACGCGTCTGATGATCAAGGGACGGTAGCAGAGATAGAACAATCGATTGTACATCCAAGATACGATTCACCTGCTCGTTACAATGACATTGCATTGTTGAAACTGAAAGAAGAAGTAGTCTTCAGTCCTGGCATTAGACCGGCATGTTTGAACATAAATCAGTCCGTTGACATATCGACAGAAGTACTTGTTACTGGCTGGGGTATGGTGGAACATGGTGGGTAATAACCAAATTCAAGGGAAGTTATTTTATTCAAATATTTTATTTTATTCTAGTGTCACCGACAATCTAGTCACTATATCGCCATTACAAATTTTAAGAAATTGATTTTTTTTTTATTGTGACATGAACATCTATGGACGAAATATGTAGTCCTACCACCAGAACTAGTCATCGCGCAATGTTTAAATAAAACGAACCGTACTATAACATCACTCTTTCCTAGACTCATATGAAACGTGTAGTACCAGTGCAGTTTGCTATAGAGAGCGCTATAGGCATGCTGGATTGTGCTGCGGCCCCACAGTCACCAGGGCCATTCCTTCAGTGGCAAGCATTTACTAATTGCAGATGTAGGCTAGGTGAATGGAAGTGTGTGTGGACATTTATTCTTATTTAGAGTGAACTGTATACATTTGAAATGTATACTTTTCATGATGATGCCGAAACGTGCTCGTTTTGTGCTGAAGAAAAAATAATTATATTATTTAATTCCTTCAGATTATTAGAATCTGTCCCTGTTCAGAATTGATATTTTATGAGTGGATGTTGAATAGTTTTATGAATTAATAGTTTTTGTTTTATTAATAGTTTCAATGTTACATGAAGTATCAACGCAAGAAGCAAGTCTTTTATCAAGTATATAATTGGAATTATTTCTTGGATGACCAGAATGCAACTTCGAGAATGTTATGCTTTCGTGAGGTGAAGTTGAGTTTATCATAGTAAGTCTCGTCCTAAAACTACCACAGGTATGACGAACTATCAAAACGATGATATTATTGTTATTATGTTGATATACGATCTACTTCTTTTGTAGATACTGAATTAATGTTATAACTATCCCACAATTTATTTTTCATTCCGCCATATTTTTATTCTTGCATTTGTCGTACAGATCATACATAATAATAATAATAATAATAATGTTTATTTACATGTCCTAATGATGCGTGTTACAGAATATAGAAATATTGAGAAATACATTACATGAATACAATAACAATATCAACACAAGAAATGTCCGGGTGTATGGGCTGAATTTGTTGAATTACAATTTTTTCGAAGATGGTAGAAAAAGGATGTGAATTATAGTGAAGTATTTGGAGAACAAATACAATTAATTGATATAGAATTGCATATTCTGTTCAAGGCTCTGACCTGAGTTCGGATTTGATGAAAGTTGGATTTAAAATCGTCGACTCGTCAAAATGCAAAGAAGCTTACGAATCACTTATCGACAGAAACAATTCGGTGTTGAAAAACGGATTTGATGAAACTACCATGATTTGTGTCGGAGATTCAGAAGAGTCGAACAAAACGATGTTCAAAGATACTTGTGGGGTAAGTCGTGAAGCTATATCACACACAACACTCAAAAACTTCATCAATAAAACTGGCAACCTACTGAATGAAAATGACATATTTTGGGTTTATGTATTTTAACTAATTATTAATTTATACATACCTAAACAATATGATTGGTTCCGGCTACTTGTGCTCAACTTATATCACAGCAGAACGAATGATCTGGAATACTAATTGCCATTCAATATCAACAAAACGTGAATAGTTTATTATCTTCTTCTGTTTGCGCTATTGGCTGTATTATATATTTTTCAATTATTTTCGATCATTTGTTCCTTGTCACAATCTTTGCATTTTTCTGAACTGGATAGCGAAGAGAATGAGCTCGAAAGATGATTCTGATCAATGCATCTTCAATGCTTGCTGCTTTCTAATGCTTGCAATTTCATCCGATGACTATCATGAATTTTGATTGCCAACAATCAAGATTATGTTCTATAACTGTCAAAGCAAACAATTCCCCAGAAATGGTGGAAGAAATATTTTTGATATAGAATAACATGTGTGTTTGAATTTTAATCAATAATTTAAATTTTCCCATTGCTTTGGTCATGTTGAGAACCACTGGCATAGAGGCAGATCTGATCGTGACGTCACACTGCTTCTTTCTCGTCAAAAGTAACTTATTTGTCATCGCAACAAAACTGTACATTTGAATGTTCATTTTTTCTATGAGTCAATCAGATCTACTCAATGTCTATATCTAGGTAGGGGCACTTTAAGAGTAGTTTTGTGTGCAAGTTCATCCTACCATAAACGTGTTCGGCCTGTCACCAAAAATATTGTTTTTCTGAGTGTCCACGAATGCTTTTCGTGTCGGGTTGTCAACTGCGGGCCTAATAGAATTAAATCATGTACCACGAGTCATGTGTTTATATCCAATTCAAAATTACCTACTATTAACTACCACATTTACAATAGAATTAAATTGGAAACGAATTAGAATTGACAATGATATAACAAAGTTAAATATATATGATTTTCGAAGTATAATGTGACAGCGTGCTTGTTTTTTTTCAGGGTGGATCAGGTGGGCCTCTGCAGATACAATTGGAAACCCCGTACTGCACATACTCTATTGTAGGAGTGACGTCGTTTGGTGCTGAAGGTTGTGGTTTAGCACCGACTCCCGCAGTTTACACGCGTGTATCCCACTTCCTACCGTGGATTGAAAATATTATATGGTCGAATTGATCACTTTGTACCCACTACTCTTTAATTATTGGACTACTGGTAATTTCACCACAATAATATAACGATTAGGATAATAGAATATAAGAATTCGAATTGAATTTTTGAAAGAGCACCAATAAAAGATTGTAAACCGAGGAGTGGAAGTGGTAAAATAGAGATGGTGAATAATAGAGATCCGTCGAGGAAATTCATAACGAGAGTAAAAGTAAAAGTGGAGGAAAGTAGTGGTGAGAATTGGATGGAGAAGTAGCATGAAGGCTCGGACCTAGTATGAACCAAGACATAGAATGGCTGCTCAGGAGACATTTTGATGAATGATACACCCGACCCAATTAATTTGGTTATCTGATAATAATATGTAGAATTTATATATTATCCTCCAACAAGGATTTTGAATTTGTAAATACAACAGAATATTGGTGGCTGACTGAAACACTGGAATATATTTCAAATGTGTATCAAAATACTGCAAAAAGTGCAACAGTTATTCGGAGAGTGTGACTAGCATTCATCGTTTGTGTAATGTAATTACAAACATAATGGAAAAGCAATAAATTTTAGTTATACTCGGCATATTATGTATTTTGAAGTTCAACATTCATACACATATCGGCCTACAGTTAGGTCCAAATACTTGATTTAAATTTTGAATGGATCATCATGAACTCTACGAAATTTAACTTGACTCTAATTTACGTTTTGATTTTACACTATGGTGTAGATGGTATATAAATACAAGCATTATCATAATGAATATAAATGTACACATAATTGTTTCATATTTTGAAGTGGTGAAAATGAATAACTCGATCGTGTTTCTTTGTATGTTTTTTTGGCGAATGAAAATCATCAAATTAGACCTCTATGACAAAAGATTGGGAGAAATATGGCAGAAAATTGTGGAAATCCAGATCTTCAAATAAACAAAAAACAGAATACAGAAACATTCCAGGTCACCGATTACACTGAACCAATCCTAAGTGTACCGTACTCCATTCGGGAATACTAATAATTGAAAAATAAATGAATATATGAACCTGAAGTATACATATCAATATAGGGCCTATATATATATATATTTTATATATAGATATAGATATATATTTAAAAAATATAAATATATATATATATATATATATATATATATATATATATATATATATATATTTATATTTTTTTTATATATATTTATATATATATATATATCTCACAGAATCCTAAAGTTCACATGGAAACTCAAACTAAGATGAAAAAACGCGTGTAAAAATATAAAAAAATAGTGTTATTTTTCATACACAATGTATTAAAATATATTCCATTATTTGTTCATATTAGTATTTAAAGTAACTATACAACCTTCTGAATACAGCGTATAAGAAATAATAACTTGTGGGATTCAAAATTCGAATATGAAGTGTATTCGAATTTATGGTAAGTATACACGTACATAGTATCCATGATTCAATAAATGCATCTTTATCATATTTTTAAATACCTTCCATTATTGAATCACCGTAATTGGTGAATTCAAACTATCATTTCAAATAGTATTTTCATCACTTAGAAATGAAGTATTCACATCTTATATAACTTCATGACATGAATTAATGAATGTGTATTTGGTCTAATTACGTATTGTTTCTGCATCTTCACTGTGAGGAGAATGTATTCTGATGGAAAAATTATCCACACAATTGATTTCAATTGCTAAAATGAATTATTATAAACTTGAATTTAGTGAAATTTAATAACGTCTATAAAAATGCAAACAATTTGGAATATTTTATTTTCCTAATGGTGGAAATGACACTTCACTCTTCAGTTTTCCCCACATATTTTATTCAGTTTTCAACAGTTTTCAATTTCATCCATACTCTTAATTGAGAAACAATGATTTTTTTACCAAGTTTCGATGTAATTTTTTTTTAAATTGTTTACCTCGACCTATTATTTCAATTATTTACTTTCTTTTATTCACTCTCTTCATTGTAAATTGGCACATTTTATCAGTTGATAATTACTTCTTCATTATGCGTTATTGAAGCATACATTGAGATCAAACACAATCAAGATTTGTATAGTTATTCAGAGTTGTTCAGGTAAAATATTGTTTATAGAGTGAAGTGAAGTTAAGTGAATATGAAAACACATTAATAACAGTATACATAGCAAACCCTCTGTTGGATAATTTCACCAAGAATTAATTAATTACATTATATTCAGTCTCATAACGCTCATTATAACTATATAATCTGACGAAGGGAAGTGTGAAAAAAATTAGATTAGAAGATATTACCGTTTCCTTTATGGTGAACCAGTGGAAAGGCAATTAAGGAAAGGACAAATGAAATGAACATATCAATAGGAATTAACTACGAAGTACCATAAACAGTTGTTCAGTTCGAAACGAGAATGGTTACTGACTTACGGAATTATTTACTTTTCGCTGGCATAGGATTCATCATTCTTGTCGCTGGCCAGAGTTCAGAAGGTAAGATCACGAATACGTGTTTGTCAGTTGGTATACATTTGTGAACCTTTATTGCTCACTGACACCATAGTGAACAGGATCAATATGGAACACATAGAAAAATTTGATTAAACCCAATTGAATAATTGATACAGAAATGATTGTAAGTGAAATAACGTTGAAATAATTAACGATAACATACAAAAATAAGAATAGGCCTACTAATGATAACTGAAAATATGAAATGAATCTATAAAAGTTGATGATTGGTGGTTAATTTAATGAATCGTTTCTGAATATTCGAATGGGATCCTTCAGGGATGACATTCCTTTCATATATACATCATTATCTATCAAAAAAACGTTTACAAATATTCATAAAAAAACTGTGATATGATTCCTCAAGCGCCAACAAACAGACCAATCACCCCAATCTCTTTTAGATTTTACTCATTTTCAAACTTCGTGATAGTTGGTTCATATCATATTATATATACTAATGATATTTTCTGATATTGATTTTTTCAGAATGTGAAAAATACGGAGGAGCCGTCTTCCAGTTAGAAAGAGTGCGCTCTCTCTTGCCTGAGCCGTACAGCGTCAACGTGTCCACCTGTGCTCAGTCATCGCAGGAACTAATAGCAGGAGGAAAACTAGCGGGCCTCCAAGAGTTTCCACATATGGTTTGTTCACTATTTACTCAGTCATATAGCAAAAACATATGATGAAAACCTATAGTTACTGGAAAGACTCAATATAATAAGTGGTTTTATTGTAGAACTTATTCTGATGAATGTTAGCACCACACGGAAGAAAAGTAGCCTGATTCCTGAACATATCGATGATTATGCAATGTATGCTTGTAGACAACAGCCAACTGAAAATAACTATCTGGTCGTTTCTTTCGTAGGCTATCCTCGGCTACGGTGATGACGATCAGTACATCGAATGGAAATGTGGAGGAAGTTTGATAAGTCACCGTTTCATTCTCACAGCTGCTCATTGCCTCAACTTTCGTGGAAGGTAAATAAATGCAATACCAAATCAAATTGGTCACGTTATCAATTACATAATCTCACTCGTTCAAGGACGCCGTAGCATGTGTATTATCGAAAAATAATGCAACTTAGATAATTAAACTGTTCAAGTTCATAAAGCATATATATATATATATAAGTATATTTGAGGTTGTCATTGTTGTGGTGTGAGATGCAGACAGTAAACGTTATATCAATACGTCCTCGACGAACTATTGGATATTAGTTCCATTGTAACATTTTCTTAGTACATTATTATTTCAAAATGTCTATCAGATTCAATCAATGAATCCGTAATCATCTAAATGCAATCGTTTAAGTATCATATACAGCACATTGTGTTACAAATATACCTATGATACTCTCACGGAACATATTGCTGATATTGTTGAACGATCTTGAAAGGTCACTTTGACAATGTATATGAATTGAAATTACAAATATACTATTTAGCCTCAACACTCTCCAGAAGGTTATTTAGGAAACATAATTTTCTCAATGCTTCTCGTTTCTATTCAGTCTAGTAAAATGGGCGCTGTTGGGTGATTTGAATCACAAACAGATCAACGATATTGCCGAATCAATGTTGCTGAATATAGTTGAAACATTCAGACATCCGGAAAACAAGCCACCTGCTCGGTACAACGACATTGCTCTTTTGAAACTTGAAAAAGATATTGTCTTCAATGCTTTCGTGAGACCAGCATGTTTGCACACGATCAGCACTACAACTTTGGGTCAATCGGTTACTGCAACAGGTTGGGGGCTAACCGTAAACAGTGAGTATATGCATAATCAGAGTGAAATACATGTCCTCCACAATTATATTTCAATGTTTGATATATTTCATGAAAATTGGTCATTGTTTGTTTGAACATTCACGAACAACTTGGTAATTTAGATTTACTAATTTGATGAGAATTTTCTAAATGAAGGATGTGTACAGAAACCCATGCTTTAGAAGGGACTCGAACCCATGACCAACTTGTCTCGTTTTTATAACATTGTTACTTTGAATTGACAGAGTCAGTTATGTTTTGAACTCGATTGGCTATCACCAAATGTCGGAGTAAGTGACAAATATTCACATAATTACTGATCCATTCATTCACTGGATGTAAGTAGGATTTGCGAAAATGATTCCACAACCTCGATTGGCTGTACACATTACATACACATCACGATCAAATTCCAAGCTATTCGTGTACCCACGAAAGATGAAGTGCGTCTATTAACTGAATAATTGGTAAAACTTTGATAAGTACATAATCTCACCCATGTAACTCTAATGATTCCGACTTCAGCTGTTTTTCATTTCTTATCGTTTTATTATTCTGTCTCATTCGGAAATACTGGAAATGGGCATGTGTTTCCTACTCATCAAATTAATAAAAAATTGACTTCAGTAATCCCTTAATACAGATTATAAAAACGAGAACGTTTGTAATAATTATTGATGTTATTGGTTATTGGTTGTATACCATTATTATACTGGCAATTAAGCATTTTATTTTAATTTCTATAATTATTTCCATAATCGAGTGTTTGTTTCCAGCCAACGTTGACGGCAGTCCTGATTTGATGAAGGTCGGTTTGACTATCGAAAGCCCTTCAAAGTGCAGCACTACGTACAAGACGACACTGAAACTAGGTTACAATGAATCTACCATGATTTGTGCTAGAGGTACTAAGGCCGAGGGAGACATTTGGAAAGACACTTGTCCGGTGAGATTATTTGACAGATTTCAATAGTTAAATTAAAATAAAGTTGTTTTGTTTCAACTGTTAATGGAAGGGTGAATGAAATCAAGATATCTGCTCGAAGGATGTTTTCATCATATTTTCATTTTTTGGTTTGTTTTTTATAAGCGCACTCCACTGGCCATAATAGAGGATAGCAAATTACAGGAACAATCTCTATAAAAGTCGCAATGAATCTTGAAAAATTCATCTATACTCTATGAAATAATAATCAGAAAAGAAAAATAAAGAATGTGAGAAATGCAGACTGAATGCGAATCTTGAGGACTGTTCTTTACAACACTCCATTGGTTGGGAAAATTGACTTTTATTTCAAAATAATGTAGTCGATAATTTTAATAATGAGTGCATTTCAACACAAAATAATAATGCATACACTCATATGGTGAAACACTGAATTTTCATCTGTTCTAATCTTTTCACAGTTTTAGGTCGGCTAATAGTTGAAACTAACAAGTGGTGAAAACTATCAGTATATAAAAGCTATCATTATTAATCCTTTCGCAGCGGCTCAGTCGTAAGCTTCTTTTATGTAATGCCACCTATTATTGTGATAAGTGTATAACAATGTCTCCGAAACCACGATGTAGTGATAGCAACAGACTTCATCATAAACTAAAGAAGGTGTACCTAGTATTTCCGGGGTCAGAATCTGAGTCTATGGTCTCATTTGCCTGTAGCACAACTATCGCTTTTATATCGAACTATATAAAACAACAATGCTATACACGGCTTGGAAGAATTATTAGGTGATAGGTGGCATTTTGATTTTCACGAAAATCAGAGATTTTGTGAGTTCAACAATGTCACCGGTACGTAGCCTCTCTTATCTGCATCTAGTTCACAAGGGAATCCGCTAAATCGCGACAGGCAAACGGGACCTTTGGCTCTGATTTGACCGCAAGAAACCACAAATGTCTGCCATGTTATTAGTTTGGGAGAAATATGTTCACCGATCACAACTTCAGTACTTTTTACCCCCAACTTTTCTAGCTGCTGTGGTAACCTGACACACATTTGTTATGTCAACAGGGTGATTCTGGAGGGCCTCTGCAGCTACATTTGACGAAACCGTATTGCATGTACAGCATTGTTGGATTGACATCATTTGGAGGACCTTGCGGACTTCGAGCACCCGCTGTTTATACTCGTGTCTCATTCTTTGTGCCTTGGATAGAAAGTATCGTGTGGCCAAAGTAGTTATATTTGAAGGGCTTTCAAACATATACGTATTTTGTCGGCCCTATACGTTTATTAATAAACAATAACAACAATACGCTTTTATTATATAACTTCGTGACGTCCAAGTTTCTAACGATACTGGGAATTGTGTATCTATCGCCTTCATTTTGTACTCTCATTCTATTAGAGTAGGGTTACCTAATATCAAAGACATTACAATTTACAATATAATATAAGATTAAGACAGTAATTTAACAAAAATAAAACGGTGAGGTTCACTGTGAGGTTCAGGTATATGAGTATCAGCTCTTCCACCCAATCTTATGTATGGGATACTTAAGAAGAATTGGATAGAAATAGAATGAAATATAATTTTGCAAATGAAAGAGGAGACGACAGAAAGAGTTGACAGATTGAAACTGAATTATACATGATTTTACTAATTTTCATGAAATTTGTGACTCGTTCCACCTTCTTCAACCAGTATCCATCGTTTGTCGTTCCCATGTAATATAAAGCCCTACTCGTGTTTTCCATTTCACGATTGGTTTATAATATGTATAATTCACTTAGCATTTCATTTATCTGTTGCATATTAGGTAGAGGCAACAGAAATTCGTTTTTACTCTCAATAATGACTGTCCCCATGAGTATAACATCGAAGTGAAGTAAAATGGTATCAAATCTACACGATTTAACAGTGATGAAAAATGTGTGAATTATTGTATAATGGACAACTCGATACTTGAGGATGAAATAGTGATGCTATTTAATGTGACAAAACAGAAAAACGCTCACACAATTACTATTGAAACACCATTAAATCAATAAATTATCATGTTACAGGATTGGATATGAATTTCACAATGGACGTGTTCATTATGAATAATTTGATTGATTCATTATTGTCTGCTTAACGACCCTACCAACAGCTAGGTTATACGGGGGTACGAATGAGCTAGTGATTATGACACTATAAAGTGATGATAAGTGAAAGGACGTTTACAAAAACCCATGCCTCATGCGGGATTCGAACCCACGCCCAACGGAGTCTTCAGTGTCTGAAGCATGAATAATTTATTTTTCTATTGAGTGAATAAGAAATGGAAAAATTACAGATAATCGAAATAATAAACACTTCCTCACAGAGCCTCTTTAAGGCTTGACTGTGATAATAAATTAACTAGGAAAACGCCTAATATGCGTTGTGAGATGAGCTTAGAAGTATGGAAATGTAGAATTAAGAACATTTGGTCAGCTCAATGTAGGCCTACATCTACAGGCCGTGGATCACATCAAAGGTTTAAAAACCGCGGCTGTCTGTTGGTATATGGACCTTGGTTTCCCAACAATGATACCAGTGCCTTCTTGATATCCATCACAGATTTTAAACGTTTTAATTTATTGGTGACACTTGTTGCTCACATTTAATAGTTCCTTAATTGCTTTCCTAATTGTTTTTATTGATGTGTAAAAAAGTACTTTGAAAATGCGTTTTCTTCGTTATTTCACATCCGATTGTTCCATAAATCGCTTAAAATATGTACGATAGTTCTTTCCACATTCAGTATAAATTTGAGAGCTTTCGGAAAATTGTTGTTTTCCAAGTTTGGTTTCCCAAGTATTTCTCCCCCGGCCTATTCTTATGGGGAATTTCCATACTTTCCAATTTTTTCCGGAAAAACCGTTCGACCGATTTTTCTGAAAAACAATCCCAACCTATTCTCGTATAACACCAATTCGTAAAACAAGTTTCGAGATGATTAAAAAAAATTCCTGACCTGTATGCCGCGTACAACATTACACACATAAAAAAACACAAAAAAAACATAAAAACATGAAAACATGAAAACCAAGCGCAAAATGTTTCGGTATATGGAGTGAAAATCTTCGCTACGCTCATCCAATAATCCCCTCTAGTTCATGAAAAATTCATGGGAAAGTCTAGAAAGTTGGAATTGCTACGAATGTTATGATTCTACACTCGGAAAAAGCATAGTGTTTAAGCATTTGTTATGTTGAGCATGTTTCAATTCCGAATCAAACGAAACTACAAACTTTAAAATGACATTTTTACAAATTACTACAAGTTTATTTTCAATGCAAAGTGAAATATGAATTTATTGTATAGTTTCTTAAGATATCTCTCTCATTCCTTCTATCTTCCTCTTCCATTCCTCTATTTCTTTTTTATCTGATTTTCTTCCGTCATTTCTAATTCATAAAAAGAGAGTATATCATGTATATATATATATATATATATATATATATATATATATATATATATATATATATATATATATATATATATTATATATATATATATATATATATGAAATTTGACTGAAGTATTATAGCTTTGTCATTTTTTCATTTCCTCACATCCATGTATTTTCTTACATGAATTCAGTACGCTGGATCGAACCAAAAATACGGCGTAAGCGACATCTTGAAACTTTTTATAGTAATTACTTTTTCAAAATGGTAGTAAGCGACTGTTTAAAACATATATTTTTATTCCATTCTGTGCGTAAGCGGACCGTTTGTTAGTATATCATTTTGCCTGAGGATATGGCGTGAGCGACATTGGAAACATTTATTAACAAACGGGCGCATGTGACATTCAAACTCCGGAGGCAGCAGAAAACTGTATTTATTCGGGCGTGACCGCACCATCATCTCATGGAAATAATGAGTGAGGTTAATGTTTTTTAATCCCTCAAAATGTAAAATTATATCATGGTTGCACATTCAGACAAATTCAGGACACTAAATTGATACAATATTGAATTTATAGCGATGATTGATGGCAGTGATCATTTTTCACCAGAGCGCACTACACTGCTGTGATGAGTATGTTGGAGAGAAATCCCGACTTGTAATATTGACACCTCGATGCTGCGATGGTTCAGGCATTGACTTGATTTTTCTGTCTTGCTCTCTCCTTCTCTTTTCCTCTCGATCCCCGTGAACCACACCTGCATTAACACTCACGAAGTCGTCCATGCTGGGAGACTCACGGAATGCCACATCATACAGATTTTACAGACGTTTCAACGTCAAAACTACTTACCCAATCTATTATTATAGTATGCGTGGAATGGAACATATTATAAATCGCGTTCACCAAATATTATCACAAAGGTAATTTAGAGCTCAAGGAATTCTATGAATGTACGGTAGTCATTTGTTTCACTCAATCCAGTAATTTAATGATTTAACATAGATACAAAGATATATGCCTACATTTATTTTTGATGAAATTTTTGAAACAAAATGTCTATACAAAATTTTGATTCAAATTCTGAATAAATATCTGCTGTTGTAATCTAAACATATATAGTCAACAATTATGATAATTTGATTGCTTCAGTAAACGTAATTACAGATAAGTAAATATTGAACAGCCCTTCAGATAGATATATTTAATTCGGCCACACAATACTTTCTATCCAAGGCACATAAAACGAAACACGTGTATACACTGCTGAAGCGCCTTCACCACAAGGGCTTCCAAACGATGTCAAGCCAACGATGCTGTACATGCAGAACGGGTTCTTCAAAACTATCTGCAGAGGCCCTCCGGAATCACCCTGTTAACATAATATAATATGTGAGTGCCAACTTCAATGGTCGAATTGTGGGAGTGCGGGGATCCAAACCCCCGAACGTAAATTGTCTCCTTCTTAAGACAGAATGTCGGTCAAAGGTTCCCCAATGAATTCACTATTTTCCTTCAGTTTATTTTTGTGTATATCTTGTTTCGTTTGCACTGCATGGGTTTACTTGTTTATGTGTTCATTATTAATTGTTTTTCAAAATAATACATACCATAGATACATGAATGTACTTATAATGACCATGGCGAACACAATTGTAATAGTTACATGATACATTAATTGAGTACGAAATATATTCATATGTATATATTTTATATATATATATATATATATATATATATATATATATATATATATATATATATATATATATATTATATTCGAAATTTTGAAAGCAAACAAGATTACGTCACAGATTATTATACCAATTTCCATTATTAGAATCAACAATTTTGATTTTATTCTCATAGATCAAAATCCCAACTGAATTGACCAATAGATTAGAGCTGCATAAGGAATTAGGTGTGAGGTGTGTAGATTTCTATCACAATATACATATCTCGCTCAACTTCCGTATCAGAAGCGTCTTCATTATAGTAGTTGTGAAATAGATACTCATCATCTGTTAAATAATCTCACCTCACAAGTATCTTTCCAAACTCCTTGCGTGGTCTTTTTCCCTCTAGCGCAAATCATGGTAGATTCATTGTATCCAAGTTTCAATTCCGTCTTATATGCCTTCTTACACTTTGAAGGACTACCGATTTGCAAGCGAACCTTCATCAAATCAGGACTGCCGTCAATGTTGGCTGAGAAAACAGTGATATAATGATTATTTCAAAAGTTTATTTCGAACATGTTGGATCAATTATGAATACACAAAATTAACATTCGAAATCAACAGCGTAACGAGGTCAGATGCCTTTTTTTTTTAATATCATCGAAACTTGTTACAAAATCATTGTTCCCCAATTAAGGCTATGGATGAAAGATTGGATCGAACGGGGCACCACGAGGGCGATCTTACCACCACAAAGAATAATGATTAGATGTCAATTATAAGAAAACACTACGTAGCCATATCCACTATTTCACTGAATGAATGAATATTGGGGTTAAATGGCGTGACACCAAGGGCCAGTAAAATCTTCGATTGGTAATTTTCATTGTTAAAAGTCATGTTAACAAGTTTTTCATTGTTATTTTATCATCTACATGGAAATGTATCGAATTGTATCTGATGTTTAGTTACTACATGTCTCTTGGCAACCTATCTCGAGAAGGCTGATTATTATTAGTCATAAAATAATAAGGTTTATATATAAAATTGTAATATGTATGATTTGTTCTACGATACTTTCGAATATGAATTGAATTGAATCAAGATATATAGGCCTAGACCATGTTTAAAATGTCAAAAATCAGTATGAGCATTATAAAAATTGCACAAATATACCGTTTAAGGTTTAGCAATGATAATAATGAATAGGATCTATTTACGTCGCAAAGATGAGATGAGAGGTAATTCTATTTTTATTGAGTGTTTTTAGATTGTGGTAAGGAGTCGATCATGACCTGTTGTTAAGGAACCATCCCAGTATGAACTCGGCCGACAGAGGGAAACCACGAAAAACCTCTGTTAGGATGGTCGATCATGAAGGGTGACAGTATACTGAATGACGGTCCAGTGTGCTAGCCTCTCGTCCAGCCATCTCATTGTCATTTTTTTTCACGAATATGCATCTGAATTGACGAATCTAAAAAAATTATATCTAGCCCTAGAACTGAAGATCTGACTTCTGTGAATTTGTAGATTTTTTCTTTCAAGAACGTTGTCATTTCAACTGTTCAGCCATATACATTTTTCTGCTCATATTTAGTAACTGTTTTTTTCTTTACCATTCTCAAGATGATATGACAGTGAAAATTTTCCACAGATTTGGCTCAGAATTATTTGTAAACTATTCTGAGCTGGGATAGATTTAGACCGCAGATTTCAAGTCGATATTTCTCGAATAGCCCGTCAAGAACTAGAAAATATATAGGGGGCCTACCAATAACCAGACTTGGTTACAATTCAGACTTGTTCTTTCAATTGAGTTTGGGGAAAATGTACATATATTTATCATGATCATATTCTTTTATTATGATTTTATGTGAAATACACTCCTATTCACGATCATACGATAATTTTTAAAAAAATCACATACCGGCCAACTGTAACATGAAGAATTCTTCGCCGTTACGATCAACTGCTTGACAACCCTTTTATTATGATTCTATTTTTATAATTTTATGTGAAATACATTCCTATTTACGATCATTATGATAATTTTTCATCTTATAGGGCAATTGAAATATGGAAAAGACTTCGCCAGTTACAACACTAACTGCTTGATAACTCAAGTCGGACGTGGTTCTATAGTCACGAGGTACGACTAATTTCTGTGCACACCATCATATATCACCCTCTAATTGTAATCCAACTTATTTGTAGGGTAGTTGGGCAATCAAACAATAATCAATTGTAATTAAAAATCTCATACATTGAACTAAAACTACCGAAATATATTTGCCTCTTGATTCCCATATACTTACTGTTTACGGTTAGCCCCCAACCTGTTGCAGTAACCGATTGGCCCAAAGTTGTAGTGCTGATCGTGTGCAAACATGCTGGTCTCACGAAAGCATTGAAGACAATATCTTTTTCAAGTTTCAAAAGAGCAATGTCGTTGTACCGAGCAGGTGGTTTACTTTCCGGATGTCTGAATGTTTCAACTATTTCCAGTAACATTGATTCGGACACGTCGTCGGTCCGCAAGTAGTTCAAATCACCCAAGAGAGCCCAATTCAGTATTCTAAAGAGAATCGTAAGCATTAGGAAGATTCGATTACATACAGATCCTACTGGAAAAATGTACGGTGATTTCTGTGTTTTTGTGTTTTTCAATGTCCCTCACATAAATGAAGAAAATAATTTTTAAATACTATAATAACATAATATATACATAATATACATGAACAACAGTTTCAATTCTAACAGTTTTTATGAGTTTCAGGTATTATATAAATCAACTGTACTAAATACTGAACCAAACTGAATATAAACTGAAAAAAAAGTGGAAAGAGAAGTAGGTAAATATGGATTCATTCAAAGAACGACGCGGGAATGGAATGAATTTGAAGAAGATATTAAGAATATCACGAAGATCGGTGATTTAAGAAGAGAGATAAGAGAATTTTTATTGAGTATGTATGATTGTAATTTCATGATAGTAATCATTACCACTTGTTTCAAGAACAATCTGTAATGCATGAATAAAAATGAAAATGAAAATGATCCACCTGTCTCATAAACTTCTTTTCTTTGAGCTAAAACTACACACAGAAGTGAAAGTTGGAGTCTTGGCACATTTTCTTACCAATATGTTTCCATCAATGATTGTAAAATCACTGCAACAGTACTTTTCAATCAAGTTGTTTTGGAACGGTTAGTATTTAGGAGAGGCGTCTGGTAAAATTTAAATTTAAAACGATGTGTTCTAATAGAACAACTGTCCCAAAAACTAAATTACCTCACATATTATTCTAAAATAATGGTAAGTAAACGTTTTTGAAGTGAAAAATTGGACCCCCCACTTCAAAAATTGTTCGGGTCGCTCAAAAAATATGAAAGTTAATGGTTCCATTTGGTTCTTTGAATCAAGTCGGAGAATCAAAATGAATTGTCCTGAAAAACTAATCATCCTAAACATCACCTGTACTCAAAAATAATTGACCTGACCATGATTTCAGATCATGATTCCAAAATATGATTATTGATGTGCGAGCATTGGTGTGTCTGTGTACGGCTGTATGTGTACTCTATTGCTATACACATTTCAACAATTCTATTGACAAATATCATTTATAAAAACTGCGTACTTATTATGTGCTATGATTTTCGTCAACGACATAGAACTCATAAGAAGAATTTTTGGTACTTCGTTTGTCTACCTTCTATTGAGACAATGAGCAGCTGTGAGAATGAAACGGTGACTTATCAAACTTCCTCCACATTTCCATTCGATGTACTGATCGTCATCACCGTAGCCCAGGACAGCCTACGAAAGAAACGACCAGATAGTTATTTCCAGTTAGCTGTTCTCGACGAACATAAGTAGCAAAATAATCATCGATCTCTCTCTCTCTCTCTCTATATATATATATATATATATATATATATAAATATATATATATATATATATATATATATATATATATATATATATATATATATATATATATATATATATATATATATATATATATATATATGTGTGTGTGTGTATTCATGTACCTGTTGATTTTTGATGAATCACCTATTTTTTATATCAGATTAATGAATTACAGTCATGCACTCAGTGAATAATTAAATATATATATGATGAAAAATGAAAAATAATTCTCGTTATTCGTGTTTGTAATTGCATGGTTGAATTTTTTAGAGAAATACAGTACCAATAGTGATGTTTGAGAGGTCAAAGTGAGAAGTGTCAAGAGAAGAGTGAAGAGACCAAGATTTATATGACCGGAGGCAGTAAAGTAATGATTATAGATAATAAAGGTGAAAATTGGAAATGTCGATAGCAATGTAAGAGTTGTGAGAATAGGAAAAAGGGAGAAAGTGCACGGAAAGATGGTATCACCGCGTATAATCTAGTTTCCATTTGGTGTCCATTTGGTGCCATTTGGAGTCACTTTGATCAATTAAGTAAATTAATTTCTAATACCAAATTCAGTAAATCACCTTCTTGCATGAATCCAATATAAAAATAAAAAATATACAGATTAATTTTTTTCCCTCCCACAGTCAAGTCTTCCTTGGAGACACTGTGGATTTGTTTACTGTTAAGCGTATTCATATATTATGTAAAACATTATTAATAATATAAAAATTATATAAAGATAAGATTTTCAGCTACTGTTTGTTAACTGACTGAGTAAATAGTGAACAAACCATATGTGGAAACTCTTGGAGGCCCGCTAGTTTTCCTCCTGCTATTAGTTCCTGCGATGACTGAGCACAGGTGGACACGTTGACGCTGTACGGCTCAGGCAAGAGAGAGCGCACTCTTTCTAACTGGAAGACGGCTCCTCCGTATTTTTCACATTCTGAAAAAAATATTTCATCAATTCTATAAGTACTGCAGGTACTATAAAATTACTTTAAAAGTGAAACATTATTATTCTCAAATAAGTGAATAACTCAAGCTAACTACAGCTGATCAACAATTTTGAATATGAATGATCAATTTCAAAATGTTAACATCAATATTAAGTTATTAATAGTAATATTAGGTATATAAAGTTTATAAATTTCATAAAGTTTATTATATAAAGTTTTTCAGAAATAGAAATTAACTTATGAACGTGAAGTTCTTATTCAACTCTTTCATAACTCACTGAAATAGAATAACACTATAATGATGATACTTATTTCAACGATTTCGGATTCGATATTCAAAAAAATTAAGAACTTCGTGAAAGAAATACTTAGTTTGACATTCTTAACATGAGTAGAGTTATAAGTATCACTAGAATATAATAATAATATTACCGTTTGATCATGATGTATAATTAACACTTTACCTTTTTTAGAGCGCTGGCTGGCGACAAAAATAATACATGTCAGGGCAGCGAAGAGAAAAGATATCCGTAGGTAAGCAACCATTCTCGTTTCGATCACTGATCAACACTGTATTGTACTTCACAGTAAATTCAGGTTGGATTTTTTTTCCTCCTAATCCGTATTTATAATGGTTTACCTCAAGAAAGCGATAATGTTCTTTAACCCACATCACACTTCCTCTCGTCTAGTCATAGATAAAATGAGAGTTACGAGTTGAAAGTAATTGTTACTAGTTAAGTGATTTTCTGCATATAATTGCATTCTGAATAACTAAAACTAGAAGGTACCAACTACTGTAATAAAGACCAACTCTACTTAAAACCAAGTGACCCAAAGCGCTACTTCTTGATGAACCTGTCTAGAAGTTAGAGTGGGAGGTTTGAATCCTCCCCTTGATAATTTCATTTGAAACAAACCTTGCTCAGCTAACCTCAACCATTACCAGAGACTATGGAACATTTGATGGGTGACACAAATTTGTGAAGGGGAGGAGCCTGACCCCTCAATTTTACTACTGTACAGGTTGCTCAACAAATAGAAGTTTAGGTCAGTTGACTTAACTTTCAGTATGATTCGTTTTTAGTACAGTTGGTCGTTTTTTAGGTCAGTTTGTTAATAGTCCAGTTGATTTTTTGTTGAGTGGACCAATCCCCACTACAACATCGTGAGTACAGTTTAGTTCAGTTGGTCGTTTTTTGGGTCAGTTTGTTAATAGTCCAGTTGATTCAGTGGACCAATCCCCACTACAACATCGTGAGTACAGTTTAGTTCAGTTGGTCGTTTTTTAGGTCAGTTTGTTAATAGTCCAGTTGATTTTTTGTTCAGTGGACCAATCCCCACTACAACATCGTGAGTACAGTTTAGTACAATTGGTCGTTTTTTAGGTCAGTTTGTTAATAGTCCAGTTGATTTTTTCTTCAGTGGACCAATCCCCACTACAACATCGTGAAATCTTATAAGTGTTCCATTTCAATGTATGCTGCAGTTTGGCCTCACGAAGAAGTGAGATATGAACTAATACTGATGACTCATAACTCGACTGATGATATTATAGTGATAATAATCTAGTGGGTCGTCTTCACTAACAGATGTAATAATAATACAGCAATTATTTACTACCTCTCATCAAAATGTTCGATTTAAGTACATACAACAATGACGAAGTAGTAATAATCGAGTACATCTTTACTGTATCCTAGAATGACAGTAATGAGAATCAAGCATTTGATTACTACCATACAAATAATGATTTAGATATTGATGTATGACAATTAGAAGATAAGAATGATCCAACCTATTACTTTTTCCAATCGGTTCACGGTAGAACACTCTAAATCCCTTTACCTGTGGCTCTTCTTAATAGGTTCATAGTTTGATCTGAAGTAATTACAAAAGTTACAATTAATTTCTTCACAATGGCACTATTCCAATCAATGTAAGACTTCGGAATCATTTCTATCAAAACTGTTATTAAATTCTTCGAAGAAGATGATTCATGCGAAACAAATCATTTTTCCTCACTTACCCCCTCAAATTATTCTTATGATGGTTTTGAAATTCTCGAATTGTTTTTTTTTTAAAGATTGGTTCAACCGAGTACGAATTTTAATGAAACTGGAATGAAATATGTCATCATATCTAACTCGATATTGTATAGTTCAAGACCACTTTTGAGAAAAATAATTTCGAAATTCTGGAAAAATAGTGCACAAGAATGATACAAATAATTCGAAAGTATTACTTAAATAATTAGAATCAGCCGTTATATAAACGAATTGATATCATAATTTGTTCATATCATATTTCTCTACTTCCACTTTCTATGCCACATTGACTTCACAAAACATAGCAACTGCAACATTAACATCCAATCAAGAAGGTTGTTCATTAGGTCTCAGTTTCGAAATGTCCAATACACTTACCACTGTTCGCAAATATATGCTGAGAAAATGTAAGAAGACCAAAATGAAAAACCAATTAGATGGTAGAAGATTAAATGAAGCAACAGGTAAAACAGGAAGGTATAGTGTCTTGATAGTTTCAGAATAAAATGTGGGCACAGCTTTTCTTTACATTTTCTTTTATTGAAGCAAGAGAATATACAAAAAATAGCTTGATGTCCACGAATTTCTGGAAAAACTTGACTATAAAGTAAATGAACGGAATATAATAAGGAAAAGAATGATATAATGAGGAAAATAATGATATAATAAGGAAAAGAATTATATAATAAGGAAAAGTGAATAATAAGTAAAAGATTGCATTACAAATTGACAGTAACGTGAAAAGTTAGCAGTCACTCGGACCAGCTGATTCTTACTACCAATTTTGTTGAAATCTTAAGCTATGAAAAGTTACCCTTAAAGTGTGCCTTTAATCACTCTGCTACGTCACGCATCATCTTGTAGTATCTGAAACCTGAGTGCAATATCTGTAATCAAATAAGAAACAACCGTTTCTCCGTTTCATTATCGGCATCTCGAGTGTTGACTAACTCAGTCACAATGAGATGAGATTTATGCAAGAAGTAGTGTTAGAATAACCACGATACTAATTTCCGAAAATGGTGAATGTGAAACGAATTGAGGGGAATCATATTATTTCGTTCAACTTATCAACTTATCATAGTTGATAACTTATCAACTTATTCCACTTGTTTCCTCTTTTATGCTGTTTGCAGTTGAATGAAACAATATAATGCTCCACGAAGTCAAAGAGGAATATGAATGTAGTCTTGTGTACAGTGAAAATTTTTTATAAAATTGTCACATAATTTGGGAGTGCTTTTTCACACTACTTTTCATAAGCGCTGCAGTTTACCAGCGTACCTCCAGCATTTGAAGCCGAATTCATGAGTTTATAAATCATGAAATGTAAATGTAAATTATCTGTATTAGTCTAACTTGAGAGACTTCCTTCACTAGACCAGCATATTCCAAGCATAGCCCAATTAGCACAGCCCAATAACCAATTACATGCAGAGAAAAAGTGAACGATTTGCGTCACTGCCTTCTCTAGATCGTGATTTCAAAAAAGAACTCAATCCTTGGAAAATTAAAAATGTTCACAGTGGATTACTGTTACGATGCCATATAGAAGGCTGTGTATAATGTCATGACTAATTTTAAAGTTTTCACCTACCACATAGAATAAATATTGACATTTTCAAGTGAAATGTAGAATGAAATAGAATGGAACGACAATATAAGGTGATTCCGGTGAAGCAGTCAGCCGTTTCTTGTGGATGAAACAGAAACAGAATACTATTCCATTTCTTATATTTACTATTTCTAGAATAAGGCTCAGTTCCAATGGCTTGTGTAGTTTTTGTTAGTCTCACCTTGATGAACATCTCATAGGAGAATACGAATGTTCCACCAGCAGCTAACCTCAACGGCACACCATTGGAAGCTGTCATTAATATCCTCAAAGATTTCTTGAAGCTGGGAGTAGCATCTTCCCAGGAACAAGAGAAGGCGTTGAAACATATCAATTCACCCTGCCACAATAAGATAATAAAATATCTATACTTAAAGCAGAGTTTCATATCTAGAAGTATTTATATAAAAGTATTTATTTTTGCTAGCAGATTGTTTTCAGGTTACATACTTATATACACGAAAGAAAATTTCGTCTACTAAGAAAATAACTTCGGTAATTACATGCATAATCTTGTTGCTTGAAAGATGCAGTTGCGTTTCTTATCTATAATCTAATTCTGAAAAATCGTATCTTCCTAAAATCAGTACCGTATTTATACAGACATGACCAAAAAGTCATATTCATTATATTTATAGATATCCTTATTTTTTGTTGAACGTGAGAAATATATGTCCTACCTGTGTCGATAATCTCTCTGACAAAAAGCATGATAAAAATACCATCATTCCTCCTGAACAGCACGTAGCGATAATCATAAACGATTTCAACGTTATCTCGTTATTCTGAAAACAATAAGAAGCTCATTCATACGAGAGAACAATATCTGTAACTTGCTATTTAGGCCTACTATTTAACTTCTCATCACTCAGTTGTTCATTCAGTTTGCTAGACCAAGAACACGCTATCCATTCTCAGTTGCCCAACCGTGGGTCAATATTCGATCAGAACATAATTCAGTCCGATCACAGTGACCCAATATCCAAACAGAATTACTTTCTTTCAAACTCCTCAAGATCACTTCGAGGAAATTTAAATTCGAGATTAAGTGAAACCTCATAACAGTTAAACACAATAATAATTTCGAAACACATTATTATTATTATATGGTCTTTATTTCTGGCGAAATTCGGCAGAGCCCTTCTTACATTTAACCAAATAAAACATAATTTACATGAATTTCTGAAACATCTTACATGTCTGCAGAATTCGGTGATATTATGCGTCTACGATTTCAACTTCTATCAGTCCTTGTAAAATATTGTAATTTCACTTACAAATGTGACGAAAAGTGTAACAATGGAACAGCCAATCAGAAAGCACAACATTTCCGAGGTCGAAGCGTAGTATAATATTGCTTGACATTCGCGCAATAATCTGTGAAATGAAGAGTAAATACTTGCGTAAGATTATTGCAAAGGAAAGATCGAATTCTTCTTTGAATTTTTTTATATGATACCTTTTACAGTTGCACGCGATTCAATATTAACATATATTATTTCAAAATATATTTAACAACAATGAGGACGATAGGGTCAAGGTTCAAGATTGAACTAAGAAAACAATATACACACATCGACAATACTCCACTTGTAATATTTTTCTAATATTCTATAATAACTTGTACTTTGAATATCACTCTCAACTTTGAGAAGTAAGAGCTTCATGGAAATACTATAATATACTCGTCTAGCAGCTAAAACTTTCAATTGGAGAAATTCAGCAATTATTTGTGAAATTATATGTGAATTATATTGGAAAAGATTTAGAAATCCATCTGAAGGCTTGCAAGTTGATTGATTGATAGTTAAATCAGGACGCACCATTAGTCCTCAATATATGTTGAATTAATCTTTTAGCTTCATAGCTATCATACTCTCTACATTAAAGCAACTCTGACTCCATGAATTGACGTTAATAGTAAAACAATTTGTACGAACATTTTCTGTCACTACATCGAAACTATCAAACGGATCTCGTCGACAACTTTTTCTAAATGATCATCTTTGGAAGCGTGAAGTGGCTGCCCATAAACCTGGTGTATTAGGCCTATATAGAAACTATGGTTGCTAATTGAAAACTACAACATTTCAGTGAATAATGTCTATACTACTGCAAATTTTGAAACCCGTAACAACCCTATCGCCGCTTGTTTCGTCTGAGACATCGACACCGTGAAGAGTAGTTGCCGAGCATATTGACAGAAGCGACTCGACTATCCACCTATATCATCTCCCTCAGTTTCCTGTCTTAGCGGAGCGATTATATGGTCTTTGGTTCACCTGATAATAGCCTGATGATGATACACGTATTCCTTCAGAAGTCTTTCCATCTCAACATCCACTTCAGATGTCTCTATCTCATTCATCTTCTCATCGGATACAGCATACTTCTTCAATTTCAAAGTTGAATACATTTCATAACCAGAATCGTATCTTCTAATGTTTGCTGATTTGTTCTTCATGCTGATAGATTCCTTGATTGCATCCAACGTAGACGAAGGTCTATAATTCAACTGATCAACTGCACGCTCTCTTGATTTCATCTCTAATTGAACGTTAGACGAAAGCCCAAAATTTCTTTGCTTCTGGAATGTGTTACCATTCATGAGTGATTCCATGACATCTGATGTTATTTTCGTCATACGAGCTTTGGCACTGCTATTTATATCTTCTAGACATAGTTTCTTTGCTCTTATGTTGGAAGCAGCGCGATGGCGAATATAACGAATATTGTGGTTTAAAACAATAAGTTCCACATAAATTTGATGTGGAAATAACAGGACAAAATAAATTTCCACTCCTTGAGCAGAAATATAAAGACTCGAAAGGATCACATGTACTATATGTGTTGGGACGAAATTCTTTGTGACAGTAATGTCATAGGGCAGCCAGATACTGAAACATAATAGCAATAATTAAACATTTTCCTATTATACAATGATATTGTCGGGTTAGCGTGATGTCCAGCAAACTGTCTTGGGCAGATCAGGGATATGCACAACATCGAGTTCTAGGAATATGCACAAAATCCTCTCGCCATCTTCGCCATGTTCAACTTACATGTGTGAATGAATAAACCTTTATTTACTTAGAATAAGTACAATACAATTAACAACAGTAGGTACATTAGTATCCGGTGGTAAATGTCCCAATATCTATAATTTATAGCGATGATCTTAATAATTAATTGAACAAATCTGATCATCATACTTTAATCCTAATTAGCTTAGAGCCGATTGTACCAACTGATGATTAAATATTAATAAGTTGAAGATTACTTAAGGTACTAAAATAGCGAAAGTATCCAAAGGTAATAACAGGTTAACTTGCTAATTTTTCCATAATTCACTAATCATCACTTGGTACAACCGACTCTTGACCTAATACTAAATTTAGAGCTAAAACTCTTTGTCTGAAGGTTTTAGCTGATGGCCAATCATCAAATACCTTCTGAGGTAACGCGTTCCAGTCAATGATTCCTTGGGCTACCATTGAATTCAGCCCCTTTCTCATTTGTCTAGTTCTCTCTATCTTGTAAATATGATCTAATCTGCCAATGAATCTAGGTGCTCCAAACCGGTCTCGGATATCTTTCCATGCCTTTTCCCCCTTGTATGCCTTATATATTGCTACAAGTCTAGCCACCTTTTTTCTTACACCTAGTGTTTCCCACTTGAGTTTCTTTACCATTTCTGTAACACTCTTATAGTTATAGCTGGTGACTGTTACCCACCCTCTCTCCTCCCCCTCACTTATTGTCATCTTCTCCAGGCGTTCAGCTAACTGAGCTTTCCTCCCCCCTGTTTTTCCCTTCCGCTTACTTAGTTCCTCTTTCAACTCTGCTTGTGTTATATCTTTTATAAGCCTCCGAGTAGTAACCTTCGTCATCAATTTTCCTCCTCTCACAAATTTGGCAGCTTTTCTCTGAACCTTTTCTATTTTCTGTACTGTGTCCTTATTTTGTGTATCCCAGACAGCGGTAGCATATTCTAGTACTGGTCTCACCAGTGTTAGGTAGGCTCTCTCTTTTGCTTTTTTACTGCTATTTTTTAATATCCTCATTACATAGTGCAACCGTTTGTATGCCTTTCTTGTTATTACCTCTGCCTGCTTTGCCCATTTTAACTCAGAGTCAATTATCACCCCCAGATATTTTACCTCTCTCTTTCTCTCCACCACCTTCCCTTCGATCTTGTACTCAAACCTTCCTGCTTCAGGTCTTTCCTTCCCCACCGTTAGTGATACACTTTTTTTGCCGTTTACGGCCAAACCAATCAATGCCAACCTCTCTACATATGCTGAAATGTCGTTTTGAAGCTCGTGGCAGTCTCCTCTATGTTTTATACTTCTGTATAACACTGCATCATCAGCAAATACTCGAACAGTGGAGTTCATCCCCTCTGGTAGACTGTTTACTAATATAAGGAACAGTAATGGACCTATTACGCTACCTTGCGGTACACCTGATGTAACGGTTGTTACTGCAGAGACAGCATCCCCAACTCTTACCCTTTGAATTCGCTCTTTGAGGAACTCTTCAATCCAATTCACAACTCTACTATCTAATGGCATTGACCGCAATGCCCTCACAATCATTACGTGGCTAACTTTGTCAAATGCCTTACTGATATCTAATGACAGCATGTCTATTGTCCCACCTGCATCAACCTCATCAGTAAAATCCTGCAGTATAGCAGCTAGTTGCGATTCACATGAGTGATTACTTCTAAACCCATGCTGCCTACTGTAAAACCAGCCCTGATCTTCACAGTATACCCGTATATATCTTGATAATATCTTCTCAAAAACTTTACAAATAACAGATGTCAGACTCACTGGCCTGTAATTACCTGGCACTTTTTTATCTCCCCCTTTATGAATACCGATAACTATTGCTTCCTTCCAGCTTGTTGGTAGTTGACTATTATTAAGTGAGGCATTAAATATCACCCTAAGGTAAGGTACAATTACCCTCTGTGCTACTTTTAAATAGTCCACGGTTATTCCGTCCGAACCACCCGCTTTATGTGGCTTTAGCTCATTTATAGCACTATAAATATCTTTGTCTGTAAAATTGAATATTCTATACACCTCTATTTCTTTTTCCTTGTCCCCCTCTTCTTCTTCAACTACCAACCCACCTACCCTAGTAAACACACTCCCATATGTCTTGTTAAGAATCTCTGCTTTCTCTGCATCAGTACTATATGACCTACCAGTCTCTTGTGCCACTAATTCTGATATTCCATTTTCATTTCCACCCTTTCTCCTAATGTACCCATAAAATTTATTAATCACTTCTCTGGTTGACCCACAGTGTTCGTCGGTTTCTAGTAAATTAACCATGAATCTATCATGTGCCTCTTTTTTTTTTTTGATCAGATTCTTACATGCTTCCTTAAACCTTCCTGCTTCAATTGCACTATTTTTTCTCATTTTATATAACCTCCTACACTTTCTCTTGAGTTTTTTAATATCCTTATCACAGTATATGGGATCTGGATTATTGCACAGTTTTTTCATTGGTATAAATTCTTTGCTCGCTTCCACTATTTCGATAAACCCTTGCCATACATCATTTACCGTCTCCCCACCCTTTTCCGCCCATTCTTTAAACCTCCGCGACATCATCTCTTCCAGCCCTAGCTTGTCTGCTTTGGAATATTGCCATGTAATTTTATCTCTGCAGCTTTTCCTCATCATGCCCCTGTTCACTTCGAGTAGCACCATACTATGATCGCTGACGCCCTCCACTATGTCTACCTGCTCTATCATCTCTTTCGGCCTCACCAGGTACACGTCCAGTAGGTTTCCCCCCCTTGTACCTCCTCTCACACACTGATTTAGTCCTGCCTCACTCATGAGTGCTGACACTAGATTTTGTTTCCTTCCCCCTGCAACCACTTTTCCGTCCCAATCCACATTTGGTAAGTTCAAGTCCCCACCAATTACTATGTCTTTATTTTCTACCTGCGGCTCCAAAACTAAATTTCTTAATACATGTAACATAGTGAGGTCAGCATTAGGAGGTCTATAAGCCCCGATAATCATCAAGGACTTCTCAGAGGATCGAAGTTTAAAAATCTCTACTGCTAGGACTTCCTCCTTTTCCCCTCTCCAGTACTCCTTTGACGCCAGTGAATCCCTTACTCCGATTACTATGCCTCCTCCCCAAGTACTTGACACCCTGTCCTTCCTATAGATAACATATCCACCTGGTAACACTTCACTGTCCCCTATGCCCTCATTCAGCCACGTTTCTGTTGCTATAAATATATCCGGATTATATATATCTATGACGTTACTAAACTTTCTTGATTTGTCCTGGCTCCTAATGCTTCTGCAATTAACTTGTAATATTCTGCAGTGCTCATTATAGTTCTTTAGTTGCTAATTTTCTTGATTCCTCTGCCCTCTTGTTGGTTTCCACTGTGTTGCTTCCATCGAAACTTGTCTGAGACGTTGCATCTCTTCTACGTAGCAGCTGCACCGGTTATCCCTAACTTCATGATTAATGTTCAAGTGACGATATTCTTCAATGTTGACCCTGATGCAGTTTGCACATTTAGCTTCTTCACTTTTGCACTCCCTATACATATGACTCCCTGCACAGAATCCACATGACAGCTTGTTCACACAGTCCCTTCCCATATGGCCGTATCCGTTACATTTAAAACATCGTAGCACCTTGAGCTGGTCAACTACATTGCACGCGTAGTATCCCATGTAAAGGCCATACTGTATTACGCTATCTTTATGGATCGCTGGCACCTCTAGGACGATATTGACAGATTTGTTGTTATAGTTCTTTTTAACATGTACAATTCTGATATCCCCCATCTTGAATTCATTTTGCTGACAAATTACACTTTCCCACTCTTCCCACTTTTCACAAATCTCATCATTGTGTACACCAATTATTAGTACCTTAACCCATTTATTTTGCAGAGTATTGATGGGTTTCCCATAATTTTTCCCTGATGATGTTGGGCTGTCGTTCTCCATTGTGTCCCGCTGTTGCCCTCTCACCTTGCCCTCGGAGCCTTCTATCCATTCTGTATACGTCTTCTTCTGTTTCTTCTCATAACATTCCCGTTGCTTTTCCCCACCACCAGCATTTTCGTCATTTACTTTTACCGCCTTGTTTTTATTGGTCAGGTTCGTACTAAATCTCTCTCTCTGTGCTCTCTTATACTCTTTCTGTTGATACTCTAGACTCTCTTTAACATTCATCTTCTTGCCTAGTACGGGTACCTCTACAAGCTGGCATACCTCGTCTATCCTCGATCCCCTCGATAACATTGTAGTAGAAATAGGGCTGTCATCGTTTCTTTCCAAACTTTCATCCACTCTCTCGGCTACCTTTTTCTTCTTTCCTTTCAACTTGTTCCTTTCGGTTTGACAACATCTGCCAAGACCAGTATCCATTTTCTTCCAGTTTTCACTTTCCTGCTTGGCCAATTCTTCGGACAGCTCTTGAACTGTTGAAGCTTCTCTTTGAAGTCCTCTCTTTAAACACACTACTGACACTTTAACCAACTTATTCAGTTCTACAATCGACTCTTCCATTCTCCCTATTTTGTTATTTGTCTCAGTAATATACCCCAGTCCAAAGTTCCACATGTCTCTGTTCTTTTTTATCAGTGCCTTGATCACTTTTTTCAAACTCATCTCCTCTCCCGCCGCTTTTTTCAGACCCGTTTTCTTTCGTGCTGCCTTCATCGGTCGAGTAATAGTTGCCATTTTGACCACTTTTTCATGCTTATTCCCCCTAATACTACTTTCACAAACATCACACACCCATTCACGTGCATCTTTCCTATCGTAGTCTTCTTTCTTAACCCCCACACAAACAAAATGCACCCACACTTCACACTGTATGCACTGCATACCCCTCCTAACACCTTTCTTGCACTCCCAACATGCATTCTTCTTATTCTTCTTTATTGCAATTGTTTTCTCACCACCTACAATCTCATCACTACCACTTCCAACCATTTGTGATTCCGTATTAATTGATACATCACAGTCTCTTTTATCAAGGATTACACTTTCTTGATCTAAAACCCCATTTATTATATTCTTATTTGTTCCAGCAATTTTTCCTTCACACCAAAATTGCCAATAATCTTGTATAGACATTTTTTTTTTGGTGAGTTCACTAAACAAATAATCCAATTCTTCATATTTGCTATCCTTCGGCTTCCTTTTTCTATTTTTACCCTTAATGTCATCTATTTCTTTCTTGATGTCTTCCCAGGTCATGATATTTAACATATTACGAAATAACTCATCATCCCTGGTACCCGCCATTTTTTTTATCTCTATGGCATTAACCACCAATCTTTAGAAAATTTTCAACGCTTCCAAGTTCCACTTTTCTTTTATGAATTTCATTAATTAATTAAACAGCCATGCTTGGCTTGCTTGACATCCCATTTATGTGTTAGTACTCTATACTCCTTGAAAAACACTATCAAGGTGGCCGTGACAATTGGAAAATACTCAGGATGGCTCTGTTCTTTCTTTTCTTACAAAATGTCTTGAACAAAAATATCAAATCTGGAATGTCAAAACATTAAACTTACGATATTTCAGCCATTATCCCACGGATTTCAAAATGTTATAGATCAAAATGTTCCTTACGCGTCCAGCTAACCTTCTGTGCACAAAGGCAATACAAAATCAACTCATATAAGGTAATTACTTTAATTATTGTAGGAGCAATGTATTCAGTGAACCTTCTTATTTACTATGGTATGAGTTTTTTTTGTGTAGAGGTTCCCGAAGTCTCATCCCATTCCATATCAAAGTAGGAACAAATACAACCCATAAGAAGACGAAACCAAATACGTAGAAGAAACATATCATATTCACATACATTTTGTGTTTTCGGCGTACTGTCTTTTCGGACTTATTTTGCAGGGGGTAAGGAGTTTGCATTGCCCATAAACTTGAGAACAATTGACAAATGCTATCTTTTCGGAAATAGAACGTGATAACATGGGTGAAGTATGTCGCGTACACTATATAGCAATACACAGCCTCGCTTACTAGAAGAGGATCTTTTGATACCAGACTGGTGTAGATAGGTATAAGTACGAACGAGCAGAGTGAGATTGCGACGATGATCATAGTGCCCACAGGTATTATACTACGTATGAACACACTTTTGTCACCCTGATTGGACGGCCATAAACCTTGAAAAAACAAGAGCGTAGATATGTAACGAAAACAATACTCATTAGCAATTTGTTTTACAAAATCAACAAGACGTCGTCTTGGTTATGTATGAGAAAAATAAAAATGATTACAAAAAAAGTCATTGAGATAGTTAAAAATTAAAAATAACGTCGTAAAATAATACATACAGGTAGAGAGTATATACAATGGGTTTAATATGCTCACGCAATTGAAAAATAGAATGATGGAAAATACATGGATATAGTTTCTCACACATTTTTCCAAAGAATTTTTCAATTTTTTACAAATACATTTTCCTCATTTCCTGTTTCATTTTTTTTTTATTATTTCCCAAAATATAATGGAGAATGGGACAAATTAATAATTGCATCGGTGATTATTATTGAAACTAGTCTATATTGCGGTTCGCATACTTCATATTTAGACTTACCGAAATAATACATGATACGAGTCAATGGCCACAAACATCTCTTACTTGCCAGCTTCTCCTCAAGGCGCAACAAGTACTGTGTTATACGCATGCGTTGTATCATCTGCAAAAATTGTCAATAAAAACGCATTGCAGTTATATTTCAATGATGTTAATGATAATTTGTCCTTCTGATGAGTCAAGAGAGCCAAGCCATCGAGATGGATAGAAACTGTTTTGGGTGTAATTTTCTAATATTATTAGAAAACAAATTGCAAGTGGATGGATTGAGTTGTATGATGGGAAGAGAGAGACTACGGTGATACGGACACATGAGAAGGATGGGTATAGTGAGCGAATACCAAGGCGAGAGTTTGAAAGTAGCACATTTGTAAAAGAGGAAACGGGGAAGACCAAGAATAAGGTGGGAAGAAGTGATAAGGTGAGATGTGGAAGGAAGAAGAGAATTGTGGAAAAGAGTGAAGAACGAATTGAATGGTGGGACGATAGGACTGTATGGAGAGAGTGGAACTAGATCAAGTTGAAGATGACGAAGGGTGTTGTGCCACGTGTTATTTGCCAGAGATTTAAAAAAAAAAAAAAAAATCCCTACCCGGCTATTGTTGGATATTGGTTGGGACTTTATTTATTATTCGAAAACATTGTTGAAAACTGTGAAATTATTCATCTAGTATGTTAGAGAGGAAATAATTATATGTGCATGCAAATAGATTTATTCGATCGTAAACTTTAAAACTCACATGCATCATTGTCCTCATCATGACGGGCTTACACATATTCAATACAAGTAATATCAAGACTGTGTTGACTTCTTTAGACTGTGCTTGCACTTCTAATGAAATGTTCAAGTGTATAGCTCCCTGAAGAAGAATGTATATTGATTATGACAAGGTTATTTCCAACAAGACAGTTTATCATTTTAATATTTCAATTCCATTACGCGATGCATTATTTAAAAGGGAGGACAGAGGTGAAAATCTTATAATCTGAAGTATAATATTAAACAGACTCAAAATACTACACAATACTAAACAGGTGACACAAAAAAATACAAAAAATTGAAAAATACAATTTTTGTATTTTTTGTATGGTTTTTGTATGTTTTTTGTATAAATTTTGGCATTACTGGAAAACACCTTTTCTGGTTAACCAACACAGATAATTCCGATATTTAAAGTGTAAACTAATTGCAACGAACCAACGCATAATAATGGGTATTCGTTTTTACATCACATTATTCCTTTTGCTGTTAGATATTTTTGAAGTTTTATCAATTTTTTTTTTGGTTTTGAAAATTTACCAAATATTCATTATTTTACTGTACTACTATTTTTCATTTGTTTAAGTTTCTAATACCCACTTCCCTCCAAATACTATTGAGGAAAATTCACAAAAAATTTCAGCACATTCCAGCAGATAGTTATGGAGAAAAGTTGTTTCTCACACTCAATTGTGTAGGAAAAACTGTAGCAGAGATACCTCTATTTGAAGTTTTAGTTTGTCTACCTAGAAAAGCAGTGTAGTATTTGAATGGCATGCGAAAAAGAGCGTTTTTCATGATTTTTGAGCTGTATTCACCGTAAGAATATTTTTTTTGAATAGAGTTGTAATACTGACATACCTCTTGGATGATTTTTATATGAAAGTTAACATAAAAGACTGAATTAAAAAAAAAAAATCTGTAAAAACTCGAGTTTTCACCTCTGTACTCCCTTACTCTCATTTTGATGAAACAATTCGATGAATTGGGTGAATTTTACGCACACAAACTAATTATTCTGCGGGCTTCGTTTACATTAAATTAATATTGGATCAATAAACATTTAATTTCATACCATTTTCAGGCACAATTCAAGCTCCTAATTTCATTATTATTATTTGTTGATACAAGAAATATCATCAATGTGGAAAAAATATCCATTGATTATCGTTAATGTTATATTTCCATTCTGTTTATTCTGTATAATATTGCTCTATAGTTTGAAATCAATTTAAAAAACTTGAATTGATAGTGAAGTGCTGTTAGAGAGAAGACAATGGAAATTTAATGATTCAACAAAATCCTAGGAAAAGATGGTAGGCCCTATAATTTGTGCACCATGCGCTAGTTCTCATGCCTAAACGGTTGGAAACATGCTAGAACTATGGTTTATATGACTAGTGTCAAACTATTCCATAACGGCGTATTATTATCAGTCTTATACTCATATTGACGACTGTATTCAATTATTCACAGAACAGGATAACAAAAAATTATGTACCATAAAATAATGATATACCAGCATATCATTATTGTTATTATTAGGCTCGAATACTACTATTGGAGTAGGCCTAATGATATATATATATATATATATATATATATGATTGAACCTCTTGGATCGTTATGATGCCGGACGTTTCGTGATATGTTGCACATTTTCTTAATCAAAACTGAACGTGAATATTTTTCAAGGGGAAATGAGTTATGGTCATCTTATTAGTGACCACTTTGAAATCTATAGGAACAACAACAATAACAGATTCGTCATCAACGAGTGAACAACAACCTGTGGTTGCTTAGGAAGTGGTTTCCCGCCTTTAAGATCTAACACATAATTTGTCTTAGATATATCTTGAATAGAGGCCCTAAGTACTTATTTGAACACAAAAAATCGAAGTAGGCATATATTGCAAGCATATACTGCAAAGATACTGCATATACATATACTACAAAGAGCAGATATTGCAAGCAGCTGAACAGAAATTATGAAAAATAATTGAGGCCGAAAGTAAATCTCCTACAATGTTTCGCTAAATAATAGTCATGTGTCGTCTGCAAGTGTAGATATATCAACCTCTCAATTTACCCGTATCTCAAATCCGCCCTCGTTAGCTCAGTCACCTGAGGCACGCTTCAGAGACTGAAATGACTGTTGGGCGTGGGTTCGAGTCTCGCATAAGGCATGGGTTTTTGTAAACGTCCTTTCACATGTCATCACTTAATCGTTGCATTATCATCCGTTCATCCGTACCCCCGTGTAACTTAGCTGTTGGTGGGGTCGTTAAGCAGCATTAAAAAAACATATCAAAGTCATGAAACCTCTGTGTGACCACTACATAATTATCAAATTAGCTGGATGTGAGCCTGTTTTCTAGCTAGCACAGAAGTCGAAATCTTGTACCATAAATATTTCACCAAATTACTAACAACATTTCTTTCCTTCACGTTCACTGGTAACATGTTGCTCGGAGATCATGTTGACATCACCGAAGATAAAAATGGTTCAATTTAAATACTTTAAAACAATATTTATAACTTATACGGACACATAAAACTGAAAAACTGTTAAGAATATAGATGGATGACATATATATATATATATATATATTAAAAAAAAATATATATATATATATATATATATATATATCATCCATATCTATATTCTTAACAGTTTTTCAGTTTTATGTGTCCGTATAAGTTATAAATATTGTTATATATATATATATATATATATATATATATATATATATATATATATATATATATATATATATATATATAAATATAAAATATAGATAGATATGTCTGAAATTATTCTGGTCTTATTCATTTATTTTGGCCATACGGTATTCATGAAATACATAAATTGTTCTTCAACGAATATTTCACAAGACAGAAATGTTATTCCGTTCAAATTTAAATGAAAATCATTCCCTACCCGAGCTGCATGTGCATAAATGGCATCTGTCTTAAAATTATGTCGCATCTTGAAACTTCAGATTAAAAAAATTATAAGAATCAATTACTCAAATTTCAAGTTAATGTGAAATGTATGTCCAATTAGAATTCCTAATCTCCTGATTGCACGTTGTTGTGGGAGGAAAGAGGTGATCTGTTTCGATCTTTCTCCCAAAACAGCTGTTGTGAACAAAATAGCTTGTGTTCCCAAAACAGAAACTCAAAAAAAGTACAATAAATAATATTTCCGAATTCAGTATAAGTATATATAAATTCACTTGATAATATGTCCAAAGTTTTACATCTGTCATTACTGCTATTGATAATATTATTATTAACAGTTGTTAATATCAAGATTCAACTTCATTCTTCGTGGAAGCTAGTGGTGGACCAACGAATGTGGTCAAAAACCATACAGATATTGACTGTGGAACAATTGAAAAAAATCATATCTCCATTTGTTCTATGACGAATCACACAAACGAAATTTTATATACAGTTTTGGTCTCTTTTAAGTGACAGATAAAGTTAAGAAAATACACTGATAGTTTATACACTATGTGCATATACACACTCCACGCATGGACTATAAGAAATGTTGGCGGTTAAAATCTGCAGACATTTTATTTTCGTAGATTAAAAAACTAATTTGGGAAAAAAAAACATTTTTTGTGACCGTAAATGTACGTGTTATGTGTTTATAAAAAATAATATTTACTTCACTTATATTTTATAATTTATTCGTCTCTTATATTTGCACATCATTATCAACGTATTTTATTGTAACATATTATTAAAGATAGTTGTTGTATGTTCGTCATATAGTTATTGGTTCATATAGAGTACGTTTGTTTTCTATGAAAATGAGTAACTTTTATAATCATATCATAATGTATACATACAAGTATAAGACCCGTCGTATATTGTGCAAACCCTTATTCGGACTCTCAAGATCTATGAATAAATAAATAAAATCTATTCCCCACCGAATTAAATACATTTTTCTCCACATTACTCTAATTATCCTCCTGGTTCGTCATAACATAACATCCAGCCTATATATTAACGAGTCACGTGATTGCGTTAGCTTTGATGAGATGTTTTCGTACGGAGGCTAATGATCTGCGATTTGTATATAACATAGTCAAGCCGTAGGACATCGCTGCGGCGAATACTTGATTTGATAAAAACATGTACGAAGGACGTGTTCTGGTCAGTACGGGATCATATGTGAAACTGGCTGGTGTACGAAGACGCGATGAGAAGAACGTGGTTGCTAACTTTACTGCTCTGCGGTTTGACATTCTTCGGAGTTAACAGTCAACTGTATGATGGTGAGTTGATATTAATAATAACTTATATGATTAGGTATCATGATTTATTTATTACTATTAATTGTTTTTAATTTTATTTCCCATCACATACATCGAGTAACATACATGTACAGTACGTTAAGAGATATAATATACGAGTATAAGAATGAAATTTTAATACTGTTTACAAGAAAAGAAAGAGACTTAAGAACGTGGTTCTCTTGTGTGTGGACGAACATTTGTGAATGAATATGGTGATTTTCCAAGATGACAATGAAAAGGATAACTTAGATTGAAAAATTAATATGTCATATATATTATCTTCACAATATAAGACAGCATTTCAAGCATTCAACTCACGCTTATTAAACTATTATTATTGACAAGGTTGCACTATGAAGTGAACGGAATCTAAAAATAGAAATTATATTGGTTGTTTATTGTAGTGATGTTTACCTGTTGTATTTGTATTTGTAGTTGTGTATTCGTATCATCTGAAGTGGTTAAGTTATTGAAATTCGTTACTATATTTTTAATTAATTGTGCATGGCAGTTTTTTTACCGAATACTTTTTTCTTTAACGGACACTGAACAGGGAGTTAACTAGGAGTTAACCCGGTTATCAGCAACCATGGCGATACCTTTTATATTGATTGCCTGTCAATAAAAGGTTTGGCCTAAGTAGTACGGGACCTTAGAGAAAGGAATACATTTCAGCCTATTCAGTCTATCAGCCTATTCAGATGCATCGTTATTAATTTAACGAAAGTTGATGAAAAATGTACATCCAATAATCCAAGATGGCGTTTGGAACAATCCACCCACATATCATCTACGAAACATGTTTCATGTTCATAATACCAAATTTTTTCTACGAATAAATACATTTCATACTGACTGATCTATGGTAAGCATGCACTTCATCATCATAATAATAATCATTCATCATAATTCCATAATTATCATGGTTTTACAAATAATTTGACTGTAGTTATAAACTAAGACATCGCTTCAATAATTCAAGATGACGTTTTGGAAAAAATATACCTACATACCTACGAAACATATTTTATTTTCATAATTTGAACGCGTTTTTTCAGAAATAATATATTTCATACTGATCTACACTAAGCACTGACATTCGACATAATTTCAGCCTAATCTGGTAAACCGTGTTGCTCACAAATAATTAAATAGTTTTTGAACAAAACATTCATTCAATAATTCGAGATGACGTTTGGAGTAATACTGTATCTATATACCTGAACATATTCCCTAAAAAATTTAAAACGTGTTTTGCTCATGCAACATTTGAAATTACTTGCCACTTACATCCTCTATATACGCATAAACTGAGTGAACTGAGGTAAACTCTTTCATGACAAGATTAAACCATTTTAAAATGCTATATATTTTCATCTTTACAAAAGAATTAGAGAACTTTTTTTCATAACCTAATTCGCCGAAGTGAACCAAATAGTTGAACTATGAACTTGCGCTCTACAAGAACTAAAACGATTAGAGAACTTCTTTACTTCAAGGTTAGATTATTTTCTATTTTATAACTCATAAGTAGTAATACACTAATCAACATTTTCAGCGACTCGCTTGCAATGCTTATGTAGGATTATGCGGGAGTTTGATCTTTCACTTTCATAATTAGAAAATAAACTGCATCTCCCCAACTATTTACCGGTATACACATCGGCCTATTCATAGCATTATCTTACATATCTAGGTTTTTACTGTACTTTGATTTGTCCTATTGACCCAGGCCTCATTCTTCATCTCATGTTTTTGATGTATGCATATCAACCAGTGAACTTGTAGCAAATAGCCAGACCAATACCAATAAATTACACGTTATTTCTATCTGCAGGCGTGTACTGAACGATTATAAAATTGAAAGGCCGCGTATTGCGTCTGCTATTGGCGCGTAAGCTTCAACGCCATGAACTCTCATTAGAAATTAATGTGGTTTCGAAAATATGAAGTCAAGTCTTGTTTTATCTTGTAGCCAAAGAAATGAACTAGATCAACGGTGATTGAGAGTTTTTATAAAATACACGTTATGCACTCAGTGGTTGATGGACTATGTGCACGATTGAGTTCTCCTCGAATTTATCGGATTATAGAAGCTCAGAAATGTAAGCTTTTAAAACAAAACATAGCGTTCTCTTTGTGCTATCGGGTTTATGAAATTATAGGTTTGCGCACCTACATACCATTTTTTTGGGGGGGGGGGGGGGGGGGATATTTACGTACTTAAGTCGGTGTGAGAACGATTGAGTTTATCTCGATTGCTTGCCTGCTCCAAAAAATTTGGTCAGCATAGTTGAGTTATGTTGATTCAGGTAGTTTAGTGGATTTTAAGAAGAGCATTTAAATAACATCACATCAACTACAACTTATTACAACTACAACTAACTAAACTACAACTAACATTAACTAACGCTCTGCTTTGGAAACTGAAGTCAAAACGAGCGTGGGTTTGAGTCTCGTATGGGGAATGGGTTATTGTATCATTCAATCTTTGGAAAACCCAAATAACCTGGCCGTTGGTGGGGTCAATAATCAACAATAATCATCATCACCACCATCACCATCATCATCATCATCATCATCATCATAAGCATTCCGGTTATAGATACGTATGATAAGTGAATCTTACTTGAACATTCTATTTTTATTTTGAATGTGCAGTTACATTCAATTGTAAATGTGCTGGACGTCGAGCGACATTTGAGATGAAAAATATTTTTTGTGAGATAACTTTTCGAATCTTGACAATAAAATTAAAGTTAAAACGAGCTCCACTTCTACCCCTACTACTTGATAACCACTCTCTTCTAACCCCCTCACCGGTAACACCTGCTGTACTGTAAAGCGCTTCAGGCATGCTCGACCACTGACATTGGTTATGAGAATAGAGGTGTGCACGGTGAGTTATTCTTGTTCAACTTTAAGATTAAACTATCTTAGTAGCTGTCCATCCTATTACGAATCTCTTCCTCATTGCAATGACTGAATATAGTACCCGATCAGATATCACGTGTCGTATTTCAATTGTGAAGCAAACTTTACATGGCACTTATATCACCATCTCTTATCTTATTTTTCTAGGAGACGATTGTCAAGTGGGAAACACAGAGGGTATTTGCAGGCGAATCGCCAATTGCCCTGCAGCTTCACAGCAAATAAGCAGTGGTATTTTCCCCCAATTATGTTCGTACGAGGGTAGCATACCAATCGTTTGCTGCGTGAATAACAGAGCGACAACAGCACCTCCACGTCGAACAACAAGACGACCAACAGCGAGGCCAGCGACGAGGCCGACGTCGACGACGACGACGACGACGACGACGACGACAACGACGACAACGACGACGACGCCTCGACCAACGACACGATTAGGAATATCATCAAGAGTGGGAAAGAGCTGGGATAGTAAGTGATGTTCCTGATTTCTCGAAAATGTGCGTAGTCTCAGGAGTACAAAGTATAATCCTTAATCTGAGATTTATGAAAACAAATAACATGGTAATAACAATACAGAAAAAACAGGTTCATAGTAACACAGTTACACTTCTTTACGTCCCGATAAGTCACGCGAACCAGTCAATTCCATGATCTAATGTTTCCCTTTAATACTTTGGCAGCTTCACAATGAGTTTATATCAAGAATGACAATATGAACTTACACAGCCTTGCCATTATCGATATTATTCTGTTTCAACAATTCCGTAACAGAAGTTGAAAATTGTAATGGTTATATTTATGAATGAATGAACAACATATGTTTCTACAGAACAATATTTATAATAACTTATTCAATATTTTAAAGAGCCAAAAACAAAAACATATACGTGCAATTATTTTATATTCAATAACTGCTTCAATATTTTAAAAAGCCAAAAACAAATTTCGGTACGTTAAATTCCATATTCATAAAATATTTTTCAAATTGTTAAATATTCTAATGTTGAAATAATGGAATTCATCGTGTTCAATTTTACCCTATTAAAAAATCTAGCTAGGCAAATTTTTGGTATCAACATTTTTGTGTGATTGAACAGGGCACTTGAAATGTGTTCATCTTTTTATCTAGGAAAACTTTCAACTGTAGAACTATCAGCTGTTTTATACTTCTTCTAGAATGTGTGGAGTACTCCAGAGCAGTCTACAAGGAGGCAGAGGCTGGCCCACTTTTACCTGGTGAACCAGAATTGGAAGCTGATTGTGCAATGGATGCACAGATGCTCATCATTGGTGGAGAAAAATGTGTACCGAAAGAGTTTCCTCATATGGTAATTGATATGCATGTTGTCACATAATTATTTGTGCGCCAATGACATGACTGGGGTTTGATTCCAACCTATTGATTAAGATATCAATTACTTGATTTCAGATAGTAGTAACTTCCAAGAGGACATGGTAGTTTAATTTTTATTTCGATTTTGTATATTATATGAATAGTAAATGCAGTTGAATTTTCCTATTTTTCCTAGATTACGAATCTAATCAGGTCTTGAAATCCAATTCTAGGGCAATATTATTTCTACTCGGAATCTGCCACTTCAGAGTGTTGTACTTCCTTAGGTCTTGCTGTCTTCAGTACAACATTTATAATCCATTCCTCGTTCAATTTTCTGTTTCTAATTCTCTCTATTTCGATCATCTGCTTTTAAATCTTAATAACTAGGAAAACGCAGCGTGTGAGTTATAAGATTTCGAGTGATTAAATGATCACGCTGTCGGTGTCACTCAAGGAGGTTAGATTACTACCCCCCCCCCCCCCCCCCCCCAAAAAAAAATGTAAGATGAGCAAGAAAGAATGCACTCGACATCCATATAAACACCTTGATTTGTTCGGATACTATTGAATCACTGCCTTCTACCTGTTGATTAATTTAATCGTCATGCGCTCTAAATGTTTTCACCCTTTGAGGCTTTGACTATGAAATGTGCAATAAGTGAGATTGATCTCGTAGAAGTTACAGTCAAATTGTTAATTTTGAATTTGGATTATCACATATCATGATGATGCCAATTTTCATTTTAAAAAATGAGTTTTCGTTTGACCTGAGGAGCGTGAACAAAAAAGAAATCGTTTTTCAAAAACTGTAAAATTGACTCCTTGAGTCCGAAATTGATAGAATTGTTCTCATATATTTTTCTAACCCATCTTCTCTTGTTGAGGAATATGATGAAGAAAAACTTGAAAAAAGTTGAGTTCTATTTATCGTTTGCTCACTTTGTTTTCAGGCTGCTCTTGGTTTTGGAGAGGCTAATGCTATTTCGTGGTTATGTGGAGGTACCCTCATAAGTGAGAACTTTATCCTTACCGCTGCCCATTGTCTTAGTGCTAAAGGGAGGTAAGAAATATTCCATTTTCATAATAATAAAAACGTTCTTTCATTTCTTCGCGCTAAACCAGATGGCTAATACAAACTGGAACAAGCTAGGTGTGATATCCACCAAATCTAGGATTATAAACATAAGATAGGCTTATAAAAGATGGGTAGGCCTATATGAACTTTATAAAAAGAAATATTATCGGAATTCAGCCGCTAACGAAAAAAGTTGGCATGTATTTTGTTGAAATATCAATGAATCAAAGATGGACATTTTTTCATCATTATAATATGCAAAATTGTAATTGTTGAATTCTTTCAACTATAGTTTTTTCATTCAAGTTTTTCTATATAGGTCTACCTTACGAATCAATCAAAATGAGCTCGTAGGTTACTATGACTACATAACTCTATAAAATTGAAGTGAGGCTCTTATTACAATCTCACTAAGTTTTAACTGGAAATGTTATATACTGATATTGAATCATGTCATTTTATGTGCTTTGGATTGAGAATCTATCTTTCAATCATTTTCCTTCATCATTTGATGAATAATTCCATTTTCAATTTTTCTAGAACAAATATCCTCACTTGTCCACTCTAACTTCGCCCCCCCCCTGACTCCTCCCTGTTCGACGCCCATGACAATATTCGACTACAAATATAAAGATTAATAGCCACCCTCCCGTGGCACAGTCAACTATCGTAGTTCGTCAGGAATTAAGGTTCTCGTAAACTTCATCATTTCATTATCAACTACTAATTCGTATGCCAGTATAATCTAGCTGTTGGTGGGGTCGTTAAGCAGCATTAAAATAGAATGAATAATCAATTAAGAAGATAAATAATTTTAATTGTGTTTCTACCAACAGGGGCAGAGTACGTTGGGTTCGTTTAGGAGATCTGAACCTGAAACAGACCGATGACGATGCTCGACCACAGACTGTTGAAGTGGACCAAATATTTCCTCATCCACAATACAAAGCACCTAGTCATTATAATGACATCGCCCTATTGAGACTGAAAACCGATGTCGAACTAAATCCTTACGCTAGGCCGGCATGCCTTCATACTACCTTCGATACTCCTACAGGTGGTGTGGCTACTGCTACAGGATGGGGGGTAGTCGAATGGAGTGAGTACAGAACATAGAGTAAAATTATTGTAGTTGGACCCCTTTTTTGTAATACAATTATGTGAAATGGGCTGATTATTAATTAAGGGACAAAAATATCATTGTTACTGTGTATATTTTGATTCAACTGGAGCAGTACCATTGAAGTAAATTGATATTTTTTCCAAATAATAATAATTCGATAATCGATTATGCTGGAGAAACGAAATATTCGATCCTCTCTTTGATCTTGATGCTCTTTCTCTCCAATCCTCCTCCATCTATATTCTCAACTTCGGTCTCCGACATAAAATCATCTATAACATTGATAATATTGTTTCTTACAGCAAATGCCGAAGGAAGCAATGACTTGATGAAAGTAGATTTACGCTATCACGAACCCGCTAGGTGCAATGCCACCTACAGGCCGATCATCAAACCAAACAGCAGGCTATCCAGAGGCTTTTTAGAGGAGTCCATGATATGTGCTGGAGATCCTCAAGGAATGAAAGACACATGTGTGGTAAGATAAATCGGCATTTCTAATAGCATGTTGCGCAATGTTTTACACCTTGATCGATATTTCAATTATTGCATAATACCATGATATATATTTGTTGCGAATATCTTTTCAAAACACAACTCCAATTCTGCATGAAACGTATGTAGCATAACTGTTTTGTTAATGAATGCATCATTTTATGCACTCTCATGGGCTTAGAGACCACTTTTCGTAAATTTTAATCGCATACCTGCATAATTCGCTAATGTGTTCGTCAAATCGTACTGTTTGCTATATATATATATATATATATATATATATATATATATATATATATATATATATATATATATATATATATATATATATATATATTCATTATATACCATATATTCAAAATTGTACATAATGGTATTACTTTTATCCATGGCTGATCATATTATACATATTATACTGTACAAAACTACAAGTTTTGAATTTGATATTTTCATCTGAATTTCAAACTTGTTGGAATCAATGCTTATTTATTTATTGATTCACTATATATATGGAATTCAAAATGCGTATGCCTATTTTGTTTCATCTAAGTGAATTTCATTAGCATGTATTTAGATGTATTTGCATGTAGGCCTATTCACATGCATGTATTTGCATGTATTTGTAGGTCATTTGGCACCTAAACAACCTAGCTTTACTATCAGTGTCGTTAGCTCAGTCAGCTGAGGCACGCTTCAGAGGCTGAAGTGACCGTTGGGCGTGGGTTCGGGTCTCACATAAGGCATGGTTGCAAAACATAAACGCCTTTTCACCTATTATCACTTCATCGTTGCATTATCAACCGCGCATTGGTACCCCGGTATGACCTAGCTGTTGGTGGGATCGTTAAGCACCATTAAAAAAAAAAACGTCAGTGAGATATTATTGAAAAGTTTTTTAGACTTTGTTTAATTCTGAAATGGATTATAATTTTTTAAGGAAGTAGTCGTATAATGTTAGCATTTAATTCCATATTTCTACAACCATTTTGACCAAATATGACGAGAATTATTCTTGATCTTCTTCTATTGGTACAGTGATAGCTATAGTGAATTATGATAATTTATTATTCGTCTTTATGATTCATCGAAATACAATTCATAAATTGAATGAATCTTCACAAGAAATAAACTATAATGAATAAGCATTGAACGGCATTGTTGATAAAGACGACTGAATATCTGAGTTATCACCATGTTGGATAATATATTTGCATCTGACTTCATTTTCATTTATCTATATTCATTCATACTCAAGTAATGATAATCAGATGTCCTATTAGTTACCTCAATTCAGTTTATTGTATTCGTCGTATTTATGTAACTCTAGTTGAAACGTATCACATTTCAATTGAGTGAAGAGAACTTCGGTATTACATTGAGCTGGAGTTTGTCCAACTTCCTTATTCAATCAGTTTGACATTGAAATCAGAAAGTCTGAATGATATTTGAATTAACATCTCTCTCCTTTAATTCCAACACACGGTTCATGTTCACTTTGTTGAAGTTGAATGGCTCTGTTGTGACGTAGAAGCGATTTATCTGAAAGCGGTAATATATTTCATGATCATCTAAAGAATGGAAAACATTGGATTTGGAAAATCAAGTTGAATGTAATTTCATTTTATTGCTGTTTTTAATGTGATGATACTATTTCATCATTATATCTTAATATATTGACAATAATTATTGGATAAGCGAAGCGAAAACTCACATACGCACATAACTCACCAACAGTATTTGGAGAAAACTTTTTTTTCGCTCCAAAGGTCAAAATTAAGCATTAAATTTTGATCAAACTTGCCATAAAAATGTGTCATCATCTAACCCAGCTCGACACTGTATAGATTGGGGGCGCAATCAGTTGCAGCACTTTTGAGAAAAAACATTCCGATTTTTTTTAAATCTCATGAGAATAGCCCAGAGTTGAATTTGGAAAATAAAAATCCGAATAGATTCATACTTTCGCAATTCAATCTTCCACATTATAACAATACACATTATTCCAAAGTTTCCAATAAATCGGATAAGCCGTTTTGAAAAAAAAAAAAAATCATATAGGGCCTACTATATAAAAAATATAAAAACATAATATATTTAAATAAATATAAAAAAATATATAGTTTTTTCACATCAATTGAGAATATGAGAAGAAATTACCAGCTAAAGTGTCAAACAATTTGAAAAATAAGCAACAAGTAGAACAAGAAGCGTTAATGGTCTTGAAATCAAGGTGTGTATAATTTTATAGCTTTCCATCACATCTAACATAAATTGACCTATGTAGTCCATCTTGTATACCATATGCTACGTTCTCTTATTTTATTAATTAATTAATATATTTATTAATACTGCTATATTCTCATGAGTGCCTGAAAATGTATTTCATAACATAAAACCTGTTCACAATTGCTTTTACTAAGTTTGTGAATTCTCTCCTTACATCGAATGATGAAGAAGATATTTGTCTTCAATTCTATTGATTCAGGTTCTTCTTATATATATATTTTTTTGATAATGTGACGAATTCTGAATTATATATAAAATATGCTTGCTCAGAATTGCATATCTTTATATTACCCTTCAATTCGTCTACTAACATACTTTTGTCCATAACAATATCACAATGTACCGATCAATCTGTCGAAATAAAAATATATAATTATTATGATTTTAGGGTGACTCGGGTGGACCCTTGCAGATTCGTTTGACTGAACCGTACTGCATGTATAGTATTGTTGGCTTGACGTCGTTCGGCGTCGTGGCGTGTGGCGTCTCCAATTCGCCAGCAGTTTACACAAGAATTTCACACTACATTCCATGGATCGAAAACATCGTGTGGCCATAAGTTGGTATTGATAGAAAAACTTCTCCTTCCAGGCTCATGAGGATGCACGTACTTACTAATTAGACAGTACATATTGACATTTTCGTGCATAGGCCTACATCAATTGACGTTTCTAATGGAAATCACAGAACTCTCTAAACCTGGTTGGTTATTATTCATCCGCGGTATTTTAATTATTCATCTATAGATAATTCAATATTCACAGAATAATAAGTAGGTTCCACATCAATACTGAGTAGAACCCAATCATTAATACACTAGCTCGCTTCATATCATCCTAAGATGTATCAATTACCCAAATATATATATATATATATATATATATATATATATATATATATATATATATATATATATATATATATATATATATATATATATATATATGTTTCGGTTATATTGTGATCATTCATAAATATCATTGTATTATGCTTGCTATCTTAGATCTCATTGTATCATTTAATCTTTGTATCATCGTTCATAATCATCTGTATTGAGTAATGAAAAATGAAAAATAAATCTTCAACTTTTTTCTGTCACAATTAACTTTCCATATTTATATCATCAGGATTTTTTAAGAATAGCATTCCACCTGTTCATATTTTTTAACGTTGTTTTCCATATCAATTATAACTTAATAATTCATATAAGTAATTTTTGTACTGTTTTATATTTAATATTGATAATTTAGCTGGATCCCAGTGGTCAGTCTGAATCATGATTGTGAACAGCAGACAATAAACTTGTTTTTCTCTTATCTTGAACTTTCATTATGGTTTTTTAATTTTACCTGTCCATGCTTGAAATAGTCTTAGCTTGAACTTACATTATGGTTTTTTAATTTTACTTGACCCGCGTATCAGTTATTTATCGATTCAAATGTTGTTTATTGGACCCTCGCACTGATGAAGTTTGTTTCTCTCTCTTACTTTCTCACTCCTGGTGATAAAAAATGTCGATTAAGACAATACTGTAAGACAAAGTCACACAATGTTGAAGTAAAACTCATCACCACTCTTTACCCCCCTCATTTTCCTCCACTTCCTCCTAATTCCTCACCATCATTAAAACCACTAAAAGCGTGCTGAATATTGTGGATTGATTGTCTATCGGCCAGACCGTAGCGTGCTTCTTCAGTAAAATCTGGAGTAATTGCAGACGTGGACGAGAAAAATTTATTTCATTCAGTCATGAGAATGGAGTATGAAAGTGTGGTGGTATATTCATTTCATTAATTTATATGGGTTTGACGACGCAATGACTACGATCTAGGCGTGAGAAAATGATGAATGAGATGATGGAATTGGAGATGAACGGTTATTTATGAGATGGTTCTGGAAGTAGTCTGTTGTGACTGGTTGATAAGGGACCATCCCAGTATCAACTTGAACGACAGAGGGAGAACACAAGAAACCTATGTCAGGATCATGGACCATGGCGGTAATCGAATCCTAGTCTCCATGAATGAAGTGGTGGTATATTTTGCCTATGATATTAGGCCTTCATCAAAAAGCGATTGGGCCTGTAACATCAATTACCCGACACCTTACTTCATTTTGCTAATTCAGTGTTTATTGATTTCATGGACATTGATTTCGTTACATTGACAATCGAGTACAGAAAAACTATGCTTCACTTAAACCAATTCTCTTAGAATAAAAATGATTTGTTTTTCAATTTTTACAATCAATATTAATGGTATTACATAAGATGTTATTTGTTCCAAATACAATTTGGAATGATTTGAATGAAAAGGTCCTCAAAACAATATATTCATATTATAATTGAAAATAGTTTGTAAATAATATTGAAAAATGAAATATTTTAATTAAATCATATAGATCATTGTTCATGAGTTATTCATACGTCACTCTAGTTCCTATAACTATTTCTAGATACATTAGTAACACATCAATCTGTATTAATAATGTGGAAAATTGAAGAGAATATTGTTTTGATTTTGAATAGCAATATAAATATCTGTGATGTCAAAGCTATGAATCCTAAAGTTCGTCAAGTTCTCTTCTAATACAAAACTTCAACCACTGTTGGGAATTGCATCTCTAAAATACTCATTCTGGTAGAAAATTCATAAGCTGTGTGGAATGAGCTTGAGGAGACTTTTGAACGAATGATTGTAAATGTGGTCAGGAGTTTAGATAAGGTTTATCACTCAAGCCCATGTCACACAACCGAATGTAAATTATTCCGGTATACGCTCTCAAGCGCCCGGATTTTTTTTTCTACAATCAGCTAAAGCACTATGCTGATAATGAAAAATATATACAATAACAAATTGATATTCAAATGGTGTGTCCAGCATATAAGATTATGGAGAAGATAATTTTTTTCTGACAGACTATAGAAACCGAAATATCTGTATAAAATATAGAATATCTTTGTTTATTTTCTGAAATAGTGAAAAAGTGTCTATCCCTATTCTTTTAATTTTTTCCATTTGTTCTTCCGATTGTCTAATCTGACACATAAAATCGCCATAACCCAACACAAAACGAAACACAATTTTAATACCAAAGAGTCACTTCATTTATATATTTTTTTCAACATACTGTTAATCTATTTTCTAACAAAGTGCTCGCGACCGGGGGCTCTACTGCTTACAGAAAATGGACGTGGGTCGCAATACCCAGGGAAATTCAGTTTCGGTCTGCCTCAAGAATGGATCATGTTCTACGTATATCTCTCGTCTATGTTCTGGTTCTCCAGGATGAAATCAGGAGATTAAGGATCATCAGGTATGTCTACGGGTTTCACATCAGGAACAGCTGTAGTGCTGTTATTTCTACTGTTCTTATTCTCATCAGTGGTGTTGACTTTGTAAGATCGTATCATCATTTTAGTCCTCCGGAGTGACAGGTTGCCAAGCCAATGTTCCCAGATGAGTCCACGGAAGAAATCACGATCTTGAGTCTGATCGTAATAATCGCCGTTCAGATTTGCTTCGAAACAACTGAAAGATTTTCATAGAAAATTAGTAACAATTGAATGCGTTCGAACATCAATGATAATTATAAATGTTGAGATTTATGGGATTAATTCTGAAAAACACAGTCACAGGGATAATTTTAATCAGAACAGTTTCATGCTGCATAATCTGTATTTAATGCCGAGATGCTCGTGGCCAGTGGCAAGCACGCGGTACCGCCTTCAGAGGACCGGGGTTCGATTCCATTTTCAGAATGGTCGGCCATCCTACACCAGTGGTTGTTCCTGGTTATGCTCTGTCGTTTAGGTGAATAGTGGGATGGTTCATTGATATCATTGTTCATTGTTCATTGAGAGGCCACGACCGTCTCCTGCTCACCATTCTACAGACTTAGGACTTTATTCACTAGCCCCACATTGGTCTATAAACTACAAACATATTTTTAAACAACTAGAAGCAATTTATTACATATTCAAAGATAGAGATACTTGTCAAATTCTGTATAGCCAACCTGTAAAACCACCAGCCTCCTCCGTACGCAGGCGCACACGGGCAGCAAGAAGGTGCCGCGTCGTTGTTTCTGTCAACCGTGCTAAAGGGGACGCCGTCATGTGCCGAAAGCGAGTCCGTGGCATTACCTGTGTAGCCCCCGACATGTATACGATACTTGTCTTCTTCACCATCCAATCTGAGAGAATTGCAGGATAAATTTTAGTATTATAAATGTAAACATATTGAAATGTATGACTTATATTTTAATATGGGCACTAAGAACCTCACTGGTGCTGTCAAAACTCAAAAGATACACATACTCTATCCATTGTATTTTATCTTCCTCTTGTCATGATAGCCCTATATCCGTTTTCAATTTGCGTTTTTTGTGGTAATATCGCCCATGTGATGGCCCGTCCGAACGATCATACCAAATACCTCATTATTCAAAATACGGTTCATGGATCATACTTTAGCGCAATCAACTTTAATTGGGCAACAATGATTTCTCATGAAGATTTCGATAATAACAAAGATGTGGGTCTTAGATCTTGATGTGATGTGGGTCTTCTAATATCGAATACAAAAGTGATACTCTCATAAATATATAATAATAATCATCACTCCCAGATTCCAAATAATGGGTCAGGGGGTGGAATAAATCACACCAAATATTAGGGCCCCGGATCTCCAGGAAACAAGCTGGCCAGGCCTGTTTCATCTTCTTCCTCATTTCTTTCCTTTCTAAATATTCCTTCTTTTATTTTCTAAATATATATTTAGGTTAATCGCGATATTATGATGGGCTACAAATATTGAGTGATTCCAATTATTATAATGTAAAGAACGACATTGTATCTTAAATCGAAGATTTTTTCGGATTTCCCCTCATTGTTTTTCAATAACTTGTAGTTTCATAGATTTAAATATATAAATTCAGTCTGTTTTCATACCCACATCCAAAATGAACGTGCCACCATTGCCACATCATCTTGACTCTTCAAAGATAATTTGATTGATATATTTACTTAAATAATGTATCTTGTAAAATATTAGAATGTTCGAAATATTATTTGTCTGTTATTTTTCGTTATCGTGTGCGCATACCTGAATGTAGAATATTCTGCCCAAGCGCTGTTACCATCAAAATCCTCGATATCAACTCTAAGAATGACATATTTGTCGGTCACTTTCGTCAACCTGTAAACGAAAGATATGTTTAAATGTTAAATCAGAAAGTAGTTCAAGGTGATGTTTTGTAATCTCATGATCAGCACACATATTTTTCTGTCAAACAACATTATCAATGCATCTGATGAAATGAATATAGTAAGGAATTCTTAATTTGTTGATATTGTGGATAATTTTTCATACTTCTATATTTAATTTTCATATTATTTTAATGTCATCAAAATGTGAAGAGACCTCATATGGGGTCTGGACATATCAGAAGAATGGAAGAGTATAGAATTTCAATTGAGAGACGTTTGATAAGTCACAATAAATTATAGTGAAAGAAAAGTGGACAGACCGGAAGATCAATCACTGGAAGGGATGAGGCAATTGGACTGAATTGAGGTGAAAAGGTATGAAAGATAGAGATCGATGGCGAGATAAATGATGAAGCTCGGGAAAAAAAGGGAGAAAGAGAAGAAATTTTTATTGTCTGGGAAAGAAAGAATTATGAGTCAAAAATACAGGCATCAACACGCTAATGTATTTTGTACATTTTTCGTGTTACCTTAAGATTCAGAAATAAACATTCTTGTTCAAGAAAATTGTACAACTGCGAAAGATTGATTTATTCACTGATCTCTCTCCTTTTTGACAAAACTTATTCAGTCACGGCTGCAAAGTATTATACTTGACTAATTTTTTGATTTTTTCTTTATCATCTCTGGATTCGTGAAGTAACTATAAATATGCCTCATCACACAGGAAATACCAAATCAGAATAATGATCATTGATTTTAAAATAACATGAATAGATTTTTAAAATATTCAGTTTTTGAGTGACAGGATCATTATATTCTAAATATATATATGCGTATTAAAAACTTGCACTCACCTGTGAATGAACTCGTTACCGAACCAAAACTCTTTCTCCATATTACCAAATCCTTTTTTGTATTCCTCCCAGGAACGAGTGAAATTTTGTCTAGGTTGTGGATATTCCCCTCTTCTTTGGATTACAGTCCACCATTCACCATCTTTCCCTCTCTCACAGTACCTCATTGCAGAATCACCATTCGATTGAATCAAATCAAGATCATCAAACTTATACACACCACTTAACGAGTCTGCACCAATCAATTCCTCGCACCCTCTATAAGAAGATTCTATAAATGTGGGTATTTCGCTCTCATTACTCGCTTCAGTTGTTACTTGTACCTCAGATTCATCTCTACTTTCAGTGACCGAAGACACTTTAGTCGTATTCATATCTTCAACCTTTATCACATCATCCTTACAAAACTTCAAATCTTTAAACGTATCTTCGAAATATCTTTTCTGCTCCTGCAGTTTCTTCGAGATATCATCGCCATTATTTTCTGTTCTGTTGAGGATCATACGTTCAACTTTTTTCAGCAATATATCGGCATCGCTAGCGAATATTGTAAATTGTTGATCATTCTTCCTACAGCACTTGAGAAGCTGATCCATTGCCGTTGTCTGATCCTCCCACAGAGCTGTTGTAGTGTTTTCGATGAAACGGACGGATTTTTCAATGGTTTCCAGACTACGTGCTGTTTTTTTGTTCGGTGATGTGAGACGTTTCCACAATCTAGTAATAAAATGTATGTGAATTAATTACATCTTTTTGGATATAATGTGACATACTTTTTATATATATTATTTTATTATCAACTCAATCAGTATCTCCTAGAGTAAAAACTATATTAATGGGCCTTCATTAAAATCTCTCTGACAAATCACCGAATGTGCAGCTCATTCACCTATTTTTAACGTATTAGTAAATTCAGGGCAGCAAGGACCTCACATTAAACTGGTACATTATTCCAGTTTCATAAGTTCTAAATTATGTAAATTATGTAAATTATGTACAGCAGTCAATAACCCTCGATCCTAATATCCTAAACTTGCATTCTTTGGCTTTATAGGGAAACAATGGCTATGAGTAAAGTTTTCGATGTTCATAAAAAAAAATGTAAATAAGAGTTACGGTTAATATGGTCTGATTATTTACATTTTTGCATATTAAAAGCACTCGACTTTTTTCTAATCGATAGTCATGTCACAACAATTTAAGAAACTATTTATTATTTTTCCTATAATAGGATCTACCTTTCTAGCAATTTTGTCTCCAATGTCTCCTTTTTTGGTTGTTCCATCAATTCATCTGATTGTTCATCCTCCGGCTTGAATTCAATCTCTTCTTCTTGTCCAATTTTGTCGAAAATCACATCAACTTTTGAAGCCACATCTCTGAGTAATTCTTCTACGATTACTGGCGTATTACATTTGATGACTAGCTTTCCTTTGCCAACTACCGACTCTTCTCCACCCTCGATATTATCATTATACCCGGATTCATATCTCTTTGAGCAATTTTTCTCCGCACTTTTGCCCTCGATATGGTCAACTTTTCGCTCGATGACCTTCAGGGTACTGAGGATACCTCGCGTTGCGAATTCTCCAAAAAGAGGATCATCTCTTTGGTTGTCTAATGTTTTTGCGATTATTGTTAGCTTATTGTCGGCTTCGTCCATCTTTCTTACCAAACGTTCAACTTTGTAATCTAGATTGACTAGAGAACTCACTTTACCATCCATCAACGCTATCTTGTCTTGGCCTCTAGAGATTGAACATGATCACAAATTATTGAGTACATTTGGTGGATAAATTATTATTTGTCATCTGAAATATCTCAAAGCTTTTTAATTTTGTAATTACATTCCATAAGAAACATAACATACGTATATGTCATACATTTTAGCAAAAGGTAAAGCAACAGAAGATTAAACGTTATAAAACGCTCAGTTCAGTTGACCCAGTATAATCTATTGAATACTGGAAAGTCAATTTGTCCATAGAGTGACAAAATGTCTGTCAGATTATCATCACATCTGGAAAAGTTGAAAAGTTGGAAGGATGTACCAGCATACTAAAGTTATGATTGGATAACACAATTTGCATTGTTTATTTGATGTTCTTCTTAAGTGTGGTATCACTAATTTAAAAAGGTAATTTCAATTCATTTCACATTGCGTTCTCTAGCTATAGCAAACTTCAGATAGGCCCACTTAAGAATAGATGCAAAACCAAGTGTCCAGACATTTCAAGTTTATCAACAATGACATTTATTGAACAAATTGAATTGTTGACTGATTATCTAGCAACTATTTCAACCAACTTATTCGTAAGCCTTATTAATTTTATCAACCCATTCCGTAATATAATTTTTCATATCGAATTTCTCGAAATCTATACAAAAAACATACCTGCTTAATATATCCACCTTCTTATCAAGGGTGTTGATTTGTTCGTTCCACGCTGCAACGTGGAGTTGAAACGTGTCCCAAACGTGCGCACGTGCTTGTAGATTTTTCACGTTGCTATCGATATTGCCAAGTAACGTAGCCATGGTTACGATACGATTCTCAAGTTTGGTGAGATATAACGTATTAAAAGTGTCCAGTTCACCTGCAATAGAATATATTATAACTATAGTATAATTGAGCGAGTGAAGCAATTTTTTTAAATCTTTTGGCATCAAATTTTCTCCTTTTCCCCATCAAGCCATTGACGATCCTACTTTCATCCATAATTGGGGACCAATGATTTTGTATCACGTTTCGATGTTGATGAAAAAAAAAATCTGATCGAAATGAAATTTTGCGCACGGGTTATATCGAGGCCCAGATAAGCTAGTCAGATTCAAGGCGCTCCCCCCCCCCCCCCCCCCTAGTCACCATAAGGAAAAAGTTCCCACAAGAGTAAATTAAATACAAATAACACGTAAGATATTGTGAATGTTCATTACTAGGAAAACGCCTTATATGCGTTGTGAGATGAGCTTAGAAGTATGGAAATGTAGAATTAGGACCATTTGGTCAGCTCAATGTACATATACAGGCCATGGATCACTTCAAAGGTTTAAGAACCGCGGCTGTCTGTTGGTATATAAACCTTGGTTTCCAAACAATTATACCAGTGCCTTCTTCATATCCATCACAGATTTTAAACGTTTTAACTTATTGGTGACACTTGTTGCTCACATTTAATAGTTTCTCAATTGCTTTCTTAATTGCTTTTATTGATGTGTAAAAAAGTACATTAAAAATGCGTTTTCTTCGTTATTTCACATCGGATTGTTCCATAAATCGCTTAAAATGGGTATGATAGTTCTTTCCACATTCAGTATAAATTTGAGAGTTTTTGAAAAAAAAAATCCAAGTATTTTTCCCCTGGCCTATTCTTATGGGGAATTTCCATACTTTCCAATTTTTTTCCGGATAAACCGACCGATTTTTCTGAAAAACAATCCCAACCTATTCTGGTACAACACCAATTTGTAAAAAAAGTTTCGAGTTGATTGAAACTTTTTCCTGACCTTTATGACGCGTACAAAATTACACACAAAAAAAAAAAAAAAAAAAAAAAAAATAAAAACCAAGCCCAAAATTTTTCGGTATATGGAATTAATATCTTCACTACGCTCATCTAATGATACTTTGGAAGGTTGTTCTCAGCACGTTTATATTGTAGTTTCACTACAATATAAATCCCGATCCTAAAATTATCATGATACTGAAAATTATCATTTGCTTGTCGTTTTGAGATGTTTGAAATATGCATGCAGCTGCTTTAAGAACAATATATTTATGTATAATATAATATACTATAATGATATACATGAAATAAACATTAGATTTACCTGCAATAGACGCCATCATGACTTTAACATTTGCAATCTCTTCCCAAAACTTATCTGTGGCGCTGGCCGGTACCTGTACACTGTCTTTAATCCAAGCCATGATAACAATCATAGGCAATACTGCACTTATTTCCTGCAATCACCATTCGGACGGAAACATAGTATTTATTAACTTGTATCATATCTTAGTAAGGGAAACAGTGCATGAAGAATTAACATGTACATTTGACCAATTTTATGCAGAATACTGATGATAATATATTTTAATGAATTTTTTGTATGTTATATCTCAGAGTATATTATTAATAAGATCCTGTAGGATATTTCATATTTTGTTTATATTCAGTGAGCAATGGTTTTTTAACTGTGAGTAAATTCTTACGTTCATTTTAACAACATTTTGAAGTAGGCCTACTTTCATAAGCACAAAATACTCACTGTCAGGATCATATGAAAGAGAATAGATACAAGATTAGATCTATCTAGAGGATAGATACAAGATCAATGAAAGTATGTTGAAAATTTCATGGAAATTGCTTCAATAGTTTCCAAGATTGATGTTCCTAACTGCAAAAAATAATATTCATAGATAACTAGTTTTAAAGTTTGAGATTGGTTCAGCGGTGATGTTTGAACTGGGAGATAAAATGAAAAAATTAGTCGAAAAATGTGAAGTCATCGAGAGTGTGAGTATGTATTTATATTATCAACACATCTAATGAAATTAATCTTGATTTTTTTCATGCACTGGTCCCCTAAAGAAGTCAAATATTTTTGGAACTATTTTTTGTTTGTTTGTTGGTAGCTTTAATTAATTCCAGTGTTTGCGTCATTGGTAATTGAACACAATGTTAACCAGCTTCAATTACTTATCATACAGATGTCTGCTAGCTGTGTTAAACATATTTTAGGTTAAGAATGAGGACCAAAACAAATCTAAGATGATTTTCAGTATCTGTCAAAAATATGTGATGATTATTATTGTTTTTGCTTAACGACACCACCAACAGCTAGGTTATATGGGGCTACGAATGACCAGGTGATAATAAAACTATGTAGTGATGAAAAGTAAAAGGACGTTCACAAAAAAAAACGGCGCCTTAGCTGACTTCTTTCGTTTGTACACACGAACTTATAGGTAGCGTAACGTAGTTTTACACATATAATATATATAAGCGAAAAGCGAAATGTGAGTGCGAACAGTGAGATAGAAATAAAGAGGGACAGACAGACAGTAAAATAAAATTGGTGGATTGGAAATATTACCAGAGGTGAACCTTGAATTTCTTCAGATTTGATAAACATTCAATCACAGGAATTGCATAAAAACGTTAATTTTATCTTTCATTACAAGATTTTTGGAGGGAGAGATTGAATTTTCCATTTATTCTACATTTACAACTTACGTGATTTCTTTTCATTTCGTGATTCCTGATTCTCTCGTCTAGACCATAATACTGGATGGACCATTACCGGACGAATGCCGTCTTACGGTGCATGGTAGCGGCATCTTCATGTTACACTTCAAACTTTTAACACAATTCTTACGTAACGACGTATAAGCATAGAGTACACATCCTTAATCTATGGTATAAGGTGAAGATATTCTCGAATTATCTATCTATCAATAAGTTTAGCCTTCGTTCATCTCGCATACAACGTATGTATTATTCTTTATTGTACTTTGTGAATTGATCATTTGAGCATGAAACGTAATTTAGGTAAAAATACGTCGAGTTTAATACGTTGTTTAAATTGTATAAATTGTATTGATTCTAGTTATTTTACTCTATTGAATTTATAAGTTAAACCTAACTGATCGCATTTATATAATTACAATTGTATATATATACCGGCACATGCAGCGCAGTGTGGATAACGCGCTCGCTTCATGTGATCCGGAAGCGAGGGTTGTTCGGACCCGGTTCGATCCCCGCCTCCATCCATCTGGGATTTTTCGTGATTTGCCTCTGTAGTCGAGGCTAATGCCTAGATGGTTCCCACATTATAGGCCAGGACCGCTTCCTTCCCACTATCCTTCCCATTACCTAAGAAACCTTCATCTCATCATCCCGTCATCTCATTAATCATCCCTGCTACGCCAATAGACCTTCGCTATTACAGTGCGTCGTTAAACCCAATATAATATATGTAGGACCTATTATATATGTATATATAATTGTATATGTATCACCATGCAGTAACAGCGCCAACAGGCATACTTTATTGAAAAATATTACTTCGTGATATGTTTCATAGCTTCATTCCACTTCGTTGTAATTTGATGATATGAAGATGAAGGCCCAATTTAATCAGAAATATCGAAACCCAACTTTATCTCGAACTGATCTCATAACAGTTCTCATAACAGTTTTGTTGATAATTTCAGGAGAACACTAAAAATAATAATTGTAAATACACAAGAGAACAGTAGAAATCAATTGAAGCGGAAGAATTTTAGGAATAATTAAATTACGTCATCTTCTTGATTCACCGATAAATTCTTTTTATGTAGAACTATAATAGACATCCAGTCCTTACGGCAATTCTCTCCATTTTCTTGGGCCTTTTACAGAAAAAATGAAAAATATCTATAGATGTTTGATGTTGATAGACCAAATTCGTTTTGAGAGATGTTGTAACCTTTGAAGTTGAGAAGTTGAAGAGTTTATTGTAAAAATATTCTGGGGACTTTCATTCATTTCATCGAATACCAAGGCATGAGTTTGAAACCACAGTTCGAAGAAAGAGGAAACGAGGAAGACCAAGAATACGATAGGAAGAAGTGATAAGGTGGGATGTGGAAGAAAGATGAAAATCGTGGAAGAGAGTTAAGAAAGAAGATAATCGTGGAAGAGAGTGAAGAACGATTAAGAGTGGTAGGACGATATGACTGTATAGAGGGAGCTTGTGGAGAGATAGGAACTAGAGGAAGTTGAAGATGGCAAGGGGTGTGTTGTGCGTGCATGGCGAGCACAACACAATCGCGTGTGACTGTGATTTGTCCACGATTGCCCCCGAGATTTCCCACAATCCGATTATTGCTGTATATTGGATAGGATTTTATTTATATCATTTTAGTCTTGACTTGGTACCATGGCAATAAGGTCATTGTTAATTCATAATCGTGTAAATTTGTAATGATTATGTAACTTTATCAGCTATTCTTTATAGTGCAATACCTGGATACGAAAAACGAAATTCTTCAAACGACATTAATAAATAAAATTAAATTAATACAAACCCAGAACTTACACAATACCCTGACGTTGAACTTTTTTTATTTGACGTTCAATACCTTTTTTTACTGATTCCCTTGTAAGTTATAAGTTGTAGGCCTACGTATAGTTACAAAAAATGAAAAAAATATATAGTACTAACGATTCGGTTATACAATTGATTTTTCTTTTACAGTCAGAAACCTCTTGTACAGGACTGGTACCTATAACGCAGAACTTCATTAATTATGGCTTCACTACAACACATTGACACGACGTCATTATCCAAGACATATCCGACCGGAACCACAGTCATGTCTAGCTCTACTGTTTTTAGTTCCGTATTCCCATTTACAAACGGAGATGACATTCTGAGTACAGTACAGACTTTTTAGGTGGAAGAGCGGTTGGCCTGTCGCAAGACCGAACTTCGAAATTTTTCACTCTAACCTATCACAAATAAAGATTATATCTATGATGTACGTACGGACTACGGTGGATTCCGTCGGCTCACTCATTGGTTCACGGACGGGTGATTCCACTTCCAGACTTCGTTTTTGAATGTTTTCCCGGGGAATATTTATATGGCTGTGCAAGTAAATGACGGAACCAAGCTACGTTGCATATAAGGAAGGCGCAATCATTATAATGCATTTCGAGACTTGCTTTCGCAGTTTGCTTTGCTTGCTGTGGTTTGGCTATCAGTCACACATGGGCGGTACTTTGTTGTGCGAATATTTTTAATAATATTTACATAATATAAAATTATTATAATCATTTGGCGTAAGTCCTACAGCGTAGGATGCATGCAGTTTCACCATATTTAATATTATAGTTTCCCGCTTTATTAATTCTGCAAATAACTTGGGGGTAGGCCCAATTAGGCCTACTTGGTGGGAAAAGAGGCCTAAGACCTAGGACAATCTCAATGCCTAGGCCTAGGCCTAGGAACACCTAGCCTAGGTGTAAGCCTACCGCCCAAGGAACTGAGGAACGCATGTAGAGACATATCTAGCATACCTTCGTAGGGTTTAGTTCATAAGGGTATACAGTAATGGATCTATATTGTCTTGAAGCCTTGTAGCTCTATGTAGGCCTAGAGTAATTCTAGACCGACTAGGCCTAGGCTAGGCGTAGAACCATTAAGTGGTAGAACCTAATTTAAAAAATCAATGCCCATGCACACTAACTGCTGTTAGCACTAACTGACATCAAGCGCTAACTGTGTTTCGGTTAGTATGTCGGTTAGTACTAACTGCATTCCGTTCACATTACTTTTCTGACGTCACTTACCGTACTTTAAAACTGCAGTTAGTGATCATAGTGTGAACGGGGTAAAATCAACCCAACTGTGGAATAGAAATAGGTGTAGGTCTATGCCAATTTCGAAACCAATTTCTGTTTCGAACCTTAGATAGGCCGTAGCGTAGGAATGACCATGGTATGATGGATTTAGTAGGCCTGCTTGCTATCTCCATGATCCTTACAGCCCATAGTAGGCCTCTGGTTATATTGTCACTGGAGTCATGGCTTGGTAAATTCAGGGGTAATGCATGCGTCGTTAGTTATGGCCATTGAGTTTATATAGTTTAAATACAGGAGACAAGCACTAGTTATCATCATTCTGTCAAAAATCGTTGATTTACCGTTTCGTAGCACTGAGCGCGTGACCGATCTTGTTTCGCCACGCCACGGACTTGCTAAGTGCTCAGCGGCAGGAAGCAACAGGACAGAAATACAAGATCCATGTGTTTCTAGCACTGCCATGACAGTCCTGACAGAGATTATCCCACCTATACGTATAACAAATGTTTATTTAATTCCAGTGATGGAGTCCAAAAAGACTTCCAGGTTGCGTCACCAAAGATTAGCAGCAGACTCTGATTTATTCAGTGATAAAACTGAAACGGAGCAGACCACCAATACGACCAAATGTGCTGACGATGCTGAAGAGAGGGTTAGATTTAAGATAGGTAGAAATGCCTCGAGAGGCAGAAGCTTCGATGACCATCCTAGTTCGAATGGTGTTAAGAGTAATGAATCTAATTCCGAGCATAGTGATCAACAGACACAAGATCTTGAAAGTAGTCTCTTGGGAGGTATAAGCTCAGCCACAACTATCCAACTTGGCAGTCAGAAATCGTCTCAAGATGACATGTTTGCCAGCCAAATTGAAAGTTCGCCAAGTAACTCTTTGAACATGCCGAATTATAGCTCGTCAGGTGTCGAGTATGATGACTTCATGAAGAATTCAGGCGACAGCAATCAATTAAATTGTTCATCGTTGGAGTCAAATGACACCAACAAAAATACTAAAACTTCAACACCACGCAAGAGAAAGCCCGAAAGATCTCTTTCTGATTCCAACTCGAAAAAACTCCAACGTATCACAGAGGAATCTCCTCCTGACAGACTTCTACAAGGAGTGCAAGATCAAGAAAAATCTTCCTCTAATTCATGCCACAATACTAAATCCCTGCAGTCATCTTCACATGTGAAGAGAAGCTCAAAAGAAGCAATATTACTTGACAGTCAGCTTCCCGATACTCAAATATTAGATGAACATCCTGACGTTCAAATGCTACATACAAATACGAGGAAGAGCTTAGAAGTGTTGTATACTAGTAGGCCTACCGTAGTACGATCGTCGCGACTGGAGAAAAGTCTTCTTCAAAAATCAAGCCCAAAAGAAGTTTTTGATATTGAAGATGATGAGGATGACCATGACAGTTATCAACTGTGTCTTACTCAAACTCAAACGCAAGCGGACAGTCAAATAAGTACTGTAAGCGAAGAAAAATCTATTAATTCCAAGGGAAATTACATTTCCATTGATGATGATTATCCCATTGCTACGTCCCAGCAGCCGCGAGTGCAGTTTGCATCTAAGCAACATGTGAATGGCAGCTCTTTACATAGCAGTCAAGAAAAAGATGTTGAAATCACAGAAATACTGCCCGGCAAAGATTTTATCAAGTCTTTGTCAAAGAAAGGTAGTCAAATTGTTTATAATGATAATTTGCAAGACAATTGCCCCAGTTCTTATTCTACGTTTCAAAAGGTAAAACCTGTCTCCAATCAACTGAAGTTGAATATATCCGCACATCTTGAGAGCCCGTACACAAAGGGCAAGAACAAAGCAGAGACTGAAGAGGTACCAGTGATAAACATTGACAGCGATAATCACGAGACACCAGAGAATAATAATAGGGCGGGTTCTGTCGAGACTTTTCAATTAACTGCTACGGGTAGCTGCGTGCTAACTTGGAAGTATTCAATAAACACGCAGACCAAGGAAGTTGTCTCCCGAGAAATACTGAAGTTTGACATTGATGAGACAACCCAAAGAGAATTGTCTCATTCTGATATTTCACCTGGAGCATTAGCTGATGTTTCAGAACAGTCAAAAAATGCTTCACCTTCCAGCACATCAAGTACGGTCCCATATCTTCTCACAGCGCGTCAGTCATTTACATCAACTGTGTCGGGAAGTTCCTCGTCATCTGCAACCAGTGCTGCCAGTATGCAAGCTATTGCTGGTAAGTGAAAGAAGTACATAACTTTTAAAGTTCCGTCCAAAAGCTTCTAAAGTCCAAAAACTAATTTTAAAGGTAGAGACAGGAAGCTAGAGGCAAGGGCAATCACGGACAAAACGGTACGTCTGGTCACATTAGTCGGGTTCAATTCTCATGTAAGCCTACCGGATTATAAGTTGTAGGTTTCAGTAACCCACATCAATTCATTCAACAATCTGCTCATTCGTACAGAGGCGTAGGCCTACCTAGCTCCAAACAACCTACCTTAAATGGTGGAACTGGGAACGTTGAGAAACATTATCATAATTGCAATAAGCCTTTAACCGACATTTCATCATCAATTTAATTATTTCAGTACCTTACTGAAATAATTGATAATAATTGGATTGAATAATTGATTTATTTCATGCATTTTATTGCCATGAAATGCAATAGGCCTATGCTTAAATGTGCCTTGAATGTTCAAATATTCCTGAAAGGCTTCAATTGAAAGTAGGGCCTATGCTGGTATTGAGTTTATCACTTTAAACTCGATGATACCGGTATTATCAGTTAGCCTACCCTGCTCTGTTAAAAAAGTATATAGCCTTCATAGCCTCTGGTATTTACTACAGTACAGTAGGCCTAGGCCCTACTTACCTTTACTGATCATTCCGTTTTAATTCGCTTCAAAGCAAGCATTTAAAATTTTTAATAACCCCAAGTTGTCACGTGCATTGCACAACACTTAGCTAGATCACAAATCCTCTATTTGTAAGAGATCTCTTGACTTGAATAACGCAGTAGGAGTGTGCTACCTTGCAATACTGGCGCTAATTGATTGTTTTTTTCAATTTAGTGCAGAAAGCATTTGGGAGTGTGCAGCCTTCACTTCATCCTCGTCCACTCAGTGTACCAGCTCGACTTAATGGGCAAAGGAGTCGTAGCACCAACAATGTAGATGTACTAATAGACAAGTTGGGACAAATTGAGGAGAACAACAAATTGTTAAATGCAGCGAAGGACTCGCTCTTCGCTAGTCCTTGGGCGATAAAGAAGTCAGGAAAGAACTCGGCTCCATCGTCTAAAACAAAGGAATGTGGTACAGTAGCAGCATCAACTCCGTTAGAAAATTATGAACACATTGTTGTTGAAAAAGGTTCGGCACCGTCCTCAATAGAGCTGGATACTTCAGAAAGGACTAACTCAGGTAAAAAGAATAGAAACGGTGCTAAAGCACCACCGTGCTCAGAGGAAATTGAGAAAATGGTTTCTGAAAGCACTAATGAAACACCAAAATCTAGCACAAAGAAGAAAGCTGGGAGAGGTAGACCTAGAGTGAGAAAATTGTCCAAGGCAAGCATAGAAGAAAGTCTACCTGCAATTGCCGAGGTGGAATCCTTGGATGACAGTAAGATAAGTAAGAAGCGGATACCTGCGAAAAGTTCTAGCCGTAAACTAAGTTTACCAAAGGAGATCCCTCTGGCCAAGACGAGGATGTCGGATGATCCAAAGGACCGTGAGCCCTCGCCTCTAATATTGACCTGCAGCATCGCTTCATTTGCCCGCTGGACTGATAAGAAGTACTATGCGGCTGTACTTCTAAGCATGAAGAACGGTCGCTGCAATGTTAGATTTGATGACGGCAAATCTAAGGTACTGGTAGAAGACCATGTTATTCAAGTGAACCAGTTGATGAAGGGACTGAGCGTGTATGCAGAAATCCGGGAAAACGAGTTTGAACCTGGTTTAATTATTGGTTTTAAAGTGTAAGTATTATCCATATTCATGCATACCCGGTAATGACTTCTGTGAATATTGACATGACTAATAGTTCATAGTTCACAATTGACTACCCGTTTTGACATTGACACAATTGACTAATAGTTCACAATTGACGTTTTGCCAGATGTAGGCCTACATGTGAGACCAATATTTCATACTGGCCTACCTAAAACCTAACCAAACCTACCTAATTAAATTCATCTTATTATAAAAATGAAAATAAATTTGTAGGCCCACAGTGCATGTTAGACTGACGGTTTAAATTGCGGTTTAGTAAACCAGAAAAATTTGAATTGCAACTGTACAGGTACTGTACTTCAGAAATAGAAAGAGCGCTCACAATTCTGTGTATGTACATTTAAACAGTCATAGGCCCCAGTTTAAGTCGTTCTTTTAGTCGTAGTTTAAAACATAGACATATACTGTAGTTATACTAAGATAGATGCTGACTCATATTTATCATTGTAGGGATGATGGCGACGTATTATACGTTGTGGAATTGGACAGTGGAGCAAATGTTACAGTCAGTCGGTCGGCAATCTTTATGACCGAGGACCAAGCATCGATTCTTAAAAAATTCTTATTAGATGATGTACCTTTTGCGGGTACGCCGAGAAGAGTTGCAGACGTCAGCATGGATAACATTTGTGAAGGAAAGAGAAGTAGACTCGGCTCAAAGATGACGGACAATCAAGTGCCTGGGGTGTCGGGTACTGGTGAGCCAAGACTCACACCAAAAAGTGATGTGTATGCTATATTTTTTTTTTATTTTTCTAGCTGTGAATTGACACTTGAATAATTGTTGATAAAAGATTGAACTTATTTGAATGCAAACATTGTCTATTTCAGATCCGATACTCCCAATTCCAGCAGTGAAGATATTAGTGGAGTTGAATCGGAAAATTATTCCTCGACTTATCCTAGTCTACGTTCTGATGGGCTAAGTAAAGCCACGAAAAGTAAAGTCAAAGGAATTTGCAAGCTGAGTACGGAGAAGTCGAACGACCAAAACATAACCGATCTTCTTGGACCGATACCGACAGACGGCAAAATGTTTGCTGGCATGAAATTTCTTCTCACATGTTCTGATACATGGGACTATCATCTTGCTACTAAAGATGACTATTTTAGTGAGAGTAAGTATCAGATTAGAGCAGGCAGGCATTCAAGACTAAAGCTGGTCTTACATAAATATTTTTTATGCGATATCGTGCGGTCGCAGGTTTACATCCATTTTGAATTATTCGTCAATCAGCGACGACTACGGGATAGTGCGGGGTTTTGACGCACAAGTTCAGCTCGAGTCTACATTTCCTCGCACCACGGCATATCACATGCGAAACAACCGGATGTAGTTTGAGATTGAAGTAAAATCTGCTTGGGGTTGCCTCATACAGACAGCTTTCCCCAGAACAGATGTGTTGCTTTTAGCATGAATTTGAAATAATTTCATAATTGATCAATGTACCCACGTGCAAATGACGTGTTTTATACGATTTTGTTTTTATATAGGTGTAGTTATTATTATTATTGAGAAGACATCAGCAATTTCAACAAATTCACAACAAACTGTCAACAAACTTGAGTCTTAACACGAAAAGCGCGGGACACTTTATACCCGCCCTTCTCTCTGTCCACCTTGCTTGAATTGTCACTAGGGGGGAGAAGCAGTTTTGTTTAATCGTACCGCTCCCGCACGGGGTTGCGATTTCGCATCAAAAATGTTTACGTATGGCCAGCTTGACTCAATACGGTATTAAATTTTCGGCAACCTCTTATACACAAAAAAAATGATCATCTTAGCCAAGTAGGTACGGTATATTACCACCGCTGTTGGTAATTGTGGTAGGGCTACGAAATTTAAATTTCGAGTTATTAAATACTATTATTTATTCTCACAGGTACTAGTTCTGAAAGTGAGTTCAAATCTTACACAAATATGCCATTTGTGCGTCAACGTTTAACAACCCAACTAGTGGCTGGCGGTGGAACTGTGTACCGCAAGTTTGAGGAGATGCAGAATCAGAAATCTGACACGTGTATCCTGATAGCCAACGGTCCTTGTCACACGGAGAACTATATTCTATGTTTAGCCAACAAAATAACTATCATTAATCATGAATGGGTCATATGTTGTTCTAAGGTAAGTTTGAAAATTGGTGTTGTATTTTTATTATTAGTGCATCATTATTAAGGTTGCTGTTCCGAGTTATTATTTTAGTACACTAAAATATTTACAGCTTGGGCCTAATTCAAAGTTTGATCAGTAAAATTTTGCTTCAATTTCGATAATAATTTTGGTCCCTACAGAGTTTTGGCCAAAAAACTCAAAAGTGGAGTTCCATAAATAAGCTTAAGCTAGCATTGTCATTCAGGCATTGCAATGTAAAGCCGCTAACTCCGCTAGGATCTAGCAAATCGTTCCAGAAATCAGCGTGCCAAGTCTGCTTAGTTGACGTCTTTTAGCGCACTTAGCGATGAAAAATGTGGCCAACTTGGTGCTAATTTTGACTGCCAATTCAAATTGTGTGGCGTCGCTCAAAATTGACAACATGCACATTGAGTATGAGTATGAGAATGAAATAATGACAATAACTGTGGATGAAAACACGGCAGATCAAATAGAAAATTGTGAGCATATATTGTAGGCCTACTACATAAGTGAAAATTGAATAGGCTACTTGCAGACAAAAAATTAGTGTTGAGGTAATAGGTTAATGCCAAAGCTCGGGGCAGAGCTCCTAATTTAATTTGATTGTAGCCTACACCATTAGTTTGACAGCTGGATAGTTGTTCTAGAATAGATTGCTTGAGATGGGGCAATAAAACTTGATCGCCTGCGGCCTCTTAGAAATTCAGTTGGCGCCATCTTTGAATTGGTTATTCAATTTTTTTTCCAGGAAAGTAAAAAGCTTCCCATCACTAGGTTTATATTGCCCGCTGGTTTTTCAATGGAGAAAAAACGCTTTGTCGAATGTAAAGACAGGCAAGCCAAGCGGTCGCCACTGAAGAACATGGACATTATGTTAGCTAGTGAAATGGATTCTTTTGTTGCTTTCTGGAGCAAGGTGTTGGAAACGGCAGGTGCACGAGTGAGCTCACTCTCGTTCGAGCATGAGGAAAAGCCATCCGCAGAAGGTATCGATGTAGTGATCTGCGATCACACGCTCACGCCAAAGATGAAAACTTGGGCACTTAATTTCGATTTAACAATAGTCACAAGTGATTGGATTAAGCAGTGCATTATAAATTGTGAGAAAAGCAATATTAATTTCCCGGGCTACCAGTATGCTTAATTTTTTTAATCTTGTGAATATAATCGATTGATGTAATATGTAATCGACTACTGATGACAGTACAATTTCTCAGGATTTAACAAATATTTTTATATATGGTAATGGTACCTTATATGTAGGCTGATATGGGTTGAAAGTCAAAAATCATGATGCTTTCATCTTTGTTTCTTTGATGAACTACATATTGTTATATTATACTACAGTATACAATATAGGGTCCAGTTATCTTGACATTGAAGATCTACAACTGATGTTCACATGTGTGACCTTAGAGATGCCAGCCAACTCTCGTACAATCGCCAGTATTTTTCTAAATATTTTTGGTAAATTTCTCCTCAGATATTTGATATCGTTCTTTACAACTGATCAGCAACTATATAAGTAATCAATTTTCAAGTATGATTCATGTTCTCTCATGTTGAGACATGAATCATACTTACTGAATGATTCAAGATGGATCATACTTGAAAATATGCTTATATTTTAGACTTTATAGGCTTCCCACCAGCTATAAACTTTCATCTTCAATTTCATCTTCAAGCAGCATCAAGATTTTGTTCAATATAAGTTGATAAGATAGGCCTAAACATTAATGGTGCCTAAATCTAGTTGACTAGCAACTAGGTACTATAGGATAACTCATGTTATTTCCTTGACTGTATATCTTAATCATGAAACATTACCAATGTTTTGATAGGTCTCTAGCTTTCGTGAGTATGCCCTCCTGTCCCATATCATTATTGATTGTGCTTTACAGTTCTCACATATTGCTGATACTGGTACCATCACCATGAAGTTTGGAGTAACGAAGTACAACTTTAGGCTTTGTGTCATCGCGTACTCCAATCCGCATTCCAATTGGAGTCAGCGACACTGATTCGTGTATTACGTACTACGTACAGTAGTTCTATTTAGAAAAGAGTGAAATGTATACCAGATAGACCAACAAATTATTAGTCTACTCGTTGAATATTATCTAATGAGTAATACTCAATTCTTAACAGGAAGTTCTTTCCTACCGTTGGATCTATACGGATTTGTATGCCATTACTGTACAAAGCAATATTAAACATCGATCTTTATACACTCGTCTATAACGTTATTATTAATAGTTTGTTTGCCAAGTTGTAGCATCTAATTATTTCAATATGGTCTAGATGCCCACAATAATGACTATCAACTCACTAATTAGCAATATTATCGGCAATATGTGTATTTATTTCAATGTTGAGACTAGTAAAATAATGTACTATACTAATGGTCTAGAATAGAGAGGTCTTGTGTCGGGCTATCTCTGTGCGCTGGAGGGCTTATACTGTACCAACAGTGCTGCTAGTTCTACCAAAATCCGTGCGACCGGCAGGCCAGTCACGTGGTCCAGTTGACGTTTGACAACTGATGTCGTGCCGCCAACAGTGACGTGCATTTGGTACACGCATGCATAGAGCGTAGCCTACTGGCGTTTTCTTTCCTAGCATTCCCAACGGATTGTAGTGGAACTTACAGCACTTTGGCAGTTGATATCAGCCGGAATAGCTTTGATACAAGACCTCTCTATTCTAGACTGTGACTATACTGTAGTATACTATACTGTATTGTGTATATATACTTCAGTACAGATGTATTGCAACAGCAAGGAAATGACTAAATTATTAATAGGTTACTGAATAGGCCTATTGCTATATAATCTACTGTGATGGTAGACATAGATGAACAACGTATAATTAAGTGCTTGATTGTATATTATTTTGGCCAAAAACATTATGCCTGTAAAATATGTAAATTGAGTATTATGCAGAATAATGTCTGGTTCCTACATCAAATTTGGAACCATGCATCTGCCAAAATTACTTCCGTACCAAAAAAAACTATTGTTTATTCTGATTTTTTTTGAGTAGTATAGGCAGAAAATTTGAGACAGTCCATTGAAACAATCTATTGAGACATTTGATAATGTACCGGTACCTACATTCGAAGATAAAAAAATATTTCATTTTTTACCCTAAAAAATATATCACAGATTAGCTTACATAATGGTGACGTTGTTAGACGACCTTTCTTGGATACAAGTACAGTATACTAGACAATAGATATACTTCCAAGTACCGAGACAGTTCACGCTTACGTCAAAACGAGAATACATTGTCTCCTCCTGTACCCCTTGCTCACCTCTGCAGTTAGTTAGTACTCGCTACTCTAGAATTAGAACGCTTTGGTGCCTACTCTATCGGTAGAATACAACCTGTCTCGACCAACGTGGCTAAAGACTGCTTCTTCACTGGTGGCGAGTAACGGCTGGAAAGTCGCACTAATTGCAGAGGTAGGTGTGGGGTTATAGGCATGTACAGCTGGAACCAAAAATAAGTATTTTTTCTTCCTGACCAAACTTGTCAAGCTTGTAGTATTGCATGACATTCAACATGTGTATCAAACAAACAAGAACAGAAAGTTTGACTTGTTGTTTAAGGCTTTCAGGAATTGTATTCTCAATCTAACATAGGTATAGGCTGTAGTACATCCTTTCTCAATGATTCTATGGTATGAAGTGTACCTAATTTTCCAAAACTGGGTACTGTTCATTATCCATTTATCGTGTAGTCATCAATATTCTTAATGATGAATGTTGTCCACAGCTTCCAAGTTTACTAACATCAGGTAGTTACAACTTTTCCATCTTTTTTGTTATTTGATAAACCAATACCCTCCATACAAAACTTCGTTTGTGCTCAAATAGTTCGAGAGCTACTAGTAATAGCTTTCCTATGCCAGGCAGAATTAACCTCGACTAGTGTACGTACATTATTTTTTAAATGTTGACAAATTTGTCAATCATCTGACACATCATTTGTCGCACAGCAAATGAACGATACTTACTTTCAGAAATCAAAAAATAAAGCAGGAGGACAGACGCCACCCCCGAACCACTCCTTACCCGACGCCGTCGCTCGTATCTGTGTTTCTCGGCCAACTTCACCTTTCAAAAGATTTGAACTTTGATCCGGATTAGAGTTGATCCGGAGCAAAGTTATGACCTTTAGTGAATTCGGCCCTAGCTACTTCTAATTTATTTAATTTAATTGAAGTACGTATGTGGTTGAATGCCATCTTGGGAAACTGGATGCTTTATTTTAAATTTTTAACTATTATCTGAACAGCAAAGTTGGGTTATTTGTATATTAAATTTTTGTTATAGAGCAATATTTTTAATTGTTATTTCGTATTATCTGTACATAAGTATATAGTATACTTACTCAATTCATCTAAAAAAAAAAAAATCGCAACAATTGATAACATATCTCCCTTCACTATAATGTATTTTTCTAGTGAATAAATCTAGTATATGATCATAACACAATTTTTTACACGTATTTACGGGGGTATAACTATTTCATTTCTGACGAGGCAAATGCCGAGTTTTTGTGCCTTCCTAAAAACCTAAATTTAATTTGTATCTATTCGTGGACATTGAACCGTTATATCATGTCAAGTATTGTGTATTTCGTACCGTTGCTACAGTTTTTTCATCAAGGTTGCTGTTCGATTAATAAAAAAATTATTTGGCGTTTGTAAGGGTAATGTTGAAATTGAATTCTAGGTCAGGAGTTGGTCATTGAATTTAAAAATTGGTTACTGTATAAAAGTTTTACTAGTCCATTATAGTTATTGCATACTCAAATATTCATTCTGTTACTTGAAATTCACATTTAGAGTTGGTTTCATATGAATATGTGGTTGTCATGAAACTATCTCGCGTTTTTCAAGGGACCAGGGAAAACCATCCATGCAGGAGGATTTAACATTAGTTATGTGGGAGTACAGTGGGACAATGTGAGTGATGGAACCAGGAACGATGCGTAGATGTTGTACTGAATATGAGTTTGGTTGGAAAAATTAAACTGCAGGAGCAGGAAGAGCTTGCAGTTTATAAAACTAGAAAATTTGTTACAGATTTAATATATTTTAGGCTACCTTCTACACATATGTGTACATTTAATACAAGTTATGCCTAAAATAACACGTAGTGCTGTTGATTAAAAATTGTAAAATATTTTCAATGCAATTTGTATATATCAGTATGCCTATTTGTAGGACATATCTAATAGTGGGGCATAGAATACATTGGTTTTGATGAATAATTTTCTCAATGTTAAATGGCATTTAGCAAATTTACAATAATTATACTGTATTTACATGATTGCCTTGTCTCGTATTTGCCATTCTGCAGTGTTTCACACTCGTTACGAACTTTTATTGGCAAACACGTGAGGGCAGCAGAGGTCAGTAGTATAGACGGCAATCATTCAATTTCACACAACTCATTTTTCGTGATAGAAGTTCTCTCCTCTGTATTTTATGCCTAACATTAAATAACTTTTGAATTTTAAAACATTAGTGTTGATGATAATTTATTGTATGTTAGATAAGTTTACAATAAAAACAATGCAAATAGTTTTGCGTTATCACCTAGTATCAACTTCATGCACGCCATACATTTACCGTATCTTGTCATTATATTCGATAAAGTGGCTGTGGCATAAGGGCCACGTATTATTTGTAATTATCCCCATATGTCATCAACTCATCATCCATCTTGATACTAGATAAGGTAGTTTTGAGGCACAATCGGTAAAACCACTTTTGAGAAAAATAATATATATACCTAATATATAATATATTTTGAAGTTTTAAAACTCCATAAAATAACCAGAGGAGAAAATGTGACAAAGTAATTACTCCAAATAAATTCACATTTCTAATAAATTCAAGCACACGGATGAGACACATTATTCCAAAGTTTTACATAGATTGGAAAAGTTGCTTGATTAATATGTAGGCTGAAAATTATTAGTTATGCATAAATGATATGTACTGTATTCTCTTTTGGATCAATTGAAAGAGTTCCATTAGGAAGCTATTATCAACAGTTTGAACCAATGGTACATCAAAAGATTGAAATTATCAATAGGTGAATCAGGTAGGTAGTGAGTTGATAGTTTTGAAATCAACCTATGCCATTTTTTTGAGTATGTCTCATATAAAATCTTACTCATCCTACAGTGCATATGCTGCATTTTCCTACCCCCTTGATACACTGCTGAGGATAATTTTAAATTAGCAATATTCTGTATTTTATCATTTTAACATGATTATTAGATGAGCGCTAGCGAAGATTTACATCCCACTCTTTTGAAGCTTTGTCTGTTTTTTGTTTGTTTTGTAAGCACTACACAGGCCACAGGGTTAGACCGATTAACATGAAACTTTATTGTACACGCAAACTCATTCAACTTAGAACTGTAGGTAGGGTGACCATATTCAAAAAAGGAAAATCCGGGACAACGCCAAGACATGGGTATAGTCAAAATCATTTGTTCCAAATTTTATTAGAGGGGTCGAGGGCTCAACAGCCCCGCAGGGGAATTTTTGGGAATTTGTAGTCTTCTAGTCATTTTCTGGATGTATTTTCTAGTCATATAAAATCAAGAATATATTTTTTTCTATTGTAATTGCATACAACTTTAAACTCTGAGGATGTAGCAGACACATGTTAATGATAGAAAGAAATGTATTTGAATTTGAACTGCAATTTAAAAATTGATTCAACATCACAGTTTTTTTAATTTAAAACGAAAATAAATTATGACTAAATGAGTTTTACCGAAATGAAAAATACACAGCTAGGCCTATTTATATTTCTTCCGTTTTTGAAAATCAGGGATAATTATTCACCCAACGATTGGGAAGTCTGTTCTTTTGAAACCGGGACAAATACGTGTCCCGAAATAACTTTTCGGGACACCGGGACAAAATATGGGATTCCGGGACAATCCCGGTTTTCCGGGACGGATGGTCACCCTAACTGTAGGCCTATAGTTTTTTTGGTCGAATCGGTTGGACCATTTTTGAGAAACATTACCTGAAAATTGAAAAAAAAAATCTCTCCAATATAATTCAAGTTTTCCTCAAATGTAAACACGACAACGATACACATTCATGAAAATTTGTGTGAAATTCGGACCAGCCGTTAGGAAGAAAATAATGTGATAAATGTTTTTCATTCATCAAATAGATAGATATGGCAGTGTTGCAGTGATAGATTCACAGCTCTCTAGATTTGATATTAACCGAATGAGATATAACGAAGAAAACGCAATAAAAGTATATATTTCCTTGAATATCAGGATCAACAGGTATTGCAAAGTGTAATGCAATAGGTTGCACTATAAATACAAACAAATTGCAGGTAAGGTTTTTGAACATTTGAAGTAATCCAAGGTCTGTAGATGTAGATTGAGCTGAAAAATATTTTTTAATGCCAGATTTCCATACTTCTACGCTCATCTCACAACGCACATTCTGTGTTATCCTAGTTTGTAAGCACTGCACAGGTCGCAGGGTTTGACTGATCGACCTCAGTCTGATCACACGCTGCATAGCGTATCGCCCTTTTATAGTGTCTATTTTTATCAGGTATCATCATGTTATTTGTTTTCACTCATAAATACAGAATATTTTATTATTATTATATGCTTCTATTCACTATAAGAGGTACGCCAATAGATCTCTGCTATCATTACAGTGCGTCGTTAAGCCAAATATATATATAAAAAAAGGAGTGGGAGATGAGTTAAAATTTAAAACATGCAATGAGGGTCACTTCAAGATGTGATATTTATACCAGAATTATGCATTATGAATTATGGATGAATTATGCATTATTTATAGTAGAATTATGAGTTAGCATGTTTTATGACAATGAGAAAGATTGAACCAAATATTTATTCATATATTACAGCTCTAAATATCAGTCCTTATTCAACAATGACGGTTTTAAGTTTAAGTACAGTTTATAAAAAATCTGAAGAACAAAAAGTGTAAAACAAAAAGAGTAGAAAAAGTGTCATTTTGGAATGTAGCTCTATAGATTTCATAGAATAGTGTTGAAAGCAGAGGATTTTGGTAACGTCTCCATTTATTCTTGGGGGAGATCGTTCCGGAGACGAGTGGATCTACAAAGAAAAGATAAACCAAAGATTGATATTGAATACGTATATACGTATACACAATATCTATTGATATGTATTGAATTATTTATAAAGTTCGCATTGCGCCTAAGGCCTAATACGATCGGTTGCATCACTCAAAGTTGCACTTACAGCCTTACAGGTCACAGCAAATATCTTCTTAATTGGATGTTCCTAAATTCCTGTTAAATTATGTAAGGGTGCTAGATTTATAGATTTTCAGTTCATAATTAAATGCACTGTAAGAACGAAGATTTTTTATTTTTGGTTTTCATCTGATACATTTTATATTTTCAATAACAACATTAATATGTACAGCAGATTACCAACTTGATGTCTCTTGCAAAACTAGATACGGATGAATGTGTACCTGATTTTCATTTTTGTATGGTCATTGGTCACCGACCGCGTAGGAATACGGAAGTACTTGATCTATGGTACAGGATACTCCAGGTACAATCACACAAAACATAGTTTTCGATCGAGATTTTCACAATATGACGGTAACGAAAAGATGAACGAAAAATTAAATATTTTGTACAAAGAAACTATTACTACTGCAGGGCCTAATTGGTAATCATATTTTCAGATTTTTGAACTTCAAACTATGAAGTGAGTACGAAGAATTAATAAAAAAGTTGATCTCCTTATGTTCAATAGAAACGTACCGTAGCTTGTAGCCAATTGTTATATAGTGCAGTTAATAATAGGGCCTAATAATAATAACAATAGTCTTTATTCAGGAATGAAAAACTATTATTATTATTTCCTGTACTATATAACAATTAATTGGCTACAAGCTACGTTTCTATTGAACATAAGGAGATCAACTTTTTTATTAATTCTTCGTACTCACTTCACAGTTTAAAGTTCAAAAATCTGAAAATATGATTGGTACATGATTGGTACAATTGATGGCTTATTAATGGCTTATTCTTGTAAAACTGGTCTGGTACAGTACAACAAAACGTTCTTGTAGCCTAATACAAAATACATGCAAATTGACTAGGCCTAAGTATTGACAGAAATTTTGGCCAAATTCTTTGCGATTAAAAAAATGCATAGCTACCAAGACATCCAAATATTAACGAATGAAAAACTTCGTTATAAAATGAATTGCCATGGAAATATTACAAATAGTCACAGATGAGAAATAACAAGATAAGTTTCAAGCAATATTTAGCTCCGAAAATTTGCACCTTTTTCTCTGAGGTGCATTATTTATGGGTAGGCCTATCAGAGTCTCGAACATGTGATATTCCATCATGTTGCAGTGACGTGTCTAATAATACCACTATTGAGAAAAAAACATTTAGACATTGTGACAACCCAGAGAAAAAAATTGAAAAAAAAACCTTCACAAATTTAACGGAAAATTTGATCACACAAATGATGTAGCCTACTAGATTATTCCAAGTTTCTAAAGTAAGCATGTGAGCCCTTTTGAAGTGAAAATGATATCTTTTTTCACGTCAAAAAAGCTATTAGCCTAATGAGTAACAAGAAAAACCAATTAGATCGTAAAATGATGAATATAAGCAGAAGATAAAACAGGAAGCTGGCTTCTACTTGATAGTTTCAAAATCAAGGTGTGCCTGTTCAGCTTTCCACTACACTTCATACACGGTAACTATTTTGCTCGCCTTACAATGCTTATTCTGCATTTTCCCAGTTTTTCAAAGTGTTCCATTGTTGGTACCGGTACCTGAAGTTTTGTTACAATATTTTGCAAGCCATATTGCATTGAGGAGTGCAAATTGTTTTTCATTTATATTTCTGTCATCAGATTGCCTTGTATACTGCTTTGACTAAATTTGGAATCATTCGGGTTTTCTGCTTTAGTTTTGACGTTTCAACACACAAGGTCAAAACTATGCTAATCTTGATTTACGTTTTAATAAGATAAACATTTGTTTACACCATTATTTTACCCAATAAAGTTCACATTCACTAAATAAATAGGCCTACTAGGTGAACATTTATGTTTTGGATTTCAATGTTGAGAATTGCATTTCGCGTGTTTTAAGCGGATGTCATATGAATGCGAACATTTCCCCTGCTGATAAATTTCGAGGCAGGAGGGACTTTTTATAACTTCAATCAGTGTTGAATTCAGAGATTTTGTTGCGGGGGAGCTTTTGTGTATTCCGGGAGGGGGGGGGGGGGGAGGGATACGTACACAAAATTAAGCATGATAACCTTAGACCTATATATATATAGGCCTATATATATATATATACAAATTAAAATACGCACTTTTTAAATTTTCAAGTCAGTTTATTATGAAACGATTAGGCCTATGCTACCGGTACTAATTCATAATAATATGATAAGAGGTAATTACAATATAACGGATACCGGTAGTGTACACTCGACTGATCCATATGAAATTGACTCCACTCCAGCCGCTTCTGATATTTGAGGTGTCACTAACCAGGATTCACGGGCAGAATGACAAATAACAATACAAATGAATAACATCTAGATTTTTTTCCCTTAGTAATAAGGGAAATAATAATTTTTTTCCCTTAGTTTTTAATTTTCACAAATATTTTTAAAACCCAAAATACAAGTTTCTCAAAAAATACACCAAAGTGCTTAATGTTCTTATCTCGGGGGGGGGGGGGGGGGGGGGGGGGGCAAAGCCCCCCGCAGGTATGCCTGGATTCAACACTGACTTCGATTCAATGCAGCTGCCTTGCTAAGTAGTTGAAAGATAAATAAATTATAGACATTAGTCTATGTAAATATCACAGAGTGCAAATACCGTAAATGGTGATAATGATTGAAGATTGAAGTATATATATGAGTTCTAGTTTGGGTACCGGTACTACTGGCAAACTGGTTTAGAAATGTTTAGAATTACTATTGGTATTAATTAATCATTGTACCAATCCAAAAAGAGCAAGGAAAATGACATTATCAGAAGAAAAAACAAAACCCAGACTCTGAGTCCTGCATTTCGTTGTATAGCTTCTCTAATCTGCTCATTGGCATCTTTTACATTTTCAGTAGTTCCGATGGCCATACTTGCAATCCTATCTATATCTGCTTCTTGTTGAAGGACTTTTTCTGTGAATATTTCTTGAAGTTCTGCTATATGGACTACCTTACTCTCAATTTGTTTCACTTCTTCCGTTAAGCTATTCATTTCGTTATAGAGTTGAGCATTTTCCGACTCGAACAACTGCATCTCCTCAGCAGACAAGACTTCTTCATTTATCTCGGTCGTTTCATTCCGGACTTGGTGTCTCTTGGTGATAGTACTCTCTGCTTCCACATTATCAAGCGACGCAAGACCTTTAATTGGTACAGCTATAGGCCTATCTCCTCCCAATTTACCTCTAAACTCTAGTTTTGACATCTTTTGTATCTCCATAGACCGTTTTACACGAATAACTCGCTGCTCCGAATAAATTTTACAAACTACTTTCAAGTATGTTTCCATTAGTTCCAACACAGCCTTTCGATGCTCCAAAAACTGTAAGGAACCTTCAGTCTTGTGCGATTCCTTTTTGAAGTCTTGAATGAGATGAGAACACGTTGTCATAATTTGCTGAGCACCAGAATCAATTTTGTCTCGTTCCATATCTAGCATTTGTGGAGTATCTGATAGGTGACTAGCAAAATTTAGATACGCTTTTCTATGTTCAAGTAAAAGATCCTTAAGTCGTGTAATTTGTCCTAATATTTCACTTGCTTTCACAGAAAATTCACTCTTCGCAGTGGTTTTTGAAAGGATGTTTCGGCCTTTAACATCACTATCACCACTTGTACCAAAAGCTTTATTTCTGGTACGTATTGTTTTTACGCATGCCTTAAATAGTACGGTTATATCCATTTTTGCCGTAGTATCACCTTATGGCTAATTTACTTATTTAGGCGAGGACCGTAGGCGACCGTAGGCCTACGTGTGTAATATGTTGACAGTGACAGGTGGGCAAGTAAGCAGGTTATGGTGACGATGATGTCAAGTTTATTGCATTCCCGTCAGTCAAAATCACTATAGGCCTGAATTACTGAAACGTTTAGCGAACTTGTATATTCGAAATAAAAGTAGACCTTGTTTGAAACCTCCGTACCCAATTTTGCACAACAATCAAAATGATTATAAATTGTTAAGTATTGACGATGTCAGGTGTCAAACTCAAAGATCTTCCACGCAAAGATGGTGTCAAATGCACAGCCCTCTAATTTACTTTCATTCATATTCTGTCTCCAGTCGCCTCAATGTTTTCATAATGACCGGTAGGCCTAGCCCAGACGAAAATTTTAGAAAGCTGCATTTTTTGAAGTTTTTGTAGCACGATTTATTTTTATATAATATCTGTAAAGAATGCAGAAAATAAGTGATACGATCATAAAGGTTTATGTGTGATGCACGTTATTTATAATACGTTGTATGTGGCCTGGCACTGAGGTTTATTTTAAGACGAGAGGCCTAGGTTCTTCCCATTAAGGGACATCAAACTAGATCATGACCAGATGTTATTTCCCTTAGTAAAGGCTAGGGCCTAGCTTACCTCTTGTAAGATCACTAATGTTGGGAATTATTGGCATGAAAGAAGATTGACTTATACGTTTAAGCTAGGTCACAGGTTGCCTAGAAGAATGGAAAGCAATCATGGTGAATCGAGTGGCGGTGACAAAAAGCGTTCTTGGTCCGAGCTGAAGACCGTGGTCTGTGACTTACGCCGAGAGTTGTCAGGACTATCAACAATGGTACCAGGCTCTATTCAATTTCGCACTTTGCCTGATGGAAGAATACGAATATACTTCCTTAGCACCCCTGCTAATGGATGGGAGACAACTTTATTATATGCTGATGTCATAAACGACGACCACCATACAGGTCATCGACTTCAGTGGCAGCAGGTCATTGAAACCATATTTCAGAGTTTATCAAGCATGAGTCGTTTCTCGCGAGAAGAACAATTACAGTGGGAGCGCAAACGCCTTGCTACGTGGGGTATTACATCATATGAACTTCATCAGGAATCTGGCAAACTTGTCTTTCCTGCTGCAAGCAGTCTTTTCCAATGTCTGGACACGGGATTTTCGGTAATATATAACAGAAAATTTATATTAGACTGATTAGTTGACGGTCTCTGATTAGTTGAACTCTTGTCAGCAAAGACTTTGCAGAATTGAGAACCTAATTCAAATCGGTCGTGGGTTCGATTCCCATGGTAATCATACTCGGTGTATGGGTTAATAGTAAATGTTCACTTATTCATCCATTACCCGCTCATTTGCGCCATCAAATAACCTAGCTTTGGTGGGGTAGTTGAAAATAGTACGGTTTCAACAGTAAAAATAATAATAAGAGCCTCTGACCTACTAACAATAATTACGGTATCATTAAAGGTGCACGATCAGGATCTTGGAAAAACATTATTATTCATTATTATTGTTGTATATATACAGTATAATACACTGTAAAAATGCCAGTAGTGTTGGGCTTAGTCCTCAACCATCTGTGTAAGTGCAGAATGAAATAGATTTTTGACTGGTTTTGAATTTTTTGTATGGAGCCTGTAAAAATATGTCAAGTCGGTCAGACAAACTTGGGTCGTGGTAATTTTCTACGTGTGGTCTGCATCACTAAAACCTGACTGACTCACTACCCTCTCTGACGTCATAAGGGGGCCTATCGATACCTAACCATTCCTAGGCCATATAAAAATTGCTGCATCGTGCTATGTAGCACAAAATTGATTTAGAAAAATATAAATATAAATATACATGAACTTCACACAATAGTTTGCCAGATTTAATATTTGGAATGGTAGGCTAAGTGAACAAGCATATAATTTAAACCATGTTTTTTTTGTGTATATCTTACCACATATATGCTGATGCACACACACTAACATGGTTGGCTGCCATATGATCGACAGCGGTTGCTTCAGTGTAGCCACATGTCGTCATAGGGTACCCTACCCAGAAAAAAATTTATTACGACTAGAGTTGAAATGGAGAAAACTTGGACCTACAACAGTAACGATTAGGCGTACGTAAACATTTCTCTTCACAATATAAGAAATACTACTAGGTGGATCATTTAGCTCAGTTGCTATTTAGAACTTGTTTCGTGTGATTCGGGAGGTGAGGGGTAGATTGGGCCTTTGTCACCATCCCCGCCACCACCATCTAGTTTTATAGCGTTTTTTCGTGGTTCCCTTCTGTAGTCTAGGCTAATGCCGGGATGGTTCCTAAAATATAGGCCAAGACCGCGTGCCTAGCCTCTATCATTACCATTGCCTACGAAACCTTCATCTCATACTCCCACCATCTGATTGATCATTTATCTCATGCCAATAAATCACCACAGTGCTTTGTTAAACCTATTATAGTCCCTATATAAATATAAGACTAAGAAATATTTGTTGCGATTTTTTATTCTTGCGATTCTGCTAAAAAAAGTGAAATGTGAACATTCGCGTGTATAGAAGGATAAAATAGGGTCTTTGCTAGGTGTGTAGGCCTTACAAGATTTTCTTCTTTCCAGAATGGGCCACTTTTCCCGGCAGAGTTACGCATGAATTCATCGGGAGCAAAGCTCAATCCACAAATATGCCCTTCCAATCCAGATCTTGTGGCTTATATTTGCAATAATGATGTTTGGGTATCACACACATTAACTGGTGAGTAACATAAGCCTCCAGAATATGATTTCAATTTTAGTATTGATGGGAGTGATAGGCTGCTTTAAAATTGATAGGGGCCTAACTTACGTATTGTGCGTCCGATAGCTGCATACGCCTATTGTCGTTGTTGTTGAAGTGTTACTTTTGTTTATTGTGCTTATTAATTACATTCAAATAAATTATTCACTTAGCCTACCAGTCTGGGTAGGGCTATGTGTCGTTAATTATGTTGTATTTCTTTTCTCTAGGTAGCACCCTAAGATTATCCTATGCCCACAAAGGCGGTCGAAGCCTAGCAGACGATCCGTTGAGTGCTGGTATTCCTTCGTATGTAATGCAAGAAGAATTTAGCAGATATCAAGGTTATTGGTGGCAGCCAAAAACTGATAGTAAGTGTCTCTAATTCTATTTATTGCACTCGCTTCAATTTTATTCTTCTACTCAATTAAGTTTAAACAAAAGAAGGTCCAATTTTATTGCAGTAGGTCTACAGTGAAAGTTCCATGCATCATTTCCAGATCTATCGCTTTCCTGCTTCTGTTATTAATTTCCCACTACTCCACTCCCATGGCCAGTATTTATTTTCTTGAATGGATGGTTTTTATTTCCTGGTCTATGGAAAAACGATACTACGGTAGAGGTTTTGCTGTACCGTACATATCTATAACAATGTTACAACAATGGTTTGATGTTACAATGTTATAACAACTACGGTACGGTACCTAGGTCTACTGTATTTTCAGTCACAAATATTAGCTCATTTCTATCCCAGCGGTTTCCAAAGGTTGGACGCGAACTAGATGTATTCAATTGAATTTGAAAATTCACTAGATAGCTTACTACTTAGGCCTACTATGATTATTGAGGATATTGGTATAGTTTTGAAGTGATAATATAATGTTCCAGTGTAACAGTGGCAGAAGCTTGTTTTGTAATTAATTAGTGACGTTGACATTTTTTCAGATGGAATCTATAGAATAATATATGAAGAAGTTGATGAAAGCGATGTTAAGATATTTTGTTTTCCATCTTCCACTGCGAATTGTGGAGAAATAGAAGAATTTAGGTGAGAAAAATAGGTATTAGAAGCGAGTGATCTTATTTCCCAATGTTAGTAGGGATGGATCCCACAACCGATTTCTGGGCACTTGATACCGGATCTATGTCTGATTATTATTGAAAGTGTATTTTCGTATTTCATGGAATTTCTTTTAAAATGATGAAATAATATGCTGCTGCTAGGAATTTTGTATTGCATCCTAGAGAAACCGTTGGTCGATGTACGGGTTTCCATCTAGACGTGTAATCATTGTATGGGCCGCTTCTACAAGATCTATTGATGCTTTGCCATTCCGAGACTTGCAAACGTTTTTTGTGTTGAACAGCTCGTTCACGCTAGTCAAAGCCACTTGGTGAGATTTGAGACAGATCAAACCAGTGAACTACCTATTTTCATTTGTTGGCCACGGCTCTGGGAATTTTATATTCTAGCTATAAGGCCTGCATTGGTTCATGAAGGCATAGACGTCTTAGTTCATACATCTTACGTCAGTCATTGTTGCTTGACATAGTCAAGAAATTCAGATGGAACTAATAGTGATTGCATGCTTGATTTTTTCTTTGTTCGCTCACCTTTCTAAATGGCAACATGTCATATGCACGATGTAGTGATACCAACTGACTTGATCATAATATAAATAAGGTGTGCCGACTCACGTCTTCCAAATGAAATATGTCCGCAGTCAGAATCTGAGTCCATGGACCCATTTGCCTGTAGCGCAACTATCACTTTTATATCGCACTACAATGTCATACAACGCCATCGGTGCCATGGCCACTGTTATCTACATTTAGTTCGCAAGGGAATCCGCTAAATCGCGACAGGCGAATCGGACCGTTGGCTCTGATTTGACTTTAAGAAACCACAAATGCCTTCCGTGTTAATTGTATTGAGATGGCACACCTTCTTTATATTATGATAAAGTCAGTTGGTATCACTACATCGTGTCATATGACTGTTGGAAAAACGTGGCAGTTGGGAGTTGTTCGTTTAAATAATGGAATCGTATTTTGTTTACGTGAAATTATATTTTTTCCTAGGTTTCCTCGAGCTGGTACTCCAAATTCTAGGTCAAACCTAAAACTGGTTCAATTTAGAATAAACGAAGCTATGCAAATTCTAGATGTGGACACATTAGAGCTACAATATCCTCTAGCTGTGATGTTCCCCTGGATGGAGTACATGGTCAGAGTCGGATGGACACCGAACGCAGAATAGTAAGATGCGGTAATTTGATACTAAAAAAATGGGGGTTGCTGCTCGGTGTCACATTTTGACATCGAATCGTTGAATTATTTATGACGTTCGCTATAACGATAATCGATTAGCCTACCGTTACCGTACTTCATTGTAGGTCTACAACTTGAAAATAATGTTACGTTTTTTTTTAATATAAAATTATAAAATAATATAATTTGATCAATCAGAGAAATAACTGTCAATAGTAGGCCAACGACTAATATATAATTGAATAAATATAGTTCACAATATAGGCATATGACCAAACAATTGTAAAGATAACGTTGGTAGGCTCCCATCCTATGTGCTAGGCCCTACATGATTCCATTCTCCAACTACCGGTAATTGTAGAATCACAATGCATGTTTATGAATGGATTTCAAAACATATGTGTAGGTATATAATGGATTTGATAGGATAATCCAATAATGGATTGGATTATGGATGGATTGGATTATGAATGGATTTCAGAACGTAGATGTATAATTGAATGAATAATAGTCATTATCGATGATCAATTACTGGTTGATGCAGGTCGATTAGTGATCCAATGTCTGTCTGATAGCCTACTGTGTCTGTAGCATCGTTTCAAAAAATGTTTTTAGGTGGACCTTTGTCATTCTCGGTTGTTTCTTGGGTTTAATCAAACGTACAATTGATTGCAGCATATGGGTTCAGTTATTGGATCGGCGTCAGCAACGTCTAGAGCTGGTGCTGCTTTCTATTGACAATTTCACTGAACCGCCGCCAAATGTCTACAATGTGGAAAACACTCTCAACTCGCCTGATGCCGCTGTGCAAGTTCTGTATACCGAGCATTCGGACATTTGGATAAACGTAAGATATCAGATTACACATTCGACCAAAACATTCGTGCTCTATCGAAGTTAGGTCTACCGCAGATCCAAGTAACGAACTATCTATCCATTCCTTGGCGTGAAATTGAATTTTTCTTGAAAAATTTGTTTTTTAAATACATTGCATTGAAGAAAATATTTCGAAAACAGTTCGATCCCCCCGCCGACCATCTTTACAGGGGTTTTTCATGGTTTCCTTCTGTAGTCTAGTCCAATGCTGGGATGGTTCCTACAATAAGTCGGCCATGACCTCTTCCTTATCACTATCTTTCTCATGACCCAAGAAGTAAGAACCTCCATCACGTCATCCCATCATCTCATTAATCATCCATCCCACGCTATTAGATCTGCACTATCATAACAGTGCGTCGTTAAAACCCAATATAAAAAAAATATAAAAAATATACCTACATAGGCCTACTGTGATCCTGTATTTTCACTTATTTCCCACTGTTTTGCAGGTGAACGACCTCCTCTACTTCTTCCCATCGTCGGATAACGGCAGCATGAAGTTCCTGTGGGCGAGCGAGGAGACTGGTTTCCGCCACCTCTACCTGATCACCGCCAACGTGTCATCGATGCCCAACGGCGTCGAGGAAAATATTGACAGGATGGAAAGTGAGCCTCTCTACTCTACCATACTCAGCTCTACACTTCACTTAGTGCGCAGTAAAATATCAGTTTACATTTAAAAAGTATCTTTGTAATAAATCTTGAGATGGCAAATTAACGTGGGGTTGGAATGTTGGGACTACTGTTATGGGTAGATCAGTCGCTATCATACTGAAACGTCATTCAAGAGACCAGGGTTCGATTCCCACCACGGAGGTTTTCCGTGGTTTGTCTCGAGTCATTGGATTGAATGGTTCCTTAAGAACAGGTCAACCTCTTCCTTCTCAGTATTCAAATACACTTGATAAATAACCTTTCGTCTCATTCTCCCATCATTCATTATACTCACTGGCGTCAATAGATCATAGTCATTATTATATAGTGTTTTTAAAACCCAATATAGAACTAATGTTGTACCTTGGGAGGTTATTGACGAGCATCAAGTACTAGGTAGATGAGAGCACCTTGGCCTACTTCTAGATTTATATATGAATTACATGGTAATGGCATGGTGTGGCAGTGGCTTAGAAATCAAACACATGGCTCTTATCCAAGGAATAAATCATGTTGAGTGTCATTTTTTTCTCCTCTCTTTGCATTCTGGCTGTTGCCATTCTGCAAACCAACAGCCTTACAATTTGAAGAATTTTTGCACATTCAATTCTGTAACAAAATTAGTAGAATGAAACAGTTTTCGAGACCTGTCTAACAAGTTACAGTCCTTGTGACATGTGCGTGTATTGATAATGGTGCGCATTATTGATTTAAAAATATGATTTATCCTCCTAACGCAATGATTTACTGTATACTGAATTTGATCAACCATTTTTCCAGAAGTTTAATATTTTGATCTAGTTAGACCTGATTATATTCTGGGTTTTGAATACATTTCAAATACAAAATATGTTGCATGTGGCAAGATACAATGTCAAACAGATATGTACAGTGAAACCCCTATGCATGTATCCCGCACATGGGATACAGTACAGCCGCTGTGTATCGTTCCCGCATGCCTATGGGGCCTTCTATGGTTTACTGTTTTGTCCCGCCAGAAGTCCCATGTAACCACTTTAATTTTTTGCTTGGATCATTTTCCTGCATGGATCGTTTCTTTTTCTAGTTAATGAAACAATAGAAAGAGGTTTTACTGTAACGATTATAAATGTAATATTCTCCACGCTACTACAGTAAACCCTTGTTAATCCGAAATCGAAGGGACCTAAAAAAAATGATTTCGGTTTATAAAAATTCGGATTAATCAAAAAGTAATTTTTCCCGCTCAGAATATAGTTAATTTCGTATTGCGCGCTAGAGAAAGCTGTGTCACCGTGATAGATCCGTTGTTAAGGGCCTCGCTGATCGTGTGTACTTGGCTATCTCCGTGACGCGTGATCCTCATATGGCCCGTTTCTATTGGCGCTCGGCAGTCCCGAGTCGGACGAACGAGTGTTCCGAGCTCAGACTTCGTCAAGGTCGACTGCATTCGGTACACAAAGCATGGAACAGCTGAGCATGCTTCCACTCATTCTTACGCGTCAAATAAAAAGGATGGAAATTGGGAAAACAGTGATAACTTCACGGAATTCACTCGGATTATTTCGAATTATCCAATCCGAAATCAGTGTTGAAGCTATTGAAGGGACGAAATATTAGTTCGAATTACGGTTTAACCGAAATTCGGATTAACCATATTAATCAACATTGAAATGCCTATACTTTCGGCCGGGGACCGCTGGCTAGTTCGAAATATGTCAAATTTAGGATTAACCGAGTTTGGATTAACGAGGGTTTACTGTACGTAATTCAAGTGTTGAAAGAATGTATTCTGTTTTGTGTTTGGTTAAGATGGGATAAGATTTACTGATAATTCCCTAATCTGGTTAATAGATGTAGACTTTTGATAGAAAAACAGCAGCTGGAATTTGACTTTGTTAATACTGTACTGATCATGTGGCTCTACAGCATTACTTAATAGTACATACTAACATCAGCATACAAAAGTGTAAAGAGAAGATAGTAACAACAAATCTGTAAAGTAACATCATGTATTGTCTCTTCTATCTGTTTCAAGGGTGATTGATTACTAATAAAGTAATAGAGTAATAATAAGTAATAAATTAACAAATGTCTTACGTAGTGCATTACTGTATTACTGAAGGTCTACGGTGTTGCTATTTTGTTTAATGATACGTATTGATGAATGATGAGATTGATGACGTATTTGTTATTGATCTCTTTCTTTTTATTGTTCATTTAGTTGACTATATAAACTAGCAAGTAACAAGAAACTAGATATATTTACAAGGTCTACTTTTCTGTACAATCATTCAAAGTGTCATTCAATTACTCTGGATGAGGTACCGTATTGTTTTTTTTTTATCCCTGAAATATAGTGAAAACTCTGTGTATTTTTTTTAAAGAAACTTGGAAAACAAAACCAACCATGCAGGAAAATGATACATTTAGGAAAATTCAGCATTGGTTATATGGGAGTAGGGATGGACAAATTGAGTGATAAAGCGGGTAAACAATGGATCCGGGAACGATGATAAGAAGATTCACTGGAGCATATTATTCACTCATCAACGGATCTAGAGCTTGACGAAAGAAAATGGGTGGTATTAATAGGACAATCAGTCAATCAATACTGTTTGTTTTGTTTAACAGCGCCGAGCGCTTTTAGATCATTATTAGATGAGCGTAGCGAAGATTTTCACTCAAGTCTTACGGAGCTTTGTCTGTGCGTTTTTTTTTTTTTTTTTTTTGTAAACACTGCACAGGTCGCAGGGTTTGACCGATCGACATGAAACTTTTCTTATATATGCAAACTCATCCAACTTAGAACTGTATAGTTTTGAGGTCTAATCGGTTGGACCATTTTTGAGAAACATCATTTAGAAGTTTCTAAAAACCCCATAAGATTTGGCTGAGCGGAAAAAATTGAAAAATTCAATCTCTTCAATATGATTCAAATTTTCCACAAATGTGAACACAAGAATAATATACATGAATAAAAATTTGGTTTGATATTCAGACCAGCCGTTTTGGAGAAAATAATATAATAAATGTATTTTATTCATCGGAAAGATAGGAATATTAGTTGAAAAATGTAGCATTGTCGAAGTCACGGCTTTCTAGATTCATTGACATCGGATGAAGTTCATTTCAAATGATCAAGGTTTGTAGAGTTTTCGATTATATTTTATATAGACATCTCGCTCATCGTACAACGCACATCCTGCGTTTGCCTAGTTACTGTTACAAATTGACTCCATCGGGGCTTATATGTAACAATTATTTGATGTGAAATAAGTTCAAATACCGTAACTCATACTGTCGTTCTACTAACTTACCTCCCTGTTATATCGAAAATATTTTGGAACATCTTGACTTTTGAGTGGTCATTTGTCAATTGGTTTGTCTAAATGTTATCTCCAAAATTCGAGGTTAGACCAACATTTCCGCTATAAAAACATTACTTCGCCAATAACTTACTTCAATCCGTGTTTAGCCTTGTGATTACTTCATAGAAAAATTATCATCAAAACGCTGACACCTAACTCTAAAACTCGAATATACCAGGTAGTGAGGCACATGTTTTTACAGGGCTCCTGCTCTATTCTCACTACCTGTATACAGTGTAATATAATGTATTACACTGTATAGAAACAATAATAAAATGAAAAATAAAAAATACCACGAAGTATTAGCGTAGTATGTATTGGCGTTAGTTTCTCTAATACACTACCAGAGTGGGCATGTAGAATCCACATGAATCTGTTGGGTAATTTAGTTATTTGTTGTACTGCACTACTGCTAGTACCTAAGTAGAGTGTGAATTTTCACAATATTTTCTTAGTCATCAATCAATAATATCAAGACAGTTATAGCAGGATAAAAACATACGGATCTCTGTAGAAATATTGAGTTGTTTTTAATACTCTTTTTAATAAGTAGGCCTACCAGTGTTAAAATCCAATACAGTAGTATGCTTCACTCTAAAACTGTTGTTTGACTAGGATGTAATGACATGGTGCATGTAACGTTCCAGGCGTATTCCTCCAGCCTCGAGTCGCGCAGACTGTGGCGCTGACCTCCGGCGAATGGGAGGTGCTCGGCCGCTCGGTCTGGGTCGATCTCGAGCGCCAGCTAGTCTACTTCTTGGGACTGCGCGAGTCGCCCCTCGAGAAACACCTGTACGTCGTCTCGCTGACGAGGCCAGGCGAGGTTAGGCTGCTAACCAGGCCGGGCTTCTCGTACACTGTCGACTTCAATCAGGTATGCTCCCTTCGGATCTTGGATTATAGCTGTCGTACCGATGGATAGGCAATAGCGTTTCAGTTTATTGCACAGCTTATTCCACAGCTGGGCAACCGGTTATATACCGTAAACCTTCGATGATCCGAAGTGGAAGAGACCCAAAATAGCTTAATTTGATATATAAAGAGTTTGATGAACCTTAATACTCCTTTTTCATGAAATCACCACTCTTCCCGATTAGTTGCTTTCGTTTTTCACTTACGTTCATGTTACAAAGCTCTGCTATACCACCAGCCAAAACTGCATGTGAGAAACCATACAGGGGCCTTACTGATAACATATACTTGGCTCGCGTTCGACGCGCAATCTTATTCTGGCCCGCTAGTTTGGGCGCTCGGCCGTCCCGAGTCTGACTGGCTGACAAACGGATGATCGATTATTTCGAGTTCGACAAGGGCCTTTGACCAAGAAACCTCTCAATTGTGGAAAAGGACTTGGCCTGCTTGAAGTATAGTATAGCATGAAATGTAGTTCATTTTGTTCAATCTCAAAATGTATTGAAACAACTGGTGCCTCCAAACTTACCTAATCAAATTTTTAATTTTCTGGAGTCCTGAATTATACAGGAGCTTACTTGTTCCAAATAAGTGATACTAATTATTGATAACAAGACAAACTAATGTGTCTGTTGTTATTTTCAGGAATGTACAATGTTTGTAGCCGTTTACAGTAATATCCAAAAACTACCTACATGCCAAGTATTTCAAATTACTCACACTGATTGGACGGTCGAAGGTGTAACCCTGTCTCCTGTTGGCTATTTACTTGAACCTTCTGGTAAGTTCTATCCTGACTGGCCGTTTAACTGATTGAGAGGATCATTTAACTGATCCTACCTGTGAGTTGTAGTTGTGAGTTTTGTTTACTTTAGTAGTAGGGGTTTCAAATATTAGACTACTGTAGTTGGTATCTGATTGAGTAATTATTGGTATTAACTGACTACACTAGGCTTATGTAACGTAATATTAAGAGAATAACAATTTTAATGTCAGCTGTTCACAAAATGTGGTTGACCACTAGGATCCAGCTTTATAAATCTATACAGAATTACAATTGAATTACTAAATTACGTATATAAAATTATCAACTTATATCTAGGTATAAAAATCGACGATTTTAAAAAAAATGAACGTTATTGAAAAAAATAATACAGATAATAATAATAAGTTTTAAGATTAAATACCGGTAGTTGAAATTTTTTTTTTTTTTTTTTTTTTTTTTTTTTAAGAGAGAATAACAATTTTAATGTCAAATAGTAATAGTAGGCCTAATAATAAGGCTAATGGAAATATTGGTAATGTAACAGTAAGCTACACGATAGAAGTAGGCCTAAATAGTAATTGACGTGTGATCGATTAACTTTAGTTAAATTATGTCTTTAGTTCAGAATTTTAACCAAGATTGCTTCTGAATATGATGTGATTAGGCCCCACTGGTTAGATATTATTATTTATTATGAATCTTGGGAAATATACCTAGTGTTGGCTGTGTCGTTATTGATTGAAACCATACAAAATAGATATGAGACATACCGGTATTCACAGTAGCGGATAATTTCTACATAAGACACAATTGCCAAAGATGGAATAAGGATCCACGAATGAAACAAATTTAAATTAAAGGACGAAGTTAAGTCGGGTAGCTACACAAACTAATCTATGTTCAGCACCTACGCTACACAAACTAATCTATGTTCAGCACCTACGAACCGATAAAATTTAGATGCATATGCATATCGATCAAATCGACTACGGCAGTAAGAATACCTGAGTCACAGCAACATCTTTCTCTAGAAATGCAGTGAGCTCACAAGTGCTAACTACCGGTATATTCTCGATCGACTTGTTCCAGCTACCGAAGGCGATATCCTATGCCCCGAGCTATACACGCATCAGATAACGTCAGGTGATCTGCTGTACGCCATGGTCTTCAAACCTCATTGCTTCCAGCCAGGAAACAAATACCCGACAGTACTGAATATCTACGGCGGGCCGGAAGTGCAACTAGTCTCTAATACATTTAAGGTAAGCCTAATTAGAGTTTTTCGAGAGACAACAGCGGATCGACGTTGTGCAGATTGCAGTACTGCTGGTTTTGGTTTCTATTTTTTTATTCAATTCAATGGCGTACTAACGATAACTAAGATCTCTTGGAATGATTAATTGGTGATTGATGAATGAGATGATCGGACGATAAGATGCAAGGTCACTTTGATAGATGTTTCCATACAGTGAGGGAAACGGTGGTGGCTTGCTTTCAAGGGTCCATGCTATTTTATAGGAAAAACATCTGCACTCTCTCTAGACTAGAATACTAAAAGTCAGCTCAGTAGGCCTATACTGAGTGTACGAAAGTCAAATTTTAAATGTCTCTGCCTTGTTTCAGGGAATGCGTCAGCTGCGGATGCACATGCTGGCAGCAGAAGGCTACTGCGTTGTGGCCATTGACTCGAGAGGATCGCAGCATCGTGGACTGCAGTTTGAAGGACATCTGCGAGGAAGAATGGTAACTTGCTCACTCCATATAGATATATACATAGTAGTAAATATTAAGGTCACGGTTCTTGATTAAAGACACTGATTTGTTGGTTTGGAACTTGGGTGATGTGATTGAGTAGGCCTACTTTGACTTATTTTTTTTTCAGCAACAATAATCTAAAAAAACATGAGTATACAAAAGTAAGGTTGAACTGCATCCACAACTCATACAGTACCATTTTGGCCTATTCAAGTAAACTACCTACTTGCTACTACTATTACTAGGCCATTGAAATATAGTCTATCTAGATAATGCCTCAATTGTAAGTTGTAACTGTTGAGGGTATTGTATACCCTAGTGATCTATGTTTTGGTTCATTTGTAGGCCTACCAAGTTTTTAGTTTTTCTTTACTGTAAAAATTACAAAACTGATGAAAATTGTAAGTGTTGACAACTAACTAGCAACTGGAATTACACAGGTAATTTTAAATTATATCTGCAAAAATGTAGTTTGGTAGGCCTATATACATGTTCAGCCCATCACATTCCATTTTCTCTCCAAGTCAGTCAAGCCATTGAGATTGCACTATAATCTCAATGGTCAAGCTCTGTCATTGTAATTGTACCAGCCAATTACATTTTAAATGGCGCAAAACTTGCGCCAGATTCAAAATAGATTCAACAGTGCAAATCTGTAAAATTATAAGAAATCGAATCCGAATATGGTTCAAGATTCGGATTTGCACAGCCTCACCAAATGAATATAATTTGAATATAAATGAATCTTAACCACTCGACATTTTCAGGGTACGGTTGAGCTTGCCGATCAAGTGGAAGTGTTACAGTGGCTTGCCGACAGTCTTGGTTTCATCGACATGTCACGCGTGGCAATCCACGGTTGGTCTTACGGAGGTTACCTCAGCCTCATGGCTCTTGCTCAGCATGCAGACGTCTTTAAGGTATTCGTTACTCGTTCAGCCGTGATTTGAATATGTAGTCAAATCATCTTTACTTGTGTTGTGAGATAATTTATAAATTGGCATCAGATGCTCATATCAATGGCTCACATCAATGGCACCCCATTCAAACGATCTAATCTTCCATCCATAGCCTTAATTGGGGAACAATGATTTTGTATCAAGTTTCGATGTTATTAAAAAAATCTTGAAGATGCTCACAATCATTGTACGGTATGCTTTTAAAAATACTATAGGAATATTCAGAATTTGAAAACGTTGAATATATGCATAGAGGTAGATATTTGAAATGTGTTTGAAAGGGTGGTTACTGATTGTTAATTAATTCAGTCTAGTAAGATTACTTACAAGATTCACGCTTGAACACCTTTTCTGATAAATTAAAAACAAAACTATGAAGCTACGTGTTGCAGATCGGTAGGCCTATTGTGCATAGCATAGATGATGATTGATGAGTGTAGGCCCAATTAGTACAACATTTGAACATAGTGTTCTGATTTGAATATTTCTAAAAATTGACAGAATAAATATCAACAAAATTCATGGATATTCATTTATTTATGGAGTTTCACTTTTTGCTCACTTTGCAAATAAACAGAATTTTGTTTTGATAACTTGGCCCCAGGTGTAGAAATACCATATTTTTCATTATTATTGTTCATTGTGTAGGTATACCGCTTTTAGCCTACCCGATTTAGATTTTACAAATTGATCTACAAGTCATTTTGCAGTCATTTTTCAAGATGAGTGCAGTATGTCCGAATTTTATGAACAATATCAACACTAGTGCCGTTTTAGGACTCAATATTGGACATTGCAAATAGGCTCATGTAGAAATGAGGGTAATCTCAATATCTCTGGGACATTTTAAAAACTTCAAATTACAAGTTTCTTTCAAACTCATTTGATGTTAAAGTAGGGCCCACCTGAACGTCGATGTGTTTCTTGCAGCTGGCAATAGCTGGAGCACCGGTAACGTCTTGGACCCTGTACGATACCGGTTACACGGAACGCTACATGGACCTACCCGAGAACAATCCGGCGGGGTACAAAAACGGATCTATTCTGAGCTACGTGAACCACTTCCCGGATGAGTAAGTCGAACACATTCTGCTCGGAATGCTTGTTGTTTTTCTAGTTACTTTTTTTAGGACACATACCTTTGTATTTTGGGTTCCGGTTACATCTACAAGAAGATTGAGGTTCCGGCTCAGTATCAACTTTCCGGTTTTTAATGGATCCAGGTCGTTGTCAAACCCAATAATTATTATGGGCTCTAATCATATACTATTCTGCTGTTTTTGTATAAGTATATAAATTTGGGTATCATCAGGTTAATGAAATTTTATTTTTCACATGACCCTACAAATCTAGTCCTAAATCCGTTTCCTCTTCTAGTATCTACTTTCTACCATATTGCATAAATAAGCGTGCATACTGTTTACTGTACCATCATTCAGATGATTCCTGTCGTAGTTGTTTCCACACAGTTTTGTTAGTTCTTGATAGATGTTTTTCGCTGTTATCAACTTGTTATCAAAGTCTCAGTTATCTTTATTGGTTATTAACTTATTTTTTAAAGCTTCACCCAATTACCACTGTTTTATTAAGCACAATGTTGATTTGTTTCTTATACTTTTTGTATTGTATTACAGTAGGCCTACATTGCAATGTTCAACACTGTACAGCTCATCACATTCAGCCTACATGTCTTATTCACATTGTCTCTTTTATATTTTCAGTGAAAACCGGCTCTTCATCATCCACGGCCTGATGGATGAGAATGTACACTTCTTCCACACGAGTCAATTCATAAGTGCGTTGGTCAAGGCCGGTAAGCCTTACCAGCTCCAAATATACCCAAACGAGCGGCACAGCTTACGCCATCTGGACGCGAGCAAACATTACGAGACCACTCTACTCTCGTTCTTGCAAAACCACTTATAGTACTGCGTCGATAGTCGACATACCATCCGCTTGAAAACATACAACCAACCTTTTAACGTAAGAAAAACCTTGTGAATCTTTTTCGTCATAAGGTCGCAGCGTATACAGATGAAACAATTGGCTTATTAATGATCTAATTACTGGTATTTGTAAAAGTTGCCGCTATTTTACAGTCGTGTAGATGCTAAACATCTATTGGTTACGTTGAATATTTGAGTTGTGCAAATACCAATATTACAAAAAGTGGTCAGTACTCAGTATATATTGCCAACCTCACCTAACAGTTATATCCCAGAGAAAATAGAGCTCCTTCAATCAGTTTACAAGTTTAGACCCTTTAACATTTCAATGCAACTATTATTTTGAGTGTATGTAAATATTATGTATGTATGAAGTATGATTATGAACCATATTTTTTGGTATCATGATTTGTGTTTTACAATAATTAATTATATATATATATATTATATATATTGTGTGTATATATATATATACACACACAGTATATTATCTATGTACGTAATATAATAATTAATAACAAAATTATTAACCACAAAACTATAGTGCGCTCTTTATTTACAGTATATAACTTGATATTCCAAGACGTTGTGATAGGAACATATTTTAGTTTACAAGTGCGAGTCGTAGTTCCCTCGTCGAAGATCGTAGACTACCCGACTTCCAGATAAGTTGTACATCACAATTCAGACATTGCTAGTGAAACTCAACTAGTCAGCTATTAATACAGCTAATAAGTCAGCTTTAATACAAGGGCAGGGATGTTGATGATTGATTGATTATTGCCTGCCTAACCCCACCAAAAGTTATGTTTTTAGGGGTACGAATGAGCTAATGATAGATAATGTCTACAAAAACCAATGCCTATATGTGCGACTAACCCACACCCTAATTGTTTCCAGTTTCTAAAGCAGAGCAGTAGCCGATCAAGACGGGCGCAGCTTCTGTGCGTATAAGACACCGCACGAATTGATGTACAGTATTACATTTTATTCTCTTTGTTATTCATTTTGCTCTCTAAACAGTTTGATTTACTCGGGTCATTCACTAGAAAACTTGGAAAAATTACAAGGAATCCTCGAGTTATGTAACCTTCGATTATAGGTAGGCCTATACGTAAATATAGCTTGAAATATTTTTTCTGTTCATTACATTTAGAATTTGAAAAGTAACACTTTGGTGCATCTATTGTTTTGAAATGTCCGTGTTTTGTAATGCAACAACATTCTGTTGTAGGGGTGCGTGAATCCATGTTTTTTATTTCGAACCGAATCTTCATCAAAATTACCGGATCCGAATCTTTTCAACACGCATTGTGAAGCGTAATAATGGGACAAACAACACTGCTGATCAAGCTACACTTGATCCAGGAAGTGAAAATCTTATCTCAGCATTCTCATAATTACCCCTGCATTAGACATTTTATGCAGCACAAGTCTATCCATTCCAGCAATTGTTCTTTAAACTTGAAAATACATTCAACAGTCTAGGAAACTAGGGATAGGCAGATACAGCATACAGTATTCAAAATTTTTGAATCTTCCATGTTAGACCGAATTCGAATCTGAAAGTGGATTCAGATTCGATTCAAAAACTAGTTCGGGTTAAACCCGCACCTCATCTGCCAGTTGCATTATTTTGCAGCTGCACTTTGGTTTTACAAATTTCTCAGCTAACTACCCTTTTATATTCCAATTACCGGTAACATACATTTTGATCAAATGGCATCTATAACGCTTTTATTTCAAACATAGTGTTTACTGTTTATATCGCCAATACGATGAAACGGCGCAATCAGATATCTTTAGCGTTTTGTTGTCTTTTTAAAAACATTCTCAAACTACATCACTTTTATTAAAACATGAAGGAGTATTAGGAAAATGTATCAAAACACTTTCAGATTTGATCACTTTTAAAAGCCTAGCAATCACTACTTGTACATCCTACCTCTAGCTATAGGTATTGTACCGATGAATAGGCAAAAAAGTTCCAGAGCTGTGCAACCAACTATATACTGCAAAACTAAAAATGTGCTTTTATAGCAGTTCAAATTACACTACGCACTTAATATTTAATTGAAATTATGCGTAAAAATGCTTAAAAACATGTGCACATATATTTTTTGCACCGCAATTATTGAATTCTATGTAGAAGATATTTCGTAACAAAACGTAAAATAGTATGTACTCGACCAAGTTAACGCCAAGGATCACAATAATCTGATTCACAATCTAATTTGAGCTTTATTGACCATGGAACACTGAAAGATCCAGCAGTGCACACTCATGTTTCCTGGCTTTGGAAAGTCAGCATTACTTCACGTCACGTCCACATTTTCAATATCCAGATAATGATATCCTCATACTGTGTGGATTAGAAGAAAAATATCTTGATTTATATGGCGAAGTCCGAGTCAAGGCTACAGCCAAATTATAGTTCACTCTGTAAGTAGGCCATACAAAAATTCTTCGTCAATTCGCTGTTGCTGAATGTATGGTAGCCCGGAAAATAAGAAATTTGCCCTGTAGTGGACAAATGATTCCCAAGAATGGGTACCGGTAGGGATTCTAAAAATAAAAGAATATTCAAATCAATAAACATTTTCACTTTTACTCAATCAAATACAAGTGAAGTGTTTTTCTTTAGATGCTAGACCTTGGTACTCTTGTTTTAATAGTAACTGTCAGTATTCCTACAGTCAGTGTATTACATTACCTAGGTCTCCCTCTAGTCTCTGCCTAGGGGACGAGGCTTTCTGCTATATCAGGTTGTCGAATCCCATTCTTAATTTTGTCCTCTAGCATCCAAATTTGCTCAACACTGGTGATAATTCAGACCTACTAATTACAACCACATACGCCTACAACCAGTCATTGAAAATTAAAATTTATAATATTAAATTGTACAGAGACAGCGTGCATTCATATGTTATTGTTCGTGCTGTTCTCTATTAAGTGGGCTCCAAAATGGCTAAAACTTGCTCAGGCGACGACCTGGCCCATCAGGTGGGTTGCTAGGCAGAGATCTAGGAGACCTAGTTACTTACATTAACCAGTTGTAGCTGGAATACAAAATCAACACTATATTCATCAGAAACTAAATTATTTATGCAGTGATATAAATTTATTGATTTGTTAAACCAGTTTTTGTCTTTCTATTTAGAAACCTATATAAATATGCTATCCTCTTATCTAGTTCTTTCCACTTAGTGGGTCGAGCAACTGGGAACGATCCATGTTGCAACATTTTTTTCTTACGAAGAAGTACTTGATATTCGTTACCACTGACTCCTCTAAGCCAAAATGGTACATTATATAAGATTCTTGTTGGATGTAAATTCTCGTTGCCAAGAATGTCAATATAATCATTTTGTCCAAAGAGTGCACGCTTTTCATTCCATGCATCTTTTGGTTCATATGTCGGCATTGGTAATTTACGACCACTAACAACATGAGGTAATGTTCCACTTTGCAGCATGTTCTCTTTATATCCATAACGTCTTTTTAGCGGGCCTGCAGCGACTTTATCTGCATGATAACGAAATCGAACGGCAGTGACTTGAGGGTTCCCCGCTCGTTTCAGTCCTTGGGATATTAACCCCATGATCCAACTCATTGCAGAAAAGTCGTTTTTTCTTTCTTCTTTCTAGGCCTAACCTAGCCTCGGAAACTCTAGTCGCTGTAGAGTAGACCAGACCCTGTTAACAAATCATATAAAAATAGTGAGGTTATGGTGATGAGAAACAATTGAAAGAGATATGCTATACGCCTAGAATCACGTTTATCCTTCAAAGTAATATACATTTTTCAATGACTGATGATTAATACGTTACTTTATGCAGAAACTTACCTATTTCAGTGACGAATGATGGTTATAATCAAACTAATGAATCTGTGGGACATTTAAACTAGGCTTACCAAAACACAGAGAAAGGTAATGGTGACCAACACAAGAACGAAAATGTTTCTACTCAATGGGAAAACGCCATACTTGTATTATGTAACTTGGTGAGCGAAAGGACGTGAATGAAGCTAGAAGATTTAATGGGCAAAGTGGTTGCTAATGTTTGCTATTAAACCCGAACTACAGCTATGTTATTTGGAGAGCAGGTGAAGCTATACATAAATAATACATGGAACGTAAATTTATACAGACACCACAAATAAAAATAAAGAAAGTGGTGATTCCAGCTTCATGAATGAATATTTGCCTATTTGGGTTTTACGGTACGTATCGGTAGGGCCTACGGTCATTCTGCGGCATTAAATGAGATTCCATTTTATATACTGGAAAAAAATTATATTCAATATTCGATTCAATTCACTCAATCATCAGTTGGTAAAATTGCTCGTACTAGTTTAGGACCTATAATTAGCCAGTAGGTATGTGTGCATTGGAATCTATTGCCCATCTAATATGTAAACATTTTGTAACATACCGGTAGTTATAGTTATTCACATCAGCCGCTCCTGCGATTAATCTCCACCCACCCTCCTCTCTAATCACAATTACAATATAAAACGTACATACGCTTTTCTAATTAATCGCGTAATAATTTGAAGTGTGAACTTATATATTGAAATTATGGTTAGGCCTACCATTTGATTAAGATTTTCTAGGAAGATTCGAAATCAGGCGTATCGGACTTGGAGACGATATATATATATATATATATATATATATATATACTAACCAACCTAACCCAAACTTGTTTATTATGACCTATGACTAACATGATTTAATCCAAATTATCAGTTATAAGCCACTATTACAGTAGGGCCTAATCAACTGCTGCAATTGTGCTGTGCTGTTTGGCCTGTTCGTAAATTGACACTTCCAAACATAATGTAATTATTTCGATTCCATACTTTCGATATCCCTTCAAAATCAAACTTCATAATATATTTCTATCAATTTTACATATTCGACTATCGATATCGTTTTCTTCTGAAATTTATCTCTGTCGAACGGTGATTCTAATTGAAATCAATAAGTGACTTCGTAACCCCACGCATGTACGCAACGTTATATGCGTACCGCGTGGATCGTAGAAAGAAAGAAACAATATGTCTAGCACAGCCGGCGAAGGCAATAACAAGAGTGTTCACTATACGACCGTCCAAATTGTGAGACGAGATTAATATTTAGCCCAAGGGAAATGCTGACAAATGAACTTCACAACAGTTTTATGATGAATTGTCCGCAATAACATTCGGCAATAAGCATATATAGAGTTAGGCCTGCCACGTTTTAATACCACGTGTTATAAAACTGACAACTGACATACATAAGCCTACATGCATGCTATCAATTAATTATGAATAAACTATATATATATATATATATATATATATATATATATTTCGGGTTACCTATCAAATACTGAAAAACAGAACTACGAGAATGATTTTAGTTCTTTACATACTCCGGCCACTCATTTATTAAGGGGGTGCATGCACGGTGCTTATAAAAATGGAGGAATTCACCTTCACTAACTTTTTTCTATTGTTCAAAAATCAGTGTTATTGAATGAAAAGTTCACATCTCCAAGATAATTTTATGCTCTTTTATTAATATGACATTCTAATTCAGTGAATTCAATCAGTTTTAAGATGATACGTCAATGAATAAAAAGAATGTGATGAAATTCATTGACGTATTATCTCAAAACTGATTGAATTCACTTAAATAAAATGTCATACAAATTGAAAAGCATAAAATTATCTTGGAGATGTGAACTTTTCTTGTGAAATTGGGAAAAATAGTAAAGATAAATTTCTCGATTTGTGGAAGCACCGCACACAATTAAGATACGAATGGTAAAAATGTTTCCATTCGACAGAGTGGGATTTCATCTGTATGCTACTGCTTAACAACATGTATATTTTTAACTAATTTCCATCGTTATTACAATAATACAAATTAGTATAACGGTTACAAGATACATAATATACTATAATATATTCTTACATGTGGTTATTATTGTTGAAAATGAGTTTGAATTACACTTCAATCAACAGCACAAAAATCGAGAAATGTTTTCAGAGTCCATAAGCCAATACTAGTCGAACAGATAGTAGCAGCATTAGGACTTAACATAGCTCCTGATACAATTTCGAATGCTACTACTACCTGTTCGACTAGTATTAACTTAGGGACTCATTTCCCAATTTTTGTGCTGTTGAGTATAGGCCTACGTCCATATTATTTTTTCGTATATTATTTATATATCTATTTATTTCAAATTGTATATTTTTTCTGTATTATATTTTATTTCTAACAATGTATTTCTAACAATGTATGTGTTATAATTCTAGCAATGTAATTATGGTTGGTAACAAGGCTGTGCAATTTAGGATTCCTTATATTTGGAAGCCAATGGCTGGACCCACTTTATTATGTGCCATTTTCAGGAGGAAAATATTTGAAAAAGATGTGTAAAATTGAATAGGCCTAGGCCATATAAAGCGATTGTCAACGACTATTTTTAACCATTAGTGTATTTTCCACCGATTTGTCAATAATGTTCAATATGAAAAAGTGAAATAAAGAGGAAACTTGTTGATAAGTGAATGAAGCAATAGTAAGATACCGTATCTAACTTGATAATTATCTTAATATTTTTTCAATTTCTTTTTCATTTTTAACTGACCATGTGGATATGCAATAATTGTAAATGTGTGATACCAGGGGTATCACTAAATATCGTTAAATATTTAGCAAAATGTTTTGATGGATCTCATGATGGATCGCATTCCCATTAGATTGTGCAGCGAGTAAAAAAAGTGGAAACATGAAATAATGCGGTGATCGAAAGATAAGTGGTAGTTTCGTTGCTGTATTGGTAAGTCTCTGCATGGCCAACTCAATAGTATGGCAATAATATTACCAACTTATTTCTTGTCATTTTTTACATATATTTCAAGATTCCTAAATATTATCTGCTTCGACAACTTCTAGAATACTCAAGCAGGGACGTCGTTAAAACTTGAAAGGGGGCCAAGGTGGGACGCGTGCCCCACCAATCGACATTTGCACCCCACCAAAAATTTATTTATTTAGAAATCGCGAAAATAACTTCGAAAATGTCCGTGATTGAAATATTGAAATAACGTTGGAAATGTCCATAATGGTTCAATCTAGGACTCCTAAACTGCTTGTAATCGCAAAAATCACTTTCAATTATTGGACTTCAAAACTGTATGTAGATCGCAACAATTACTTAGAAAATAACCATATTTCAAGAAAATCCCTGCGGGGCTTGGGGAAGGAGTAGCGAATCAATTTTCAAAAAGTCCATAATGATGTCTTTGTTATTATGGAAGTCTTCTTGAACTGATAAAGATTCCATTTACTTCTTATAGATGCATTTTTACTGTTTACCAGTTATCAGTTTACAGAGTTTGATTATCATTGTGAATACAACTGGAATTGTACTGTCAATATGTATTGTTGTTCCTGTCCATAAATTCATTAAATCAATCAATCTTGTAATGACAATGTACTTATTGTGTTGTTCTCCATATCTGAGGGTTGTATCCTAATAATACATCATTCAGTGTGAAATATGTTATAACTCACTAGAAATCAGGGTATTAAATTTAATCTAATTCAGTAGCCTAGTTTGATTGAGTAATGTAAATGATTGAAATGTGAGTAATTTATCTAGGACAAAAAAGGCTTTTTCTCTCAAGCTTATATCCATTACAGATCAGCACAACTGCATCTAGTAAAACAAAATATGACAAAAAACAAACTTCATGGTATTCGATATCAAGCCCTTCCACATCAATTTCCGGAGACTGTCAACGCTAGCAACTCAGCTACCTAGAAAGTTATCGAGATATTCGAGAATTTACTTGTGTTACGGTAGGTGGAATACCTGTTGGGGTATTCTGCTTCCCTGGTACTTGAGTCAATTTTCCACGAACAAAAGTTTTCGAGCGAATTGGTCAACAGTCCAGTATTCCTACCAGGGTAGCAGAGCAATAGACAGGTCGAGTTTTATTCATAATTTCTTCTTCAAGTTTCTCGACAACTTCACAAAATTCATATGTCCAGGTAGCCGAGTGGCTAGCGTAGACGATATCGGATAGTGGTCCGGAGAGGCTCGCGATCGGAACCCATACGGAGCTGTTTTTTTGTCATATTTCACTCAACAATTACTTAGATTAATTCAGTAATGAGAGTTATTACAGTGTGATTAATTTATCCAGTGAAGAGAGGAATTATCTCTGAGCTAATGTCCATCGAGGATTCGTACCATTGCATATGGGTATATTAAACAAAACATGACAGAAAAAAGCAGTCCCCAATGGTATTCGATACCAGTACCTTTCGCATCGTGATCCGAATCCACCAACGCTAGCAACTAAGCTACCTAGACATGGAACATTAGCAAAGTTATTGAGATACTTGAAAAGATATTTGAATTATTACCTTACCTGTTGGTATATTCTGCTCCTCTGGTAAGAGAGCTGAGGTTTGAAAGATTATTTGAATTCATTTGTGTCAGGTGGAATACCTGTTGAGGTATTCTGTTTCCCTGGTACTTGAGTCAATTTTCCATGAACAAAAGTTTTCGAGCGAATTGGTCAACAGTCCAGTATTCCTACCAGGGTAGCAGAGCAATAGACAGGGCGAGTTTTATTCATAATTTCTTCTTCAAGTTTCTCGACAACTTCACAAAATTCATATGTCCAGGTAGCTGAGTGGCTAGCGTAGACGATTTCGGATAGTGGTCCGGAGAGGCTCGCTATCGAAACCCATACAGAGCTGCTTTTTTGTCATATTTCACTCAACAATTACTATTCAGTAACAATTCAGTAATGAGAGCTATAACAGTGTGATTAATTAATCCAGTGAAGAGAGGAAATATCTCTGAGCTAATGTCCATTGAGGATTCGTACAATTGCATATGGGTATATTAAACAAAATATGACAGAAAAAAGCAGTACCCAATGGTATTCGATACCAGTACCTTTCGCATCGTGATCCGAATCCACCAACGCTAGCAACTAAGCTACCTAGACATGGAACATCAGCAAAGTTATTGAGATACTTGAAAAGATATTTGAATTATTACCTTACCTGTTGGTATATTCTGCTCCTCTGGTAGGAGAGCTGAGGTTTGAAAGATTATTTGAATTCATTTGTGTCAGGTGGAATACCTGTTGAGGTATTCTGTTTCCCTGGTACTTGAGTCAATTTTCCATGAACAAAAGTTTTCGAGCGAATTGGTCAACAGTCCAGTATTCCTACCAGGGTAGCAGAGCAATAGACAGGTCGAGTTTTATAGATAATTTCTTCTTCAAGTTTCTCGACAACTTCACAAAATTCATATGTCCAGGTAGCTGAGTGGCTAGCGTAGACGATTTCGGATAGTGGTCCGGAGAGGCTCGCTATCGAAACCCATACAGAGCTGCTTTTTTGTCATATTTCACTCAACAATTACTATTCAGTAACAATTCAGTAATGAGAGCTATTACAGTGTGATTAATTTATCCAGTGAAGAGAGGAATTATCTCTGAGCTAATGTCCATTGAGGATTCGTACCATTGCATATGAGTATATTAAACAAAATACGACAGAAAAAAAGCAGTCCCCAATGGTATTCGATACCAGGACCTTCCGCATCGGGATCCGAAACCGCCACGCTAGCAACTAAGCTACCTAGACATGGAACATTTGCAAAGTTATTGAGTTACTTGAAATGATATTTGAATTATTACCTGCTGGTATATTCTGCTTCTCTGGTAGGAGAGATGAGGTTTGGAAGATTATTTGAACTCATTTGTGTCAGGTGGAATACCTGTTGCGGCATTCTGCTTCCCTGGTACTTGAGTCAATTTTCCACGAACAAACGTTTTCGAGCAAATTGGTCAACAGTCCTGTATTCCTACCAGGGTAGCAGAGCAATCGACAGGTCGAGTTTTATTTATAATTTCTTCTTCAATTGTATCTCGACAACTTTGCAAATTTCACATGTCCAGGTAGCTGAGTGGCTAGCGTAGACGATTTTGGATAGTGGTCCGGAGTGGCTCGCTATCGAATCCTTTACAGAGCTGTTTTTTTGTTATATTCCACTCAACATTTAATTAGATTAATTTAGTATTGAGAGTTATTACAGGGTAATAATTTATCCAGGGAAGGAAGGAATCATCTCTGAGCTATGTCCATTGAGGATTTGTACAATTGCATATGGGTATATAAAACTAAATACGACAGAAAAAAAGCAGTCCCCAATGGTATTCGATACCAGGACCTTTCGCATCGAGATCCGAAACTGCCAACGCTAGCAACTAAGCTAACTAGACATGGAACATTTGCCAAGTTATTGAGGTACTTGAAATGATATTTGAATCATCACCTAACCTGTTGGTAGGTTCGAGAATTCGAGAATGTCCATGAAGGTTCAATCACCAGACTCCTAAACTACTTGTAAATCGCAATTTAAAAAAAAAGGAACATATTTCAAAAAATTCCCTGCGGGGCTTTGCTGGTGGAGATCGAAAAAATTACTCCGAGAATGTCCATGAAGGTTTAATTATTGGACTTCAAAACTGTATATAGATCGCAAGAATTACTTAGAAAATGTCCATATTTCAAGAAAATACCTGTGGGGCTTGGGGAAGGAGTAACAAAATCAATTTAAAAAAAGTTCATCATGATGTCTCTGTTATTATGAAAGTCTTCTTGAACTAATAATATATGTACAAAAAACACGAATTTTCAAAATCTTCCCTGCGGGGCAGGGTGGGCCTTTGTTATTGTATTGAAATTATCAACTGACTTGTTACATTGTATGTCTTTGTATGTACATTGTATGTCTCTCATCCTGCAGAGGGCTTACCTTATTTCCATAGCCAACTACCTACATATTATGTTTGCCGTGTACGCTAGTTCAATTTCTTCACCAATTTATACAATTTAAAGCTCTCTGACTGCTTACATCATTATGTTTTCCGCGCACTCCATCTGCTCCCCGCACTGCTTATAGCTAACTTCCTACACCGTTATGTTTGCCGTGTACTTCAGTTCGAATTCTAATCAATTTACACGCTTCCTGCAGGGGGCTTACCCTCTATAGCTAACTGCCTACATATTATGTTTGCCGTGTACGCTAGTTCGATTTCTTCACCAATTTATACAATTTAAAGCTCTCTGACTGCTTACATCATTATGTTTTCCGCGCACTCCATCTCGAATTTTAATCAATCTTGCCTCCTGCAGGGCCTCCTATATATTATGTTTGCCGTGTACTCTAGTTCAAATTTTAGCAATTTATACAATTTACACAAATTTGATTTCTGATATTAATTATGGTTTCAAATTTTCAGAAAGATATCTTCTTTCTTATTGTCAATTCTTCAAGTTGAATATCGTAACATAATAGGACAATTTTCGTTATTTCAAAAGTCCGTCCTGAAAATCCGCTAGAAATTGCAATATTTGGTAACTCGGAAACATTTTCTTTTGAAATGGTCAAGGCGAGCGTAGTCAAATTTGCTAACAATTTGGGGATCATGAAGTATTACTTATGAAAATACTAGAACATTATAGGTCTCACAAGTTCATAAATATTAATTGCGAAATGCCAAAAACTAGTGTTTTTAACTCTTACCATGCCAAATTTTCAAGTGACTTGAAATTTTTGGTTGAATATCTCAAATTCCTATTGTTGCATATGTGTAGAGTAATCAAATTGAAACACAAATCCGGTCTCAGTTTAAAAATTGAGCAGAATTTAAAGATTTTAGAGCAAAAGTGCTAATAAGCATGATGACAAGAAAGTTTGTTTATAACGATAATTCACAATAAGAATAGCCATGCGATTCTGTTGAATCACCAGAATTTCCCAATAAAATCAAATAACCAACATCTTATATCTAATATGTATGCGTTCTGTCCTACAATGTATAAAGTTGTATGCAATTACTATATGGAAAAAATATATTCCCGACTTTATATGACTGAAAACACATCCAGAAAATCAATTACAAAAAGTATAGAAATTTAAAAAACTTTCCTGCGCGGCGATTATTCATTCCACCTCCTCACACCTTTTACAATTTGTTTTGGAATGATTTTGCCTTTGAACTCATAAGCATTGTACCGGGGTTTCCTTTCTTGAAAATGGTCACCCTATTTTAACTGGATTATAAGTTTAAAACTATTCCTTCAATTAAAAGTGAATTATGATGAGCGAGCTTCAAACTCGGCTCAACTTCTTCTGAATTTGATACAATTCATATTGTTTGCGCTTTGTTGTCAAACTGCAAATCAGTGTACGTATGTGCTTGTTATCTGATCAGTGAGTATGTTGATGGTTGAGAAGTGATTATCTGAGAAAAACAATGCGATACGGAATGTAAAAAAATATATTTGTTCACTTGCAAAAGGTCAAGTAATTCATCTGAATTATTGCAAATTTATTGACTATAGACCTATCGTCGAGTTCAGTGAAAATGAGAAGCCGATGTGTTAAGACAAATTATTCATCTTTTCCCGAACGTAATGACCCAATCGCCTGTTTTCGTTTTCCACATTCACTAGATCACTATTTCGCTGGGAAGTTTTTACTCCTAGAATTACACAAACTACAGTGCAGTATAAATGAATGCTTATGAATGTTTAGTGCTTGAATACAGCCTGAGGTATAGTTAGTACTTGATAATAGACCCGTCCAATTTACTCATCATTACTCTACCTCCATCAGTTAATCTAAAACGAAATTGACTTATTAACATATTCCACACTTTATTATAATTTTTTTAATTGGAATATATTGAACAGAAATTTTTCAACCTCCGTTGATGGGATAGTGTCCATACAATTACCGTTTGTTTATATTTCGTTTAATTAGTTGAAATTAGGTTGGAGTGTAAGATAAATGGGTTTCCCTTAATTTGTTACGTCGAGAACCATGTCAGGTAGATATTCAAGTGTTTTCCTTCTGAGACGCCATAACCCTAGCAACCGGTGCACTAAAACTAGGAATCTGGGATTTAATCACCTTCCACCCTGCGTAATGGGATTCTTACGTCTTGGTGGTTCCGATCGACCGTCTCCACCTTCGAATTACAAGAACGCTCGTCTGTTTTCACCCACTAATGAATGGAGTTGGAAGTAAATTATATAAGAAATACCATACCTACTATGATGTTGCTATTAACCGTAATTAATGTTGGACAACAGTTGGTTTCAGGTCTTTGGATACAAATGGTCATTTGTGATGAAGTGGAGGAAAGAGGGGAGAAAGCTCTCCTTGACCCATATTCCTTGGAAATCCTCATCCTCGGAAATCAGGAAATAAACGCAAAAGGAATCTTAAAATAACAAATTAAACCACTTGCAAGTTGCAACACCTTTTTGTGCTTCTGGAAGATTTATTTGAGAGATGCTGCCTTTTTCCTTACCGTAAATTGACAATAGAGTAATGTCTGACCCTCAAAATAAATTACAGCTGCTGTGAACTCCTTACTGTGATATTTCTGTTTTTTTATGCTGGTAGACGAAAAGCTGTATCTCTCGTGGATACAAGTATGTCTACATCGTTTTCGTAATCGTGTCAAGTAATATTAGACAGCTGGCGATGTGGTCTCAAGACAGACACTGCGCGCCGGAATTCGAACCCGGTCCTGCTCCGGTTACAATGAACCGAACTGAGATCTCAGTGTCGGTTTCCGAAGAAGAATTCCCCTTAAGGGAACCAATAATACTACCCTCGCGAAGCAATAGGATCAGGAAAATAACGTGCAGCGTATAACAATTTATTTTGGCGGTCTAGTAATACCTAGACTACCATTTACAGTAGACTTTTCTCTCTTTCCCTCTCCCCCCTCTCTCTCTTTCTCTCACTCTCTCATTCTCCAACTCTTCCTCTTTCTTTTTTTCTCTCTCTCTCTCTCTCTCTCTCTCTCTCTCTCCTTCTCTCCCTTCCCCCTCTATCTCTCTCTCTCTCTTTCTCCAACTCTTTCTCTTTTTTCCTCTTTCTCTCTCTTTCTCTCTCTCTCTCCCCCCCTCTCTCTCACTCTCTCTCTCTCTCTCTCTCTCTCTCTCTCTCTCTCTGTCTCTCTCTCTCTCTCTCTGTCTCTCTCTCTATCCCTTTCTCTCACTCTGACACGTGTGTGTGTGTGTGTGGTTCCTATGGGAACGTGATTGGGGTCTTGCAAAGTGTGAAAAATTGTCCATCGCTTCCATTTATCTCTATACATCTCTGATGCAGTATATTACTATCTCTATCTCCATCCCACAGACTTTCTGCCACTTAAGCTCTTTTAATCGACTGTGTTACGTTTCGCTTCCTCCACCTCACTGCCATCGCTTCATCACATGACATGATGAAAATGGGTCGTTCATTACAAAAATGTGGGAAATTACACCTTAAATGGCCATAATAATAATAATATCCCCCATTCTCCACAAATCTTTACCGTAATTATCTCTTGCTCAGTCAATATTTAATGTGAGGTTATCTATATTTATAGAAAAAAAGAACAATCCAGAAGAAAAGTAGAAAAGAAGCTTCCACATTAAATAAACATAGGTGTATTTCTCCAAGTCATATAGGTGGAACATCCAAGAAAACTGTTCATTTAATTCTCTGCGTAATAAAATACAAGAATTCACCCCATTTACTATTTCTAGCAATGCTCTGCAAGTTTTGAATAAAACAATTCAAACGTTTTTACATCATACGTTTTTTCGGTTTATGTTTTTTTTATATATGAATAATAGAAACATACGTAGAACAATTCTGATATTCATTTTTGGCATATAAATGTGATACACAAAAATATATCGTACAGAGAATATTTGGAACATTTTTGTAACCATGCGAATTATTTCAAGACAAAACCGTTGAACATTAACAATATGAACAATTCTAATACAAGTAGAATCCAAGGTTCTGATCGAGGTAGCGGAGACTTTTATATGCACACTATTTATATTTCATTTGTGATGATGAATGTATGCTACATTATTTTAAAAATAATCATGAGAGAGAAGTTCCAGGAAAATGGTCGAGAACATCACCAAAGTATAAGCATTGAATAGAGGCAACTTTTTTTGTTGGTTTTGACAGTTCTGATTCCCTGATAACTTCCTCTCTGTATAGTGCAACGTGCAGGCGTACCGATGGTCAGATAAACTAGATCATCTATATTACCTAAATTTGAATTTCGAATAGAATTTCGACTGAATAGAAATTAGAATTTAGAAACTAGAAATTATAGAAAATAGAAATTAGAAATTAGAAAATAGAAATTCGAATATGAATTTCGAAATTTCCATAGAGTAATGAAGTTATATACTCAGTAAATTTGTAGAAAGTTTAAGCTACATTATTTTCAAAAGAATACCGGTTGCATAACTAACCCTCGTTCTGGAGTTACGGAATTTTTATACAGTATGATCTTTACAGGTCTATTATATTCTAACAAACGATAAAATCAAATCAAGCGTTAACCGAACGTTCCATTAACGAATCTGAAGCCAATCAATAGTCACCCCCTTCCCTCTAGCACCCCTTCTACACCAGCTCAGCCACTGATAAATCTTATTAGTCTTTGCTTTAGTCAGCTTCTGCAGCCACAGAACCTACTAAAAACTTCAATTAAATTGAAAGCAAATCAAAATCATGTAAAAACGAAAGAATATTGAAGATAAATGACTTCAAATGCTTTACTATAAATTAATCTTATTTGTTTGATTCTGAGACGGGTGGACCAGTGGCTAGTATGCTGAACCCGTGAATTAAAAATCAGGAGATAGGGGTTCAATTACCTCTATTCTCGACCATCCTGACAGATGTTTCGTGGTTTTCCTCATTCATCAAGATGCATACTGAAATGGCGACTGAAAAAGACCACGACCGTTTTTTAAGGTGGTAAAACGAGTTCAAATCTACATACTATCACCTCGCTATCGCTCTCGCTATAAACACTTTCGTCACACTCACTAGAACTCAAATCTCTTTGAATGGTTCAGTATTCTATACGCTAATCATCAAAACTTTTGAAGGTAGTTATATTCTCATAGCAAATAGCTTCTGTAACGCGCTAACAAGGGCTGGATACGTTTTACAAGTATATTCAATATCTAATATTCAATTAAAGTTACACTTTACGTAATCTACTTATAGGCATATATTACAATACACTAACAAGACAACCGATAAAGAACATTGTATATAATAATACAAACCCACTCAATATCTATATATATAATAACATTGCTTAATCATACATACATTATGTTCCAATTTTTCACGAATCTGACAAACGTAGAATATTAATTATAATATATTTATGAATCCCTAATTACAAAAATCTTGCTAATAAAACCTGAAAGGTATGATAGATGATTAATTTTCCTCATAAGTTTGTAATAATAATTCAATTATGAACTCCGTGCAAATGCTTTTTAAAACATTGTCACAAATGTACAAACCAATGTCACCAAAGTTACCAAAGTAACCACATTATCATGTCACCACTCGTACAAAGTGTAATAGTTTTCAACATAATATCGATTATTTAAAGCTCAATCACTATTATAACAACGTTGATGGAAATAGCAATAGTCCCACTAATATGTATTATGTAATACAGTAGGTAATAATACATATTGCATGGTGAAAAAACATAACCTACTCATACATTATCCAAGATATAATACATACATAATATCCAACAACAATCAGCTAGATTCTACCACAATACTCTTTCAACCAATAAACTATCTCACTATATAACACATTGTTAAAAACTAACACCCTTCTTAAAAGAAGATGATACGGTAGTTATACTTTCTTATACACATCTAATATCCGCAATATCGTCTTTATATCCCGCTGCGATTCATGACTCAAACTTCGTATCATTTATATCGACTTTTCGCCTAGCGGCTAGACCATTTATTTTCTTTAGTACTGCTACGTGGGAGCTACAATACGGGCTTATGAGAGCTTAAGGGGAAGGCGGACACATATGATTGGTGGTCAAAGATATTGAGAAAGAAAATTGATTTGATGGGGATTTTTTGATAGAAGCAGAGCAATAGAACTGCGTAAGAATATTATGTTAGAATATGGCATATGGGATTGGGAAATTTTGGTTGGCATCAAAATTGTGATGGTATGAAACGCAGATATCTTTACTGAATATTTAATAATTATATTTATATAGAATCAGTAGAGATTGTTGAGAGAAGTCTAAATGTTCAATTGATTTTATTTAATAAAAAAACTGTATTCAATCTCTTGACCAAAAATTAATATGAGAATGAATGGATTGTCAGTTTCATATTATAATGGTATGAAATACGAATGGATAGTTACAATAATATTATGAATGGTTATATGAAAATCATAATCATTTTATTTTCTATTGAAATGGCTGTGATGCGCTGCGGAAGCATTGAGCACATAATAAAAACGACAAATTGAAAACGACTTATATAACTCTAATTCAATTATTTTCATATTGTGAGTCGTTTAGACCCACGTGAAACTGTATGTATATGAAAATATATGAATATATATATATATATATATATATATATATATATATATATATATATATATATATATATATATATATATAATTACACATTGCTTCAGGGTTTTTAACGCGTATTATAAAAACAAGGACAAATTCAAATATAAAATAGCTTTATTAAGTGAATTGCCTAACGTTTCCGGAGCTATATTGCTCCCTTCATCAGAGGACGAATAAAGATAAAAGAATACAACAAAATACTAACAATACATTAACATAAACACATCGAAACCACTGCCAATTGATTGAATAAAAATAAATAAATCAAGGTATTAAAATCCTAACAACAAAAAGTAAAAAAAAGGTATAAAAATGAATACAGTCTAATTATTGAAAAATGGTCGGAAGAGATAAAATATTGAACAAAAATAAAAAATAAACCAAATTAGTAAAAAACAAACAAACAACAAAAATTGAAAAGATGAAGAGAAAAATGAATAGAAAAGGCAATTAAAATAGAAAAAATATTACAAAAAGATAGAGTACAATATAACCGTCGTGTATTTCTTAGATCATATCTACTTTGAATATGTTTCGGTTCAATAGGTTTCGTCCTCTGATGAAGGGAGCAATATAGCTCCGGAAACGTTAGGCAATTCACTTAATAAAGCTATTTTATATTTGAATTTGTCCTTGTTTTTATAATACGCGTTAAAAACCCTGAAGCAATGTGTAATTATAATATTGAACGCGAAAGTTTAAAGAACCTGATATATATATATATATATATATATATATATATATATATATATATATATATATATATATATATAATATGTATATAATGTATATAAAGTGTATATAAACAACAACAAACAGCTATCTAACCATAAATTTACCAATATCTAGAATGTGTTTACATATCATGCTTAGCCCTGCTTATGATAACCAACATTCTTTTCCTACTTATTTATTTAACATTGTTTATCCATCGTGCAGCATCCCATTATAATATATGTGTAGCATACATTATATTCCCTTGGGGACTTTTCTTCTTGTTCTTTTCTATTTCTATTCCCTCTCTTCTTTCTCCCTCTCTCAATCACTCTCTATCTCTCTCACAGACAAGTTACAATATTGTAAGTATGAATGTATTTGTTCTTCGAGTTGAATTAATATAAAACACCCTTGACTACACAATTTTCGTTACATTTGTTAGACTTCGAGACTTCGATATGTCGATATATCGATACTTCAACTTTCCTTCACTTATTTGTCTCTCAGAAAGTATAAAATATACAAACGTTTTTCATCAAGCAATTTTGAGTGAAAAATTGAATAATGTCACAACTGATCAATTATAATAATGTAAATATATACATATTATACAAGCTTTTTCTTTTATTCAATAATAATTCCCAATTCGATAACATTTGAAATAAATGCATGATTCGATAAATGATCCATTTTGAATGAATTTTTTAATGCAAATATTGAATACATACAAAATCAAAATTGACGTTGTTTTCAATTTCACTTTCACTTTAATTTTTCTCTAGAACTGTATAAACCTCACATGATATCTAAATTTGTCTATTGTATATTACAAAATTCAGTTAATTATAGAGAGAACTGAATATTTCATCTAATTGAGAAAACCTGTAATGATTACTTTCCCACGTTGAACATTAATTTATACGTTCAATATATTTGATTCAATAAACAAATAAATAAAGCGTGGAATAAAAAAAAAACAACAAAGAAATTCAAATCATCAACTCACATGACTAATGATTGTGTTCGTATCCCAATTGTATCCACATCTATTCAACACATCATTACTCTATTCTCTGTTATGACCGTGGTCTTTTGAGCAAGCGTCTGTATGAAATCAACTTGGTTGGTGTGAAGCGATTTCATCAGCTATCGTGCTTCTGTATAACACCTTACACCTTCCATTATACTCGCTATACGTTATTTATGTCCTTACTATCATCAGACAGATAATAATGCATCCTTCGACGACAGCTATACGTGACTACATCTCTAGTCATAACAAAACTTAATATATGTTTGGCCATGTCTATTAATAATATGTTAATATTCGTTAACATGGAAAGATGGTTGAGCTGTGTAGGTATAGCACGAATATGTTATGAATCTTATAACGTTTGTTATAATTGATGAAATTTAATTATTTTCAAGAATTATGTATTTTTTGTCACAGCATAATAATCAAAAGATTCCGAAAGAATGTAAATGTGGTAACAATGTATTTTTTTGCGTTAAGCAATGAGCTATTCATGTGTTTATATAGAAGGAGATTGAAAATTAAGTGAAAATTGAATGGATAATCATTATAATTTGGTTTCTATGATGAGATGGTCTGAGTTATAGTCATCTGAGAATGTAAGTTATTTCTCGAGACCCCAAAAATATACAACTCAAGATGCGAGCCTAATTGAAAAGCGAGTGATTTTTTCCATTATAGCTTTGTAGACTGAGACCAAACAAATATTTTATATGAAAATTGTGTCGAACTCTGCTCCTTAATTATTCACTAGTAGGCCCATTTCCATTCATTTACATGTTAATTATTGCAGAATATTCAAGCGAGGAGAGAGTAATACATATGTACTGTACATAATGCTTGGCAGCCTATATCCATCGGACCATCAGTCTATGTCACCACATGTGGACGTTGTTGCAGTTTTTGCGCGCAGCCTAAACTAAGCCAAATAACCCAATCGGACTGATTTATTGAACCTAACCATCCAAACTAATAATACCTCTCCAAAATATAATTGTAATGTTTGTTGTAACTTGTAATGTTTGTGTTTGTTGTCTTGGTAAGCGAAATTTTTCTCTCTGTGAGTGTACAAAACATGGCTAAAGTGGTGAAATAATAACTTATAATATTAACCGATACATCATATCAAAAATAATGTTCAATCTATAGATGTTAAACTTTTCTCGATGGATGCAAAATATGCAGTAAAAGCTTTTCTCTTCACCGAAGAAGTTTTTGCTCACCAGCAATCACAATAAACACACTGAATTGTCTCCAGATTTCCTTTTTTATTGATCTTATTTGTGGTTTTCTGCTATCTTCACTCATGTTATCGCCATAAGTTCCTCTCCAGAAACCTCGTTTCTTTCTTCTGTACGTTGGTCGCACAACACCCTGTCAAAACTGGCAATAAAACACAATTGGACACGTAAAACATAGGAAGGAAAATACAATATTGGATCGGACGTAGACAGAGCGTGAACGTAAACGTGGGAGACATAAAATAAGAAGTTGAGACAAATTGGTTCTTCAATACTCAGCAATGAGTAAATGATTTAAATGTTTGATCATTCAACAAATGTTAGTTTTATGAGGGCTTTGGAAATTATTGGTAAACATTTTTACGCCAAAATAATTATGCAATGACGAGTAAAATATGATCAACATTTAATTATACACATGATAATTGTTGAAATTTGACTCAATTTTTTACTCGTATTGAAAAAACACAATCGAGATGATGTCAAGTGCGATATTTAGAGGAATACTTGAAGGTGACGGAGAGAACTATCCGTACGTCAGTGGTGCACGATAAGAGAGACGGCCACTAGAAACCTTCATATCTTGTGGTTACATATAAACAATTGAACTGCGCTGAAAAAGCACGTGAATTAAGAACACTTATTCATATTGATGCTGGCCAAATCAGTGTAATTGGAAATATGGAGTGATGACGTTGCCAAACAAGAAAACTGGCGAATCTCTTTTCCGATTACTGAAACAGCTGGATCGTTATATCAAATATCTCAACTGAAATAAGAATAAAAATGAAAACATCCATATATTAAGGTTGGATGAATTGAGATTCATATTAAGGTTGATCATGGGTTGATCGTGTAACGGCGTTAGCGGCGTAGGTTGACGGCGCGTCAATGACGTGGTTATATGGCGCCAGTATAGACCTATCAACTTGTTCATAAACATCATTACAACAAGCTACACATCGGATTTTCATTAGTTTTTTAAATTATCAACTATTACTAGTGTGTACAATGTTTTTTGTAGAAAAAAGCTACAAAATACAGATCAAAAATTTGAAAAGAACTATAAGTTATCCAATTCCGAATTTATTCTCATTTTGAAAACTTTATTTAACCGTCCATATAATTCAATTTTAACAATTCATCAAAAACCTTAATTTCGTGAGGTCCACTTGAATACTTGCTCAGGTCTATAAATACTGGGTCAACATTTGTTAGATATAAAAAAGATTTTAAAATGTAGTACGTTATGTTCGCATACCGGTACATTAAATTATTATGTAGCCACGAGTTAAGCGATCCAAGTCTAACAATACCAAACAAACACACACACACATATATATATATATATAAATATATATATATATATATATATATATATATATATATGTGTGTGTGTGTGTGTGTGTGTGTGTACATATATAGGTTTTATTTAGTATTCTATCAGTGACTTTTGAACGACTGACCCTTCAGAGTCAAGAGCATGCTTTTTATCCTCAACAATCTGAGATAGCAAAAAACAAAGCACATGGACATAAAAAGAAGTCGTGATTCACAGAAAAAAAACTTCTTTTGCAACTCTTCTATGCTGTTGGGAGTCTCTTCAATCTTAATGTAGGCTATAAGAGTGTCTATACGGGCACTGAGCTCGGGCCTCCGCAACGAAGCTGCTCTCCATCTCACTGCTCGCTCGGGACACAAAGAGGGAAGTTTGATATACTCGACATGAAACACGAATTAAAATGTAGCCAACAGTATTTTCTACAGGGATAAAAGTGACCAAATATATTCCGTTCAAGGGTTAAAAAGTTTAGAGATATGTTACGTCCTAGCATGAATGTGGTAAAGCTTCTATGGGCTTCTAGAGATTTGTATGCAACAGGTAAACACGGTTTATTTCAATCAAACAAATTATGAAACGATAACATTGTTAACATTCCAATAAATAAAAACAGAATAAACGTATAAACAAATCTTTTGTTCTATAGTTTTTTATTGTTCGGCTATTGTAATGGTTCTATTTTCTGAAGCGACAAATGCGTTTTAAAAAATCGGTAATAAAACCTGCTAATCGTAGATTTTTTTGATTTCAATGGATATTCGGGAAATTGCACGTATAATGTATAAAAAATAATGTATCATTCAACAGTACTCAATTTTACTGCTCTTTTATATGGTCTTCGACCAATTGTAATACTTGTACAGATTCATTCTTTATTAACACAATATGTGAGCAATTGTTTTATACAATAATGGAATGGTTGACAATGGTATTAATAATCAAAATAGATTCCTACAGTTTGGGGGTGGGGTTGTATTCAAGATAATTATTGAAATAACATTTCCATGAAATTACGTATTGCCGATTCCAATTTCGATCTACGATTTTTATTTTTTATTAAAATACCATTCATAGAATATATCAATTTGATAACGCGTGAATAAATGTTGGATTGTATCCGAGATGATGAACAACTTTCAAATTAAGATTATTTGTAAACAATAACTCGGATGTCAAATGTCAAATGTCATATAACATCGAGACACATTTTCAATTGGACAATAAATAATTGAAAATATCAAGTTTATGCTTTCGTGGACTGAATAAAACGACTAAATAAAACTAAAATAGATCTCACTTGTAAATCTCTTTTAACAAATAATCAACATAACTTCATTTCATGACAACATCATTCTCGACACTTACAAATGTTCGCCGTCAAATCGTTTAATGGGTTATAACCAGCCAAGGAAAGCCAAGTACGGTAGCCCATACTCCATGTCGCTATTCACCTCATTTCCTTCCTGAATTTACCAAAGGAGAGCTAATTAGATCTAATTAAATACCCATAATGCTGAGGTGTGATTATATATAAACGCCAGAGGTTTGCTCTTGGCTTGTTGAAACCAACGTATCACCAAGTTTCTATAAATATAGACTCTCATAGGATGAGAACATGCATATATAACACAAATATGTTGAATTGAATGTAAATATAGCTGTTAAGTGGAGTTAGGATGTTTATTTACTATAAAACGTTCTAATATGCATGCAAATAAGCAATTGAATATGCAACAATAAAAAATACGCACTTCAAACACCAAAATAAATTCGTATCTGTTACGCTGGTGGACGACTCTTCTTTCGTGGATATCTAACAAATTTATTTTTAATTATTACTCTATCGAATGTGCTGTGTCAATGGAGCAACGATTTTTATGGCCGAGCTTCAATATACATTATATATATTCATTATACTCATCATTTGCCTCCAAGAAACGTGTAAAAAATAGCTACACATTTCTAATTGCGCTTTCAATATTGGACATATTAGGATCTGTGAACAATTCTAATTTAATTCCAATCATTTTTGAACAACTCTCCCAAGCAGGACCGGGGAATTGGTATTCATATGGGCTGGATCAAGTAGATAATTTATCTAATCTCTAATATGTATGTGATCTATCCTACAAGGTATAAAGTTGTTTGCAATTACTATATGCAAAAAATATATTCCTGACTTTATTTGAGGGAAAAAAAACTCAACTAGAAGACTACAAATTTCAAAATCTACCTGCGGGCGGTTGCTCTTTCCAATCTCCTCACCCTTCATACAATTCGATTTTGAATTATTTCGACTCTGAACTTCATAGCATTGTCCCGGATTTTACTTTCTGAAAAATGGTCACCCTATCTCATGATAACATTAGAAAGATCCGAGAGAACTAGAAGAAAACAAATGTAGAAGTATACTGGTATAGAATATTTTGAAGATGTTATTAACTGATTTGTATTTCAATTTTCAATTATGAGCTAGTTTAAACAAAATAATAATCATTGCGTTATAAGAAACTAATTGACATCCCGCCCTTTTCATTTACCCACATATTGGTAGACATTCGACGACAATGATGTGTACAATAACGGTACGGAGAGCTGGATCTAAAAGTTATACGGTACAATTTGTGAATAAGGAATGAAGATTTATAAAACCGTGATAAAATAATAACGTGTTGACTCGAGTTAAACTTGAAACGATTTTAGCGCTAAAACGTTATAAGATGAAATTCTTTGTGAATCGGGGCCCTGATGGTGCTCTTGATTTCAGTGATGGTGATCTTCGGGTGATCCTAAAGGCCCCTAGGGGTATAGCCCGGCATTCTCCAACTCCAGAAGAGAGGAAACATACAGCTCTTACTTGTTTTTGGAATATACTTTTTCCCCTGATGTATGTGTAGTTCCAAAGGAAAGAAAAGGATTGATTCCATTTGCTAGAGCGATAGAATTTCATTTCGCTTTATTCAAGTGATATATGTTTCTACCCATTGTTTCTATCTAGCTTTCAGTTTGCTTCTCTCAAGATTGGAGAGGATGCAATAAGATCATCTTATAGGTATGTACACAAACAAATGTGTTGCAATTTTATCTCTCTCACACGATCGAATTAGAAGACAGCATTTTATTAACACAATCATTTTTATTGAAGTAATTTGAGTACAATGATTATATGGCATTTACAAAATGTACATCACATTTGGGGATAACTGAGTCAGATTGCGACAGCATTATATATAGGGTATTTTATTATGTCTGTTTTTTTACACCTTGTAGTATTTTTGCATAATTACTCTTCCATTATATTTACCATCACTGAATGCAAAAGTGATCGTTTGAATGTGTACCATCTAATTATGCTTAGGTGGTAGGTAGGCTGCCTATTAACCTGACGATTAATATAATAAATCATCATTGAACCATTAAGATTAGGGTAAATTGGGGTTTCAATGTCATCGACAGTAATCGTAGACATTAAGCACCACATCCGCTGTAATGTAGAGGTAAGAAAACTTGAAATTACGATTTTCACAATTATTATTGTTCCATAAATATTATAATAACAATTATTGTTATGAGTTCTTTGGAATAAATATAATATATATTAATCATTTTGTTTCATACATAAAAGTACGATCGTGTGTTATTTACAATTTAATACCACTTAACTTTTAATGTACAAAATAGTCTGTCATTCGTTCACTGAATGGAAAATAAATAATTTTTTTGATCACTTAAAAAATTTCTACACACGCAAAATAAAAACAGTACAATATTTTACATGAATAATGTGATATAGATTTCGAAGCATCTTTCGCCCCAATGTTTTCGACATCTAATAGTTTGTTGACGAAATCACTTCTTGAAAAATTGTTGTATTCGACGCAAAACAAGAGAAATGAGTTGAATTTCACACGAATTGTTGTTTGTTTCGGCATTGTTCTAAAACATTGTTCTATAACATTGTTCTAAAACAGAAACACTTCCAAACCATTGGAAGATATATAGAAACACATCGATAATAATATCGACGATTCATGTATTTAACAATTTCATTGGATGTAGTAAACTGTATTATCTGCACTGTAAAAGCACCGATGCTTGTTGTGTTTAATTGATTCATAATATTCATTTCTTCCGTGACACTGAGTATTTCAATAATGTATAAAATATTAATCAACTGAAAACTAATTCTGTCAAAACCTGATCATCACTTTCGTTAAAATAAATACGGAAATATAAAAAGTCACTTCACACGTCAATAAAACATTTTCCTCATTTCATCCGTTCAATTACACTCAATTCCAGTTCTGCAATTGCATAAAATTCATATCTACATAACGTCAAAACTTGCATCTCGTACAGAAGTTTATATGCATTTTAATCTCATAATTGATTCGACTCCCCTAGACGTATCGTTCATATGGCTATACACAACTCTCTTGTTGATTCGCCATAAGCGGTGTCCTCACTGTGACGATCTCCCGATGCATCATCGTCGAAGGTATATGTGACATTGGTGAGACGAGTGGTGAGAGAGGTGAGAGGGTGGCATCGCCGGGGGAGTGAGGGAGTGGACGCCGATTATGATCGATCTGAGCATAGATTGTGGGCTCATCACGACCTCGGACACCGTTACCACTCAACAGGGGCACGGAGGACAGCTTGTTGCCGACTGGGACGGCGTCTTGGAGGTTGGTAGGCCGAACGAGACACAGCTCTGCATACGTTACTTCTTCAGAGGCCTGATAACCGAGAGAAATACCGTTGCTTAGCGATAGGAAAAGGGTAAAATCGGGCGAATAAAAAAATAGCGATGTTTTCAAAGTGGAAAGAGAATAGAGCTTTTGTTGTAGGATAAGAATTACCGTGAAGCTTTTTCATTCAATGGGTAAAAGATCAGATTTTTCTGAAAATTTACGGATATTAAGAATTTGTTTGAAGTTGTTTATAGCCTTTAGCCTAGTTCCCGCTCCAAATATTGTCCTCATCGCCGGTAGAATTTCGGATCAAAATTCCCTTTTGTCCAATCACAGTCCAGAATGCCACCGAAATAAGATGGCGTTTTTTTTGACCGAAGTTATCTCGGGAAAGTTGGTTCAAATTCAATCGTTCATTCGAATTCATTTCTGGCTTCTATAGCCACTGCCTCCCCTTTATTCCAGAATGCAGTTGATTTGACATTCAAATCACTGCATTTCTGGCTTCGTTTTCCAATTCGTGCGTTTTATTCAAACACAACAAGGAATAACAATCACGAAGAATATTTATTGGGGCCGTCATAATCCAGATTTAAATAAGTACACTTGCCCCAAATAAACTACGACCTTCCTAGATCCGGATATGGTAGTGAATTAATTAACAAACAACTATAACTGAATAACACCAAAAGATTGGTAAATTTGAAAGATTTATAATTTGGATTCAAACAAGCTATATGATCACAAAAGTGTCGTTAAGAATTCGTAGTGGAAACCGGTGACCAAATTTCGGCCCGAAATCCTTTCGGAATACACGAAAATAATTTGGAGTGGGAACCAGAACTTTTTACTCAATCTGTACGCATTTGTTGAAAACAAGGATCATCAGCATAAATGAAACATTTAATAATACGCTCTCCAGTGATTCTAATTTTTGATGTAATTTTTTTTTTGGTTTTTCTTTATTTCACAGAATAAGAGGTGCCTTTTTTCTTGTATAATCAATTGAGTTATCTAGGTTTTATAATTACCATTATATCAGAGGGTAGAAAAAATCTAGTGAATATATACTTTGAATAATTTGATTTCAAATGCGAATAATCTAAGTAAAAGGAAATCATATTTCGTTCACTTACTGGATGATTGGGGTATCGATCACGGTTATTCCTGTAATTCTCCAGTATATCACCGTTTCTTGTCCCAACATTGTTACGTTTCGGGTGATCTTCATAAGAAGGAAGCTCGAGGGATGTTTGATTGTTGAGTCCAGGAGTTTGAGCCCCGGAAACCAGCTGATAGTCAGAGTCTGAAATAACATAAAATATGTTTTAAAAGTTAGTTTACAAACTGTCGACGTACACATTCTGACTGTCTAGAAAATCTTCAATCAGGAAGAATGTTTGACGTAAGCTCCTGAGAGATTAGTCCCGACGAAAGTTCTACGTCAAAATGAAGATATTCAAGTAGACATGAGGCAATTCAATGCGTAACACATATCATGCAAGTTAGACTTTATTTTCGAACGGATGTATGAACTGATTTGATACATACAAGTATTCAATAGAACAATTTGAAATCATGTGAGTAAAACTGTGAAGAAATGATGTATATTTCAAAGCTGGGAATTAAAAACATGTCATTCATTTTCTGATAATGATTAATGTTTGTCAACGACCCCAACAACCTCTAGGTTATTCAGGGGTACGAGTGAATGGATGATATATGAATGATGTATACAAAAAGCCATGTCTTATGTGGGACTCGAACCCACATCCGACAGTCCCGCATCCGACTTGACTTCAGTTTCAAAGACGGTTTCCATTCTTCTATTGATTGAGTGACATATATTCAGAATAGCCCTGCTGATTTAGAGGCTTGGTGCAATACCGTCTCCATCGTAAACGGTCTGGGTTAAATTAATTCAGTTTTCAATAACTTATTGATGAAGAATCGGCATACTCTTCTCAATGTACGTAATTTCATTTCAATATCAGAAATGGTTGAAAAGTCTTGGTAACTTTCATATTATGTGACCAATCTACTATAAATTCAACAAAAAAATTAATTTAGGTGCGTCGTGGCAATTTGTTAATAACTTTGTCGCTGGGCCATCTTGCACACGTACAATCATGACAAGTCACGCATTGAGAATTATTATTTTTTTATATAATCATTTTTATAGTTATGAATTTCATGATATATTATAAAATTATCAATTTGAAAGATGGAATGATAGAATGAGATGGAATGACAAGTACTAGAATGTGTTCGATTTATGTTGTTATAAATGGAGAGTTCTGTATAGTCTTTGCATCATTTGTGAACTACGGAGATTGTCAAAATTACGGTATTTTGCTCTCAGGAAATAATGTGCACTTAAGTACACTATACGTTCTCTTATCATTAATATTTAATGTATACAATATATCGGCCTTAGGTAAACTATACATTCTAGAATTAGTTACTTCCATTAGATGAAAACATGCTGCTACTGATCAAGTAGGTGTAATAGAAATTGCTTCTACAAATAAATGAATACTATACAGGGTAGACAATACAAAAAATGGTATGGAATAATGATGATTAGTTTGTATAAGTTAATCACTTTTAATCAGCTTACAAGATTTTCCATAAAAAGATGACCCCCGTGAAATGAACCGATGACGTCGAAAAATTACAATTTTCGACCATGTGCGAGAGGCCAGCGTGGAGTTGGCCCCGCACATAGATAACACCGTAGCTAAATTAAAATCGATTTTTGAAACTAATTTATGGCCAAACTGAGCTAGCACTAACGATAATTTTCATGGCACTAACCAGCACTAACACAACCCAAGATGGTGACATCGAAAAATGAAACATTTTCTATCATATGCGGGGCCAGCGTGAAGTTGGCCCCGTGCATAGATAGCATCGTCGCTAAATTCAATATCGATTTTTGAAACTAATTTATGGCCAAACTGAGCTAGCACTAACGATAATTTTTGTGGCACTAACCAGCACTAACACAATCTAAGATGATGACGCCAAAAAATTTCAATTTCTGATCATGTGCGGGGCCAGCGTGAAGTTGGCCCCGCACATAGATAGCACCGGCGCTATATTATATCTCGACTTTTGACATTTATTTGTGACCAAACTAAACTAGCACTAACGATAATTTTTGTGGCACTAACCAGCACTAACGAATACCTTAATTAATATGCCATAAAAACACTATAATTGCTCATGTGCGGGGCTGCCCCGCACATGACTTAGGTCGTTTTTGCTCCAAACCAGTGCAGCACTAACCATAAAATGAGTGGCACTAACGAGCACTAACACAATATGAGATGATGACGCCAAAAAAATTCAATTTACGATCATGTGCGGGGCCAGCGTGAAGTTGGCCCCGCACATAGATAACACCGGCGCTATATTATATCTCGACTTTTGACATTTATTTGTGACCAAACTAAACTAGCACTAACGAAAATTTTTGTGGCACTAACCAGCACTAACGAATACCTTAATTAATATGCCATAAAAACACTTTAATTGCTCATGTGCGGGGCTGCCCCGCACATGACTTGGGTCGTTTTTGCTCCAAACCAGTGCAGCACTAACCATAAAATGAGTGGCACTAACGAGCACTAACACAATATGAGATGATGACGCCAAACAAATTCAATTTCCGATCATGTGCGGGGCCAGCGTGAAGTTGGCCCCGCACATAGAAACACCGGCGCTATATTATATCTCGACTTTTGACATTTATTTGTGACCAAACTAAACTAGCACTAACGATAATGTTTGTGGCACTAACCAGCACTAACGAAGACCTTAATTTATATACCATACAAACGCTATAATTGCTCATGTGCGGGGCTGCCCCGCACATGACTTAGGTCGTTTTTGCTCCAAACCACTGCAGCACTAACGATAAAATGAGTGGCACTAACGAGCACTAACACGATATGAGATGATGACGTCAAAAAAATTCAATTTTCGATCATGTGTGGGGCCAGCGTGAAGTTGGCCCCGCACATGTATTTGGTAAATTAGTGCCAGCACTATAATAGCACTAACGATTTTATTTGCGGCACTAACCTGCACTAACGAAGCACTAACGAATGACATTAGTCAAAATTTGATTTCGCACATGTGCGTGGCCAACTTCACGGGGGTAAAAAAGATGATACATTTGTGCATATCACACAACTGTGGTTATTAAACGAACTGATACGCCTACAGTCAAATTTTAATAATTGTAATGGAGGTAAATGTTAGCATTGAAGCTATAATTAACACAAGGTATGTGCGTAGTAGTTCCTCTCTCCATGTACTTCATAAATGTTCTGAAGATAACGGCTCGCTCGAAGGAAAATTGTGGTTATAATCTCACTTCATTGAATACGTTCAGGTGAAATATATGCACGTTGCGGCGCATTATTAAGGGTATATAGTAGTGCTCTTTTGGGAAATTATATACGTTATATATATCCGTTGTTCTAAGTTACGTCCTGACAAAGGGGAATGTTGTACTGTATCAAGTACCACTAATAGTTTGTACGTGACCCTAGGGATGCTTGTCATTTTATCCGTCATCTTCTCAATTTCTCTCTCTCTCTCTCTCTCTCTCTCTCTCTCTCTCTCTCTCTAACTCACATACCTTCTCTCTATCTATGTCCAACATACTTTATCTCTATCTATGTCCATCAAGAATGAGTGAATGCAATTTTCTTTTTGTTTCGCTATCATTCACATTATTATCATACACTTTACATCTTATATTTCAAGAAGATCTTCCTATTGGTGCCTTGACAATACTTGGTGGTGGGGAAAAAAACGAGTGAACATATCAGAAAATGAGCTTAACGTTCAAACTAATGCATTGAAACAATACCATTCGAAGAAGTACTTGTTGGAGAATACTTATTATTGGTTCAAAATTCAATTAAGTTGACGAGAAATGATTTTTTTCATACATAAATGTGCAAAAACGTCATTAATTGGTCCAAATTGTTATACATTTTCCAAAGTTGGATGTATATGCTTCGAACAGTATCACATTTCCAGCATAAAAGATACTCGCTTAATTCACACATTAATTTTGCACTTTCAAATCATACGGTTCGGACTTCGGATATAGGTCTTGTTCGTGCTTCGATATTCATCAATATTGTCTCAATGTCCACAACTCAAAATAATTGAAGCGGCTGGATTTGAAGTATTCCAAAAAATATGTAATTAACGCTTGTTTCAGTCAATGCCAAGTATAAAAACTCCCAGGATAAACTCAATACTGATGCATTTTCCATTGAATTTAATCTATCCTATATTATAATATGTAAAATTATATCGGGAATAACGAATAATTAAATGATAAATATCATCAGGGATCACGCCATATAATGGTATCAGCTACGTACTTCGAGTACATGAATATGGTTAACGGACAAGCACCAATCACCTCATGTAGTTATATCAATGAATTACCATCACTTTATAAGTAGATGTATTAACTGTCAGATTATTCTAGTGATATAATGCGTGCTTTGAACATATCCGATGCTTCGAGTCTATTGTGAGTTTCAAAGTGGAATTGGTTACCACTTACGTAAGTCAAGTGATATATTTGTACCTCTATTGACTTCACGTCTCGTAATGATTATATATATATATATATATATATATATATATATATATATATATATATATATATATATATATATATATATACACATATACATATATATATACTTGCATCCAAGTAAGAGGAAGGTCCCAAGCAACATATTTCCTCTTTCCCAAACCACCAGCGGGGTGGTTTGCTCCTTCATCTCTCGTGGATACAAGTATATGTACAAGAAAGGGATAATATTGACGCATCATAATACACTCGACTCGATGTTTGTGCTCTCTTGATCTCCAATTATTTACGAACGCTCTACCTCAAACAATTACTACGCAAGATCGCATCCGCTTGGACTCGATCACTACGCTTGAAGAGTAATAACCAATTAGAGTCCAGGTCGATCTAGTAGGCTATATAAATAGCCACTAAGAAAGGGAATAGTCGACCGTTTTTTTTGCATACAATCCAGGCGTATTTCTCTTCGATAAAAAATGAAAAAAAAGGCGGAACAGAATTGGTTCGGTGTTGGATTATAGAATATAATTGAGTCAACAAATCACAGTATCAGATTTTTTTCAATCTAGCAGTTTGTTTCCCTATAGAGTGAGATAATAGGAATACTAGAGAACCGTTACGTGATAATAATTAATGAATTTTGTGAAATAATAATCCTTCATTTTTTCTTAGTGAAATTAAAAATATGAGAAAAATAAGAATATGTACTAAACACACTAACCGTCTATATAGGAATGCGGAATATAAGAATATAGGAATCCCTGAGATAGGAACGTGGAATATGTTTAGTTTCACTGTTTTATTCCCAATTATTGAATGTAGATCACGTTTCCCTACAAGAAATATTTCCATGAGTGGACCTCATACATTATCTGCGTGTTGCTCAAATGATTCATTATTACGAAATTATTCTTCTACAGAAAAAGAATATATATATATATATATATATATATATATATATATATATATATATATCTCTCTCTCTCTCTCTCTCTCTCTCTCTCTCTCTCTCTCTCTATATATATATATATATATATATATATATATATATATATATATATATATATATATATATATATATATATATATATATATATATATATATATATATATATATATATATATATATATATATATAAATATATATATACATATGGGAAAATTTCAATAATTGAACCATAGAAAATAAAAATGAAATGATAGTCAAATGATTACCCGTTATTTACTATCTGAAAATCCACTAACTTCATCTGCCGACGCAGTTTACTTATCCATTTCAATACAAATAATAGTTATAGTTTTGGTGTTCTGGGATTACAGTAATTAGCTGGAAGCATCAGTACTTTGTTAAAACAATCTGATTTTAGTTCCTATGGTTGGACGTTATGTACGGATATATCTTAGCATAGGCTATCTTGAAGCACCTGACCTCTACTCCTTATTCCCTACAGTTTACTCAATACCGTATCTATGCAGGATGTAGTAATTATTATTTACGTGTTCTTGTTTTGTGTTGGACAAGAACGAGAGACCCCAGGCTTCTTCCCTATGTTTCTCTGATCAAACAATACGAACAACATCTTCACTTCGTTGAATGAGGCGCAGTTTGACGGAATCATGGTTATAACTCGCGATACCCACACGATATAATTCCACAAAATTAGTTTCGAAGCCTTGCCTTGCACTCGCCAGTTGCCATGTTACTCCAAACTTGCCATTGCTAATACAGTCATTGTATTGTATTCAGCCCCGTTCTGGCATATCCCGTTCTGAGTCACAATATTAATTGATTATTTTTTGCCTAACGACTTTATCAACAGCTGGTTAATTTGAGGTTAGGAATTAGTGGGTGATATACGATTGATGTTTATAAAAACTCGTGAATTATGCGGAAATCGAACCCACACCCACCCTGACTTCAGTTTCTAAAGAAGTAATTTAGCTGACTAAGCTGGACGAGTGGTTTAATTAATAAATTTTCATCATTTTACTAAACAATTTCTCACAAAGTGAAATATGGAACGATTCCAATACATTTACCGGCTGAATTAATATACGAGAAAAATCACGCTCTTCTAATTATTACTGATTTACGTCCATGGTTATGTATTATGTGTTGATTTTAATCGAAAATTAATCGATACGGTAGTTCCTAGTACATTCTTGATCGAAAATGACTTTTCACATTTACACTCCAAGTGAATGGTATATACTAGAGAAAACAATATATCGTGTTTTTATCATTTCTAGATTGCAGGAAGTCGACTTGATAATAGAACTATAGCATTTTAAATATTTTTTCTCTCTATCTATCTCTTTCCACCATCACTCCTGTCCCAAACAATAAAATATTTCACAAAAGATAAAAAAAACTGACAGTTATGGAGAAGTGCATTTTCATGTAGATATGTAATGATCATCAATATCTAGTTGTGTATATTATGAGTGTGCTATAAGTTGACATAATCTATGTGATATCTGGTAATTAACGTACATGGTTATGAAGTATGTATACATGGGGAAGGGTGGGGGTGGGGGAGTTATCTGTGGTAAATGGTAAACATTAATACAGTACACTGCGGAGAGGGGGGAGGGAGGGATATGTATGATATATATATATATATATATATATATATATATATATATATATATATATATATATATATATAAATATATATATAAAGAGAGATAGAGAGAGTGAGAGAGAGTGAGAGAGAGAGAGAGAGAGATACATGTATTGGCTCTCGGATCGGCCGTTTAAATGCGGCACCATGCTCTATTGGAAATCTAATGGAATGGACTGGACATAATTGATGTATTTTAATCACTCAATGTGTTACTTACTAATTAACAAATTAAATGCAAATATTAATTGAGTGTGAGTTGATGGATTTCTAAAGCCTGCAGCATATTAAGTTTGATTTTGTATTCAGTTATATGCATAAATAATGTAAAAATTGAAAACATTCGTTGTTACTTGATTTTCTACTAATTAATTGAAAATTGAACATCCATACGATATACGTATGTATAATTTATGTGACACAAAATAAGTGAACCCTTCGATTTTGTCTTCATTTGATAATTTCAAAAACAGTTCATATAATATCGATTTTAATTTATTGTTAATTCAAGCAATGGAATCATTACTCCATTTTCTTATTAAAGCTCGTATACTGGATGCTTGTAGTTCATGTTTTTAATAATATTATCATTGGTATTCTATAATGAACCATACAATTAAGTCAAGTCTTTAAGCAGTTCGATATTATATGTACACTCTGTGAATGGATCTAGAAGATAATCGCACATACTTTATTAATATTGTGTGTTCTTATAACAAAAGCACCGCTCCGATTAAGTAAATCGTCAGAATATGTCAAAACAAAACCATATAGCAGATGTTAAACAAACAACCGAACAAGAAAAGTAGGCCAGAGCTTTTGTTGTTCCCAAAGGAAACATCGTTATATTGCGTATGGCTGCACCATTATTTCTAATAGCGTCGTAGAGAATAAAAGGGGATGCCATCAATTCTCCTTCGTGTATGATAACTATCTTCGTCGTCGTACTATAATGAATATTAAAAATAATGATCGAGTGTAGAAGAAACAGAATATTGAACTAAAGCGTACTCTTGTTGTCGTAATAAGAGCAAAACACTAGAATAAAAATATAATTATAATTGCCATATTGTCTGTGTAATACAGCATCCTTTATATCGTCTAGATGTAGCAGAATAGGATTATATTTGGAACTCTTGTATATTTTGAAGAATGTTGGATAAAGAAGAATGTTTTTTCCTTCAACATTTTTGAATTCCTTTTTTTTTCACGAATAAAACACAAGCGAATATCACAAAATCAGATGAAATTGTAGCATGTGTTCTGGTTGGCTAGAGTCAATGATGGTGTGGCAGAAGATTTGGCAGTAGGCCTATATAACGCGCAATTTCGATGAACTATAAAAGGATCCTGAACTTGGGCTATCAAAATAGTGTATTTACTCAAGACAGATTTATGAAAATGTGAAATGAAGAACTGTTGTATGTTATGTTTTTTGTTTTTGCATTCATTTCACACTGATCCCCCTCTTACGAAAAAATCGGATGCATCGGTTAGTACTTAGAATTAGACATGGTTAAAAGTTGAAATTTCAGATCACAATCTGGGAGTTTTATCAAATGCGTTTAAAATATTTTTCTATAATGATATTTAAAGCATTATTCATGGCAGCATATATTTCACTATCACATATTATTCTTATAATACCAAATTATTCAAGTTATTTTACTGCATCAACAAAATATGTACATAACCTACAATGTTGAGCAATAATACCTGCGCAATAGCATAATGCAAAAAATGCATAATACAGATAAAGTCTCAGTGGAATTGGAATTAATGTCGCAAAATAACAAAAACTTTGTTCTTCTTCAATGTTGCTTAACGACCCCACCAACAGCTAGGTTATACGGGGGTACGAATGAGCGGATGATAATGAAACGTGATAGTGATGATAGGTGAAAGGACGTTTACAAAAACCCATGCCTTATGCGGGACTCGAACCCACGCCCAACGGTGACTTCAGTTACTACCGCTAGCGATAATTGACTTGGCCACCGGGGCGGCTAAAAACTTTGTCAAGCACAAAAATATGTCCCTATGGAAACTATAAACAGTATCATCCATGGGGATGAAACCACTGAACGCGTATAATTTGCTATGTATGGGGCGCGCATTAGTGCGTTTTGTCGTCATATTTCGGAGTCGAAAGAGAACGTCCATTACGTATTTTAATATACGCATGTTTACGCACACGCTACAATTTCACGAACGTGTCATTTTTCTAAGCAATTTATAATTCCGTTGCCTGCCACATACTATATTGATTTCTTGTTCTCTCTCATTTTCTGTGTTTTTCAATGACCTGTACTCTCTTCGTCTTCTGTTTGTACTTTAGTTCGAATGTAGGCAGCGTTGTGTTTGTTCTTTTGTTATCGAATTGATTGTATCAAATAACATTGACAAACATCTATGTCTTATCCAGGGTTCAAACTCAACCGTTATACACCAAGTAGGGGTAATTTATCACACTTTTATTCGATTACTTGTAACTTTATAAACACTGAAATATTGCCGGTGCTTGTTTTAGATAAAGAATTGGTAACGATCTCGTTTACAAATCATATGTCACGAAAAGAAAGTAGTTGATCATTTCGATCCACAGAATCACAGTTATACCAAGGTAGATATAATTCTTATTGAGTTTGACTCGATAAGGATAGGGGCGTTTATTTTTTTAGTGGGTCGCGATTGTAACTTACTCTGACTATAAACAATTAGACTTAGAGCAACCAATCACTATCCAGCACATAGGCGCAACCAATGGCCGACAGCCGAGACACCGTCTGACGAACAGTGGTTGATCGAGACTAGATGAAAAAAAAACTGTATGTGAACTGTATATGAGAAATCTTTGAACAAATAATGCCAATGCTTATACTTTATGTTCACAATTTGGTTGTATGTTTGTTAATCTGTGCGCCAAAATTGGGTGAAACACTCTAGAAATAGCTTGAACAAATGAAATGCCACATTTTGAAAGCTATTTTTCAGTTCTTGGTTTCTAACTATCGATTTCTAACTTTCGACTCTCATTGTAAGGCTGAAATAATAATTATTTCAAGAGGCAGATACGATGTCTGTCTACCAGTTGTCAAATTCACCTTTCAACTTCCTTTGTTATTCCCCCTTCCGTTGTACTACTATGGCAACGATGCTCGTTATTTTATTTGTCATGGATTGTATATTATCTAGTTTCAAGTGTGTATTATTATCTCGACACATTCAAAATTTCCACATACACATTTCCTTAATTCAATATAATATAAATAGAATGTGTGAAGCATGTTCCATCATCCAATGTAATTTACAGCCCACCCGATTTAGTTCCAATAACAGTTGAAATATGAACACAAAATTATCCAATCAAGTACATGCAATTAGATCCAACAACAACATAGATAATTACCCCTTGGTAACATAATTTTCAATTTAACCCTACCTTTATTACACGGTATCACATCCGGATTCTTGTCGTCGGTTTGATAGATATCGTCGACGTCGGAGCGCAGTGGTAGCGCCACCTTCTCTTTGATCGTCAGGTTACCGGGTCGAGGCGGGCCACCGCGATGTTGAGCTCGTACTCGTAGTGCCCCGACAATCACTATGGCTACCAGTAACAGCACGGCGACCACACCGATCAGGATACCGAGCACTGGTGTCAGCTCGAATGGCACTGGGGTACCTAGCGACATGTGTAATAAGAGATTGATGAGCTGGGTTATGGGTAAATTGTATATTCATCGTTCTATGGGAATTTCAAAATTGTAATGATTCCCTGGTCTCTCTCTCTCTCTCTCTTTCTTTCTCAAAGAGAGATAACCGGACTGTAATGTGAATAATACTGAATTGGAATTATTGAATGAATTAAATTGAGGTAAAATGAGATGAAGTTATTTAATCATGAGGAATAGGTTAGTTTTCATTCATTTGAGAATAAATATAAATAAGTATACTTCAGTCTATTGAAATTTTCTCTGAATTTTCTAAAATGTTTATCTTCGAGATGAACAAGGGAATTACTAGCACGCACACCAAAATATGTCGATTTGAATGACACTGGGGTAACTAGCGACATGTGTAACAAGAGATTGATGAGACGGGGAAATTATATAAATCGTTCTATGGGAATTTCTGATTGTAACGATTCTCTGGTGGGTGTTTCGAATCGGATTGGTAATAAAGTGAACTCATTTGTAATGTGAATGATAATGACTTGGAGTTATTGAATGAATGAAATTAGGAAAAAATGGAATTACGTTATTTAATTATCAGAAGTGGGATAGTTTTCATTCATTTGAGAATGAATATAAATAAGTATAAAAGTCCGCTATATTTTTCTGTGAGTTTTTCTTAAATTTAAATATTCGAGATGAACAAGGATGTATTACGACCGATCACACCAAAAGATGACGATTTAGAAGCACAATAATACCTATTTTTATTATGATTTGTGATGATGTTGGGGACCTGTCGGTGGATGAAATTATGATAGGATTGTGTATAACAGTTTTTTCAGCGTATTATAAAATCCGTAGTATATAAATACAATTATCTGTGTTATTCTTCTGAAAGCATTTCACATAAGCTGTCAAGAAAGCGAATACTGATGATGTTTTCTACGAATTACAGCTTTTGAAAATATGAACCTAAAAGGTTGTCCATTTCTTTTACAAGCAGCTTTATACATACAAATATTTCATTTGTTCATTTCAATACTCGTAACAACTTATCTTGTGGATTAGCAATCTTTTAATTGCATTTAATTGCTTCAGGTAACAAATAATTTTAATACAAATTTTAATTGCATTGCTCGTGATTATTACTCGCTCAATGATATCACCAAAAGCTAGGTTGATTAAGGTTTTCACTAAACCCACTAAACCACTAAATTTTAGGAGCAGTAAGATTTAATTACTACAGTAATTGATGTACGATGTATACTGACTGGAATAATATATTGACGTTATTACAAATAGTGATTTCTGAATAATACTTCATCTTAGATAACCGAGTTAAATGAATAGTTGTCATATTTCAAAAATATAATAGTAATTCTAATCACATGAGTGAATCTAGTTATCAGTTCTGCAATATTATTCGTCTGATATTACTAAAACGAATGAAAAAAAAAAGATGATAATATATAAAGATCCATGTAACAGAAGATCATCGATCACTAACTCATACCAACAATAAGATGTATATTAAAACAACTCAAAAACAGTACATACAACTAGTATCTCACCAGTTTGTTTCTCGGCTACTTTCAATGTGAAACCCTCCATCAATACATTATCGCTTTTCCCCTTCGAGTTGGCCGAGTAAATGAGCATCTTCAATACCATGCCCGCCCCTAGTCCATTGATGCTAAAGGCTGGGAACTTGGACGATATATTGGCTTGTAGTTGACCTGTCTGCAGGTCGAACACCTCCAACAGGAAATATTGGGGTTGACCACCATCAAACCCCTCGATGCATTCCACTTCAAGGGATTCAGTGGTCTGGTTCAGCACCGTGCAGTTGTAGGGCATGTCTGGGCGCCCTAAAAAGGAATGAGAAAGAGAAATGGGTTCATATATATTCCGTTTTGACGTATTTTCATTGATTATCAGAAAAATCACGATGAATGAATTACTTTTCGTGTGTACGTTTCAACATAGAAATCGTATCGGATTCTTTAGTAACCGTATCTCACTCAGGTGAAGGTTTATGTATTATTTACTAGGAAAATGCTACATATGTGTTGTTGGATGAGCGATATAGGTATATTTATATGAAATAGAATGGAAACCTATAGACACGCCTTGGGATTGAGAAAATTATGTCACTGAATTCCACTGAAATGCTCATTCTACTTGATTCACAATTTAATTGGGTATACCTGTTGATCACTCCCGATAGTTTCAGTTGATGTAGAAAAATTACATACCTTTTTTTCATTAAAACGGCTCATGCGATTTATGTGAATCTTCGAAATAATAAGAATCATTATTATTTCAGAATTCCTTGAAAATTTAAATTAATTTCCAAAAATGATATCCTAATTTAAATTTCCTGTTCTGGGTTTTTCTCTTTTTTGTTTGAAATCTTCGAAATGTTTTTTTCCTGAAAGTGGTTTTAAATCTTTTGAGAAAACAAAGATAAAGATTTGGGACTTTCAATATTTCTTATTCTATCTTGACTCGAGTAAAAAAATGAATTGATGTTGGTCATTGAATCAAATTTGTAAATGAATCGAGAAAGCCATTTTGAAATGATTCATAAGCAACACAATCTATAACAATTGAAACTAATGAGTGTCACGAAGAAGGCAGTGGATATTTCTCTAAACCAAGAGTGTACATTTTGATTACAGTTCATACAAATGAAATACCTCGTCTCCATCTTACAACACATAATACGCTGCGTTTACCTCAGTATGAATGTAAATACTATTCATTCATTAAAGTTTTGAAACATACATCGACAGAGAAATTCCGGTCACTTTGAGTTATATAACACACGGAATTCTCTCATTTCAAGTGATAGTCGAGAAATCCAATGACTATCTATTCCCATAAACTATTCGCAGGTTTGCGGTGGGGGAGGGGGGTTGGAGTGGGGATACATACCTGCAGCAATAATATGAAACACACACGGTTCCCTCTGTTGTCCAGCTGTGTTCGAAGCCCAGCACATTACAGTACCATAATCCATTTCCATCATCGGCGTGTAAGTGAGCGTCGACAGCGAGTGGGCAGAGCCCCCCGGACTCCTGTACCGCGCTTGGGGTACGTCGATCGTTTCCGCCGTATTGTTGAACGACCATTTGAAACTGTCAGGCGGTGGGTACGATTCGACCTCACAGAGCACGTGGGCGTTTTCGTGCTTGGCAACACCGTAAACACGTTTCTGGTCGGGTCGACAAATAGGCTTGTCTGTGGAAAAAAAATAGAGAAATTGTAATTATTTTCTAATCAGTGTGAATCCTTTTTATGTTCTTGTAATTGGGCTGTGAAGAACGAAGTTTGTTTCTACGATACATGAAAAGGGATGGTTTTCTGATAGATTCTCATCTATTTGAACAAACATTTGAGATTCCGGATTGAATAATTCTGGATACCTCACATTTATATATGCAGGTTCATACATTTTTTATACTTTTATAGTATGCTGCTATATTTCTTCTAATGGTGCTTAACAACCTCACCAGTAGATACCTAATATGGGGCTACAAATGAACAAATGATAATAAAACGATGATTTGATAATAGGTGAAATTACGTTTACCAAACCCATGCATACAGTGGAACTCGAACCCGCGCCCATCTGTCTTCAGAATTTAATGCAATGTCACAACTGTCTGAGCAAAGAGAGAGCTGTTATCACATTTCACAGCATTATTGTTTGTGTACTCGAAAGTTTGTGAAGTGGAGATATTCACCTTCGAGACGCATGATAATAGCATGCTGAACCATCATATAATAGTAGTGGGTTCGGATTTCGCCACAGTCCAAAAACCTAACCGAGTATATTGTGATTTCTTTTACAGTCGTTGAGGTGAGTACTGGTATATGGCTTCTTAAACATAGGGTTCATTCCTATTGTCCTCAGAACACCTAATGAAATAGGTTCCCATTCCATATTACCATCATTTCATTCTCATTAACCGACGCAAATATATCTCAGTTATCATTAAAGTGGGCCATTGAACCCAATATTGATCAAAATCAAGCTGAATACATGCAAGAAACCGTGAACTGTAGTGGTGATCAAACTACCAGTACACGTGATAGTCGAGTTTGATAATATTATACTCACAATACACTAATTAATACTAGTATCACTACCTATATTGTTCTGATCATGTTATTGTGCGCATACAAAGGCGACTAGATAGCTTTGAAGTGCACTGCCATTATAAGAGAACAAGAATGTAGTAGCGATCCGGAAGTTATGTATATATACTCTTATTTTTATGCAAAAGCATTCTTCAAAGACAAGTACGAAGCTATCAGAGGAGAGTGCATTTACTATGAAAATAATGATATTATGAAACGCATACACCGTAGGTTTGGTAATCAACAAATATGTTGAAACTCATCATTATAGAAAATTAGCAATACATAGAACACAGTGGTGATGGGAGGCTTTTATTATCAATTTGAAATTCTTTACCTTTGTTTTTTGCCACTTCATAAAGAATATATAATTGAATGAGACGGAAAGATGAACGTCATACAGGAATATAAATGCATGTTTCATGATTAGGTTGTCTTTAGTAGAAGCAAGTTTAAAAATCGAATATCCAAATCGTTTTAATATTGCATCAACTATCTGTTTCAACGACGACTCAAGATTCTGTACGCGAAATACAAGAAACAATCAACACTAATTATTGATTTGAATTTGTGAAGGAAGATTTGCTATTCTACATGATCATACGGTACTCGAACAATAACTATACAGTCATTATATTACCGCATATATACATTCTATAGTAAATAATAGCATCACTGTTCAGTTAAATAATGCGAATTATTATCCTCATGGTTTTGACTATTGTGAAATAACAATATATTTGAATCAAGGACATTATGGTATTCATTACGTGCGCCAGAGATAAGTCTGAAGTAATGAGCAGATTATTATCAATTGTTGAAGGTAAATATAGCGGAATAGCTATGCGTGATACAACTCTACAGTATACCGCTTATCTTCTACAGTAATAGCTTCATTGTGTAATCCTGATGGTGGATGTGAGAAACGTTAGAGGAAAAGCGTTACTAGTTTGGTAACGCGTATTTTCTTTCAAGTGGGTATCTCATGTTGAAACTGTGTTTACAGAAACTGTGTTTGCAGAAATTGTAACTATTATGAGTATAAGTTATTACTATTTCCACAGTTCAGTTTTTATCGAATAAATACAGCGAGAGTGTAATCAAGTGGTGAAATGAGGGCATATATTATATAAACTCCATAACTGTATTTAATCAGTGAATTCAACTAACTTATGCAAATTTGCGACGTATCTGAAAACTATCCATTTCTATGAAAATCAAAATACGAATCAATTAGGACTGTTCAAACTACAACGAACGATCATTGGCGCCTTTTATAATTATAGCTTCAAAAGTGTTATAGCATGTTCTTCTTATATATAATATAGCTATATAATTATAATTTATATATAAATTTAGGCCCATCACTCGTTTGTATTGCTTATTGTATAATGATGTTACTTCACATCAAATCAGTGAACATCGCGAAGAACATCCAGTGAACATTCAAACGTAAGATATCAACATTCTTGTGTTTCGGTTTCTCTCAGTACCATGCTGGAAATGTCGGTATATATCACAAAATGATTAGTTCCGGACTTTTGAAAACTGAATGCCTTTTTTCAGCGGCGAAAAAGTATGTTTGTTTGTATGTCAAAGTATGTGTGTGTATATATATATATATATATATATATATATATATATATATATATATATATATATATATATATATATATATATATATATATATATATATATATATATATATATATATATATATATATATATATATGTATATATACTATTCATTTTTATATGTAATTAACATGTCATAAACACGTCATAAACATGTCTCAAACATATGTTTTTAAGTGGGGATAATATCTGAATATTTACAAAAACACGGCACTTCCACCGATAACTGGCTGAAAATCATTAAAGTAACGTCAACAATTCAAATAATCACTAATTGAGTGAAAAATGGTATTATTGTAATTTATGTATGTTGGTTGAAGTAATTGAATGCAATACATGCTATTTATGATGTATTCCTAATGAAGCTTGGTAGAAATGAAGATATTTCAATTATTGTATTGTAGGCCTATAACTATGTAAGTTCAACTTGATAATTATTTTCACCTAAAATTATGAATTGAACAGTTGAACAATGAGATTTACTCATCATCCAATCTGATACATACATTTTACAGTGCCCCATCTTAATGTTTGACCAAGTACGGTACATTACAATGATATACAAAATACAAATAAAGAAAGAGAGCGATAAGTGTAAAGAACTTTTGTGTGCGGGCTAATTCTAGAATAGAGTAGGTCTTCTGGATTTTTGTTCAAAGTGTTACATTTGAACTGTTACAAGTTTGACATGATGAAGTGAAACTTCTAAAAACACAATAATAATCCAATAAGGTCATTCTTGCTCATCAACAGTCATACAACACTCTTACAATACGAAAAATACAAAACGAAGCCAATTTTGAAATATAAAGACAGATTAATTCTAGAAAAAAACAAAACGGAAGGAAAACTCAACTCTATTCAATATAAAGAGGGAATGCATGTTCTGCACACTTCCACGGCCTTGTTAAAAATATTCGTTGTTAAATTTTATCATTTAAATATATACATCTTTTTCATACATTCACTCAAATACATTCACTATACATTCACATACATTCTACATTCTATACATACTTACATCTCATATCTATACATCTATACATCCATATCCATATCTATACATCTTTCATACATACTTAGTTCGAAGTTCGCAGTTTATTTTCCCATTTGAATCACACAAATATATAACACATTGATTTGACTATCGAACAAGGAATTGACAATCCCTTTGTTATATTATTTCCTCTTGATCAATAGGCCTGCATTCTGCTCAAACCATTATTCACATCACGTAGAACGTAAGGAACGAGAGGTTTGTATTACAAATGAATAAACTTATGAAGGTGTTTACTTACACATAACGCGCAGTTCGACGATATTGCTATAGCCATCGCCTTCCACGTTGGACGCAATGCAGGTGTAGTTGCCGGCTTGTTGGCGTCGTACTCCTTGCAACGCGAGGTCTTGGTTACTCATTATCACTCCTGCCTTCTGGTTGTGCTGCACAGTCTGACCCTGGAACAAACGGATTGACGACGATTATTGTTCGTTCAACGATCTCATCGCGCGTTGAGTGATGTTTACAAAATAACATGCCTTATTTATTTTATTCATATTGGGTGCACTGTTGTGAAAATTGTTTTCTATTGACGTCGGGCGAATGATTTCTTAGGTAATGAGAAGTGTAGTGGGAGAGAGTGGTCGTGGTCACTGTAGGAATTCTTCCGGCATTTTCCTAAGCTACGGAACTACATACAAAACTATAAGAAACCCCGAAACCCTGAATAAATGGGATCGACCACTGTCCGATCAACCATCAAATGCAGGGTCATATGAAGCAAGTACGTCAGCACTTCACCATGCCCTTTACCTTTGCGGTACTCGAACTCACGGCCTAATTGACTTCAGTTTCTGAAGCAGTTCAAGTAGCTGAATGAACCTCAAGGGAAGACTGGAATACAAGGACAAACATGTCTTTGAATTATTTAATACTTTTGTAAGCTCGTAACTTGTATGTTTCTAACCCACATGCAGACTTGGTGTCACACAAGCCTTTTTGCTACATTCTTGTTCAAACGAATAATTAGATGAGCGTAGCGAAGATTTTCACTGAACTCTTACGGAACTTTTCTGTGCGTTTTTTTTTTTTTTTTTTTTTTTTTTTAAACACTGCACAGGTCGCAGGGTTTGACCGATCGACATGAAACTTTTTTTTTATATGCAAACTTATCCAACTTAGAACTGTATAGTTTTGAGGTCTAATCGGTTGGACCATTTTCGAGAAACATCATTTAGAAGTTTCTAAAAACCCCATAAGATTTGGCTGAGCGGAAAAAAAATGAAAAAAAAATCTCTTCAATATGATTCAAATTTTCCACAAATGTGAACACAAGAATAATATACATGAATAAAAGTTTGGTTTGATATTCGGACCAGCCGTTTTGGAGGAAATAATATAATACATGTATTTTATTCATCGGAAAGATAGAAATATTAGTTGAAAAATGTTGCATTGTCGAAGTCACGGCTTTCTAGATTCATTGACATCGGATGAAGTTCATTTCAAATGATCAAGGTTTGTAGAGTTTTCGATTATACTTTATATAGACATCTCGCTCATCGTACAACGCACATCCTACGTTTTCCTAGTAGTTGAAATGAAAAATTAACTGTACAACAGATTTGCAAATTTTGTCTAAACCCCTCCCTTCTTGTTTTTATTTAGATTTTTTTGTGGAAAACATAGACGGTAATATTTAGAACGAGAGATAATTTTTATAGGATGACGATTTGAAGAGTCACGACCACATGGATGACATTACATCTAAAAATGAAATGATTTGCATAGCTATGTGATTGAATATATTCGCGAAAACCAACATTTTTTTGTACAATTGTTAGAAGAGTATTAAATTATCATTGAACAAATTCAGAGTAAAAGATAGAGAGGAAGAGAGAGAAAGAGAGAGAGAGAGAGCGAGAGAGAGAGAGAGAGAGAGAGTAAATGGCGTGACTTTTATGTAGCACTAGCTGGACTTTATTGGTTGACCTTTTAGCTTTTATGACTGATCATAATGTCAATGGTTGGGCAAGAGAGCCAAGACGCGTTGGATTTAGAAAATAATTAAATACACGAGGAAACTCGCTTTGTCCGAAATACGAATAACTTCGGAGTTTTGTCCTTCACCTTTACATTGTGCGATTCAATGCTGAATTATGGTCACTTATGTTACCATAAAATATATCAATGCATGGAAGCGTTGCTGCTGACGCAGCATTTGCGTTGAAGGTGAGCAAGATATTTCATATGAAATGTGATCAAAATGTAACTACACCGATTTTGAAACTATCAAATCTGGCTTCGTTATCTAGCTCCGAGTAACAATTGTACATATCTTCACTAAGAATTTCAAAATAGAGAATATGAGTTATCGTTCTTTTCTTCATAACAGAGGGTCCGATGCATGAACACATTTGAAACAATGTGTCCATGTGTTCAGATTCATCAGTATTCAACAAATAATGATTTCAAAGACATTGTTTTCTTAAAGTTTCCTCGATTTAACTTCTCATTCTCCTCCATATTTCTTTCTCTCCTCCTCCTCTCGTTCCTCTCTGCTTTTTGAAGTTTGCGAACTTTAGCCATGCTACCAAATGATAGTGCAAGCCAATACAAAGTCAGCAAATTGATCGCGATTGCATGGTAAGTGGAGATTTAGAGCATCAGTTGTGAGAATCAACGTAAATTTAATTAAATTTTGAGACTCAAGATTCTTGGACATAAACGATGATGCGCCTAACTTTTCGCTACTTTTCTGTGTGCTCAGAAATACGTCGCAGTCGGCGAGAATATTTCTGCGAGTCGGTTTTGTAATGAAACTAAAAACAATATCACAAAATCCCAACATTTGTGTGCATATTCTTGTTTCTGTGCTCTAATTTGAAAGAAAAACCTCTACCGGAATCCCGCGCTCGAGACGATATACAATACTTATTTTGCTAGAGGAAAATGTTACTGCTTCGGGAGGTAAACCATGGACCCGGGGCATATGAAGCAGCTATACTAACAATAGCGTCACGGCGACATATTATGCTCTATATACTGGAACTTGGCACGGTCGCTAGCAAAGTCATGACGTCACAAATCTTGACGTACCCATTAGTCCTTTTTATTCCCATTTAAAAACCGAATTGCAGAAAAATTCTCGCTGGTTCTATAGCCCAGTCTGCTACCAGTTTGAGCTCTTAGAGGCCGGATGAGGCTTCAGCAATCTGCGGTTCATGTACACCTTTGTACCTCAAACAGTGTTAACAACTCAAGAGCTTAATAACACCACAATAGAACAATGTGAGGAATCCCTGCATGCTACACACAAGGAAAACTTGCACGAACTCAACTAGCGGTGGAAAAGCGACTAGCACACAGTACGCCTGCGCGACATCCAGGCTTCGTTATGCGAAGATCGTGCTTGATAGTCAATTTTCACGCTATCATCAACGTACACTTGCGGTCACATACATTTTATTACAAATTCAAATTCTGAATAAAATAAAATTTACGCATATTTTGATGTAATTGTTCTCATGGACTGTATACTGTGAATACTTATGATCGTACATTGTCTGCCAAGCTTAAGTGCCGATAATCTCAGTACATTTTTATCAGGTTTCATTCTAGTTGATGTGAATGTGGTTTGATCGACTACTTTATGTGGCCGCAAGTGTACGTAACCAAATGGTTGAGCGGTTATAGAGCGCCTAGTATGCGGTAGGGCCATGGGTAGAAGTAAAACCTTGTTGCGGGTTTTTATTTTCAACTGAACTGAGTCTATAATATGGTCTATCGTCGGTAAGGTTTGGGGATTTTTTCCTGCTGTATGAATCATATAACTTTAGTTACCTCAAACAGCTGATATTACATCCAAGACTACTATTTTTTTCTTTGTTGTTTACTAAAATATTGTTAGCGGTATTCATTCACTTTTTTCCTTCTCGTTAGCTGTATTTATTCACTTCTTTCTTTTTTTCGAGTTATCATTTTTATTTCTCCATTTTCCATTACAACTATTCCTAGATTTAATTAACTTATGTTTTGTTTCGACTTTTATTCTTTAAAGATATATATATATATATATATATATATATATATATATATATATATATATATATATATATATATATATATATATATATATATATGAAGCTGAAAATTCATCCGGACGGACGGTGAGCGTTGTCGGGGCACATGCGCAGTGCACGAGAGGTTTGTCGGTGCGAGGAGGGGAAAGGTGCCGATTGCGCGTGAGCTATGAGCATGTTGATCTAGATTAATGTCCTTGAAGCCTGTCATCGCATATCATAGCATAGAGAGGTCTGGAACTTATACGCAGCCTAAGTAGGTATACGGGCAATAGATCAGTATACTACCTGTCAGCGCACGAAACAGGGCCGACTCGCATACTCCCGAAAACCGAGATAGTTTTCTCAGTGAAAAGGTGGCGGTTTAACGCGCGTTAGCAGATGGGAAAGTTACGGGTAAGTTTCTTATAGCTTGCAAAAAATCGTACATTAGGAAAACGCTATATGTAAGAATCTTACACTGGGAAAACGATATATGTGAGAGTTAATAGCTGAGTGAAGTTGCAGAAAATGATGGAGTGTAAAAACGACCAGTTTGTACTTTTTCCCTTGAAAACGGCTCATCAAAAAAATTGAAAATCACCTTAATTATAGACAGCCGCAATCTACATGACCAGTGAGAATTTCATTTCTCTCTGGACGGAGACAAGAATCGATTTCCCCCCCGACAGGTTAGTCTAATGGCTATTTTCCCAAAATTGAGAATTGCATATCCCAAAAAGTATCCGCCTAATTGCGTCTCAAAACCCTACGGATTCAATCCAGAAGGAGGTCATTACGGGGGATAAGTTCCACGATGATTAATTTCACCGTTTGACCAGTGGTGCGCGAGCAAGACAGCCACAATCTACATAACCAGTAGAAATTTAATTTCTTTTCGGACGGAGACAAGAATCGATTTTTCCTTCGACAGGTTAGTCTGATGGCTATTTTCCAAAAATTGAAAATTGCATATCTCAAAAAGTATCCGCCTAATTGTACCTCAAAACCGTACAGGTTCAATCCAGAAGGAGGTCATCAAGGGGGATAAGTTCCACGAGGATTAATTTCACCGTTTGACCAGGGGAGCGCGAACAAAGAACGGAAAACAAATGCTTCTCTCATGGTCAATTGTATGTTGCTTGCTCTAGGGTCGGCTATACATATACGCCCCAAACAGGAAAACAAAAGAAGCAGTATACGCCGCACCGCTCCAGTGAAAAATTCCACATACCTCCAAAATAAATCGGTGTGACTGTTTTCAAGTGCTTGGTTGTGTTCATTGACTGCGTTCACCATAAGGGCACATAAGAGAATGATTAAAAAAAATACTTCCAAGATTCAAATGATATATTTATATAAATCTCTCTCTCTCTCTCTCTCTCTCTCTCTCTCTCTCTCTCTCTATATATATATATATATATATATATATATATATATATATATATATATATATATATATATATATATATATATATATATATATATATATAGTTTACATATTCATCACATGGATATCCACCGTTCAATTGAAATGTATATAAATATTTCTTTCAACATTGAAATAATGATACATAATCGTTGTTTCACAATCAAGACTAAGAGTGCATCGATAAGACCGTTTTGTAAGATGTTTATGTCATAAAGAAAAACCAATGGAGCCAATATAAACAAATGAGAACAACTGATGAAACAAATGATGAAACACCTTTATTTCAGTTTTATAATTTCAACAAGATCCAGATGAATAATATATATATATTTTTTATTATTATATTTTTAAATATAACACATAACAAACAAAATAAACAGTCTTCCACAAAGCCTCTCAAGGAGGCTTATCTGTGGCATAATCAGTTGAACTAAAGACATGTAGAAAATATAAATAAGTTAATTTCAGTAAGGGCCAGTATTACAATATTAAAAATTTTGAAGATTATGTGATTTAAGAATTCAAGATTCAAGATTTAAGATTCCAAATTCAAGGATCAAGTGTAATCAAAATGACAATATATTTTAAAATTTTGTAGACACTGTAAAAAGATTGATATATAGATTGAAGTTACGGAAATTATTTTTAGAAATATATGAATCTAATTCCTCAACAAAATCAGTTTTTCTTCCATCCGGGGGTCTGTATATTGCAAGTACATAAATTTTTCTATTATCATAAGTAAGTACACCATTGATTGCCTCAAAACTACAAAAATTATCGTCATTCTCTACAAAACCTAAAGCTGATTCCACGAACAAAAGTAAACCCCCACCCCCCTTGTTATTACGTGTGTATGAATAAGCTGTTTAACCCTCTAACATATAATGAGCATCCACATGTTTCGTTGAAATTTCACTTATAACCAAAACATCAATATACCCAATGTGATTGTGAAGGACAACTTTCAACTCATCCCAATGTTTTTTTAAAGGGCGAATGTTTATGTGTATGATTGTAAATTCTTTTACCGAACTGAACCAAACACTGAAATCATCTACAGTACTCCTCCTATTAACATCATCATCATTACATTCCGTAAATAAGTCTAAATTTTTTGCAAAATCACGCATGTACAGTTGAAATCAGAATGGGCCAAGATCTTGAGTAAAAATTATATTTATATATATAGGCCTATATTACAATTTAAGTAGTATTAGTCGTGATTTTGGCAAGGTCCTTCGCTGAGTTTATTTCAATTAATTGAGTCTTCTCGTCTTTTTTCGCCAGTATCTGGCCACGGCTCACCCAGACAAACTTGAACCCAATGTCTTTAGCTTTAGATCGAGCCAGCCAAAATAATTGTTTAGAAGGGCGAGAGACTCTCGTTGATGAAGACCCTGTCTTTAGAACCAGGATGAGAGTATCCAGTGATTTGGTCACTTGTACGGACCTGTTTCCTCTTGACGATGAATTGATCTCTTTTCTTACGACTGGCAAAACGCACAATAATATTTGCAGGGCGATTTACGTTTCGGTTCTTCAAACGATGAACTGCGTCGATATCGCTCGGAACCAATGGTATATCCAGGGAATCAGCCAATTTTATTATAAGATCTTCTACAACTTCACCCTCAACTTCTTCCAAATTAGTAATTTCGATGTTGTTTTTACGTGAATACTGCTCAAGAGCATGAACTTGGCTATATAAGTTTTCAATGTGTCTATCTTTCTCGTCACACTCTTTTTTCAGGCCTATAACAGTGTTCTTCAAATCTTTCACTTCCGACGAAAATTCTTGTTTGAATTTCTTGAGTTCGTCAGTTAGTGACTTGAAACAATCACGTAATTCTACGCGTAAATCTGTGACAGACTTCACTATACCGACGATGTCAAAAGCGAAAGACCCACTGTCAACGGGAGTATTATTCGACGATTTTGGATCCTCTTTGCACTTTTCGCACCTCCAATTTAATTTGAATTCTTGAGATTCCGTATTGAAAGATTTTGGCAAACAAGCGCACTTTAGATGATAACACAGCTTGCAACCATCGCAAATAACTAAGTCGCCTACTTTAGGCTCACCGTCACACTTGCCACAAGGCATTTCGAACTAGCAGCAGGACTAAACAAAAACACGTCTGTCCACCTCGACGTATGACTGTATCAATATAACAATAAACATGGAAGAACACTTTCCAATGAGGAGACTGTAATACGTAAACTACAGTGCATTATTATGAAGAAGGTTGTGAGGGATGAAGCGTATAATACGTCATATAACAAATGTATTGAAAACTTTGAATGAACTGAATTATGTTCACATAAACTCTGTACAATAACAACAGAACAATATTATCCATTTTGTCGGCAAAGATAAATCATTCAACATGAGCACGTTGAATAATGTGGAAACAAAACTGTAATCCCCTTTCCTGCTAGTAAAGTTTGTCACAATTATTCTGTACGAAGAGCTGCTTGGTTCATTGTCATTTCATTTTCATTTATAAGTTTACTTTAGCAAGTGTATATACATATATATGTAAATATATATATGTATGGAGTAAGGGATGTAGAACTAGTTTAAGGGTTCTGTTAAATTCACACACCAAAACATATAATACTACGTTTTAGAGTACTATATTTAGTTAAATAAATGAGAGAATAGAACAAGTATGAACTGTCAGTTAGAATGGCATGCCGAAGAGGTATGAGGGAATATCTTGAATGCTCATGGATGTAATATTCAGTGGCGTAGCGCTATTTTCTAATATTGTCTCCTCATTCGTCTATCTTACCACAGCTAGTAAGAATTGTATTTACAGTGGGATTAAAAGTGGATTTGTTAGATGATGCTGATGAATAAGGGATTAGGTTGGATTGCTTTTATTATTAAGCACATTCTAGTGTAAAACTTCGTGTAGAGTGCATACTTATGATTTGGATAAAATTGAATTCTGTCATAACATAATTGGGTCCCGCTCAGAAAATCATTGATTTAATAATGTAAATCCAAGTTCAAGCAAGTTCTGCTGGACATTTCAATTATCAATAAAAAATGGTTTGCAAACCATGATAACGAATAATGCTCATCACATAGAATATAACAAAGATACTAATTTCTAGAATATTAATTTTGATTAATGTATACTCCGTGAAATGAGAAATGGTCGCAAACTGCCTTCACTCTGATGTAAAGAATTTAGTAGTTCCACTAACTGTTTCTTCCAAAGAGTATATACTAGGAGGAACTTTGTCTCTGTAGAAAAATTTCAGAGTAGATTTTCTCCAGGATTCTCGCCGCGACAACCACTTAAAATAACATCCCAAGCTTTTGTCTCCAAGGAACCTTTATTGGTTAATGTTTACTGAAAGAACCAGTTACTATGACAACGTGATATAATAGCAATGTCACGGTATCTTGGACTGCAATAACGAAACTTTTCTGACCTCTTGAAGCGGCTCTAGAGAAACTATGAGAAAAGTTGGTCTCAGGCGTAAATTTTTTGGCCAATTAAGCCTTCTCAAATTCTCAAGTTATTACTTATTCCAATGGCTCATTCTTAGTTCGAAAATCAATAAATTGACGATCCTTGCATGTGAAAAAAACATAAAACTGCATATAAATGACAGAGAATCGACATTAAAAAGCGGCGTCCATGATATTCGCAAGAGAAAGTTGCAGGTAAGGTGTTAGTGTTAAAAAGTGGAACTGAAAATAAACAAAAAATGAACCGCGCTTATATTTCTGACTATGGTATTGTTTGAAATATTACATATTGTTGACTGGACTTTTGTGACCACTCGTCAGTCAGTTGGTATTCAGAAGCGCACTCTCCTGTTACTTTTTGTCTCGAATTGCTAAAAAATCACTTCATAGCCTCTTCCTTACATGATACACAGAATATCTGATGGGCCCTCAGAGTTTGGCTGCATGATTAATTTTAAAGAATTTGAATTTTCACATCTTTTAAATTACCTTGCTTACTCTGTTATATAGAGAGTGACATTTAAGCAATTTCCAGTATATAATGTAGGATTATTGAATGATCAACTGAATTGAATTTTTGATACTGAAGAAATGCGTATCAATGAAGAAGATACATTTTTGTATAGAAAGATATATTCACTATTCAGTCAATACTTTTGAAATTCTGATGAGCAAAAAAGCAGTACAATTCAATATTTTTAGTTTTTTACATTCCATTTCATTTTCTATTCCACTCCATCTTTAATTCATTGTGTAATCGCTTATAGTTATTTTTGTTACACATTTCTACACTATATGCCTACTGCATCTGAAAATCGGCAGAATTCATTGTTTGAAGTCATGCAAGAGTCACTTTGATCAAAGTAAGGATTTTGAATTGAAAACGGAAATCCAAAAAGACTATGGACGTTGAGAATTACACTGAACACTAACTACATTAGAAAATCTTTAGAGAGCCATCTTTGTAGGCTATGACGTTATTTTGAGTGTTTGTGGCGGTACGGGTCATTGATTAATTGATGGTTACCTCACTGTATATAAACTCCGAGATCTGATTTCTTCTACCATATCTTTTGTTTATTCTATTTTTCATTTTTTTTTGAAGATTTGCACATCATACAAATATAGAAGATATATAAACTTGAAACTAGAAATGAAAATGGATAAACATTAAGAGATAATTGAAAAAGATAGATAATATATGTGAGATGATGGAATGGTCGACTAGTGTGACTTTGAAGTGAGAAATTCATTGAGGTCATAGCAGGGGTTCTGAAGTAGAAAATATTTCAGGTTTTATCTAAAAGATGAACGTTTGATAAAGCTAATTATATAGACAGGTTACCGCGGGTAGTTTATTATTGATGATTGTGCAAAGATGGAGAGGGCTGTGGGTGAAAAAAGCGTGAGAGTGTGTGAGAGAACGGATTGAGTTACTGTGACCAACTCTTCTGATGTTGCCAAGATTTCAGTAAACGTCGTTCCATCTATCATCACATTCACTATAGTTTGATAATCACCCGCTCATTATCAACCTAACTGTGTGGTGGGTGATATCGGTAGCAGCAATGCCAAAAATATGATATCACGAAATTATTTTGATCGGCTGAGAGAATGTCCCTCCCTCCCCCCAATTCCCCCGGTTTCGTCTGGGCTGCGGGGACTCGACTATACGCCACCACCGGTAATTACGAAATAAGACTTATAAACGGTAAAGTTCCAGAGTAACGAGCATTCATCGAGAAGCTGGCGTTATATGCTATCATGAAGCTATGATGTTGAACCTATTTCGTGCGGCAAATTTCCCTTGACTCTTCATTATGAAGCAGAAGACGAAAGGTGAACTTTAATATATATATATATATATATATACATATATATATATATATATATATATATATATATATATATATATATATATATATATATATATATATATATGTAGCTAAAACTAAGTCTAGGATATTAATGAAAAATGGAGTGCGCTAGATACTATATTGATGATATACTTGCACTCAGAAAAATGAAGATACGATCGAACCACCCGCAGGCTAGTGGTATGGGATAAAGGGGACAGTCGATATGAACCCGTCTTCTTTCGTGGATACATGTATATAAGATTGTGGAAATGGAGGGAGAATTCAAGATTTGATAAGATGTTATCATAGGACATGACTAATAAACTGTAAGACATCAGAGATGAGCGAAAGAAAGAGTTTTTTCATGTTTATTAATCTTTATAATTTCAAAGTCTGTGTTCCAAGAGTTGGATTTGTAAACTTCCTCCGGTTTTTCAACTCATGAGTCCTACATTTTTTGAAAATTGTTAATAAAAACTTCCCCTTCTTTTCCATAGGAATGCATTCGAAAATGTCTGAAAACAAATATTTCATCATTATGATGTGTACATTTTGTTTATTATGATTTTAATCTCATAGCAACGTACCATAATTGTTAATTCCGTTTATGAGAGATATTTACGTAGTATAAAAATGAGATGATAAATTCAAAGATCCAAATTAATGATCGGATGAAATTGTCAGTTTCAATTCAGTAGTTAAATTCTACAGTTTCTAAAATACGGAGAAATGTCCGTACGCCTTTTTTATTATAATACGAGATTCTGCACAGTGAAGCAATGGCAAAACAATGTAGTGTCACGGATTGCTAAGATGTCGTTATAAGAGTTTCAGCGAGATTATTAGATTTGTTAATAGAACCCTGAACCGTCATTCAGGAGAGCTGGTCTCGATTCCCGCAGTGGTCGCCCATCCCAACAGAGCTTTTGTCAGAGACGAAGATTTGAACGTAGGTATGAGATATGTGGTAAATCTCTCCATCTCAACATAAGACTAATTCAGCTTTGCACATAGGTGATGACACAGTAAATTGTATACTTTTCCTCTTCAACTTATTGATATAAGTTCCAGAAAAGTTACCACTCCCAAAAAAACTACCAGACCAACAAGAAAAAAGGTCAGATTTTACGCCTCTGACTTCCAGTAAAAGACTAAGCATTTTCATTTCTTAAAAAAGAAAACTTTATGCACGTCATCAAAAGCTATTGTCAGAAGATTGGAAAGAAGATTGGAAATACTTTGAATGAGAGTATGTGTATATATAAGAGTAAATATAAGAAGTGCATTTGGCTGAGATGGAAGTTTTCTGTGGTAAGCGATGAAAAGTAATCAAGGAACACATTCATAGAAAGAATTTTACTTGGATGTAAGCAAGAGAATGCTGTTTCGACACTTCCTCGCTAAGGTAGAAATCAGAGTGATTCCGAACCGGTCGAAGCATGAAAACATGACATTTTGACAAGCAAAAAGTAAAAAAAAAAGTTTTATGCCAATATTCTTGCCTGAGAGACTTGATTCGAAGTGGAAGATATCAACATTCGTGTGTTTTGTTTACTCTTTATACCAATGCTGGTAATTAATGTACGGATGTATCACAGAAACGTGTTCTACTTATAATGTGTTCCGGACTTATGAAAACTGAAAGACTATCCTCCGAGGAAAATTATGGTCAAAGACAGCGTAGTTCTGATGTTAGAGTTAATTGGTTTATTCAAAATAGGGTGGTAAGATCGCCCTTGTGTTGCCCCGTCAATTGTGTAGCCCTAATTAGGGAACAATGATTTTATTTCAGGTTTCGATGTTATTGAAAAAAAAAGTTTTCAAAAGACATAAAATCGTCATGGACAAACGATTTAGCCTATATGAGTTATTTATATTTTTGTATACAAGAATTAGAGTGTAATGGGTTCGAGCCTTAGCACTGACAAGAAATTGTTTGCAAAATAACTCTGTCATGAAATATATTATAGATATTTGACTGTTCTATCAGGAGACACGAGTGTGCACTTTTTGATTGGGAACCTTCCGTTTATTCGACCTTCGCAAGGAGGTGTCGTAATAGTGTTACTTTTCGAGACGAGTTACCCGAAGTATAACGAGATATTGCCAGCTTGTCAACAACTTACTATACCCACAAGATATGGTCGGAACTTAAAATAGAATCAGATAGTAAATATTTATCACCATGAAATAAATCAAAACACAACTAAAATAGAGTAATTCAAATTCCCGGCTTTCATTCGGGAGACCAGTTTCTGTGGATGTGAATGTATAAGTACTAATGGGTGAAATAAGCAAGGCAGTTCCTAACACCTTTCAGGCAATTCCCACCATCTGCGTGTTAATTAATATACGCAAGATTTTAACATTTAGGCCCACCCCGTATACGAACTTTATCCTACTGCACATGACTATTTTAATTAAATCGAGATAACTCCATGGAAATAGGGTATAAGCTATTTCCGATTGAAGAAAAACGCTATAATTTTAATCAATTAATTAGTTCGATCGTTAAACTTATATGCAACTACCAATTAATTATTAATTGATTGAAATTCAAACATTCCATTTCTACAAAAAGTGTTGGACGAGTATAACAAGTTCTTATAATTATATATCTAATTATACGTGCTTTCCGCTTATGGTTTCAACCCCATCTCGGTTAAACAGTATAACAAAAAGTATGAACCAACCAAAAGCACACGACTTAACAAAACTCGAAAAAAAACGCTAAACCTCTTCAATTTACCCATTCAGTTTTTCTTCCACCCACCAACTACACACTCTGAAGTTCGTTCTCTTTTTTAAAAAAAGCGGTGGATCATTTGAGAGATCTGTTTGAATGGACGTAACAGCGTATACGAATGAACATGTTCGCGTATTCAATGCCATGCGGTGTCTCCGCGTTCTCTTTCCCCGTCACACAGCATCCTTGGTCCAGGCAGCGGAACTCTTCGCAGTTCACCGAATACAGATTGAGATTCAAATGATGTTTTCTATCTGCTTCTCAGAATAGTGTCACCGTGAATCATACGCAGCACCGATGAAAAGAAATCATCTTTCAAAAGATGATGAATATTGCAATAGTATATGGCTTACACGTTTCAAGCTTGACTAGACTTTAGTTTATTGGGGTGGTATTCCGAATGTGGCTACACTTGTGAAAGATTGTGGAATTCAAAGGAAAAAGAGGAATACATTATTAATTTCTTCAACTCACTTGAATATATAATGACAAGTGTTTAAGTTTGAAGTTTTGTGAATGTTCAAAAAACTGTATTACTTGAAGATCAATCTATTTATAGCGTCCTGATATGTAACAGTTTAATATTATATTGGGTTCAACGACGCACTGTAATGATAGCTAATATATATTGGCGTCGGATGGAATGAGAAGATGAGATGATGAGACGAAGGTTTCTTGGGTAATGGCAAGGATAGTGGGAAGGAAGAAGTCTAGAGTAAATGATCATATTCAGGGTATTGAGTTTATATTCTATAATTAAAGTTTTACGTCTGCATATTTGTATTTAGATATTTTCCCAAAGATAACCCAAATTTCGAAGAATGAAAATAATCAAATACGGTGTAATCACAACGCCGTAATGGAATCTTCGATTCTGATGGCACCTTCATCGCATTCATCATAGGGTATGTATTATTAGTTTATGTTTATTTATTGTGGTTGATGATAACCGATGTACGCCCAATAATAAATACGGATAACGTAATGACAAAGTAATGAACAGAATAATTATAGAACTATATCGAGCTATATATATATATATATATATATATATATATATATATATATATATATATATATATATATTATATAACCATAGAATCAAAACTATACCTGATGAACCGAAACTAAAGCTTCGGAATTGGAGAAAGATTGAGCAGCAGTTGGATTGCATCGGTATTACACACTTTCTTGTTTTGTACTATTTGGTGTGATGGCAAACCCAGTTGTAATTCTGACCATGAACTGGTATGTGCTATATCTGTTTTTCTTTGTAGCATTTTCTTTTTAGACATTCAAAGGGCACTTCCACATCGTACTCTTCATTCCATCCATATCACCTTTATCTTCCACAGAATTTGTGGTGATAAAAAACGAAGAGAGAGAAAGAGGGAAAAAGATACTTCTCTTTGGTCAAGTTGAGACTTCACGAAAGGATATAACAAAAAAAGTGAAAAAGCTCTTCGATTCAAACTCTTTCTTAAGTCTTTACCTTGAACAACTCGTGTAATATTATCAGCAGATCTTTGACGATGTGTTACACCGCTTCCAAATAGATACCACTGAAAAGTTGCTGGCGTAGTATTTGAGGAACTTTTAGAACAAACCACCGAGACAAACTTTTATTTCGTTGTAACCTATCTTTAATATCGAGAAGTGGAAGTGATATATATATATATATATATATATATATATATATATATATATATATATATATAGAGAAATATTTATGAGAATATCATTATTGACCATTTTGAATTATACTCCGTCCTTTTGAGAAATGAGAAAAGTTGACAAAATACACAGATAACGGAATGAAAGTTAGGAAGAATCATACAATAGAATTATTGATTTATAAATACAATCATGGATTATTTCTAAATTAGCATACAAGTGTATGATATCACTATTTATTCATTGTACACTATCTCGTTTTCCATATTTATGTTATCTTTCCAGTTTATTTCAAATGGCGTTCATCGTAAGCCTGTATAAATACAGGTAATGCTAATAAAATGAATCTGTTATTTATAAATACTGTGTTTAAAGACGAATTAGGATGATGGTCTAGTAGCGTAGGTGAGATGAGATAACAACTATTCTCTCAGGTGTTCTAAACGGTGGGAAAAGAACAGCCTCGACCTGATTTTGAGGGAATAGTCCAGTATACACTTAAACGACAAGAAAACTACAACAAACCTCAGTCAGGATGATGTACCTAGGAGGTAATCAGAGCCCGGGCTACAGAAAGATGGTTCAGTGCTCGAGCAGCCTCCCTGGATCGACACATTGATAGGATTGTATACAGAAGGTTTAATAAAAACAATTAATCAGAGCTGACCGCTCCAGTTGGTGAAAACACAACAGTCTTGACTCTTGAGTTAAATTGCACATCACTTCATTATAAAGATATTTAGAGCTCACAGATTTCAACGAACGGACTTTTTTATTCAAAAGTTATCTTAATCATGCAACAACTATTAATTTATTTAGATGACACGATGTCACATTTTATGCTCCCCTAACTTTAAGACTAATTGATTTATGAGATATTAATGACGAAGGCATCCTCAGGCTCACAAGCTTATTAAGAGAGGAGACGGGAAATGTGGATTGCATAGGAAACAGGCTTGATACATACGGAATGAAGCAAAAAGTCACTCAGAGATGGCGTAGATACATGCTTAATTAAGGGATGCGGGAAAATTGAGCAAAAACTGGGTACGTAATGATCCGAAGGAACAATCTGTTATAGCAGTAAAACTCAGAGCTATAAAACAAATATATTATTATTGAACCGTATGATTGTATGGAAAGAGTTCGTTTTGAAATGATAGGTTCTGTTGTGCGTCTATTATAGGGTATACCGTTTTCAATTACAAATAGAATTTTGAAAACTTATCTCACTGTAATCTGTATTGAAATTAAACATAATATCATATTTATGGTATTGTACAATCTATTCTATACGTCTTTTACTACTATCAAGTTTTTATACTGAATAAATCTAGTGTTGTTTGAAAATGATGAATTTGCAATGAGTGTAAGTCCCACATTTTCACGAACTATGAATGTAACATTCCCAATTACAAGTCAACTTCCACATAAAAACTTCATGCAATAATTCACTGTCAGTGAATATTCAACTTCCATTTGCATCTCGATTTTTTTCCCTTCAAATTACATCCAAACTTGATACAAAATCGTTGTTCCCCAATTAAGACTTTGAATGAAAGTAGGATCGTTTGGACAAAGCACCACAAGAGCGAATTTTTAATCATTTTAAATAAAAACATGAACTTTGACACGAGAACTGCGCTGTCTGTTACCATACATTTCGCCGTAGAAGTATGTCTTCACAGTTTCCGAAAGTTCGGAACACATCTGAAGTATAAACCGTTTCTGTGATATACCTATGTTGATAGAATGTTGATATCTTCCACTTTGAACCAAGTCTCTTGGACCTTAGTCTCTTGATCATGAATAAAAGAAAAGAAAACTTTTGAAAACAGTATACTTTCTATAATGACTTGTATGTAGAACCCGAATTGAAAATATCCTGTAATAAGTAATGGAATCCAGACATTCACGACAATTCACGGCACCTCCACCAACTATTTCTGGTGTTACATCAGTGGCAGCCCCTATTCATCGAACCATCCGTGTGTGTCACCACATGCAGAGGTTGTTGTTGTTGTTGTTGTTGTTGCGTGCACCCTGAATTAACCGTAATCACCCCAATCTAACCAATTTATTGAACCTAACGTATCCACACTAACCTAAGCCAACTAACCTGACCAAACAAACATCCTAAGCTAATCCAATCCAAACTAGAACCTTTGCGGAAACTAATTCAAAACCTACTTCGGGTTCAGCAAAAAGCAACTTCAACATCGGTATGAAAAATGACCGGATATGAAAATGAGCAACAGCTCTTCAAAATGTGCGCATATTGGTAATCATGAATGTGACTTGGACCGTTATAATGATTTGCATCTGAGAATTACTGATATTGTAGATCAGGACGTGAAATTTGATAATCTCAAAAATAAATGAGTTATCTTTCAATATGAACATATTCAGACATATATCTGAATATTCAAATGAAATATGTGAGCTGGATCATAGCGAATTGACCAATTGAACGATGATGATCTGGTTCTATATTAATTATTACACATTATTACAAATAAGTATTTTCACGCACACATTGATTGCAGATAATTTTGGCTGATGATTATGATAAAGATCGCATGACCACATTTTCATTTTATGATGTTATTAGCGAATATATTGATATATTCCACTTTTTACACTGTAAATATATTATTTAATATTTTTTTAAATGATAGTGGACCTTCATCCAAGGTTATTACTGTGCAATAAAATTGAACTACGGCTGAAAACGAGACCCAGATGGTGATGGAAGTCTCGTCTTATCATACGGCACGTTGTCGGCAGGGAAGGGGGGAGGGGAGGGAGAGACAAACGGAGGGATCAAAGCGACTCGGTACATTCAACGAAGTTCTCTTCAGTAATCTGATAACACCCGTATCATAACAAATCTGCGCACGCAATATCCGCTAAAAAATACGCGCCACAAAAAGTAGTTCGTTATTACGTTTCCTTTATGACGCATTCTCTTCTGCTTTTCTTAAATACTTTTCTTTTTTTCTTCTTCGAGTCGAGGTATTCTTTTGTTGTTCCTAAATAGGTTTTATTCTTGTTTCGCGTTGGCATTTGGTGTGTATGGTGGTCATTGATGCGTATTGAAAGTCTATATAAGCGGCAACCACTATTCTGTAGTAACTGTTGCTATAATACTTGATTCACGAATGTTGAATTGGTACTGGAATGTGCACTAGGGAAGAATTTCTTGTTTATATCGAAGAAAGAAAATCTGATGATATTTTTGTTTGCTAGGAATAAATCATCCGGAATAGACGCACTTGATGTTTCGATTTCGTTTTATTATTGGAAGTCGATTCCAGGGTAGAAATCGTACTAAGGTATACGTGCTGTTTCGTTGGTACACCTACGTTCCTCACGACCTTTACAAATTCGATGAAAACATTCGTTGACAAACAGATACATGTAGATTAGTGTTAGTTTTTTTGTGGGGAAAACACTTCTCAGTAACGGTACTTTTTTACTCAAGTTGATCTTACTTTGATGTATAGATACTGAAGCGTTACCACGACCTTTACAAATTCGATGAAAACATTCGTTGACAAACAGATACATGTAGATTAGTGTTAGTTTTTTTGGTGGGGAAAACACTTCTCAGTAACGGTACTTTTTTACTCAAGTTGATCTTACTTTGATGAATAGATACTGAAGCGAGGCTTCATAGAAACTTCTTTCACATTGGATATGGGCCCCATTACATTCTATTTTTCCAAGAATTAATATCTATTTCTATCTCAAATCCTCTACAGGAAAAAACAAATCATAGTCAAGTTTCAATTCATGGAAATTCTGAGTTCTATCAACAAATCTTATTGAAAATGGGTCGATGAGAAAATGATCACGATTTAGTTTATCGCTACGTTCAGTTACGTGACAATTCTGAGATAAGAAATCAGTATGCCTATCTATAATCATTTTCGCAATTTCGTTAACATTTTACAAAAAGTTTTGTATTGCAGAACTAACTCATGAATAACGAGACAAAAAAAATGCTAAAAAGTTTGGATTGATCGATCGGACGGTTTGACTTGTGAATTACTAAGTCATTCGAAACTTCAAAATTAAAGACATATAACTTAAAGGCAATGATATCCCGGACTCAGCAAGAACGTCGTACTATAAGATCTTCTTTCGTATCATGCCATACATTGTTGTAATGGCTTGGTTCTACCAATAGTTCATTTATCTAGAGTTTAACTGTGAAACAGAATTCAACTTTCATTCCAAAGGTCACAATACTATGAAAATGGAGGTTACAACTGGAAGATGAGATTTATCTTCCAGGTAAACCGACGTGACAGAGCATCACAAAAAAAACAAGAAGATCTCTCCACCTCAATAGAAGAAACCATAATTTGAAGATTGTTTCGTAGAAATATAGTGCACTTTTCTCTTCTGGCTTGAAAAATTTGGAATTCTATTTCGAAAGATGACTTGTCAACATTTAAAAAAAATAAACTTAGAGTTTAAATCAGAAATCGATACAAGAAATCGAATAAGGTACATAATGAAATTTAAAAGAGAACCGAAGTGAATGTGGAAATGTGTGGCGCAAACTTACAAGTATATTCCTAAGCTGTTGTTATAGATAAAATTAATGAAACACTTTTATTGTGTATTATCTAGAAAAAATCGGGGACCGGAAAAATCGGGGACCGGAACCGGAACCGGAACCCGAAAAAACCCGTATTTTTTGGGAACCGGAACCAGAACCGGAACCTTTATTATTGATTTTCAAGAACCGGAACTGGAACCTCTAAGAATCTTGGTTTTTTTTCGGTTCCATAAAGGTTCCATGTAGGTTCTCAATACCTGATTCAGACTCATTATTTACTAATTTCGTTTATAACTTTGTGACCCAGTGTGAAGGTAAAGATCTGTCCCCGGAAGATGGACAAACAAAACAAAGTGTCGAAAACCACCGAAAGTAGAACCACTACAAGCAAGAAATAAAACTTATGAAACTATTCAGCAAGTGGAACCGGAACCGGAACCGGAACCCTTATTCACACTATGGAACCAGAACCAGAACCAGAACCTATTTAAACGTAGAACCGGAACCAGAACCGGAACCTCTATTTGAGAAAATCACGAACCGGAACCGAAACCTTTATTAATTTCGGTTCGGGTCCCTGGAAAAATGATAGAATCAATCTCTCTCTTTTCTCATTCGCATGTTATTTTTGTTATATACGTGACAAATACCAATAAAATGAACTTGACTTGACTTGATCCCAACTTTTCTAGTTGCTATATAGTAACCTGACAAAATGCTCTCTCCTTGTACGTACCCGTGGGTATATAAACACAGTAGCAACACTATATGACTTCATTAGCTTTCATAATATAAATCTTCATACGTACATTTGAAAATAAGTGTTAATTTATTCATCACGCATGTGATGTACTTACGTTGTGTCTCCAGATGACTTTGTATGCTTCTGGATTCGCTCGAACCTTACACTCGAAATACACGTCGTCGCCTTCCTCGATGTCGTCCGGGTTCAGATTGGAACCCAATTCCAGGTGAAGCATCGGGATAACTGGAAGAAAGCGAGACCAGATAACAATGAACGATAGTAAAGTAACAAATTCAATCTGGGATATGTACATACTTTATTATGAGTTCAGCTGTAGGCATGGATTTTCTGTGATTGATATTTTCACCTATCAACACTCTATCGTTGCCTCATCGCCTGTTCATGCGTATACACATGTAACTTGGCAGTAGGTGGGGTCGTGAAGTAACATTGAAAAATTGCACGATGAAGTCTTTCTGATTATAATTTGTACTACATTTTGTAAACGTCATATCGTCACTCCCTCGTTTCACTATCACCCGCTTCATCGTAATCGATATGACCGTTTTTGGTGTCCTAGTGAAGCTTAACGAATATGACTTTTTGAAATATGAGCTTGGTCGATGGATTGTATAATTATTCCGAACCATCAAGTTTCAGAAATGTCGGTTATTGAATTATATTTACAAATACATTGGAAGATAATTGAAACGTTTCTAAACCGATTTATTGAGTCATATTTGTTATACTGAATACTGATATAACTATGATCTGATAGGCGTTATAATGAATCATAAATTAGGTATGACAAGCTCCAGTCGATCTCTTCTTTTCACGTAGTCCCACAAAAATATTATTTGTGTTTGGTTCTCGAAACATATAATTCATTAACTAACACACGAGCATAGAGATGTAATATAATTGATAAGTTTGTACCGTGTGTTTGGTGTGTGGGATGAGCTGTGACCGTTGGACGTTCATATAAATAATTAAAACTAAACCTATATGGAGCTCAACATAACAATGATGCTACAAGCATCGACAAAATGATACTAACAATTTGAAAAACATATCATTCCAATTCCATGTACAATGGCCTGGGGATTTCAAATTGTTCATTTTACAATTATTCAATTACCGAATTCTATGAAAGTAGTTTTTTGCTTTGGTAAGAAGGCACTCAGAACAGAAATGCAATTAAATCAGTTAAATATTCGTTATTGTCAATTCAAATTGTTTTTCCTCTCAGAAGAATATGTATCAAGTGAGCTGAATTCACCAGAACCAACAGAATACTGAAATGAAATTGATAAAGATTATATGTCTGTCAATGCGAACCAATATCCCATAATGTTCTATCGCGTATTCACAACAAAGTTAGCCCTCAATATGAATCGAATACACAAAAGTATTTTCAAATCCGGTGAAAAATGGTTTAAATTCTGAACATGAAAATGTGCGAACATTCATGATTTCATAATTCTCTCCTAGCGCCCAATTAGATCTTTATAAGAAATATATAAGAAGTTGGATCATCAATTCATCTTTTGAAAATTCACCCCAAAAATATCCTATATAGTAATGATTACGCCATTCAATCTCGGCCAGTTGAGAGATCTGGTATTTTGTATCTCAAGTGGTTTATCTCTCTCTCTCTCTCTCTCTCTCTCTCTCTCTCTCTCTCTCTCTCTCTCTCTCTCTCTCTCTCTCTCTCTCTCTCTCTCTCTCTCTCTCTCTCTCTCTCTCTCTCTCTCTCTCTCTCTCTCTCTCTCTCTCTCTCTCTCTCTCTCTCTCTCTCTCTCTCTCTCTCTCTCTCTCTCTCTCTCTCTCTCTCTCTCTCTCTCTCTCTCTCTCTCTCTCTCTCTCTATGTTACCTTTATTATGGGTGGCCTATATGTCTAATATTTATTTCTTACATTTTCCCCCTCTTTACCTACTATTCCTGAATGGTATCACCGTAATCAATTGAATAAAATAGTCATACAAAGTGAAGTGATAGGAGAGTAAAAAAGTACAGGAATAAAAAAATACCTCACATGATGCGTCAAATAACTGTCAAACATCATTTTCGACAATCATTTGACTATTGCCGAACTACGGGTATTGCCGAACACAGAAATGTCCGTCACACTCACATCGAGTATTCAATTCCGTTCATCCAATAGTTTCAACATCTACTTACAGAAAACGTCGAGTCGCCACGTGTCCTCCTCGACTCCTGATTGGACGCGCGAGTTGACAGCACGGCACGTGAGTATTTTGTCGTGATCCAACATGGTGGGCGTGAAGTTCAGAGTGGATATCGTCACGTTGCCGTCGGCTGATACCTGCACACAATTAACAGAAACGTTCATTAGTAGGCCTACTCCAATGTTTTCCCAAGGACAATTGTATTTTCATAAACTACAGTCGTGAAAAACTGTGGCCTCTTATTCGATCAACCCCACCGATAGCTATGGTATTTGCAGAAACCTATGTCTTGTGTGGGACTCGAACCCACGTCCAACTTGACTTTAGTTCTGAAAGAAGAGCCTTAATTGACGTAAATCAGGGTGGTTATTATGGCATTATTACAACTAGGAGAACGCCATATATGCGTTGTTAGACGAGCGAATAGAAATAGTATGGGTAAAAATGGGTAAAAACTGCTTCGAGTGGTACTAATTTAGTACATTTTATGTTTTTTCTTCAAATTGGCTGACCCGATCAAGCTGAATTTTTTTAGAAATTTCTATCAAAATGTGTTTTTTCTTCAAATTGGCTGATCCGATCAAGCTGAAATTCTCTAGAAATGTGTATCAAAATGTGTATCAACTTCACGCAAAATTTCATTTTTTTGGAAAATGATTTTTTTTTCCCGCTGGGTTATTCTAATGGGTATTTTTGAAATTTCTAAAATTCATGAAAAAAAAGTTACCCCCCGATAATGCCACAAAACTATACAGATCTAATTTAGATGAGGAACCATATTGGAAAGAAGTTTGAAGTTGATAACTGTAGCCGTTTGACCTGTGGAGAACCGACAAAAAAAACATGAAAAAAAAAAAAAAAATAACATAAAAACGACCACCAATCTTTTCCAGTATGTCAAATTGAATCCTCACTAAAGCTTGTCAAATAAGGACTTGAGACTGATCTGCATCTCGGGATTATACAGTTTCGTTACGTTTAATCAATTTTAAATAGGAAAATATTGGTGTTTTGGTGAATGAAAATCTTACCGTCTGTTTGACCAAGACATTTGAGGCATTGCTTCAACATATGGAGTCAAACAGTCGTGGGTTCGAGTTCTGCTATGAGATTGGGTTTTTCTAAACCTCATTTCATCTATCATCATTGTGATTGAATTTCTAAATAAAGGGTACGCTCGATTTAGACAGAACTGTATAGACAAAACTTTCACCGTATAGTGTAACTTTTTGAACAACCGAGTTGTCATGATTGCAATGTAATAAAAAAACATTTTCACTATATTTTTCTTCATGCTTTTCTTATACGACATTTTGAATGAAACTGTATTATTTGATCGATACAAAATATGTATACCAATATTAAATACCAACGTCCAGAATCTTCACAATAATCAAATCGGAAAAAGGAACTCATAATGGGAATTGTGTGGTAGATACTTAATTCAGTGAGTTATTATTACTTGAACGGATAAAGCTATTACTGCAAGTCAACTTTTTTATATATACAATTTTTCTAGAAGATAAAAGTATCAAAAGTATCCTCACAACGAGCAGATCCATCAACAAAGATTACTGTAGCAATGAAGAGAAACAATAAAAGGCCTAGATATACTCCTTATGATCAAATAGAATACTTTTCATTCTCTATAAACCAAGAATATCGAAAAGATAATCCCCAAGTTAGATTAAATACTAACATCTTTTTCATTGCTTTGTCGATTATACTCTTGCCAACCTCACCTCAGAATGTGAAACTTAATAGCCACACATATATACTTTATCAACGGTGAATTTATTATGGTAGAAAATATCTAATTCTGGTGGATATAATATTTTCTCTTTCTATTGGGTTTAACGACGCATAGATGATAGATGATATGACGGAATGATGAGATGAAGGTCTCTTAGGAAATGGAAAGGTTCGTGAGAAGGAAGCGGTCGTAGCCTATACTAAAGCATAGACTACATTGGAAACCCCCGGAAAAAAAGGACGGTGGTGGATATAGAACCAAGGTCCGGTATTTCCCTCATCTCCTGGATCACACTAAGCGAGTGCATCGATACAAGTATATACACACATCACATCAGATACGAAGATTGATTAGTTCATTTAAGGTATAAAATCGAACATAAAAAAGACGGCCCTTCCACCAAAATGTCATCACAAGAAATGGGCTTAAAACAAGTTTATTATATTTTGAATCAATTTCGAATTTGCTGGAGCTATAAAACAGTATGGAGAAACTGATTACTATATAATTAATTGTTTGTGTCATATTCAATTAGTCAGGTGGTTCTCTAAACCAATTTCATTCGAGCTGAAACATGTCCGTTACAATCAATCAGTTTATCAATTAATCACCCCGATATTATAGTTTGGTAACATTGATTTCTATCTGACCCTTAGGTGTTGTGGAGTAGGTGGAGTCATCAACAGGTCGTAATGCGGTTAGAGCTTGGGTTACAATTAGTGATATATTCAATAGTGCATACTGAATTTAGCACGGTGACGATTCTATGTGAAGCATATTATAATGATCATAAAAAATATACTCGACACATTTAGGTGTCTGATATGAGGGTATTACTATTTTTGACATGAGCTGTCATGCCCGTAGTGTTTTTTTAATACTATTTTTTTAATTTTTTTTTTCTTCACTGAATATATAATTTTATCACATTTTAACATCTATAGCCTAAGTGAAATATATTTTTACGATTATTTTTATTCATAATTGAATCTATAGGTAGTAGATATCAAGGTTCACTTCAGAAACAGAACGTGTGACTGAGTGGTTAATACCCTAAACCGTCATTCAGGAGACCGGGGTTCGATTCTCGCCATGGGCGCCCATCCTGACAGGAGTGTTTCGTGGTTTCCCTCTGTGTTCAGGTCAATGCTGGGATGGTTCCTTAAGAACAGGCCATGACCGACTCTTTCCCACTATCCAAAAACACCTGAAAAAACACCTTTCATCTCATCATCCCATCATCTCATATATCGTTCACCGACGCAAATGATCGCAGTCAATAGTGCGTCGTTAAAACCCAATATAAATAAGAATTTTGATGAAAATACACGTACTGTACTCAGAGCGTGGTGAGTTTGTCTTGAACGCCTGTCCACTTTTGAATAGTTGATTTTTTGTAGTTGAAATTAGGTAATTGAACATTATGTATACCATTTCTTCCAGAGGTATTCAACAAATATTTAAACATTATTTAAAATCCAAATAAGACAAAAAAATATATAAATCAAGAGAAATTCAATTAATACAGCCTAAGATCATCGTGAATTGACAATAATGAGAATAAATAATGGAATAAAATAAATAATCGTTGTGTTTATTATAATCATTGACTGTAATAATTGATTCTTTCAGTATTTTTGTACAAAGAAATGTGTTAGAGAATAAACGCTGCCTCTACATACTTTTGGAATATGGAATATTTTTTAATAATCGAAGCCAAATATTCAAAGCAATTAAGCAATACTGAGGCCGAAAGTATTGAAAGTCATAGTTAGAATGTGCGTGAGAAAGTAGAAGTACACAATATATAACTTGATTCGAAAGTTTGCTTCTGTGAGTTTTTGAACTTGGCGTGGAGATTTTAATAATGAAGCTGTATAACTTCCTTGGATCAATGCGTAGGCCTTATTCATGTTTATGAGAAAAGAAATTCTCAAAGTGTGAAATCAATTTGTTCTCATGAAATATAAATATTTTACAATTATCGAAAAAATAAGTCTATTCGCTTTTCAGTTTATTTTTCATTTCTATCAGGTTCGTAACCAATAGTTCAAAATGGAACACTGTAACCTGTACCATTAGAGAATACACGTTCAAATACACTATCGGGTGGACTGTGAGTAACTAAATACAACCTCGCAATAATGGCAGAAAAAAACTCTATTCATCCTCAACGAGGAGAATTTGAATAGATTTAAAAAGAGCAAGATACGATTTCAAAAAGGAGAGAGATACATATAAAAGGTTTTTAATGTTCTCAATGTTGAAGATGGTACATTTGTAATAAATAATTTCATCACATTTCAACATCTGGATAGGTGAAATATGTTTTACAATTATTTTGTCAATTAATTATTCATTTTTTTATCAGGAAGAGAATAACCATCGAAATCATTTTTTTCTGACATTATGCAAGAACTTGTTTACGAACTTCTACCTAGTACCAGAACTTATAACTCCACATGAAATGAACAGAATCAAATTGACTGTAGACATACACAAATTATTTGAACTGTTCCATTCTTTTCTCATGTTTCATGTTTCAAATTATAATATTTTAAAAATTGATTTCCATTAATACAATTTTTCAAATTCATGTTCAGGGTGGTTGTCGTGATCGAGTGATCCCTTGACTAAACTGTCGGATCTCAAATCACCCGTTCATGATCACATTGAAGAGTGAAACGTAAGTGATTGTGAAAAACCTATTCGACTGAACACCAAAATATAAATTGTATGCTCACCTGAATGATTGTATAAGAATTGTACATATTCATGATTAGGAAATCGAGAGAAAGACAGTTGGGTTAAGTGATAACGTAAGACAGTCACAACGTATAGGTGGTCTCAGTTAATTCAATTACTCGACATAATTCAAATGAAGAATTAATATATTCATGTGAAACAATTAGGAGCCTGGCGGGAGTATCAAAGATGGAGAGGAAGAGAAGCAGAGAGATAAGGGAGGAAATGGGAGTGGGAAGATTGTCTTCCAAAATGGAAAGCGAAAGGCTTAGGTGATATGGAAGACGAGTGGATTCCGGAGAAAATGGTTGAGATGGTTGACAATTGCATGATGAAGAGAAGAGTCGGGAGACCAAGAGAAAGATTGCAAAAGGGAGTAGAGAATGGAATAGTGAATCGAGAGTCAAAGTCAAGTGAAAGGAGAAAAATGGTGGGAGAATAGAGAACGGTGGAGGGAACTCATGGAAAGAGAAGAAGAGGAATACGTTTGTAGGAGTGAAGAAAAGGGCGAGGAAGTAGTTACATAACTCGGAACTGGCAGAATCCGAGTTTTCATTGGAATCTGCCCTAGACATTTTGGTGGGAATCACCCCCTGACCCAACTGAGTTGGTTATCTGGGCTGAAGATATATATATATATATATAATTATATATATATATATATATATATATATATATATATATATATATATATATATATATATATATATATATATATATATTCATATGTGACACGAATCGGGTCTGTGTCACATACTGACAGACATGAACACGTTTTTGATGATTCAAATGCAGATAGGTGTTCAAATTTCGATACGGTGGACTTTGAGTAGCTGAATGAACTGAAAAATAAATAATCAAGTAACCCACATGCTCAGATCTAATTGCGTGATATCACGAAATAATTAAATAATACACTCTACGAATAATTTACATAATCCTACATTCTTTGTGGAAGACAACCGCAAAACTGCGGAGGGATATTTTCCCAAGCGTGACTTCAAATCTCACTGTCTCTTCCTCTCTCTCCCTCTCTCTCTTTCTCTCTCTCTCTCTCTCTCCTCCTCTTGCTCTGTCTATCATTCTCTCTTTTTCTCTCGCTATTTATATATATATATATATATATATATATATATATATATATATATATAAATATATATATATCAGCATGCATAGACTACCTACTTTCGGTATATTAGCTCCATCTGTTTTTTGATATTCTTCTGAATTAAAAGGATTTCATACCATTTTTCATTCCTTTTCATGCAGAAGTAGAACCAAATCTTTTCATAATATTGAACAAACCGTATAGTTCGTATACTTCTGGTTAGAATTGGAGATTTGAAAAAAAAGCCAAGTGGTACTTTTAACATGCCATTGCGTTTTTAATCCTTCCGTTGAACAAATGCTCATATTTTTCTATGCTAATACTGTGTCTCACTAAAATAATGAAAAGAGGCGTTTAAACATTTATACATCGCTACCAAGCCACACTTGAGTGATTCACTATATTCAAATAAAAGCTTTATTCATTTTAATGATAATAGAAGAATAGTTGGTCTCTCTCAGTAAGTCTGCGATAGTAGCCTCTCGGTGACTTTTGTAATTTATGTGAATTTTACATTATATCAAAATGAAATTAAGCTACTTTTCTATTCAGTGACCGGAGATATCACGTGAATAATCTCGAATAATCTTATACTTAAATTTACGAGGGATGAAGGTGAACCAAACTGAATAATTATAAAAACTTCAGTAAATGTGGAGGAGCTCGTTTCACCTGTAATCGAGACACGAGTTTGAAAGATGAAGTTTTGTTTGTCAGTGTTATTCTTGTTCAGAAAATTATTGACACTCAAATAACTACAGTTATAGAATGATGTTATTTGTGATTTTTTTTCTGTTTTCAGGCTCCCCCCACCCAACTGTTGCAGATATAACGAGGAAAATAAAGCATACGTTGTAAGATGAGCGGTATAGACTTAGTTGTGGGAAAAATGATGGAAAGCTTTAAACACACCTTGAATATGAATCTATTAAATGACAGCCTTCCTGTTCCACTTCTTGCTTACTTTTCGAATCGTTTCACAATTGGTATTACTTTTTGATCTTGTTGACTGATTTTTAATAATTCAATTTGCCATGCAATATTATATGTGTTATTGGGATCTGCATACGTAAAAATTCAAGAAAATTACTGTAGACAATGTAATGATATTTTTATTGATTTTAAAACACAACATGTCATCAACAATTTCGAGAAATACTGACATTTTTGAAAGATGGTTGAATGTAGTGATAGTCAGACATAGTGGTTTTAAGTTTACCCCTTCCATTTCTCTCAACAGTACACCACCAACGCTTTCATTTATTATTGATGAACCACGCCAAGTTTATCGCACGAAAATCATTATTTTTTCATAGGTATAACCAACAGTTATATTGCACTCTATTTCATTTGAACAAGAAAAACAAAACCTCTTAAAAATATTCTTTCAACTTTTCACACTTTTCAAGATTTATGTAAATTATTGGAGATCCTACTTTATTCAGGTCGACTTTGTTGAGCTTATACGTCTACATTTGAGAAAAAACAAAAACAACAAGCGAATAGCATTAATGTCCTCAGAGAATAAATGCGGCTAGTAAAAACCCTCACCACGACGTCATTCTGACGAAGACAAATGCGAGTCGTTTCTTTGTGACGTAATACGTGCAGAGTAGCAACAAACCCGAAAATGACCTCTTCTCTGCTACACTCTCACTCCTGCTATACATGACATGGTATTGTTACATGTCACACACTTTTGTTCAAGTCTTGTTTTGTTATTTTTCGTTCTTGTTCGTTTTTTAAAAGTTGTGTGTGTGTGTGTGTGTGTGAGAGTGCGTGGGGGGGGGGGGGGGGGAGGGGGGCTTTGTTCTGACTGTGTTGTAAAGAGAAGTCACTGTAGAGGAAAGTGTTGCCGTATAGTATATTTTTTCTTCCGATTTATGGATGTGTGCATTTTGTTTTTAATTTTCACGATTAGTGTAACTGGGAGAATGCTTTGTGTAAGCGCTTTGTTGAGCGAGTACTGGTGGTATGCGGTAAAGAAGATGCAAACGTATACATTTAGAGGAGAACAATACTGATATATTGGAAAATGTTATTAAAAAAAAAGACGATACTATTACGAAAATCAATTATGACGACGAGTGACTGACGCATTTTTATGTAGGGCCTATACGCATATGTCAAATTATTACTTGCTTCTTGGTTAGGAAAACAAACCAACGTCTATTGCCTAAACCGTGTAAAACAAACTGAGGCAACGGCAATAAGACGAATTGAGCCATTTTATTCGCTCGCTCAATAACGTGATTTCATTTTTATTTGCTAACCAAAATCCTTCTTTCTAAACAATATTCAGTTACTATTTAAAAATACTGTTACTTGCAAGTATTAGTAAGCCATACATATGAACTTGCAGGTAATGAATTGAATTTTAACACGAATTTATGATTTATCTAGGCTATATTCAATATAAATTCGAATCAAACTCAATTGAAGACATCATTTCATAATTCATTAATTTTCTTGTGTTATATACTGCTCTACCAAACGGATAAGTAAATGATAGGCTCATTCTAGGTAATTTCCGAACGTTGTTGTAATAATTGGACAGCAATGTTCGTCCGACTGTTTTCTGCAATCACTGCTTTAGTATCGTTTCTTTTCCCTTCCCTCCCCTCACCCAACTTTTCTAGTTGCTATGGTAACTTGACGCTCTTGCTTCGATCCCTATACAATTTTAACATGAACTATAAAACATATTCTGACATTCTAACACACTAAATGTCGCACGATTTTGTGAAAATTCTCCAGAAAATAGCAACATAGTATTCTTATGAATATGAAAACTATGATATTGTATCCGTCTTTTGGGTTAAAAATCATTTATTCATTCAACTTTCCGGCATTGAATAATATATGCATTTTTTGCCGGAATAATAGAAATATCATATCTTTCTACTTCTTTCCTGAGTGCTTAAGTCTGCAGTGAGGCTGGAAGTGACCCAAATGTCTGGACTCATGACTGTCAAGTCTGAACGTTTTGCTACGATTCGAAGATTTAATTCGCTGGAAATAATAATTCTAATGATAATATAATTATCAATGATGATAGTAGAAACATTGCCCGAAAGAGAAACGAGTTTTAGACCGAGTTACATATCTCCAGTTCAAAGTAAGCAAGTTGATAATTATATCGTATAGCTGGTATATGCAATGCTGATGAAGACACAGCCTAACCCTATAAATCTTTTTTCAATCATCAACTATTACAAGAAATTCACTTCAAAACACAGGTGTCATGTTCACTCATAATCGTTCAATTAACAACTTCTCAACTCATATTCACTTGATGATACACATTGTCAAGTCTTCTTTTTCACTCAAGGTCTCACATTCAGGTGACAAATGGAATAGTTTGTTGTTCTGAAACAACAATTTTAACTTCATGATTCTGTTGTTTACCTCCGTTTATCAATTTCTCGCATCAATTTCTCGTGACGAACTATTGTAGCCTACTTCTCAGCTTTGCGGGCCTGGGCTCGTACTTAGTCGTCTGAGTTAGCTCTATATTTCCAACGTCTTTTACCTCAACCTGACGGTTCTGTCACTGACTTCCTGCCATTCTGTCCGCTCTTGGGACACTATGACAAACACACCCTCTCTTCTTCCTCACACACACACCCACACAGACGCAGACACATTAAATATTGAAACCATCTCTCTGACCACAATAAGCTGTCGTAAGCTACACTGCCACAGACTTCCCTCTCCCCTCCAACCTAGAACCTTCCCTACCTCATCCTCACAAGACGTAACGTCACGTATCAAAACAACCGGAGAAAAGAAAATGGTTAGAAAATGTATTAGTGACTCAGAAAAGGAAAGTGTGCTTAATGTTACTCAACGTGAAACGAAATCTCGTCTAGAGATGTCATTTTTCTCAATGTAACACATTCATAGAAACCTTTATCCAGGACTCCTTGCGTGTTTGCAAGACTCACACCACCCACTCTTTCATTCTGAAGTAGTGTGAAATAATCAGGACGATCGTTCGTAACATGTCTTTTCCGTGCATTCAGAGTATTTATTCGCAAAGCGAATATTAAGATCGTGAATAGTGTTCCGTTTGGTCTCGTTCTCATTTGAATTTGAAATATTAAAATCTTTCAATTTTTAAAGCAATTGGTTTATCATAGGGTTAGTTTTTCAGTGTGCCGTATTTGAAGCGTCTATCAAGCTAATTGAATGAGCATTCAACGAAACAAAACAGGATACCAAGGGAGATGACAAATTAACGATTGATTAACTTGCAACTAACTATTGGAATACACGGCTCAAGAGAAATACATTGATTCTGTCTGGGTTACGCAACTGAGTCGTCATTAGACGACTCACCTCGATAACAGGATACTTCATTAATGATACTCTCAGCAGTGATCTACTCATTTTGATTATATTCATAACCACTGAATATAACTCTAGTGTCTGAAGCAAAAGCATCATCTGGATTCAGAGCTAGTATTTGTTTGTCTATAACAATATTGTGTTATTTACCTTCTCTACGGCGTCGTCCAGTCGTTTGTTGTCCATCCACCACGTGATTTTAGCCGGTGGGCGAGATCCAACAGACTGGCACACTATCTCGTACTTCCTGTCGGCGGACAGTGGCTGATTACTGGACAGTATGCTGGCACTCAACGGTTTGACTGGAAAAAAAGAATTTAACAATAATTCGAACGATCTATTCTGCACTTGAGAATTTGTAACAGTAGGATAATGGTAAGAATGTTCAATAATTGAGTACGAAATAAACCCCTTTTCTCTTCGGTTCGAAATTATGTGAATCGTAAGTTCTCATGAAATTTCAATTGACGTATTAGCACGTATTCATTCTAACAAGTTTCAGTTTTCATTTTTTCCATCGAGGAGATGAATATATTGCAAAGCACGAAGAATTATCTATTAAGTTTTTTGCCGGTTGGTAAGTACGAGAAACTTGTAGAATGTGTACGCAGTCTAGACAGCTCAAATTGCACGCTTGTGAGAATATGCATCCCCGTAAGAAAACATTCTGCAATACTATTTGTCAACTGATGTAGGCTTCCCAAATTAAATTTCTCTCTACAGTAGAGGCAAAATACAGATTCCAAATGACAGCGGTTCTGCTGTACTCATTTTCTGACATCAACGATTTGGAGTTGCGATCAGAAATTCTTTCAACTTTTCGAACAGATTGAATTATCCGAGAAAAACGGAGATGAAAAAATAAAAAACGATCATTCATTTCACGCTCGAACTACAACCACGACGACTGAATGTATGAGAATTGTCACGTGATCAAGTAATATAACAAACCGATCGAGTCATTTCTGTCTGCTAGGTTTTGAAGTCAACTCTGGCGTGGGTGGGTCAAGTCAACAGCAAAATGCACGAGTTTTAGTAAATGCTTTTTATCATGTATTATCCCCTCATACGCGTCTCCAATAATGGAGCTGTGGTTGGATCTGAATTCACAATAGTTCATTAAAAGTTAGCGCATTCTTGACTTGTTATCACCCTCAGTTAACTGTGTTATTTCATAAGTTTTATAACTAATCAGAAGATTACCTCAACGGACAATGGAACTAAGTGTTGGATAACGTTGTCATTTGAAAACACGGTTTTCACTCATAAGTAACACCATAACAAAATATATAACAAAATACATATATAACAATATGTATATATAACAAAATACCAGTTATATCATTATATTTATTGTTATGATTTTACTTACTTTCTCACAAGTCCTTTCACAAGTACATGTACTTTCTCACTCCTTCAGAGTCTTTTAGAATCAAATAAGTTTATATCTATAAGTCTACCAACTAGACTACCAACAGTTAGTTCTATCACAAAAAATACATAGTGAAGCTGTTTTTTTTCTGAATAGGCATAAAGCCAGAATAGAATTGAAACGATTTTATACATGGTTCATATTAAAATCATTCGAGTATAAGAGTGCGAGACTAGTGAGACAAAAACCTGATACTGTATATATATATATATATATATATATATATATATATATATATATATATATATATATATATACATAGGCCTATACATATACATATATATATATATATATATATATATATGATGGTTTCACGTAGGCTTGAACGACTCATATTATGAGAAAATGATTATATTTAGAGGTATTTTAGTCGTTTTATACGTATTTATTATTTTATTATTATTTTATTTTTTAATTATTTTTATTTATTTTATTCTATTTTATTTCATTTTATTTTATTTTATTATTTTATTTCATTTCATTAATAATTATTTTATTATCTAATAAAATAATAAATACATATAAAACGACTAAAATACCTCTAAATATAATCATTTTCTCATATATATATATATATATGAATGTATATAATGTATATATATATATAAATGTATATATAACTTATATATATATATATATATATATATATTATTCATCCGAATAACATATTCTGATTTTATACGCTGCTAAATTTGATCAAATCATTAAAATTTATATACAGACACTTTTCCATACAATTTTTTCATAAAGACGGAAGAAAATTAAAGGAAAGAGGTTGACTCAATTTGATGTTTGCTACATAAAGAAATGTTGAATTGAATTCTTCTCATTTTGAAATAGCAAAGCATTTGTAAGCCGATAGAATATGTTTCGGCTGGTAAATCCAGAGGAAAGAGAAGAGAATGTTCTACTTAATTAAATTTGATATTGTCAAGTTCAAAAGAAAAGTCAAGATTGAAAAAAAAATGTGAAAGTGTTTGCCGTCGACTATCCTTACTTTTAAATAGGATGTTGGCGAGTATAATTCTTAGACTATAGTTGAGCATTTTAGCTAATGAACCGACTTATCTTGCTGTTAAAGACATGTTGGCTCTGTTATTAGTTGCAACCTCTTGGCTGGAGAAAAGGTAAGTAATTAAAACAGACCAAGCAGATAGCGTCAACTCAAAAGAGAGAAAGAGGAAGAAGAGAGAGAAGAAAAAGGGGAATGGAAAGAGAGGGAGAGAGATAGAGAGAGAGTGAGAGTGAGAGGAGAGGTGTTGGCGTTTAAACATTGCTGTCGTCTTTGAATTAAAAGCATGCACCATGCCTGAAGACGTGAGACTGAAATTGAAAAAGGAACTGCACGAGGGAATTAACGAGTTTTTCTTTCATCGAGAGAATAGTATTTTTTCGAAGAACAAAATCAAAATCATAATTTTAATTACTTCATAAAATGTTTCACTCTTGACAATGGAGTGTATGGGAGACGGGTCAGAATATATTTCCACTTACAAAATGTCTAATGGATTATATATCTTATATGTTTTCCTTGTTTGCCGCATCTATTAAATGCGACATTTGTATTCAGAATACGGAACTGACATGATAATATATATACTGCAGATTGTAAAACAAAATAACTATACCACAAATTGATATCAGGTTTACATTATTTGCCCCATGTTTGCAGTACGAAAAAGTAATACTTTAACAATTCACATCCAAATACATTATATATATATATATATATATATATATATATATATATATATATATATATATATATATATATATATATATATATATAGTTATATATATATATATATATATATATATATATATATATATATATATATATATATATATATATATATATATTTATATGTATATATAGGTTTTTTCAAATGTCTCACTAACTTTTTGTAATATAAGGTGATATATGCGATTCCTCCGTGATGTTCAAGTCGGGCTATAGGCGTCAAACGTGATATCGATTGAGTGAGATTTCGTCGCCTAGTGTTCACTGTAGCAACAGGCAAAGACTGTATAGGGTAGCTGCTATACTGCGTGCACTGCAGACTCACGGGGTGCAGGTAGGGCCAGTGGGGGGGGGGGGGGGGGGGGGATTTGGGAAAGTCATGGAGGGAGGGGGGGTTGGGAAAGCGCTAAGCTAGGTGCCTACTTGATAATTTAATTCATGTAAGCTTTCAACGGTTCCTCCTGTTTGCTTTCCTGATTAGGCGAGACATAGAACGAGTCAACTAGGTTTTGATAATTAATGAGACTGAATGAAGATAATATATCTCATGGAAAACCGATAGATTTTTTCCCATCAAGATTCATGAACTGTGACACTTTAAAAAATGATACATAGTTCATGAAGATGTGTCCCAAAAAAAGAGGATCTGTTGACTAGAATAAAACTTGAAAGAATAGCAGTTCTAATTGTGATCATATGTTTCACAGCCAAAACCGTTACAGTAATACCATGTAATGTTCACATGATTATATGAAGCTGAGAAATATACGATCTATATTATATATTTGTGAAAATAATAAGGAATGAGCTCATTGGTTTCAATACGTATAATATAGCATACATAGTATTCAAGGATGCTGAAATGATATTTGGTGATTGCATACATCAACTCGTATACTAATTCAACAAATATTTTGATTTCAGGATCGACTTTCAAATCTTTCGAAGAACGGAAACCGTCATGTATAGTATATATATATATATATATATATATATATATATATATATATATACCATACATGACTGTTTCTATAAATAAATATATATATATATATATATATATATATATATATATATATATATATATATATATATATATGTATGTATGTATATACATTGATTTGATAAAAACTTCGCGAAGTAAACATTGGGAATCACACCAGATAGTTCACAAATATATTCTGAAAATATGAATACGTATAGATTCTCAATAAGGGATAAACAGCCTGCATAATAGATCATTCCTATTGCCTATGTTATATAATGAAGATTAGGATTATTTTCAAATATATATTCAGCACGTACTTAACTTTGTATGAAGATTACACATCGGAGTTAATTTTGAGACAAGTATACTAACGAAAAATTAAGCTAAACATAAAAAGATTGAAATAAGAAAGTGACTATATACATCACCAGAGGCATTTCTTTGGTGTATAACTAAGTTATAAAAAGTTGGAGTATCTTGAGGTCGGTGTTTCATACTCCCAGTGGTACCGACATATAAACTTAAATATTCATTAGTCAGGAAAATTGGAACTGGTAAAGTTTAAGATTGGATGCACAGGAAATCTTAATGAATTGAATTTCACCTCCTTCATTATAGCATGTGTCAAAAGTTGAGGTTAGAAGGGGGATAGCATATAATCAAAAGTTATCTCATACCACATTGTGTGAAAAATATACGAGAATAATGTTTAAATATTCAAAATGGATTTTAATTCTTTCTGTTGTGCTATCTACTTACGTTAGTTCAATTTATTATAGTTGATTTTCGAGTACTTCCAAATATCACTTATATTTTTCGTCATTTGCTCTATTTCGTTGGCAGTATCTTGTTTTCACAAACTATTGTTATCGCTAAACATTTCCCACCAACAGCTAGGTTATTTGAGGGTATACGAATGATCAGATGATAGAATTATGCTGGATTTTCTTCGTGAATTATGTCGGATTTTCTTTGATTAAAGATTAAATCATAGCTATCGCTCCAATAGAATCCATGTTGAAATCTATGGTATGTGGAACTCGAACCCACGGCCGACTTGCTGAGGCAATGCTTTGCTCTGTTGGGCAAACGGGTGGCCACATTCATCCAAGCGCCAACAGAGTTTGTCCAGATATTTATATTCAGCCAGACTCCATCTCTGGTTTTTCTTATTTATAACATATGTATCACCGCCTTGATTGTTGAATTATTTTGGAAATTCCACGTGGCTGAATAATTACTTCCTAAAAACACAATATCCAAACAAAAATTACATTTGAATATCATATTATATCATCCTGATAATATTATTGTCATATATACATATATATATATATATATATATATATACATATATATATATATATATATATATATATATATATATATATATATATATATATATATATATATATATATATATATATATATATATATATATATATATATATATATATATATATATATATATATATATATATACGCCTATATAGCCGCCCCAGTGGCTAATTCAGCTATCGCTATCGGTAGTAACTAAAGTCGCCGTTGTACGTTAACTCATATACTATGTATACCAATTACCCTGGAAGAGGGTCGACGGTTAAATAAATACTTACTAGCTTACTTAAGAAGAGTGAAGATAATAACGCCGAGAAGAAATGTGGATAACATACAAGCACTGAATTTAGTGTTTGATCGTATACGTGGACGATTGAGTTTATCTCAGAAGCCTGCCCGCTTTCATGCATGAATTTCACAGTTTGAAAGCTGCCAAACCAGTGAACGTGTAATTTTCCATAATTAAAAATCCTCTTTTCGCGCAAACAGGGGTTAATTTTGAGAGTAATGATTCGACGCAAGACGTGATATTATTCAACACCAATATAATTCCCACAAAGCAATGTTGAGATGCAAAGATGAAGAAGAAATGAGTCTGAGACGTATTAAAATATCATTATAATCATCCTTCAACAGCCACAGGGATCCAATTCGACGTAATTATTCAAACGAAACAAAGTACAAGTCTTCGACATCTTATTTACATTTAAAATAGAATATCATGTACATTTCACTTTCATCATTAGTATACAATGTATACTTCAAAGTAGGCCCTACAATTTTATCTCTACCAAACTTATTTATGATTTTTTCCTCAAAATAATTGATAATATCTCAATCGATATATTTTTTACAATCAATTTTTTGTATTCTTGTATTTTTGGGGGGTAATTTCAGCGGATGAACCAGGTTTCAAGGGTTTGATTGGTTCAATCACGAATTCATGTAGAACCTTCGAGAACAATTCTCAGAGAAAATGTCAAATGAACTCGGTTTTAAGGAATGTACCAAGATGCATCGAGGGTTGCGTTCGCTCGCCACCTTGAGATGGTGTATCATATTCCTATTCCTCCCATGTTACAAATATCTACCAATTTACCAGTCAAGTAGTTAGAACAACCGATCATGTGTAGTGTAGTAGTGATAAAATTATAAAATAACCAAGTCGATATTTGAATTTCGAGTTATCGTTGGGATCGACTCGGCGGACTTATCGCCACCGAAAGATTAGGCTAACAGAAGTTTGATATTATCATTATTATTATTTAAAATACACACATAACTAATTAGTTTTTCATTTGAGTATTCAAGTAATTCAAGTTTTTATTGGCCCAGGATGCGCTATGCAATAGATATGGGCAGTCCGCTTTGAACTTGCTGTCTTACAGCCAAGTAATTGTTCCCACTTCATCTTCCACGAGTTACTGCTAGTTTCCATTTACCCAAAGAGTTCTCTTCATTTCGTATACAGAAAGGCTAAGCACATATATGTATATATGTATATATATAAATATATACATATATATATATATATATATATATATATATATATATATATATATATATATATATATATATATATATATATTCACTTATAGAGAGAAAGAGGTGCGTTGGTCTTGCAATATCATCTGAAAAACAATCTAATTAAAAGTAGTGGAATATACCATTCTGACCTTAGAGAGCTAGCTTGCATTTTGTAGTAATCATGAAAAAGCATGTGTTGCTACCTTGTGCCATTTATATTCAACCATATTGCATCTCACAGCAGGAGGTATAATATTTTCAGTGGTGAATGGAATGAAAAGATAGCCAAGTATAATATTATGATTTTTTTTCTTTACCGCTCAAGGTTCTCTTTTTCGAGTGTCTTGTTTTGGTTGGTCTAGTTAACACGCTCGCCGAGTACATAAATACTGAAATAACGTTGGACGTCGTTACGTTTTGGTGAGGTACAGTTTGTGGCTGGTTACACTTGCCCCTTAGTGATTTATAAAGTACTTTGTGAGACGATGGAAATCGTGAGAAATGGGAAATGGATGGTTTAAGTTACGATCAATATGCAGCATCTGCTCCTTGAATCTTCTCTATTTCTGTTCTGCTTAGCGCTTCTCTTACTGCATGTGGAAAGACGACAAACTTAATCTCGGAAGTTACGCGATTTCCTGTTTATTCTTCTATAAGATGTTAATCTCAATAGTCTAAACTCAAAAGGAGACCAGACGCACGAAACGCGAACGGAATTCGAAATGAGAGATTTTATGCTCATATTTTTTTTAGATTTGATACCGAGATCCGGGGTGTTTAAAGTGTAGTAATTCCACCAGCCTAGATAATATTAGGCAGTAACATTTTTAGAATACCCGTAAATGAGATTCAAGAAAAAGCGTTTCTTGAGAATACTTTTGGGTGTTTACATAAAATGATTTCTATATTCGAGTGGCGTTGATTTGTTTATAGTTGTTATGACCGGAAATGTGACGTGTCTGAATATATAACTATTTACATTATATCTGTACTTAAAAAGCTATCACCCACGTTTCACAAATATAATCCTGTAATTCTCACTCGTAATGAGAATGTCTTGAAATGCTAATATTAAATTAATGAAAATATAATTCGGATATCGTTCTGAAATCGTAGATTAGTTCATGTAACTTTCAAAGCTTCATAGTTAGATAAAATTTCGGATAAATCTTCATATAAAATATATAATGTGATATATTGTGAACTCAAAGTAAACTATAAGACTGCTCATAATATAATGTCTCCTGCTATGCTTTCACTCATTTTCTTAATTTTATTTTACAGAATTACTGAAACAAGAAACGTCGTTAAGCGTAATAACCTTACTCATTACAAAAGTTGTATTGCGGGCTCACGAACAAGAACGAGACTAAGAATACCAAAGAGTTTACGAATGTTTGTTTTATGATTGTATAAGCTGGCTAGAAAATGGCAGTGTTGTATAATGCCATTTTACATGAAACTTAAAAGAGACGAGTGGCGAAGTACATGGAAATCCGCCTTAAGAGTTTTCGTTGGCTAATTAACCGCGTTTAGTATATTTTAACCCTGTATAGTAAGAGTGCTAAGTTGAGGTATTTCCTAGCCATTAGTGGAGCATTAGTGCCTCGCAAAGAAGCATCTTGTATATATGAAATAATGTGGCCATGTTGCCGAGTGGCCTGACTTTAATGCGTGCTGTCTAGGCTTTAACTAGCCCTATTTTACGTCGCCTAATAGGTTAGAAAGTATTATATTATATATAATATATATCTCTGGAGAAGTCTTGGGGGAACTTCGTATATTAAAGTGTACTATATCTTCATTAATAGTTAAATGCCTAAAGGTAATCAGGACTTTATGTGCTCAAGATGACTTTAATATTATTAGAGAGGAATATTCAAGAGACAAGCTTTATTAATACTGTGTGTTTTGCTTAGGATAATATGTGAATAATGGCGACATATCTAACGATGATTTTAGAATATTGTTTGGTTTGTCTATTTCATAGATTATTCAAATTGGTGAAATGAAATACGAAATTTATTTGTAGAAATCGAAATACATACTCCCAATGGGATGATCCATTCAAATGATTTTATATTACTTTCATCTCACATTCGTATAAACATATCGATAAATCGCGTAGAGATGTGTTCTAGATGTAGTAACACATATGAATTCATTTTTGAAATCATTTTGGTGGAAGTGCCAGGTTTCCGTGAGATGTAACGTTGAGATACTGGAATATAACTAGTTCTCTACATACATTAGTGGAATAATCGATACATTCGATGATATCAAGAACATAAAGTCATTCATTATAATATATATAAATATATATATATATATATGTGTATATATAATTTATATATATATGTATATGTTTAATATATATGTATATATACTATTCCAATTTGTTTCAGTGAGAAATTACTTAAATTGTAATCATTATTATCCGAACTGTGACCTCATTGAGCTTTTTGAGTATGTTCGTTGATTTGGCTGCCACGATAACAATTTTAATAATCTCAAGTTTCGATGAAAATAAAAATGAACGAAAATTGTTAACTGTATTTCACTTATTAATTCATCTCAAATTCTGAAAATATCGAATGAAACATCACGTTCTCAATATTCGTATAAATTACACCATGGCAATAAAAAGGAAGAGACGTAAAAGTGTGACATTGAGAATCTAAGAAAATATGTAAATCAAGTTCCTCTTGAAATTAGACAAGATAACAGAAGACTTTTTACCATTTCGAATTTGCACGGAATATAATAAGAAAGTCGAGCTTGATATTTCGTTACAGTGAAACGAGCAGGTCGTAAGGAAAACTTAACTGCTAGTTCAATTTGAAATTCATGGCGGAGAAGTTATTTCAATTACTGTACTGCCTTAGCATCTCGGTCTATCCAAAAGAGCCCTCAGACAACTCTCCCACCTCCCCACACCCCTCTCCCAACCATCCCATCCTCACCAACCTCCACCCTCTACCCTCATCCCCCGTGGCTCTCTTGCAGTCCCATTCACTCTTATTTGCAAACTGAATGCGAATGAGTTGCACTATATCTCGTCTGAAAACAAGAAAGCCACTAGATGGCGAAATATACTAAAAATGGCGAGTAAGGTATATATATATATATATATATATATATATATATATATATATATATATATATATATATATATATATATATATAACCGCCTTATCATCCAAGAAGTCTGTATCATATTGTAGGTACAATATGAGCGCAATAAACTGAAAATTGATAGATACAAATTAATTTGTGAGTATTTTTTATAAACGTATTATGCTTTATAAAAACACATATTTTTTCAAGTTATTCCGTTTCAACATAATTATGCATATGTGCATCATTGCCATAGAGTTCTCTAAAGAACGTACATATATATATATATATATATATATATATATATATATATATATATATATATATATATATATATATATATATATATATATATATATATGCACGTATGCATAATTATGTTGAAACGGAATAACTTGAAAAAATATGTGTTTTTATAAAGCATAATACGTTTATAAAAAATACTCACAAATTAATTTGTATCTATCAATTTTCAGTTTATTGCGCTCATATTGTACCTACAATATGATACAGACTTCTTGGATGATAAGGCGGTTATACAAGTTTGGATGGTTACAAGTATAGTTACAAGTATGTTAAAAGTTTGTATAACTGAAGATGTTGAAATAGAAGTACATATAAGTGGAGTAAAAAAGTAATGAAAGTCAATTGAAACGTTCCTTTCAAATTGCATACTTCAGTGAAAGTTTTTTGTTTTATTCTATTCAATTCAATTTTAGTGTACCTACACCAATTAATCGAATTCTATTCTGATCATTATTAGTTATTGTTATTCTACTTATTCTAACGAGATTTCAATTGAATCAATTCGATTTTTGTGTTCTACAGAATTTGAAAATCCATACGTAAGAAGAAGTATCGGTTGTTTCACAATAACCAACTGTTAAAACTAACTTCAGTTCGGAAAGCTCTAAGGATCTAAAATATCGAAGGACTTCATGAATTTCTTTTAGAGTATTTTGTAAGTCAAGGAAGTTGACCTATTTCTCACATTTATAGTTGGTTCAAAACTACACAAAAGTTATTTCATTCAATATTACCCAAAATTCGAACAGTTCCAACTTATAGACATTTGTGAGTTTCTATAGCTGTCACAATCAAACTCAAAATATCATCGAATTGTATATTTGTGCTAGGCATAAGTTGGCACTGGACATTTCTCTGTTAATACCACTGGACTTTGTTAATATGTTACTATCAGAATGTGATTGATAACGGTGATTCTTTCTACGTTCGTCACATCGACACCGACGTTGGCTTACTAATCACCTGACACCAATTTGTCAATCATCGACGAATAGCAGCAGACGTGCTTCAATGAAAACATGGCTTTAGCTTCCAAACAGATGCGACGCATTGGGTTTAAATATATATTATGTATATCAATTCGTATTCAAATTGGAAGAACGATTGAGAGACAGATGGATTATTGATAGAATCAAATATATTCGTATATTTTTCGAAACATTTGGAAATGTATATTGAAAGGTATAATGATTTAATAAACCATTGAATAAGCAAAAAATGATGAGTATCACGATTTGAGTTCTGATAATAGAAACAACAGGTTTCAGTCATCATCGATAGCATGAAAATAATCATGAATTTGGAATTATAAATGAAGAGTTTGTGGAATTTGTGGAGTTTGTAGCCCAATGGAGATAATTATGAATATGGAATTATTGAAGTAATACGTGTGAATTGTCAATTTTAATCTCTGAAACTCGATCAACACAACATTTGGATTTGACATGAATAAGATGTGTGTGAAATTTCAATCACCATTGAGCGTGAACAAAAACAAAGCGTGAATCAAAAATCTTGGTAATCTAGACTCTTATGATTTTCCATAAAAAAATTAAACATAATGTACATTTGATGATTTCTTCATTTTAATCATGTAAAAAGTATGTAATGTTGATATTAAACCTCGTTATTCGATTCACATAACTATATTTTGAAGGAAAATGAATGCTATATTTCACTCCATTCTAAATATCGGGACCAGCATAAAAAAAAAGAATAGATTCGTATTTATTGGATTCGAAACTCTTCACAATATTCTTTCATATTACTTATGGCATATGGTTCGAATAGTCTCCAATGAATTTCTATCATATTATTATTGTGTTCCTTTTAGTTTGTCATAAAATAACGTCTTGTCTCGTTCTAAAATGTGAAACGTGTATTCTATATTCAACATCTTTGCTAGCTCTTGTACGGAATCAAATTATTATTCAAATCCTATTTATTGTGCTTTAAGATTATTTGTTTGGACGTATAGCACGTCTTCAGCTAGCTCCTTTGGATAAGTACGAAAAGAAAGACTTGTGCCATCTGAATATTTCATATACTTTTTTCAAAAAAATTCGAATCTTCTGTCATATTTAAATAATCTCAAAGACAGAATTTTTATATAAATATTCATGAATTCACGAAAGATAATTAAAATACTACCACTGTATGTTTTCAAGAGTCACAATATTAATTAATAGTAAAAAAAGACACCACTTCTCTGTCGCAAGTTGAGACGAGCTTAGAATAGACAATTACCACAGTGTAAAGATCTTTCCAAACAACCTCATCTTATGCCGTGCTATATCGAAGATAGGGAGATATTATGCAGGAGAAGAAATAAGATATCACACAATTTATTGAAACGGTTTTGTAATTAAACTTCATGAGCGATGTTACAATTATGGTGACTGAGTAATAAGTACACTACTAATTGCCAAGGGAGATACTTATTGTAATTCCTGATTAATCTAATGGTCTATAACGTATCAATTGTATTTTCACCAAATCTTGAAACATTTGTCGATACTGCCTCTAAATACAGGAATCGTTCTATATACTTTTTGATCAATATTTGCTTCTACCTGATTATATCCCTTATTTCCTCATCACAAAGTACATTTTGTCATTTTATTTATTCGTTCTCTTGTTCGTTTTAATAAACCAAATTATACATACGTAACAGAAAACATTAACATCAACTTTGTGGACATTTTATTTTCTTGTTATGTGTTTCGACTTGGTGGTCGAAAACTGTAAAAGACTGTCTGTGGTCGTAAAGTATTCGTACCATTGGTAAGTCGAATGTTGCGGCATTCAGTTCACGAAGAAGGGTAGCACGTTGCCGCGCGGATCTAGGTGCGTTGTGTGACTAGGGGGCAAAGTGGGCTCATTATACTGGCAGAGAAGGAGAAAGAGAGATAGCGATAGAAAGATATACACTGATCTGAAGAAGATAAGAGAAAAGGTGACAAAAGAGAACGAGAGAATTTAGAGAGTGCATGGGTTAGTATGTATGCACGGTAGAGAACGGGAAGAAATACGTGGTCCATGTTTGGTAGGATAAATAGTCAAATAAATGAAGTGAAGAACATGGGAATTTGCTTGGTATCTTTGTTTTAATTAAATTATATTGACGTCGAAGAATGTTTGTTCGACATAATGTCACAGATAAACAAGTTAAACAGCAAATCACGTTTTAAAGGTTAGGTGAAGTTCACGTGAATTTACGGTGAAATGCAACATGAAATGCATTCAATAAATTTACAGAGTGTATCAATATTGCTGTTAATTATTCTGATACGATATAACTAACGTGAATTTCAATAGAAATCACATACGCTGTATAACTATTATATAAAATTGGTTCAAGAAAGTTATAGTTACTTTGTTCTATACCCTCCGTCTCATATAAGAAAATCCTATTGTTCTCAACTGAGATGTATCACCATGCACTTCTATCACTATATAATAGAGCTCTTAGTTATTAACTAAAACTAGAATATGTAGCAAATTAATGAATCAAATCATATTAAATTATCGGGAAATAACTATAGTAATTGGCAATCACTCCCGCGTGGTTTTTCATTCCATTACCTGGATATATTTATGACTTCCAAGACGTTTGATTTCGTAAGAAAATCCATTTTTCATAAGAAAAATGCTCTCTACTTTATTTGAGAAAAGATCTGAAAATATTTTCAACGAAGATGAAAGAAATTTACAGCTGGTTTCAGTTACTGAATTTTTACTCTCGTATGTGATTTACATGATAAAAGATTCTTTTTAAAATTGAAATTTTTATTGAGTGAGTAGGTAAAGCGAAATAGATAAATGTTTGGGATGGTGTGTAGGGTGTAGAGAATGTGATTAGAATTGAGCGGGCGCAGTAGAATGTAAAAGTGTGATAGGAAGAGAAAATACGAGAAAAAAAAGGAAAAAATCCAGCTTGTCGGCAGCGCTCACACAGATTGCCAAACTCGTATAAGTCGAAAAAGAAAGAATTTCAAAACTCGCTTTCATCGCCAACTGTCCAAGATATTCACACACATCTCGCTAAGATCTTCGCACACACACACATGCATCGGTTCGTGTTGAAAAGTCATGTCAATGTCATTCTGTCAACTTGACAGTATTCCGCATAGGGAATATATCGGGAGCACAGAAAGCATCAATAGTAGTTACGTTCTTTGACGAGCGAAAGCGAGTGAGGAGAGGGGAGGTACTAGAAGAAAAGCTGCAAGATTGAAGGCAATATCCGACGATATTAAACTAGCGCCTCTAAGAGGTTTGAAAACCCTTCTAAGTCCGTTTGAACCTTCCATTTCAGTAACACTAACACTTGAACTAGTACGTGATCACATTAACGCACTATTTATACGACGTCGACGTCCTGCTAGACGACGTTGTATGATTGTTAAAACGAGGCGTCGGATCGGATTCAGGGTGAGAAATCACTGAACGCGTGTATGTGGTTAGGGATCGTGTAAAGGTTTGAAATTAGTATTTATCACCGACCTTTTCAGATGAAAATAAAGCTACAAAGAGCTTGTATCTTTTTTTGCTCCACCGAAATTTCATAAGGGTCGAGTCAAGTTAAAAGATAAATTCATTCGTTTGTTGGCTAAAAATAAGTATAATTATTCATCAAAAAGTACTACACGTCATTGTGTTATATACTTTTTGTTATCGATTTTCTATTCGAGTATAGTTGCAGTAATTTATTCAAGAGGATTAGATTTTACGTACTTCTTTATTGCATTCATATCAATTCTCTATTTATATTAGCGATTGGTTTTTCCAACGTTACTACAAAAACAAATAACACTATAAAATTATCTTTCAACCATTCCATCTATGATGACTCGGAAAATGATTCCTATTGCAATATAATTGAAATTACAATAAAATAATATGATACTGGGAAGGTAATTAATGGTGCACGAAGGAAATATTTATTTTACATTCAAATTCTCTCTCAGATTATAATTAGTCAAAAAGAGTTCTCCTTAGGATATATTCCTTGATATATAAACTATGAGGGAAACTCGGTTGTTTGGAAGAAACTGAGTTCTTTTGAGCCATGTTTCACTCATCAGTTTGTGTTTCTTTTTTTCCACCGCTAATTAGTTCCAGTTCTCAGCGCGTTGCTCCCTGTATTTGCCAGCCAGTCAACTAATAAACATTAGATCTTTGAAGTTTCCCTGAATCTCTTTTTAATACCTTCACTCGATGCGTTTGGAAATCAACCTTCAATACGCATTATTTCCTAATTAGTCAAGAGGTGTGGATAAATTTGTAAATGGACACTTATTGTAACACAAAAGTACATATCTCTGATGATATCTGAAAGAAAGCGCACTCAGAATCAGTTGATAATGAAATGAGAACCTCCCAAATCATTTATTGAATAAATTATCCTTACTTCATTTCATCACATTTGACATAACCATCTCTACAACACATTGTAACCAACTTATAACTCAATAATTACCATGTTTAGTTTGATAACCCACTAAAAAAAGTCAAGTGAATTATAGTGAGTTAAGTAAATTCCTGTATTTGTCAATTATTTGTGCGTTCATTCATTTTGTTACAATTCTTACTTATTTTTCAATTTTGGGTATGATGAATCCTCAATTTATTTTGGTACTTTGCATCTCTCATTGGTTTTAAATCTCGATTTCATTATTCTTCTTGGAAGTATTTTATTCATTCCAGAGAACATAATAAGCGTGATTGAATACTTTTTTTGAAAATTCTGCAGAAACGGTTGCCTGCTCTGCTACCAGTCAATGACCGGTCACAACTTGGAGAAGTATTTCGTAGGTTTTTTTAATTATCACTCTCAAAAATATTTATATATTATACTGTTGAGATAATACAAAAATTTGAAAGTAAAATTGGTGTCCAATATCTATCGTAGCTTTCTAAACTGTGTGATTCTTCCATAAAACATATTTACTATGCCCAGTGCATACTGGTATTATAAAAGCCACATCATTCATATGATGTGAAAAGAAAAGTACATATCATGGTGTGTGTAATGGTATTCATTACGCATCATTGTTCTGAGATTAGTATGCATCCTAAATGTTTGGATTTTCATGTTTACTCATTTTATATCATCGATGGAGATAATTTCATAAGATAGATGATTACAAAACTCAATCATGTCTCTAATTTACATTTGCATTTTAAGTAGACTTTTTACTAGAAAAATTAAATATATACATACTGACAAATAGAATGAAACAAACAATTATTGAGCACTTTAAAAGAGTTTCTAGAATGTTTTCTAATGTTTAAATACGATTACGTTTTTCCAGATAAAACGTAATCATCGGAAGTGAGTTGGCTGTATAAAGATCTTCTACCTCTTTATTCACTCGTTTTATATATCAAACTACTTCGATATACTGCCATTATCTTAGCTATAGGATCAATCGTGTGACTATTCCATACGCTCTGCTACACTTTTCCGATAGCAATCCAATGTTAGGGAAACGTAGGGGTTGAAAACTAAGTGGGAATCCGAACGCATAAGCAAACATTTTCTTAGTCAATCCGCAACGATGTTGAGACGAAGAGTGATATAGAAGTTTTGTGAAACGTTATTTCAATAGCGACACCGGCCACAATGAAGAAAAACAGAGTTGAACAATATTAAATGGAGGAATGCAAACCAATCCATGTTCATTGCTGGTAGATCGAAATGGAAATTCAGTTTTTGTTACAAGAAAAACGCAGTGTGTGCGTTATATTCATAATGATAAAATATTCATTATTAAAAATGTACACTCTTTGATAATCACTCCCTGAAATTTCATGATGCTTTTCATTCATTGCTCATAATTCATTCGAACAAGTTCATTGTTGTTCTTACAACATCTCTGAATATTTTGATTGAAGAGATAAAAATAATTTTCACGTTTTCGCCACGTTTTTATGATGGGCATTTTGGGAAATTTCAATAACCAATTTCTCAAAATCTATAGGACAAATGTAACCTATGGCTAGAAAATATTTATTAGAAGTTTCATGTGGAACGTAGGCCCTACTGCCTTGCACCCTGTGAAACGTATCCAGAAAAATCCATTCTGTACCGAATTGATAGCTTCGCTATCGTCAATCGTCAAATCAGATGTGTAAATCAAATATGAGATTATAAAATGTAATAAATAAAATGCAATCGAAAATAAATCCAGAATTTCATCACTGTCATCCACTTTAATCTATTCCACACAGATAAAGTTTTTCAAATGTACATATGAAAGCTGATACATGCAATTTTCAAGTATAAAAATCATATTTCATCGTGACAATCGTGGTATCACATCGTGGGAACACTCAGATATATGAATATAAAATTACATAAATCGGTGACATACCAATGATTTGTGCTCACTTCAAATTTTAAGGATGTTCATTTTGAATGCCATATATCTCTTCAAAACTATGAAATTCAAGGAACGTTTCTTCTTTAACAAGAATCAGATACCTCAAAAATATTTATTTGTGGTCTTTTGGGATAGAGACATACTATATTTCTCTTTCGCTTACCCTTCTCCCCCTCGACTTGGTCCTAGAATATAATCGTTCACAATTTGTCTTAAAACCGGGAACCATTAAAGGTGATCCAGATAATCCCTATCTGGCATGCACAATGAAAACAAATGACATACAGTATATTTGCATTATTTACACCTTGGTGCGTTTCACACGAATAAGAGATTTTTCGGGGGGATGAACTTTTCACCGCTATTCACGCGTAGCTCCAAATACTCTTTAGGATGTTGTTTGAATAACACATTAAAAAATCGATATATTATTTTATTTTCATACTTCTATTAAGAATTATTCCATTTTTCGATCCAAGTTATAAAATGCAAATAGAAATGTTAATTGAGGAGAAACTTGTTATATTTTTCTCTTTGTTGTTTTATAGTGTCGTTAACTATAACTCATATGTATATTATATTTATATATATATATATATATATATATATATATATATATATATATATATATATATATATATATATATATACATACATATAGATTGAAAAAATGGAAAATAGCTCATCCAGTGTCGGAATCACTACGATATAGGGTCAGATATAACCAGCAGTTCAGTATTGTTGTCACCATGCTATTTAATTCTATTAACACTCAGACTAAGGTTAACTAAACTTTGTAATAGTTATCCCAAGGGTACGTATCCGTAAAGAACGGATTTCAAATACAAAGAATCGCGTGTACACACTGAAATTCTATGGTAAAATAGTGCGACAATGCACAAGCAAAGCAAACTGCTATAGTATTACCCGTTCATAAATTGATTGTTCTATTATGAATACATCAAAATGTTCAGAATTTCTGAAAATAGTTCAATCTATCCGTTAGTTTGTAGTTGGCGTGTTTACATTTACGTACATTCACATTGATGTATAAGTATGCCTATTCGGTTCGGTCTGAACCGGGTCTTTCTCTTTTATAGTCTGTTGATTATTGTTTGTTTAACGACCCCACCATCAGCAAGGATATGGGGGTAGGAATGAGCAGGTGATTATGAATCTATGAAGTGATGGTAAGTGAAAGGACGTTCACAAAAATCCATGCCCAATGCCTCAGCTGACTGAGCTAACGAGGGCGACTTATACATTTTTGGTTGTGCACTTCATAGATCGCATGGCGAAACCTAACGACACACAACTTTTTCCAGGCATTATTTATCCTAGATCAAGACTATGGAGTTTGGAATTGAGATTTTGAGAAATCGATTATTTGAACTCTGAAAGAACTTCTGAGAATAACGCGAAGAAAAATATAATAATATATTCTCAATTGACTGGGAAAAGTTGGAAAATACACGTGATCAATCTCTCACATAAACATTTCAATTTTATGATAATGTAAGAACAACAATGACGGGCGTATTGGAGAGTTTTAATAAAAATAGGGCATGTTTAAAAACCAATGTGAACAAAATTCGACTACAGTTCATACAAACATCTTTCCCATCATGCAATGCTCATGCCACATTCTCAGAGTACTCGACTAAGTCATATTAAACCAACCCGTATCGAGGATGAAGTTAATAACCTACCATAATTTATAGTGTTAAACACGCGTTTCAATTACGTATTTAATGTTACATGTAATAGGAACAAATTATAATCTACATAATGTTTAATGCTAATTATAATGCCAATTAAATGTTGATCATTTCTCCATAATTATCTATTCATCAGTAGAATATTATTCGTGAATATAATTAAGCCGTATTATCACAAATTAATTCCAAGACGATCCAAGATATGATAAACTATGATATTAAAAAACTGTGATCTTAATCCCGAAGGTTTGAGAACAAAACTGTCATAAAATGTCGCTATTTGAACATATTTAAATAGAATAAGTTGAGTAATACGACTATAAAATAGTTAGTTGCTGCTATTAAGATTGCATTAGGAGTCGATTCAGCTAACTATAAGTTTTGTGGTGACCACTTTTGAGCGATATAATATGAGATATCAAAATTCCGATACGGGGAAACACAGATATTTTTTCATTAGCTTCAAGATGATATAAGTTAGGATAACTATTCAACTCATATCACATATCATGTTAACCGTATACAGCTGAAGAAACACATTTCTGAAGAACTTCGCTGAAGAAACACATTTCTAAGCTGAACGTTTGACAATGCAATGAGTTGAATAGAATTGTTCTTGAAGATGATAGAAATATCTGTATATCCCCCGTATCAGAATTTGAAATCACATACCGTTCAGAAATATTCTCCAAACAACTGATTTTTTGCTTCACACTTACATTATATAGTCCATGCGCAAAGTACACATTATGCACTAGAGAAAAGCTTTGTCTCCATTTTTATAAATAACTATAGTTTAGGTTCTGCACCGGACAAGGTGGAGTTTAACACCCCGAGAATGTGATGTAATATTTCAGAAAAATTCGCCGCGGATATTTTACGAGAACAAAATAAAAATATCGCCTAAAAATAAAGCAAACCGCCTCGTATCCTATAATACATGAGGATGTGTATGTGTATGTGTATGTGTGGAGGATAGTGCAAACGGCACACAATATGCCCTGCATTATGGATGGGGCCGGCCATTATTCTTTTTAATCGTGCTTTTGCCTGAATACAATTTCTACAGGAGTAGAACAAAAAAAAAATGTTCAAGTATAAAACAACATCACTGAGATTATTAAATTAGTATTTTACAGCAGATTTAATCTACGTGTTTTTTTGGGGTGAAATGTTTTCAAAGTTTTAACTCGTGGCAACCTAATGTTTCAGCGCAAAGCAGACATAAGCAATGATAATTTTGTGCTGTAATCACGGAGGCCTGAATAGTGGTACAACTGCTATGTCCATATATAACTATTAATGGCACACGGAGGGATGTTCCTTTCTAATTGTATCCCCGTATCACCTAGCTGTCGGCGGGGACTTTGAACAGCATTCCTTTTTTTTAAATAAAAAACTAAGATATAATTTATGATTTATGATTCTCTCAATAATGATTCATGTTCTTGGTACGTGTTCATTTGAAGATTATTACGTTATTATTAGGCCTCCTTATTGTGCAATTAATTCAACTAAACAAGAATCAAATTATAACCGATGCATTTGAAATGGTGGTGGTGGTTTGATTATTCAAAAAACCAACTCTTGAAATATTACAATTTTTTTTTCATATCATTTTTTCAATTTGATCATCAACATTCACTAAACATACTTAGCGCCTAATGTTATTGAACTAACAAATTATTTTAGTGATGTTTAATTAACCTCTCAAGCTATGGTAAAACTTATCAACTAGATGGTAATAATAGAAGATAAAGTAATCATAGTTGAAATGACGGTTACACAACCTTGTGGTTGAATACATGCCTGACCTGAATTCAGTTCCCAATGCATTCGATGGGTGGTAACAATTTGTGAAGGGGAGGAGTCGAACCCCTCAATTCACTTCTTTATAGGTTACTCAAGAAATAGAAGTTTAATTCAGTTGATTTTTAGGTCAGTTGTCTTTAATACAGCTGGTTTTCAGTTAAAACGGTCGTTTTCCAGGTCAGTTCAATTTTAGGTCAAGAAATATAAGTTTAGGTCAGTTGGTTTTCAGGACAGTTGTTTTTAGTACATGCGGGTTTTAGTTCGGTTGTTCTTTTGTTTTACAGTTGATTTTAAGAACTGTTGGTTTTTTGTACAATTGGTTGTTATTTTAGATCAGTTGGGTTTCAGTACAATTGATTCTTAGTGAATTTTTTGTGTACATTTGGTCGCTTTTTCAGATGAGTTGGTTTTTATTTCTTAGTACAGTTGATTTATAGTACACACGATTCTGAGTACAGTTGACCATTCCCCTGTGTGTGTTGTTCGTGGACTTACAATGCATCTCGATGGAGACGGTCGCCGCGACGGGCTGGCTGATGTTGTTGTTGGACGCCTGGCAGGTGTACTTGGCATGCAAATCACTCCTCTCCAGACGCACCACAATCATCTGATTCTGCTTGACGTTTGGGAACGACGTCAACATGTCTTTCGATTCCAGTAGCGTTTCGTCGCGCCACCATCGCACTCGAGGCATTGGACGACCTGAGAACAAAAGTAGAGCGATTCATGTTTTATTCTTATTTATTTTAATGATGCTTGATGAACAAGCTGGGTTATACGGGGAGACGAATGAGTGGGTGATAATGCAACGACGAAGTGAGGACGTTGACAAAAATGCATGCGTTATATGAGACACTGAACACACGCCTTACTTGACGAAAGCTCATTTGAATTGAAATGTATTAACAGAATAATATAACTGTATTGAACTGCACCAACACCATAGTGGTAGTTGGTAAACCTGAAGAAGAAATATTGAAACACTTTTTCGAGTATGTTTTTATTCAGTAATGATTTAAAAATGTGTACTCTGAAAGGTGTGGTGAAATGAAATATGAAAATGTCCCTATCTTTAAACATTGAAGATCTGAAATGGATGGGGTTTGAAACTTTTAATTGAAAGTAACAGAACAAATTTCTGATCAGTTTAGATTGGGGTCTATCAATAAAATGTTTATAAATGATAAATTGTACATCTGATTTGTTTGCTTATGCGAATTTCCTATTTTATGAATCTGTACAACCGTCCCGAGTTCCATATTTTTTTTATTTGGCTGAGCGGAGAGAAGACTCACTTTTATCGTGACCCCACATTAAAAACGGATTGTTTCTCTCGCTTTTCATAGGTTATCAGGAGAAACAGTTCTGATGAAATTTGGCGTAAAATAACTCGATATACTGTGTCATTTTGAGGCGCAATCGGTGGAACCACTTTTGAGGAGAATAATTCCAAGATTTTTGAAACCTTATCAAAGAGACTCAAAGAGGACAATATGTAGAAAATATTTACTCCGAAAGCATTCAAACTGTCACGGGATTCAAGCACACGAATTATCCTACAATGCATTTGCAGCGTTTTCCTAGTATATATCCGTTCAAACGATTGAGGGAGCTAATAAAAGATGATCAACAGGTAGAACCAACTGGATCATAAAACAATAATTGGAATCATCATTAGGTGAATCAGGGTGGCAGTGAGTCAATATATTCAATATCAAGGTGTATGTATTGCTTAGCAGTACATTTCGTATAAAAACTCTCATTTGACAAAGCACATGTTGCGTTTTCCCAGTAGGCCTACTGGAAAAGCGTATCTTTCAACAATTCAATTATGGTGTGATCAAAAAGCTAAAAAATTAAAATTTTCGAAGCTCTCATGTAATAAATGTTTGGAAAATGTCGGAGTCATCCAATGGAGAACACTGTTAATTCGTTTCATCTCGGTGTCGTGTTTGAGCAATTGAGAAGATTCAGTGTCTGATTTATTTCAGTAGAAAGTGAATAAAGATCAAATGAAATATTTTGATATATAATTAATATAATATCATTTTAACTTCATAGGTGATCCATATAGTTATTATATAAGTAATATGTGTTATTGCATTCCAGAAAAAATAAGATGAAATAGGAAAATGGACGCGTCATCATATTATCCCACCATCATCCAGTTACCGTGAGTATTTTTCATCGTTGATCTAGTTCATAGATATATTGCAGATTTTACGAAATATCATTTTTATAATACGTGATTACATTCTCGATGATGTATTGTTCAATAATGAAACAGGAGCTCTTGTCACTTTTTTCTCCTAATTTATACCCGGAAATGTGCTAGAAATATTTCTGCTAGAAAAATATATGTTATAATTTATTATGAATATTTCAATGAAGATATTCTATTTTTCAATGTGTATGTATCACATTTCAGACCATTACAATTTCACGTACTGGTGTATATATATATATATATATATATATATATATATATATATATATATATATATATATATATATACAGAGGGAGAGAGAGAGAGAGAGAGTGTTTTAGAGAGAAGGCTACAATGTGATCATGTGCTAATACATTAGACGTGATCCCTTAAAAAAAATCTTGTAGGCCTATATCGTTATTCATATATTCAAAAAACGTTATTCTGAGTACGAACGATTATGATATTTCACAATATTTTTATAAATGATTCTTTTTACGCTTTTCACCATAGGCTCTGACATGTATTGAAAATGAGAATTATAGTGACTCATAAGCGTCTCATTAAAGTGTCGATACTTTATTCCACGAAAGCTCAACATCGCTCAGGTACTATTTGGTGGAAGGGCCTGATTTTCAATTCGCATTCAGTATATTTCATATTAAGAAACAAATAATTATGTTGTTATTATTTATAATTCTTTGGAAGAAATGCAAAGATATTCACTATTTCATCATACCATCTTGTTGTTGGGAATGAATCGATAGTGTCCTGATGTAGGGAATGATTCCAGTATTGATTTTATATACTCATGGAAACTCATAAAAACACGAAAATATCAATCAAAATCCACGAGCAGCGTGAACCTCCAACCTCGTTTTTCAAAATGTCGGTTCGAAGCGCCATCAAATTGTGTCAGGTTATATAACACGATAACGTTGAAAAAACTGTTGAAAAATAGAGGTGCTTAGGCAAAAAAATGTATATAACTTTAATATAAAGTATAATACACCATATAATTCATATTTTCCAAATGGTATTTAAAAATGTCACATTTTTCTCATCCACTACGCGACAAAATGTTTGCCACGCTCTTCGCCAAAAGGCAAACACGGATAAAGCATTTTTGTAATTATGTATTTCGAACATACCTCACGTAAATATGAAATTATGAGAATATTATATGACACGGCAATAACGATCACGAGCACCGTATCATTAAATCCCAACTACGTACACACTTATAATAGCTGCAATATAAATGTTTTTTCATTCATTAGAGCGTATTATACAGCATAATTTATACGAAATGCCATCAAAATGAGAGATTCAATTATAACAACAATTGGTTAAAATGTGGAAATTATATTCATGTTTTGTAAGGCCCGGTTTTACGAATCTTAGTTAAGTACTAATCCACTAACTATTTGTTAGAGGTAAGAAAATATCACATGTAACCAAGGGTGATAACAAGTTAATCCGCTAAGTATTGCTTAATCCACTAACAATCGATTCGTAATACCGGCCCTAAGCCCAATAATATTGTATTGTTAGGGGAATAATTATAAATAAAGCTATTTATTCAAGAATAAGAATGAATTTTCTTTCAATATGAATATGCAGTGATCAGATGGCATGCAGATTCAGTGAATTTAGAATAAGTATGAATATTGAAACGTGGTATTTGTGATAAGATTAAATATTTCATAATATCATTATGTTGTAATAGAGTCAATTTTTTAGACTTTTGATCGCATATGTTCAATTAATTTTACTGCCGATTTCTCTCCTAACTTCGACGAGTAGGCCTACTGTATTTCTGAATTCCGACTCGACTAACTTTGCTGCGTAAGTATAGGTCCAGCCATCAAAATACCGTCATGTATGTAACAATACAGGCGATCGTCAAATTTCCTTGATGGACCAATCAAGTCATCTGCACGCATACGAATTGATACCCTTAAGCTAGACGCTAACTCCCAAAACCGAGGTGTTAAAAACTTTCAGGTACCCCCCCACTCGGCCTCACTTGCTGTCCAAACTTCTGGTGTGACGCTCTCTGGATAATGACTCTTGGTTTTGGAGGCGACAGCTTCAACCTTCTCTTCAAAATGTAGGTTTTATTCAATATTTTTTAGTGACACATGTAGGTTATAGCTAGAAAGCGCTATGGTTCATTATTGATAGAAACATCCATCCTCAATATGATTCCTGAAATCCTTGCCGTTATTTTAATCATCGTAGTTTAGTCCATATTTATATGAATTCCAGAATCAGAATGGTAGCACGCTATCACCTACTTTATGTAAATCATATGTCTTGGCCAACCATATGTGACATTATAATATGCCGAGAAGAAATATTATTTGCATAATGTCTATTTTTGTGGAATAGAAAATGATTTGCTAGAGTGCAATAATGTAGGACACAAAATTCATGCGCTCTCGATTTACTTCTGAAATGATGAAATTTATATTATATTTCATTCATTATTGTTTTGGAAAAAAAAATATTGATATTTACAGTTGTTATGGATTTCACCGGTTTACATGCGAAAACACATCAATTCTTTCATTTCCGGCGTCATTCAATTCATGAGAAATAACTACATCACATAGAGACAATAGGTAACTGCCATCTCAAGTCACTCCATCACCAACGCTATATAAACACATTGCATTTTCCCAGTAATTGGGTGACGGTAATTCTCATCGAATCACCCATGGTGTTATAATGTCATATTAATTTCGAGTTGAGGTCTTGTGAATATGTTCGAGCAATGATATCGCCAAGCGTAGAATATCCTTCTAAGTCTATTAGTTCGGTTGAGCGCATATAATCTATGTCTAATACGATACACACGTCAGTGGACAGCAACTGGAATTTGGTAATGAGGCGAAGGTTGGTTTATTGGCCGTGATCACAGGTCAAGTGAGGTCAATCAGAACATAATTTCTCGTGTTATTATTAATTCAACATGACTGTAGTAGGATGTGAGGTTAATGTTGATGCTGGTTATATAGTATGGACATAATAAATATATATATATATATATATATATATATATATATATATATCTAGGCCTACATATGGGATGTTTTAGCCATACCGGGAAGGATACTTCTCGACCGGGACTCAAACCCGGGACATTCAGATTGCCAGTCTGCTGCTCTCCCATTGAGATACCGAAATAATATTACTCTTATGTCATGTCTATACTTAGAGTGACGACACTTCCTGGGGCTAGCCCTATAGAGGGCTTAGATTCACCCAAGATTCCTTGATCAAAGGTATGGTTACCATTATGTGATCAATGAAGCAACAAGTTTCCGAAACATCAAAGGTATAAATAAATATACACATAATAATTGAGTATTTAATAGTTGTTTTTCTATAATTCATTGAGTTCGAGTATTTTTATATCAGTACACAGTTCATTTCTCAAAAGAATGCATTCATATAAGTTATATATATATATATATATATATATATATATATATATATATATATATATATATATATATATATATATATATATATATATATATATATATATATATATATATATAACCAAGTCCTGGAAAATCAACTCAACGGATATATTTGTAGATCACTCCTATCAAACGTGCACCGTCCTCCAGTTACTCCACCCCTCATGCGCGTAGCTCCCGCTACAAGCTTTTTACAAGCCTAAAAGCTCAGAGATGGGGACGATTTCCGCACTCACCAAACTTGAACTGACAACAGCTACATACACGTACACCTATCATACATATCACTCTACACCCGTAAACCAAACTTACCCAACAGTTGATACCAATATGTTCAAGAAACTGTCTATATACACCTGTCTAGAACCTCTACAGAGGTATGGAAAGAAAAGTTGCTTTCAGCACGTTGAATCTGAATTCAGAAACATATTGAGATTCGAAGATACTGAATATCCCCGGCGTTTTGAATTATACAGCAGATTCCATTTTACTTGGATGTGAGGCTTATAAGTATTATAGTCGGTTGTCTCGATCAGGTTGGGGGACGTTCATATTTAAACGAGCGTGACTTCAGATAGTGACTGTGAACGGCGTGAATTTGAACTTATTGTGACTAGAGGAAATCAAATATGTTGATCAAATCACTTTATCATATGTGGGGCTTTTGTAGCAACAGTTAATTAGTTGTGATCGACAGTCCAGGTACCAGCGGGTATCAAGCAAGCTCGGGAATGCTCGGACTTACGGAATGATACGAAGAGAAAAGTGTCTGATACTACAATATTTCACAATATATACTACAATATATTATGTTAATCACTCCTCTCGTCCACACAAAATTCAAGTTTCAGTAACCAAATACTAATTTGAAAGGAAATTTAATACTGGATTCATACCTGATATTAGTGATTAGTTTCAATAGATTTACACACACTACCTCTGTATTTACTTTTTTTCAAATGAGGGTAATCTTCTCAAGGATTTACTTTGAAGTGATGTCGATATTTGAAAATAATAAATGAAAAATAAAGGTACATAGCTTTCCAACTGGGCGAAGGTTTTTGCTTTGGCACTATCACAGACAAGATGAAGTAAATACAAGTAAATATGCCTTTGGGTGTTGAGAAAAGTGCTATACATAATACCTCATGTTGTACTCACATGGAAATACGCGATGATTTCATGTAATTACATTCTATCTGATTAAATAAAACTAACAGTTTCCCAGGTAAAGAAGAGTGGAATTTAATTCTATCTCATGAATATGTTATGCACACAGTAGCAGACAAACACACTAATCTCATGAACTTGAGAATATAAAGTAATGATAAAGTATTTCCAAAATAACATTATAAACTCTAATTATTTCCATTTTCAATTTCCATAAGGTAGAAGAGGGAAATCCACGAAGCATATTCAACAGAAATTGTAATAAACAAATTTTGATTATAATTATTCGTAAATTATGCATGTGTGAGTTCATATAAAATAATCACGCTAGGATAAACATGGACTGCTATAAACATAATGATTCGTTTTCATTATACCTGAATTTAGAAACAAACACATGAAAAAAGAATCACTCAAGCTTAGAACCTTGTCGCAGAAAATATTAACCAAAGAATATTATGCTTGGGTTAACTATATATTTTATAAAAAGGAAAACACACACCAAAAAAAAAAAAGAAAACACAAGGCTCATTTTTCCCGGCTTAAGAAAGAGAAATTGCTTTGCAAGTGCGCGCGTCTAGTTTGAAAACTCGAAGCATTTCCTGACGGCGGAAACGACCCGGAGGATTAAAAAGCAGAACGTACACCAAATGTAATGGGACGTGAGCCATATTTCAACGGCAGCGAGAAGGATAAAAGAGAGAAATAAACAATGAGACACACACACACACACACAAACACATACTGTGTGAGAGAGAGAGAGAGAGAGAGAGAGAGAGAGAGAGAGAAAGAGAGAGAGAGAGAGAGAGAGAGAGAGAGAGAGGTACAGATAAATAGAGACAGATAAAATACAATATCTAGATATAACTACACAAAATCTGTTATATTGAATATATCGAATTGAGCATCCAAATATATGATATATCATATAGAAGCAGAGGGTCGTGCACCAACATAACAAAAACAAATAAAACCGTATAATGATTGAGCTGAGATATTTTGAGGATCAATGATTTTCCGGAACGAGTTTTACGTTTGAGAACGCATTGTTTGTTGTTTGAACTTTATACAGTATTTGTTTCTGGAAGAAAGTTGGAGTGATTTTCGCCTCAATTACAAAATAGTTGCACAATTATTCAGTTGGTAGACGACCTTCTTTCGTGGATAGAAGTAGATTATCAGTATCGCTATATATATGCGGAACATATAACAAAATACAATAAAACCGTAACGAGTGGCCAGCTGCCACTTGCAGAGGATTGCATATTATGAGTGTGTGTGTGTGTCTCTCTCTCTCTCTCTCTCTCTCTCTCTCTCTCTCTCTCTCTCTCTCTCTATATATATATATATATATATATATATATATATATATATATATATATATATATATATATATATATATATATATATATATATATATATATATATATATATATATATATATAATCTATATATATATATATATATATGACTTATGTGTGTGTATGTATACAAACACATACACACGAGCACTGATGTATGTGTATAAAGGTGTAGAGAACAATCAAATCGATAAATGAATCAGGTCAGTTCACACCTGACATTTCCTATTGGTGACATGATAACAAATTACTCTAGAATTGATATAGACAGTCATTTGGAGATCCATTTGTCTCCCGCGTCGAGTTTAGTGACGTGTGCAGAAGGCACGTCAGTTTGGTGGTACTCAACGGACGTAAGATGGATTAGAATATGATGACGCTGTTATAGTAATCCGGACTATTCCTATTGTTGATGCAGTAATGTGGACGTATACAGTAATTAAAAGAAAGAAAATGATGTTGCTCTCATATTTTGGTGGATGTTATACCTATTGAAGATATATATGCAGAAGTTTTTTGGGATTCAAAGAGAACGAATACGTATTTGACATTAGTTTTCGTGCTGAAGATATGCGATCAAAAATGTATGTACTAGAATATATAGAATACAATGCATAGCATATGATCCGAATCGTGCAAATTGTTGGTTCTTTGATAATTATTTGGTGTTCTCAATTCTCAATATGTATTTGTCATCTAACTAATCCGGCTAATTTTAATATTTTTCTCTCGAGATATTACTGATATTGTTATGAAAGTTCTATTACTACAAATATTGAACAAGCTACTGTTGACCATTGAAGTTTTCTTCTCACTTGGTATTTTGATCATTCAGGCCAGTAAATATAGTCACCACAATTCAATTTGAGATCCTAAAACGCAAATGTTTTCCTTTTTTCCCTTTCGTATTCCATCCACGTCGTGCTCAGTCAAACTGAATGTAAACGTTGGCTTAGGAGAAAGTTTAATGCCAGTAACACTCCGCGCACCAAAAGATAAAGACCACCTTATAGTGAACGAGTCTGGCTTGTATAGGAAGGTAGACAGGAAGGTAGCTTAAGATAGCTTCATCACGGGGTACCGCAAGATTAACTCATTGCGCGCTCCCTGAAGTCGCGAGATGCCACACGGAAACTATATATATATATATAGAGAGAGAGAGAGACATAAACGTATAGAGACGAAGAAGAATCTTAACAGAGGAAGAGAAGCAATTTCGACTGAAATCACGGAGATGTTCATCACTAGCGACCTGAGCGGATTCGGATCACAAGCAAGTTTATTTATTTGGATCTCGCGACCCGAACACAAGGTTCGCTGAGAGTTTTCAAGCACTGCGAGGATTTCGTGTGAACGTATCATAAAGTATAAGAGATGATGAAAAGTGGAATATGAATAAAGAGTTGGAATGTATGGCATGAAATATTGCTTTGCGATTGGTTGCGATATTACGTGAAGAAAAGAACGATTTACAGGTATGTACTGTATATACTGTATATACTGTGTGTGTACTGTATATCGACTGTATATAGCAAGTTATGTGGCTATCGATGATAATAATAAAATGAACAGAAACTGACAGATTCTCAAGTTGGAAATTGGATGTTATCTAACTCCTCCAACTCAAGGAGCTCATACTTCTTTCTCTTTGACATTATTCTATTCCTGGTTTTATGGTGATCAAGATTTTAATTTCTATTGCTGTGTTTAAATCGATATGGAATCAATGTATATATCATTTTATGATAGGTTGATGCGATGTATGTATTATCAGTGGATGTGATGGTATTACAATGTTCTATGAAAGTATATATATATATATATATATATATATATAAACCTCCACTATCACACACACACACACACATATATATATATATATATATATATATATATATATATATATATATATATATACAGATGCTTCACGAGACAGCTAAGATTTGCAACTCGTTTAAGAACCAATTGACATGCCAATAAGGACTTCCCACATTTCAAACTACCCCTTCCATCCTTGGGGCGAAGACAAAAACCCTGTGGTGTTGTCTCAAGTTGGAATGTTCACTGACCGGGCACGGAGGAAGAAGAAAAGTAGGAAACTAGCCGGAAAATTGATCCTATAAGACATCAAGTGTTGCTTGTTGAGGGGTGGGAGGAGGAGGAGGGGTGGATTGGGGGAGGTAAAGAAGGGTTAGAGTTACTTGTGGGGAGGGGGTGAAGGTGGAGATACGTGAAAAAGAAAGTGAGTTTCACAATTCTGTAACAAGGATGAACATCTTCAAAGTGAAGAAGAGAAGAAAAAACTAAACAAAAGTGGATAAAAGACAAAGATGAAATACAATGACACGGGGAGAAAGAAAAGAAACATTTACCCCCACAAATTGGAATCCAACCATGTCTGTCTCTCGGTAAAACAAGAATATATTAAGCTGCAACGAAGAGAAATAAACAGGATCACGATTTCCTTACGAATATGGAACGAGTGGCAAGTGAAAAACTTTGGAATATCAAGAGGAGAAAACCCCTGAAGACTCTAAAACAGTTCGAAGTAAGAAAGGCAAAGGTTTAAAACTGAGTTGAAAGTATACGTTGGTAAATAAAACTCAAGTCACGAACAAAGAAAGGAAATCCAGGCTAAGGAAATCTTACTGTTCTGGAATCTTAAAAAATATTTCAAATTTTCTAATAAAGAAGCATACGAGATCGTATTTACAACATAGTATACAAAGTTATACTGTACAGGCGTGTTGATGGATAAATGAAAAATTGATTATGTGGTGATGTTTCGAAAACGTTGTTCTGATAATTTGAAATTAAAAAATGCCAATCTTGAAGAAAAGATTGAATCAAATGTTTCTGTAGAGAATGCCAGAAGCATAAAGCAACAACGATAAGAGGTTTTCAAGAACAGTATAATTAGATCACAATATTTCTCATCAATGTTATGAAAAATGTACATAACGGTACATGTACATACCGTTATTTCGGACCGTTCTGAAAATTAGAAATCCGATGCATCAATCGATAAATAATTTCGAACATAACATTACTAGTATGTAAGATTGAATAACAAATTACTTATATTATTGAGTGAATTCACATTAAGCATTGTAAGATTAGCTAGATAAATATAACATTGCATGTAATTAAATATATTCATCATCTATTATTTTGGTTTCAACCGCTCCCTCTATTTTCATAAAATGTATCGATCACTGTTGTTCTTATACACATCAAGATTAAAATTTTCTGTGACAAATTTTGTGCATTTTAGCACCACATTAATTACAGTCTTTCTAATATCGCATTGTACTTGGTAAATTCCTTGCATGTGCCTGTTGTCAGAGTATGGAATTTTCGACAGTAAGCAACTATACTGATTCACGAATATTACATTAATTTTCGAGTTTTCGATATTTCTCGAAACTCAGCTTCCAAGGTATGCACCCGGTCCAAAGTTTAGATCATCTTCTCAAATATTCAAGTTCGATTAATGATTTTTTTAGTGTGATAGCGTCAATAATCTTGGAATACCGTGGGATATACCATTAGCTGCAAGAGAGTAATGATTCAATATAAAGTGGCGTCGGCTAATTGATTGGGTCGGACGAGATATCTGGGTGACAGGAGTTGGCAAGAAGTTAACGTTAGTTGGTACGTAAGATGATATCCAAGGGGCCGTTTCAAGATGTTACTCAAACAACAACTTGCAGTAAAGAAAGACGTGATACACGATTGAATTGTCGTCGTGTCGGGTGAAACTATAATAAGGAAGGAAAGAAGTGTAATTGGCTATCAGTAAACGTGTACCTTGAACGTGATTACACTTGATCCGTGCTGCCCCTTCAAGAGAACATGTGTGAGGAGTGTAACGTTCGAATGGATAAGGTGGCTTTTCCCTTTTAAATTAATCTCGACAATTAGTTGAAATAAACTCCATATGATGACTTAATAGAAAAAATATGTTAAATTAGAGAAAATATCAGTCAAATCATATGGACATACCTAATGGTATGAAATGTGATAACTCCCTCATGCTTCACAATGAATATATTGAATGTATGTGAATTTCCAAATTCATTATGATAGGTGAAATTAAAACATGTAGATATCGAAATTGAGAATTATATTTTCCATGCAAACAAATAGCAATTGTTTCTTCACACGCAATTATATCACGACTTTTAATTTGTGGTTTCTCTCAACTTTTCAATTGGAAATGTTAAAGTGTGCATGTCTAACAGTAGGCCTATTGGGCCTATTTCACGAAGCTGTACAATTCAAAATTCCATGGGCCTGAAAGTTATGAAACAATGGAATACTTTGAAACCTTGCAAAAAAACACAAAATCGTGGAGTAGTAAACATTTATTCACATTGGCGCATGCACACATTTATGTATGCATGAATACATGTATACAATAATGTTTCAATGTTTCAATGAAGTTGATGTATATTTAATAATGTGGGAAAAAATAAATGGACACAACAAATATTATTGTTGATGATGTGTAGATTTGATAACTTGGCAGTTCCACCATTTCGGATGACTGAATTAAAGGATCGTTTTGTTTTTCTAGGAATTTTAAAACAGTTCCAATACAACTATTTGATAGTTTTTTCTCAACCAACATAATCAATATAACTAACATCAAACACCAACATATACCGACTGATTCAGCCAGTGTTCTACACGGCACTTCCACCAAATAAAATACTGGAGGATTGCGTAGTATCTCTAGGATATGCAATATAGAATATTAATGGGTGATTACTGACACGGCACTTCCACCAAATGCTATTCCAAAGTTTTATTTCTCTGTTAGTCAATAGTTTGTATTATCGAGATTCGGAATAATTTCAAACCAATCCCAATTCTAGTGTGTAAATGAGTTTGAAAATATACGTTTACATCAAAATAGACATGGATGCACGATATTCATTGAATTTGCATAAATACGTTGAAATATTTCAAACTTATATCGATTAAAACCCACATTTTTTTGAACCTCTTCTATTATGTACTCTTACAATTTTCAATGTAATATCGTCAAGTTGATAAATCACATTTAAGCTAATATCATGGACGTTTATAGCATCATCAAAAAAATGGTCATTATAATTTATCATAAGAACTTTTTTGAACTATACACGCTTCACCATTATTATCTGTCGTTCTAAATCTGTATTTTCGATAGAAGAGTATTAATATAAATGTACCGACAACATACATTGAGTGTATCTAATGGTTGGGTATATAACACATTTAAAATTAAAATTGATGTGTAAAATTATAGCGTACGTGCATATTACATCTTCATTTCCGTCCATTCATTTTCTTATAGAAACGAATGAATAGAATACTTAATAGAGCACTCCGTCTAACTTGAAGTTGAAGAAAAAAGTTGAGGAATATACATAAGAGTTCCAAACGAAAGATGTTTGTAGAAAGTGTTGGAGAGATAATGACGAGATTAGATGGTATGTGTCCGGAAAACTCATGATGGCATGATAGGGACTACTTGACAATGTTTTCTACTCCTTTGGACTCGTGCTTTTTAATGGTGCTTCAGAGAGTCGGATGAAAGTGGAGCGACATAGAAGAGGTGGCTTGGTCACATGATTCGCTGTGACGTCATTTTAACTATGTCGCTTGGAAAAAGTTCGGCGGGAAAGGGAGGGGAAGGGAGGGCGATGAAACGCGCGCTAACTGCTTGAGAACTGTTGCTTAGAGAGTCAATACAGAAAGACATTGGATCCGTAAGAAAACACCTCGATCTCTTGATAAGAATCTCGAGAGATGGACCAATCACAACCAATTATAAGTTGAGAGCTTTCTTCGAGGAAGTTTGGAGCTTGACCTGATTTTCATTGGTCAATCAATTGGTCAATCACGAGAGGCGTAAAAACAATCAACAATTATTATTCGAGTTGTGAAATTGATTGAGAGTATTGTGGTAAAATTGTAAACTTATGTTTTTCATTTTCTACCGGTGCGTTTACTTCATTGATGGATTGATCAAAATAATGATCTAAGAAAGAAGTATTGGCCAGGCTATTATTTGCTATTACGTTTGCATGCAGTTATCTTTCATACAGAATTTCAGATTTTCATAAAACTCGTCAAATATGCTTGTTATATGCGTATATAATATAGAATAGAAATATTTTATATCCGAGAAAATTGTTCTCAATTTTTTTTTGTCATGCCATTCTTCTAAAATTCAGAAATCTTCAGGAATCTGAGAATTCTATTATCGATTTCACAGTATATAGCGATCGATTGTTACCAAATATATTCAGTTCCGAGCAAGAGGATGAGTTATTCCTAGAACAAGTTTCACGTTTCTCCGTTTCTCAAATACTGAAAAAACACGTTTTGTTTTACGGAATGGATGTCTTCACTGTCGTTGATCTAATAAATCGTTTCATTGTGTTAGAAATCGTTATTCATTACAACAGAAAATTATTAGCTGATTTTCTCAGACGTGTTCATACTTCATTCTTCGAAGATCCACTCTAGTTGAACTTGTGGAGTAGTTATTAATTGATCAGTATCAATAGTTGAAATCTATTGCCTGGATTTCTGAAAGCAAGAACAGTGCTGTTTTTTAAATTTGAAACAAGATACTTTCGAAAAATTAATATTCAAAATGTATTATCAAAATTCCTGAGAGAAAATATTTTCTACTATCAACATAGATTACGATGATGCAGTTCTGCATTGTTCTGTATTCTGTATTGTTATAAATAATGAAACAATATGACATGACTCGACAAACTTGTTTCGTTGATACAAAATACCCCGAAAATGGATATTTTCGTGATTAAATTCGTGCCAATCGTATCATGAGCTCACGATGTTGTAAATCTTTTCTTCCATTCCAACCATAATTATGAGGAATAATAATTTCTCCGTGGAAATATGTCTATATGATTCTGTCTCTAATAACAGAATTCGAATTGAAAATTTCAATTTGACTTTTGCTTACGCGAAGGATATTCAAGTAAACGTCTGGTGAAAATAATTCCAACCATTTCATCAAAGAAGAGAAAGTGGACCTTTTAACTCCAAATGAAACATTTCATCAGTTTTCATCCTAAAACCAGAACATATTTCATACACGCACTACTTTTTTCATCGTTTTTAACACCAGTTGTGATACTCAATTCTTGTTTCCGAATTCAGAAAAACTTTTCTCATATTAATTTTAATTATGAAATGTATATCATATAGTTACACGTTATCATATTTTTTAATTAAACTTGTCACCGTTCTATAGCCTACTATCAACATACCCCACAAAACAACACGGCATTGTTTCGGGATATTACTGTGGTGCAGACTGTGCGAGATAATTAATTGGGGTTGAGTTATAGGAATGTTATGAGATGAAGTTAGAATATAACATATCATAATAATTATAATAATAATAATAATAATTATTATTATAATTATGATTATTATTATGAGAGAGTGGTATTTACATATTGCAAATTCCCGTGTGACGTTGAAAATGCTCAATATGTTGACATGTAACGAGCCATAAAGAATGTGCAGTGTGACGGAATACATAACTTGATGTTGGTTTCAGTTTCTATACCATGTTTTTGATGAATATCACTAGAATTCTAGTTGGTTTTATTCAGTGAAATTTAATAAAAACAGTTCGATGCATTGAACAAATTTACAAGTGACTGTTTATATAAGGGAAAACATGTTCAATTGTACGGTCACGTTGTATTGTAGTACAATCCAAGTTAGTAACACTGAAATTGACGAGTAGTTGAATAAGACCCAGTATACCAAGTCCATTCAGTCTTTATCTGAGAGTTGTTTTGAACAAATAGCATGGATAACCATGGCGATAAAAACTTTAAACTGCTATTTAGAGCTATTCACGCAATATTTTATAAAATATTCATGTCTAGCGGATTCAGATGTCACAGTCCATTGAGTGGGAGTAAGCATACTAACATTTGGTCCAAAACAGGCCTTCCCTATTTTTTTCCTTTTTTTGTTGCAACCAAACCTGGGCGGTATGAAACGTCTCTGATTATAATTAATTATTTCATTTGGAACTGTATGGTTTTCGAACTGATAGATTTTCAGAATCTGATGATCGAAAGTTCATCAAATGGCTGTCAAACGAAAAATTCATTTATGTATGTATGTATGTATTTATTTATTTCCAACTTAGGAAATACCTTAGTTGTTACAGAGGCTTCTATTTCCGGAGGTTGAACGATGAACTAATCTAAAAGTATAACCTAATTAACCTAAGTATAAAAAGATAGTAGAAAATTGAAATAGTAAAATAAGGATGAGAAAATAAAATAAATTTATAGTAATAGTGTTGAAAGTAAGACGTTGAGTTGTACCACAGATGATATAGACTTCATCTGCGCCCGTGGAAGGCTATTCCATTGGCGCATGGCTCGACCCAGAATGGAGTACCGGCCAATGTTGGAATTGTACCTCTTTAAATTTACCTTCCCAACATGATCATTTCGACCTATGAATTTAGGGGTTTCGATCAAACATTTTAGGTCGAGCCATGTGGGACAACCCAACAGCGCTTTGTAGAGGTAGCGGATGGTGGTCTTGTGTCGACGTGGAGATAAGAGCTCCCACTTCCGGTCTTTCAATATTTTGGAGACGCTGACTGCTGGCTGCTGTAGTTTTGAGTTCCATCTGTGATGGCAGTTCTCCACATATCTTGCAGCAATCCTCTGTATTTTCTATCGGACTGAGAGCACGAGTATGGATCCCAGATACCAGAGCAATATTCCAGTAGGGGACGGATTAAGCATAAGTAGGCATGCTGTTTAGTCCTTGGAAAACTTCCCTTCAGATTCCGCATGACGAAATGAAGATTTCGCTTAGCTTTAGCAATAATTACGTCGATGTGTTTTCCCCAGCTAAGATCTTGTTTAAAGGTTACTCCCAGGTACTTACCAGAGTCTGTCTTGGTTAGGTGGGCGCCGTTTAGTACGTATGATGTGTCAACTGCCTGCCGTTTCTTGGTGAAGCTGATGACGCAGGTTTTCTCTTCGTTCAATTTCATTCCGTTAACCTCGGACCATTTGGAGATCTGACAGATAGCTTCCTGGAGCGTTCCTTGGTCAGACAAGGACTCTATGGGAGCGTACACCATGCAGTCATCGGCAAACAGTCGAACTTGGCAGGAGGAAGCATTGACCAGGTCATTGATGAACCCGTTGAAAAGGGTCGGACCAAGAACTGTTCCTTGGGGAACGCCAGATGTTAATGTAACCTTATTTGAAAACTCACAACCAACCTGGACTGTTTGAGTCCTATTCGATAAGAAAGCCTCAATCCAGAGCACTACCTTGTTGTCAAGCTTCATGGCAGAGAACTTGTCCAAGAGGAGATTGTGAGGGACAACATCGAAGGCTTTGGAGAAATCAAGGCAGATGGCATCCACCTGACCTCCATTGTCCAAGAGTTCGACGAGTTCTTGGGTGAAACTGGCTAGTGCAGATTCGCAGGAGTAACCTCTTCGGAAGCCATGTTGGGAAGAGGAGAGCCAATTTGACTGGCGCCACGAGAAATGTATATAGTCTGTGATGAGTCGTTCGAGGATCTTACAGACAATGGAGGTACTGCTAATAGGGCGGTAGTTCTGAGCTCTACTTCGATCTCCGTTCTTGAAGATTGGATGGATGACAGCCGTACTCCAGTCATCAGGTAGCTGACTGTTGTTAATTGATATGAGAAAGAGAGTGTTAAGAAAATGGATTATGGCAACCTGAGCTGCCTTGAGCATCTGCATTTGGATCCCGTCGGGTCCAGGGGAGGTATTTGTTTTCAAATTTTGAATGATTCTTTGTATGGAGTAAATGCTGAATGTGAAGCTAGGAGTTGTCCCCAGAAGGGAATCGTGGTTGAGGGAGAGGGGTGTACGGTTGTGGATTGACCAACGTGGATCAGAGTTGAATATCTTCTCGTATTGATTTCCGAGGGCTAATGCTTTTTCTTGGTCAGATATAGCAAGAGAGCCGTCGTCTTTCGAGAGAGAAGGAATGCTACTGGAGTTACCTTCAACTGAGTTAATATGCTTGTAAAATTTAGACCAGTTGCCAGGTTTTTCAGTATCAAGTAGTTTTGACATGTGGGAGTCGAGGGCTTCCTTTTTTGCCGAGTTAAGTTGTTTGGTGAGAGACTTAAAGTTGAAGTGTTGGTGTTTGCGTGTCTTATAAGCCTTACGACACTTAATTTTGAGTTTTTTCACCTCTGCATTATAGAAAGCAGGGTCCTGACCTGATTTCACCAGGCGGTGAGGAACGAACTTTGACCTGGCGATGACTAGGAGATCCTTGAAAAAGCACCAGAACTCGTTTATGTCACCTACTTGAGTGCTCCATGTTGGGAAGGCATCAAACAGGAAGTTGACCAGACTAGGGATATCTGCTTCTTTATAATCCCAGAAAGTAAATGTGGGAAGAGGAGAATTATCTCGCTTGAGGTCCAACTGTATGGTTAGGATAATTACCTGGTGGTCGCTAATCCCCGATTCAACACTAGTAGCTAACAGAATGTCAGGCGGGCTGAGGAGGAAGATGTCAAGAATATTTACAGATCCATGGGTAGGTTCAGTTATGACCTGGATCATATTGTGGTCGGCTAGCAGTGCATTGATTGCCAATTGCACGCCACAGCGAGAGGGATCTTGATTCGCATCCCACAGTAGGTTGTGGAGGTTGAGATCTCCACCTAAGACGATGTGATTATGATTTGAGTCATTTTTATTCAACTCAGTCAAGTGACCATTCAGTGCATCAATAAATAGCCTCGTGTTGGTGCTTGGAGGTCTGTATGTAGCAATTGAGTGGACTGTTTGCCTTCCAACTCTTATGGAAACACACATGCTCTCGAAAGAAGGATCCGTCCATTTGAGTTCGCTGGATAGTTCATTTTTTACACCAATGAAGATACCCCCTCCACGTCGTCCACTTCTGTCATGTCTATAGATCTGGTATTCACGAGGAAAGATTTCATTGGTGGTGATGTCACCCGTTAGCCATGACTCAGTGCCTATGAACACGTCAGGGTCATACAGTTCAATGGTGGTGCGAAAGCTTAGTATTTTGTTTCGAATGCTTCGGCAATTTGTTTGTAGGAACTTAAGTTTTTGGGTTGTGGTGAATAACCTTTTAGGGGTCGTCTTCTTTGGCATCGATGCTGTCGTCACAGGCATCACCGTAAGAGTTGTCTGCACCTGTTGAGTTGCAACTTTTATATATCAATTGTGATAGAATGTTGTTCGTAACTTCCTTCGTATCGTAGACTGGTAAGAGATTTCGGAAAGAATGTGAAATAGAAAACAAAAAATACAAAAACATATTCGAAAACAATTCAGAAGCAAGATGTACAGTTAACCCCGTATACATTCTTTGAATTCTGTGCAGTATTATATAGGACTATAACTTTATGTTTGAACTTTTGATCTGATTAAAGAACGGATTGAAAAAACTTTTTATACTTCTTCACTAAGACTCAGTATAATCGAATTAAAGGATTAACTTGATTCTGATTCAAAAAAGAATAATCGAAGCAGAAGTATATGATGGTTATATAAGAAATAGAATGAAATGAATGAAAGAATAAATATACAGAAATACATAAGAAATATATCTGTACAATACTTTTTCTATATCACATAATGAAATTAGTACAACCACAATTTGACTGACTTAGAATATGGGTTACTAGAGTGATGACATTGAACTGAACAGATGAAAATGCAGAAGTGTGATTGTTCAAAATACGTGTACAGGTAGATTCTTATCTATTTCAATTAACCGTTGCAGGAGGTCAAATACTAGGAAAACACATCGTGCTCGCGGTGCCATAGGATAACGTGTGGATTTGTGGTTGCTGCGAAAACTCATTTCAATGATAATTATTGTTTGCTATGAGTCCCCACCAACAGCTTTCCATCAGGGGTCACGAATGAATATTGTAAATATTGTTTAGTGGCCCGCGTCGTATGCTGTACTCGAACCCAAGCCTGACTGGACTTCAGTTTCCAAGGTAGAGCCGTTTCTAATTCAGCCGAACGGGAGGTTAGGGAAAACTATTCAATGGAACATTATTGAAAAAATGGTTAGACAGACAATTGTTTTTCCAGCGATAACTCCAATTCCACAATATTCACAGATTCTATAACAATTCTCCCACCAAAGTTGAAATACAAAGAAATTGTTGAGATGTATTAAGTTCATTGATTTCTCTGTTCAATCTATATAGAATAATAAATTATGAGAACAGCAATGACTTCTATTAGGATGTGACACGGAATATTCATTAAAAAAATGTATGATATTGTACACGATTTAGGAGTAAATATTTTCGAAGAATCATCCTACAATCAGATTTTTTCACATGAAACATTACCCTACTGCTCTTATCGCATGATTTGGTGATATAAAAGTCACTGCTCTCTCATCTTGTATATATCTAATGTTCTTCGGTAAAGCTTCACATTGTGAATTGGAAAGGAAATCCAACCCCTATAAAACTTTGTTTGACAACGTAACGCAATGCACTAGAGCTTCTCTCCACGAAAGAGAGACGGAGAGAGAGAGAGAGAGAGAGAGAGAGAGAGAGAGAGAGAGAGAGAGAGAGAGAGAGAGAGAGAGAGAGAGAGAGAGAGAGAGAGAGAGAGAGAGGAGAGAGAGAGAGAGAGAGAGAGAGAGAGAGAGAGAGAGAGAGAGAGAGAGAGAGAGAGAGAGAGAGAGAGAGAGAGAGAGAGAGAGAGAGAGAGAGAGAGAGAGAGAGAGAGAGAGAGAGAGAGAGAGAGAGAGAGAGAGAGAGAGAGAGAGAGAGAGAGAGAGAGAGAGAGAGAGAGAGAGAGAGAGGGAAAGAAAGAGAGAGAAAGAGAGAGAGAAAGAGAGAGAGAGGGATGGAGAGAATAGACGAGGAAAAGGGGAGGTTTATACTAGTGGATGACTTCCGGCCGGTAGGCGTCGAGCCAACTCTTCTTCCTATATCTTACAGCTGGGGCATGTCTTTAAGGTTGTTTTATGAGCACCAAACCACCAGTAACACCCACTAGGAGAGCTTTTCACTACGTAATCCACTGCAGGTTCTAGTTCTACTAGCTACCTACCTGCCTACCTCGAAGTGCGGCCAACCAAGACGAGAAGACGACGTAAGACCAAGAGTCACGGGAGAGAATATTTCAACATGTCAAAGAAGAAGTAAGGGGAGAACGAATTTACCTCAAGATTGGCATGTACTATAAGATGTAATAGAATCACTATCATCATCGCGTATTTCTATAGAATTAGGAACAGATTTCAGAAAATGGATTATAGCTATATAATAGCCATGTATTATAATATAATAAAATTCATCATATTTTAGTACTGAATTTTAGGTATTACATTTTTTTTAAATACATCTGCGATTCCCATTTTTCACCACCTGAATATTGCATCTGAAGCCAATACACATAACATAATATGCGATGTGATATGTATTGGCTTCAGATTGAATCTTTGTTTCTGAATAATACTTTGAGAATCTTACAGTGGCTTAAATGAGTAGGGGATAAAGTGTGAACACAAGTATCTTAGCCCAGAGGGATCAAGTTTAATTTCGATTGAAGTAGTATCTTTCAGTTCACTTGAACGTTTTACTTCAAAACGTTTACTACAAAATTCAAACAATAATAATGTTCACAATCCAAAGGCTTTCAGTATTGGAAAAATCCTCAGGCCAAATGAGGTTCAATTCAGCAGTGTTTAAATAACTCCACATTATCGGGATGAATACAAAGAAAAGTATCTGAATATGATTGAACGGTTAATTAAAAAAGAACTACATCCACATAATTGAGTTATTCATAGTTATAAGAATATTCTCTTTGGACTTGACTGTTACATTTCGAAGAAGTGTAGGCCTACTACCAAATTTGAGTTGAATGTTTCTCTTTTATAGGAAGAAAAGCTAATTTGCTTTTCTTTTCGAACATATATCATTAGAGATACATGTCCCTTTCTCAAAACCGTTAGATTTACGACTTTAATATTTATTTTAAATTGAGACTAGGAACTTTTTACTACGCATTTTTTTCGAAACACGTTTCTTTAAACGTTATACAATTTTAATATGTTTTCCGTGGTTTGAAACGTTCTGAGCATTTGAATAACAGAGATACTAAAGAGACTACCTACCTCCTGATACGTAACATGTGAGCCTCATCTCTGCTCCTTCTTCATACGGTCCAGCAAAGGATGGTACTTCATTGCCACGTTCATTGATGATAGTAGGCTTTTGAGGTGGCACTGCAATCAGAAAAAAACAATGAATGTAACACTGAGACGGGATCAGTCGCTAGCGCACTGAACAGTTATTCAGGAGACCGGAGTGCAATTTCTGCCATGGACAACCCTACTGATGGAGGTTTTTCAGGTTTCCTCCTGTCATTGAATTCAACTGGGAAATTCCTGCCAAACTCTCAACATCATAACATAACATATGGTACATCATCTTATTATCATTTTAAAGCTTGATTAACATCACAGTGCGTTGATGAAATAAACCTCATTGATAATTATATTTAAGGATAGCCATTTGATTGAAATCCTGACAGATGACTATGATCCAATCAACAGTCATATGTGTGAATAGTGATTATAAAGGAATATAATCATAGAAGTCATATCATATTTCCGGAGTTCCAGGCATTTTTGGCGAATATAGACCCTACTAAAACTGTAATACGCAATCGTTTTCTATAATTGATTTTCTATATTTTATATTATATTTGATTCGATTTGAAAAGTATGCATTTTTTCCATCATGAAGCTTCTTCATGTCTTTAATACAACCTCTCAGATTGAGCCAAGGATTTGTCAAGGATTTTTCTTCTCGAAGGATTTGTATTTTTTCTTCAGTCATAACCACAAGTGTTAATGTAGGCCTACTACATTGCTACGGTTCATTTTCATCACATGTAAGGTATTCTCAAATAAAAATGAATAATACAAAATTGTGCGGAACGACAGTCGATTTAACTCAGCATTTTACTTCTGAGATTAAATAATATTATTATCTCAACGTATTTGAGTGGTGCAAACATGTAAATATCAACTGAAAAGCAAATAAATAAGTATTTAATCAAAAATATTCTCGCGATACTTCCAGGTTTATTTTCGCACACGATGTATTCAACAGCTTTCGTAAGAGGCATTTAAACATATGAATCTGAATATTCTTGACATGCTGTGGAAAACAAAGATACAGAAATTCAGACACTTGAGAGTTGGCTTAAAATTTCAAATCTGGAATAATTGTGCTGTCACCGAGTTTGAATAATTTTATTCAAATGTCCGCGTTTGAAATGAAACCCGAGACGATAAGAGCGCATGAGATTATTATAAATAAAGCACACATCTGAGGTTTCAAAATATTATGATGACTCCGTAATGGTTGATAGTATAAACGGTATTTTTATTACAAATAATTAAGCAATACTATGAATCCATTCCAGCATTATAGGCATATTGATTCCAATAATAAAAAATATTTCAATTATTCATACATATGTCGATAGCCTCAGACTTCAATCAGACAATGTTACTAAAATGTAACAGGAGAATTTAGTATAATTCTGGCGAAGTGAGGTTGTCCAATTGTTCTTTAACAATCGTTCTTTCATCCTGATTTTCTCCAAGTTCAATTATATATGTTCATTTTTCATCTATTCAGTTTATTCATCAAATTAAAATCATATCACCTGCAACTGATATATTCATAAGATGCTTGGAAAAACAAAACAATATACATCCACGCTTTAGAGGGATATAACAATATTTTATTCAAACAATTCCGTGTAACTCTACAATACTGTCCAATTACATGGCCTCTATATCTCTCTTTTTTATATATACGTATTTCTTTTCCAAGTAATTGAAAAATTAAGCCAACTTTAAATTGACGAAGAATAAATCTTTCAACCACGCAACCAATCTGCATTGTTTTTCCCTGTCATAGATTTTTCCATGAAGACAATACGTTGTAGAGGGATACACATACGCGAAGCTCACAGAAAATAAATCTTTTCAAAAGAGATGAAGACAAAAATATAAATTGAAGACCATTTATCATGTGCTGTGGGTAGGTTGAACCTCCTAACCCAACCTCTTCGTTACAATTCCTTCATAAAAACTGGCAACGAAAACCAATGTAGAATCTGGTATGGGCAAGGGTAGAGAGGGTACGTCAAGAGAAAAAAACGGAAATACAAATTTAAATTTGATAAACAAAGGAAAAAGAAGAAGAAATATAAAAAATTAAACGCATTTCTCTTTTGTAAATCAAATAAAAGGCATACGTTAGAGTGAAATAAAGTATTCTCTTCCCACTAAAAATATGTTACAGACAATTCATTCGTTTCATTAATATTTATTTTGAGCTTCCATTGTGTATTTTGAAATGTTAATGAATTCATAATTGGCGAAAAATCTCTTTATGAAACAGAAAGCATATAAAAAACAATTGAACTCGCTATTGTTCTTATATTTTTCTACTCTTTATTGTTAAAATATATATGTGACGGTTCACAATGCTCTTCATGCATTATCACAAACATGATGGGCATATTTTGATCAATGTTAAATAATTCGGTTGATGAAAGTATATATATATATATATATATACATATTATACTCTCAACACATAGGTTTGTATACATCGTTCAATACACTAACGATCCAACAGAAGGAAATGCCTTAACTGAGCGTTAATTATAACGACGGTACGGTATATCTAACTTATGATTTATGCAAATCTATCAAAGCATTCACCAAAGTGCACGTATGTATATAGGCCTGTTTCACCTCAAAACTAGTACAGGCTAAGTATAATATGGCAAAATTCAGCGTGAAGGGTGAGTTCGCTCTGAAGCAGTCTATTGAAACGATCTATGGTTAGAATAGTGGCTCTCTCAAGATATAATTAAGTTAGTTAACAACCAACGTTTATGTGTATTATATAGGTCTACCATACACCAGTAGGACTAGTCTGACTAGCAGATAGGCCTACTTCAAGACAATGATAGAAATACTGAATAATTGGTCTTACAATGCAAATATTCTAACTATGTCTTCAGTTGGATTTCTCAAATGCGATTAAATGCAGTCCAAGGATGAAAATCACGATCGAATTGACACTATACATTGTGTAGTTTGAATGAGTGTGAACTACTTATTAGAGTATTACTTGTTCAAATACTCCATCGTTTGATTGTTAAGTATAATAGAGGTCGAAAAATTGGGAAATCGGGTCGAACAATTTTCATACTAATTTTACGATTCATGGATTTTATTGATGTTTTAGTATATATAGTTGCCTCATAGGTTTGAAGCATTTTATTGGAATTGTGAGATACCTTTCATACTATTCCACAATATATCACCATAATATGTTCTATGCATATACGCTTGTACATATAGGCATGTACATACAGATATGCTATTACATTCCAATTCTTACTCAATAAGTTGGTCACTTCCCTAGCTCTTCAAATGTATAATATTTTGTTCTATTGTTATTATGGTTTCCGTTTACTGGCAACCACACACTGTTATACAATGTTCTTTCTTCAATGAACATATATATTAATGTCTAAACACACACACACATACACACACACATATATATATATATATATATATATATATATATATATATATATATATATATATATATATATATATCATATATAAACAATCACAGAATTAGGTTGAAAAAATAATAAAACTCTGGGTATTCACATAATAATTATAGTCCAATTCAATACTCTGTTTTTTTCATCAGTAACAGTAGGCCTATATTTAGAAAATGAATGGAAAAATATACTTCTTAGAGCCGTCTTCTAATAGTTAGTCCTTCCCTTCATATTGCGTTGGAGTCCACTCGTTTCAGATGTGTACCTTTGATGTTTTACGAATAAATAATGGTAACCGAAGAGGAATACTTTTGATATTGATGCAGGTACTGCCTGGCACGTTTTTAATTATGCATTGATGATATTTCAGTCTTCATTATATACTGCCAACGATTTGTAAGAGATCTACATTTCACATATTTGTTGAATGAGAATCGAAGAATCGAGTGACGTAGAAAATATAGTTTGGAAGTCATTATCAGTGAATACGTTGAACACAAAATATAACTCATAACCCTATTGGTGAGTGGTGACCACATTTTTATAGATAAATGAAAAGCTTATTTTAGTTATACTTTCGAGTTGGGCATTGGTGTTTTCCAGATTATCACCATGGTCACCACGCTCAGGGATAACGCAAATTTTAAGAAACAGTTCAATCTCTATATTGATTGCTCATCCAAATACCATGATGTTTATGATATTTTATTATGGATATGTCTACATTTGAATTCAGTATCATTCGTAATAGCATAATGAGAGATAAAAAGTGAAGTAGGCCTAACGAGTAACAGTATATCGAACGGACCATAATCAGAATTATAATAGAAATCGAGAACATCTTATATTCACGTTAAAAAAGACCAGTACAAAACAGAATTCTAGTACATAAATGAATACTGCAAATCAATTTGGATAAGCCGACATTTTTTTTGACTATTCGAAAAATTTCAGAATTCTTTTTCTGGATAGTATTTCAACCGATTGCACTTCAAAACATTGCAGTATCGAATTTAGATGATGGCATGTGTGCATGTAAAGTTTTATCGAAAGAAATCTCCCGTTTAACCTGTAGAGCATACATAAAAAACAAGAGAACCAAGAAAAAAAAAAAAATAGAGACCTGTTCATTATTTTGAGTACAGTAAGCTTTTGAATATGAGTACTCGCTTCGCTCATCCAATTACCCAGCACGTATGTGCTACAGCTATTCGCTGAATATAGAGACGCAATTATTCTGAATTTGTTGTAGGCTATAAACACATTCTGACAGAACCATTCTCGTACGTCACTCAAACATAGCTATTAACTTGTATGTAATGCGATAGATGAAGGTTCCGATCGACCGCCTCCCCATCTCATACCACTAGTCACGGGTTGTTCGTGCCTTCATCTCCCCTGAATACAAGTGTATTAACCTGTATGAGCTACTGAATACAACTAATTTCACGAGAGGCCAATTATCCGGGATGAGTTAATTAGTCCTAAGTATTGCCGTATATACCATAGATAGATATATCCATCTACGTCGTTGAGTAGCGATGAGGTAAAACGTTGGAGTGAGTGGTAATCACCTAGTCTTTTTCTCTCTCTCTCTCACTTTCTATCAATATATCTTGTTCTATCTCCATCGCACACTATGTTTCTCTTGCTATCCTGGGCATACTCTCTCTCTCTCTCTCTCTCTCTCTCTCTCTCTCTCTCTCTCTCTCTCTCTCTCTCTCTCTCTCTTTCTTTATCTCTCTCTCTCTGTCCCTCTCTGTCTCCCTCTGAATCTCAAGTCGTCTTTCTCGCTCTATCTCTTTTTCTCATACGCTCTCTATTACTACTCTATAATGTTCTCTTCTTGTCTCAATCCATCCCCATCTTCTCTCATCACACTGGTACAATCATTACTAGGAAATGATTTTATTCTTCATGCACCTTTCTTATTTCTATATTCACCAAGTATATTCCTCGAGCATTAATACAAATTTAATGAGAACATTTTAGGTGGAGATAAGTATTAAACACATCTTCTCAAAGAATAGATTCATACAATTTTTGTATTGTCTCAGCAATTCGTGATTCATCAGACCAATTATTTCATGAATTCTACTGTAGAATTTAATTATATACCTAGCTATATCTTATTTCTTATTAACTATTCGTTGTTCCCCTAAATAATCCCATATGAACTTTTCTCACCCCTCTATCATTTCCTCCCTATCACTTCACTTAACCATCTATTCCGTCTAAATACTCATTAAGAGTAATATTCCTTCACTTCACCCTTTTGTATATAGTTAGCCCCCTTTGCCACTTCTGTACCTATCACATCTCCACCCCTTCCTTGTCTTCATTTGCACGTAGCGCGCCATATACACGTCCTGCCATAATCTCGTGCGTGTTCTACCGGCATGATGACGTCAGCTAGAGTACACCCTGATTGGTTGTCTTCACTTGAGCATGTAGTGAGGTGAAGTACGTGTCGGTAATGTATATTAGTACGCCATTACTTGACTTACTAAACACATGTTTTTCACTGAAGAATTAATAATGTAGAGATGGTTTTGATGCGACAGTCATATAACTACCTTGATCATTATAAGGAGTGATCAGTGGTTAGCGCACTGAACCGTCATTCAGTTGGTTGAGGTTTATAGCATGATCGGCATGCACCTTGCCATCAAGGACCTTATTGAATTCGCCAGTAGAAGTAGCAACATGCAATATGGCTGGCGAAATGTAGTAACAGAAATGCCAACAATGAGATTTTTTCATCAAATCGGTTATTTCATTCTACGGGTACTTATTTTCTGCTATTCTTCATAACTTTTCCAGTCTCACGGTCACTGGCGAATAACGTCCGAGTTCAACATACATTGTATGAAGAAAATAGAAGATAAACTGTTCAAATATAATATATAGAGATATTCATAATGTGCATGTTATAGCTAATCTTTTACATAATGTTGAATTTTGATCATGCAAACATACATGTTCTTGCATGACAGTAACCCAGGTTAGCCTATATCTCAATCGAGATATTTAGGATGAGAAAAAGATTGATCGAAGCAATTAACAAGATGAAATTGGCTGCATGTTTCGAATGTTCGAAAGTTTATTGAAAGTTCAGAAGAGATGATGAATACGTAAGTTTGAAAGAAGACAATGAATACAAAGAAGAATCGGATAAAGAGAATACGGAAATCAATGAACAGATCGACGATTTATTTCTCATAGCACAAATGACTGTATAAGTTAGTCATTATTCCTGAAAAGTATAGTTTTTTGTGATAGTTAATTATTTACTTTGTGGTGTCTCGTCCGATCGATCCTACCTTGTGATCCTTAGCCTTTATTGAGGAATTATGAAGTTCATGTACATATAGTGCAATGTGTTTTTGTCAAGTTTTTGATGATATTATCTAAAGCAGGTGGAGAATGTGTATAGAGTGAAATGGTGAGAAAAACAGACATAGAGAAAAATAACAGTATACACTTTTTCCGAATTATTCACAGTCTTTACCAATCTTTACAATTGTTGTAATCTCAAATCTGTATTGTTTTGAATTTTGAATGTTCATCTGAATCTGGTGATACTGCTACAAACATTTAAATAATATTGTTATATGCATTACCATTTTGCATAAGCCGTTGAAACAATATTCTACTCTGAACTGGTTGTAACAACTGATCAAGTTATAATTTGTTGAATTAGTTTTGAACACCTCAATTGTGCTCAATTTTTCTAGACACCTTCCAGAAGTCAGATGAATTGACATATATGCATGAACTATTGTACTTCGAGCGAATCCAGAACATCACTGGATAATTGTTGAGATATTGAACTCTTTGTGATGATTCGTGAGTTTCTGAATTATTGTTGAGTCGAGATTTCTAGAAAATACTTAACAAAAGTGATATACAACTCAAATACGTGCCGGGTGATAAGTAGTTGGTTAAGAAATCATGATAATTAGCAGAATATCTTATAATCATACACGTGCTGTTCCTCAAAGTGAACTTCCCTTTGACGTTTCTAATAATTAGCCACGTAAGACATAATTAAGCGTTCGTACAGCCAGAACTACGGAGACAATGTTTTGCACAACTAACTCTTTTTGAAGTTCGATTTAGAACTGTATTATTTCATTCAGAACGAAAGACATAAAAGATAAAAGAAAATATATGGTTTACATTGGTGTAAGCACTGTCAGTACCATTACGTTTCAACGGTAATGACTAATTGAAATAGTGATTCCGTCCGCTACGAAGCAGGAAATAGAAGTTTTTTGAGAAACCACACACAGAACAGGTATATTAATCTTATCATTTTCTTTCTTCCGCTCCCAACAATAACGAATGAAGGGAGAATAATCGCACGCTGCATTCCAATTAAAAAACAATCTGTCTCGAAACGTTTCATTGATTTATAACTACACATTTATATTCAATCAGTTATGATGACAAATAACTAATTACTCATTTCGCACTAATGATTTATCTTGGGACCTATCGAAAATGAACATTTTTATGAAAGTGTTAAATGGTAAATAATGGCTAACCACGTGCTGTAATTACCTGAAACAACCATTTTAAAATTACGCTGTTGATAATTTCTAAATAATACAATGTTACGAACATCTTTCACGTTGATCTGCGTACACAAACGAATTATCGGACAGTTTATAATGAATGAGTGGTTATCTAGGTGACAGCTACAATGGGGAACAAGATAAAGTGAGTAAAGTAATTTTTAACTGAATAACTTTAGGTGGTCTTTCGTAGAGAAAGGAATGTATTGTTTAGTTAACAATGTTTTTTTCGCTAATATCTTGATATTTTCTGACAGGTATACAAATAATTTATGTATAATGACTTCTCTAAAAAAAACGTTTTTGTAATTAGAAACAAAAGAGATAATAAGATGGCGTTTGAATTTGTTTCATGTTTTCTTCTTAGTGAAACGGACAAATCGAGTTAGTAGAATGATTTAAACTGGGCAATAAATTATACATGAACGAATGAACAATTAGCGCACATTCACCATTCTTCAAGAGGCCGGGGTTTGATTCCCACAATGATCGATCATAATCCGAGTGAGGTTTTCGAATAGTGTTCGTAAGTTCATCAAGTGAATACTGGGATGTTTCTTGAAGAACAGGCAACAACTGCTTTCCACCCAATGTTCCAGAAACCTAATGATGTAACCATCTTGCGGACATCTTCCAACATATCGAATCCAGTTAAACTTAGTCATCACTGTAGAAGCCATTGCCGGCTATAAATTGATAATGAATATAATTCAGAATAAAATAATCGATTATATATATATATATATATATATATATATATATATATATATATATATATATATATATATAATATATACTTCATGGAGTTTCATTATTTAATTCAGGTATTGTACCACAGTTAATCTGCGTTCTTAGGGATTAAAAATAAATGACCCGATGACCTCTCTCAAGAACTCTAGTTGTTGACGTGCAGGAGTTTATACTTTCCTAATTATTTACTCGGTATTATCGTTACAATTAGTATCAATAAACGAAATTAGTCTCACGTAGAAGAGCAATGGATTAGTGGAGGCAGAAATATGTGGAAAACACGGTAATATTCTCCTTCGTGGTAGTAAAAATCTGTTTCCATATAATACAAAAACACGTTTTTCCTTTCAACGTCACATCGTGAAGGGGGTTGTAAAATCATATTACATCGACAAGGTCAGATTCGTGCTCAATTAATCACAAGAAAAACGCTATAGGTATCTGTAGCTATAAATATTTATAGTAAATTATATCATGTAGCGTTTATAGATTAATAATGGAGTGTTATTATTCTTGATTATTACGTTGGTACAACCAAAGGTTAAGTACTATAATAACATTGGGTGTACACGATTAACATGCAAGTTACCAGCAAATAAAGCGTCACTTTTTCATTATTTTCGTACAGGCTATGCAGAGAAATTGAGGAAAGGGAAATTGTATCGCTGTATATAATATACATAGAGTCTCAACTGACTATATCTCAAAGAAACCTGTGAAAGATATGATATAAATATCACATCTTCTCTTGTCGTAATTAATAATTAAAATATACATCATTACCCTCCTGAGAGTACTTTTGGCTCATGTAGGCCTATGGTGACTTGATCATATAACTTCACCTTGCATATAGACTTTCCTTTTATGTAAAAGAGGTACATACACTAGAATTATATACTCTTACCAATATGATTTTTTGAATGTATTGTGTTTTCATAGCGGAAAAACATAGTGAATATTGTCACTTGTCTATGTGAATAAGAAGATAATGAAGATCGACCTCACACAAGACTTGACTTGGAAGACAGAGAGATAAACCCCATAACCAACTTCACATTGAAAAAACTTGTGATAACATAATTTCCAACTCGGAAATGTTATCATAAACTTAATATGAACTTAAGTTGAAGAAACAACTTTATAACTAGTTGTGAAAAAAGATACGAAAAGTATCTATATTCGAGTTATCTATCGATATCTCCGAATAACTTATACGAAAATCAGCACAGAATATGATATGCTCATGAAGTTTCTGTAATTGCAATTCTCGTTCATGGAAAAGCACTCAGCTCAAACCAGGTCGAATGAATAACTTATCCAATAACTCACCGTGTATCTTGATTGGCACGGTAAGAATTATACATTCGAATATTTGAAACTATTTATTTCATCTAATGCAATCCATATGATGAGAGTTATTTCAGTTTTTCTTGTTAAATAATGAGAGTGAGAAGAATAAGTCAATTTTGAAAACTGGAGTGCATGGAGTACAAATAATATTAGAAATTCAAATATGCTTGTTAAAATGTATCATATAGAAAAAAAAGGAAAATTGAATATCATTAGGAGAAGTAGAATTGATTGGAAAAGAGTTGTCAGAAAGAGTTTTTTCAACATAATATATTTGATATGTAGAGCGTTTCAAGTTTCACAGGGTGAAATGTTATTGAAACACAATTCAGTCTATGAATAAGCCCTTGAAAAATGAGACCCTTGTAAATATCTTCGAATCTTACTCGAGCCAAAAGAACCAAATAACAAAATTGGTAAACAAAACAAATAGGAATTTTCACCTTTTTGTAAGAAACTCGAAGTGAAGCCCACCGAGGCCTGAAGCCAACTCCAAATTAGATTCAATGCCTAATCAATTCAGGTTCAGATTTCAATGTCTGTGGAGTGCGAGACCCACAACAGTTACACAATATCCAGCGAGAGGTTATATAAGATATAACCACACACAATGGAATAAAACGGACACAACCCTAGGTCTCCGTAGACTAGGTTATGGAACGTCTAGAATACGACCCACTATACGGGTTAGACGATGCAAAGTCTCAGTGAGAGCACTCCATGTACTGAGTAATCTCACTCAAATCTGCTTGGGATGAACTTAAAACAATTACAGCTCTGAGACTGGATTTAATGAATGATGACCGTATTCATTTTCCTAATTTTAGAGACAACTCGAAATCACCAACTCAATTTCGGAAATTCAAACTTGTTTATCTGTCCAGCCCTTTTTTGAAGTGGCCTAGTGACGTACACATTACTCGATTCTGTTAATGTTTCTGTACAGAATGGTAATGCCTACATCATAACTCATGGTCTCTGGAGGACAAAAAAGTTGATTATAATTTCTGAAATTGAGATGATGATTTCTAGTTTTCTCTAAAATCAGGGAAATAAACAAATCATTGTTGTGCTTGTGAATGAATCCTCATTCAATCATCAATTCATTCATTCAATCGAATAGGCTTTCAATATGGAATTAATGATACTTTTTACATGAATTATAAAGTATATGAATGATTATTTTTGAAAATCGTTTGAAATAATTTTTCGTACATAAAATAAAAGGTAAAAGGTTCTGTCGACTGATGCTTTTTGCAATGCCAATGCATCCTTACTCCAATTATCGCAGTTAGCACTGACTTATTTTCTTGGATTGTGAACAAAAACTTATACATATTTATATAGAGAGAGATAATATTGTTTTGGTTTCAAATGTGCAAACTGCTAACTGCGTTGATTATATTGAAATTTCAATTATATTCTTATATTCAACTTTCAAAAGTTCATCAAACTTTTCATTAGCACGACGAAACTTTCTGAAATAAAAAGTTATAAATAAATAAAACCTCGTTATCTATGAACAGTTAATAGGCCTATATTATTAGAGCTGTTTCCTGTGCATTCTCTCAAAGAGGTAAAAATGTCTTAAATAAGCATTTCTACTCTCTATTTTCATTTTGCTATTACAATTCACCAATTTTCTACGGAAAATACTAATACCTTTCTTCTATCGCATTATTCTCAGACTCTTTCTCTTTCTACTCTCTCTCTCTCTCTCTCTCTCCCCCTCTCTTCCCTCTCTCTTTCTCTCTCATATTGGTTATCAATATCTTCTGGACCGTACTGGAATCTTCAATATGCTCATGCTAGGATACCATATGGTACCAGCAGCGCTACCGGTGACCCAACGATGCACTACGTGTAACAGTTAAGCGGCATCTGGGGTGGAATTCGCGACGAGTATGGCTGCATGCGTGTCCACCTTAACCCTCCACCCGACTAGAGTAAAGTAGCTGGTAACACCTGCTTAACTGCAGATAGCACACTGTATATATTGACGCATTTCGATAAGCCTTCAAAGTGAGGTGAGCGGAGACGCGTCCGGTGAATGACGACGAGGTAGCAAACGGTTTTGGGAATGAGATTTGGATAGAAGTTTGTTTCATATTACTTGAATTTTTGAACTACAAATCACAGTTTCATTTTTACATTCAGGATGGTTTTACGAAATAATAATCGGTGGATCGGGCGTTTGTTAGTGGATTAATTCACTATTTTTCTTGATCACCAATGAAAGTTCAACTTTTACTATCTGCCATGATTAACACATCTTTATAGAACGTAAAAAGCAATCATACCATAAAATATCGGTTTTAAATTATGAAACGTGATATTAAATCATACACGAAATCTTTGAATAACTTCAGTTGATTTTATTATACTGGTATTTTTAACTGAACATACTTTTTTACAATATTTTCGAGTCGATTTTCCCTGAATTTATTTTCTATTGAATATTCAAGATTGAAAAATTGCATATCATGATGAAATTGGAACAACTCGAGGAAAATTCAACTAGAATGCAATATTTGAACTATTCAAAGATAAAAACAATTGACGTACTTTCTTGTATATGTTTTACATCACCGTAAGCCTATACCATATTATATGTAGCCTACACTCGTGGTCACATAAAGTGGTCGATCGGACAATATTAAAATACACGAAGAAGAAAATGTACTAAAAGCAATATAACTAGTAGGCCTACACAATGTATAAAACTCATTTCAGGTACAATTTGTGAAAAGTGTAATCACGTTTTTTCCTCTCGGAAAAACTATTCTAGCTGATCGCAAGTGTACACAATACTTGATAAGCGTTTAGAAGGTTCGATTAGGTGATTGCATGTCACTCCTTTCGATTCAGATTTGTATTGAGCCGAAAATAGCTGCTACATCGTATTGTAACAACTCCAACTGTAGCATAACCCTTGCTTGAGTCTACATGTATGCGATGGGCATGTTACCTTTCACGCCACGAACTGCCACGACAGCATTTTTTCATTTTGCTACCATATAGGCCTAGTGATAATAGATTGGTTTTGGGCAATACAGAATTTTGATCAAATCCACGAACTGAAGTGGGTGCCCGATTAACCCACGAACGATTCATCTCGTCTCGAACGGCACCCCCTCCCCCGTCCCCGTCCCCCACCCCCACCCCCTCCCGCGGCTACATGCAGCAATACACAGTCATGTATATAGACTAGAATACTAGTGCAGATATGTAGACTATATATAAGTAGCAATAGCATGTTACTTTTCTGAAAAGCGTTTACAGCACCACCTCATTTATATTATTGCGGGGTGACTTCGTTTCTTACTACATCCTTTGTTTCATTCTATAGAAACGAGAAGTATGCTCCATCCTTCGTGACGTACCAACGTTCGATTCACGTGTCTAGTCAGCTAGTGGTAGCCTATCCCAGCTGTCTTCTCTCCACTCGTCTGTCCGTCTCCGAGCGAGTTATATTCCATAGCACATGCACGTCCGGTGGCTCGGCCGGTAATGGACCCCACATCAGCGCATCTTTAATGAATCGCAACCACGCTATGCGGATGGTAAGAACCAAAACACGCGCGCGTGGTAGAAAGATTTCTGTGTAATTTTTTAGGAATATGGTTGTTGTATTGAGTTGTTGGCCGTTGCGCAATGTTAGATTAACATTGTGCTTATGGAGAATTCAGAATTTCATGTATCACTTCTAAACTTCTAAATGGCTTACGAACACAAAAATCGTCATAGATATTGTTTGTCATATGTTTTATAGAATGTACGAGATATATTCCGATAATTCTATGACGATTATGAAATATGAGCATTATCGTTCTGGGGGATGCGACGGTTCATGGAAAGAAACATAGTTAATATATTATTATAAATATATTATCAATATAATATTAAAGTTCATATAATATATCAATAAAATACTTCAGGTGGGTTATTGAGAAATATGTGTAGGATGTTTGGTGAAAACTTTGGTCATTGACGTCCTTCCTGGCATTTCGAGTGAAGTACCAAAAATGGTCAAAATTCAAACAAAAGCAAACGTTATGTCCCGGAAAAGAGGGATTTTTTTCTTGAAAATAGTATCTTCAAATAATGTAGGCCTATCGTACCGTACCGTACCTTCATCGTACCGCAAAAAAAAATCTTCGGTAGGCCCTATTTCGAAAACTCAATGTTCCACGTTCTAGACTGAGATGGTGAACAAGTCAACGATTTGATACCAAATTATTCAACCAAATATTTACATATTCACATATTTTATTCATTCATTACAGATTGTTCAGAAAACAGATGGTAATGGTTACTATACCTAATGAAATTACAGTCAAACATACTCGATATAATTATACTTCATTTTTTTCTTAGCTCTCTTCTTAAATCACCAATCTCCGTTATCTCCTTGATATCTTCTTCCAATTCATTTCATTCCCGCGTCGTTCTTTGTATGAATCCATATTTACCTACTTCTCCATCCACTTTTTCGACTTCCATTCTTACCCCTCCCCTTGTACTTCTTTGGAATCTCTTTCCAATTCTCTTGCTTAATACATCCCATCCTGTATATTCATTCTTGACTCTAACAAAATCGCACATTTTTTCTATTTGTCTTCGTTTCACCAAATTTTCCCATCCCATTTCTTCAATCATTTTACTGGGTTTTTCTATAACTTTTTCAACCACATCCTTATCGTTCCTGATAATCTTCCAGCGCTTCTCTCTCCCCAATACCCTTTTTGCAGCAACCCTTTGGACGTTCTACACAGCCTTTATTACAAATGTGCCTCGGAAAAATAATCTGATTGCAAATTAATGTCATGAAGAGATAGTTGAGAAATACGACGGTCGACTTAGCACCCACGGCCAAGTGAATCACTCTGCGAAGCAATGCCGATCATTCATTGGTTGAACGAGTTACATGCGTATTTCCACTTGCAGTTCAAAAGTTCCAACTGGCAGTTCAAAAAATAACATGGCGGCTGTTTCGAAGTGACCGGAAGTACACGATGTGGTGCTCGGCTCGTCACTGAGATAGATCTCCATACATACAACTCCAAGGTATTACAAGAGAACGTATTGAATCAGTGTGCAGTATCTTGCAATTCACTTTCATCATATTTCTACGTCTTCACAGTAACAAAGCGATTTCCACAAAAGACACAAAATAAACGTGTGCTCATGCAAAATTGCAAAATGTATTAGATTCGGAAGATTTCTCCGAGCCATTGATCTCTTACTTCTATCTAATATGATTAAATATGGACTTCTTTTTTTCTCTTCTCTTCCTTTTTTCTTCACCGTCATAGGAAAATAAATAAGAATACGTACACAAAAATCGTGAGAGAGTCGGAAACCCGCATTTCAGTTGTACTATTTTGCATGCGGGCCAACATACTCATTACACAACACATTAAATGGTACATCAAACAAACTATTATATATCAAACAAAATATAAAACAGAAAATAAATATAAGTAATATCATGAAATGTTCTGTACGTATATAAAACAAAATACGCAAATAACGAAATTGCTTTTACTATTACTTTGTGTATAATGAACATTGCTGGTGTATGATCTCAAAATAATTATATTAAACTGATGTGAACATTACCCAAATTAAATTCGTTATTTGAAAGAAATAATAATAACAATTGCTGAATGGGTTCAATTATGCGAAGCTACCTGCATAAAAACCTTCTAGTTTGATGACCATTAATATAGGTCTATCGTGTACATAATAATAATAATAATTCTTCATTTAGCTAGTTAGCTATTACACATTCACAGTACATTACGATTAAAAATTAATAATACATACAATCGAGTATTTTCTTTGATGATGGCAAACATTAAAAATGTACCATGTGGTTGATAATGATTTATAATGTGTATCATTGTAGGACTCAAAAATGTGTTTAAAATCTGAAATACCGATTCTTACCATCTAATCACAACTAGAGAATGAGAAAATGATCTATTGAACATTAATGAACATTGAGCGAAATGGAGAAACAAAACAAAGAGAACAAAGAGAGGACTGTTGGGAAGCTGAACCAACGACAGTTGTTTTCACCGCTATTGGGAATTAAAAAACTTATTCTCCTTCTATTGTGTTGTATTGTATTGTATTTTTATTAACAACTTGGGAAATACCAATTTTCAATGTTTGAAATAATTATTCCGATTGGCTTCGAACCAATTGATAATAATTGTGATATAATGTGTGATTGTACAAAATATTATCGAAGTACAAAATGTAATAATTTCTCAGAAACACAAATGATTTTGATTGGAACGACACGGTTGAAAATGATTTGGAACTATTGAATTGGCATCATAACAGACCAACACGCATGTGAACATCATGGGGTTGAAGAATCTATGATATGTCCAATTGCAGAAGCCCACATATTGAAACTATGAATTTATCAATCAATAATCTGTTTGCATAAAATTAATACACAACTAGTTCAGTATATAATATTATGTACTGCACATGCACGTGAAAATCGTGCTTTCAAACGATATATGTCGATTCATATTCGTTCATTAAACTGCTGTTTGGTTCTACTGTATATGATATTCTATTGTAGCGATCGTTAATTGCACCACGGAAATGAATTCAGATCAACAGCCTTAGGGTTTATCAATAACGCTCAGATTTGCATTTCGGTTCCAGTATTTATAATATTGATATATTTACTGTTCACAACAAAGCCATAGGCCTACGGAAGACACTACTTCCAGGAAGTTATTGTAGTTTTTTCCTCCTCATCAACGACCTAACGTATTCAACGACCTACCAACGCTTCAGTTCAACGGAATGAGTGTCATAATGAAACGATGATGATAGGTGAAAGAACGTTTTCAAAAAAACGTGTCTAACCCGCTCCTGTCTGGCTTCAAATTTCAAAGCAGAATCATAACTGTTTGAGCCAAACGGACGGTAATGTTTTACACTCCACATAATGAAATTATACAATGTGGCCTGGGGCGATGTATACAAAAATCTCTCTGATTTTAGTGGAAAAAATACATAAATTGTACTGAGAGGGGTTGAGATATAACCAAATGTAATGTTAATGACGACTCGTAGAATCAATTTTAGTAGTTGCAGTTAAAGCTACAAGGGAAATCTTCAACGTTACCACCTCGGCAGAAGTTAAATAATATCCGAATCTCAATGCCTTCTCATGCGGTAGGCTCATCAAGCTTCTGATTGGCTCATTTGACAAACCGCAACGGCAAGAATCGCATGCGAGACGGACAATCGTTCGCCGCATTCAAGCGTGAGGCGAGTTCAGGATGTGTATTTAATTCACAGTCTTCTTGATCGGATATGACAGTCTCTTATGTGATACCAGTCTCTCAGAAATGAAAGACCTGAACAAAGAAGGCGGTGATTTCATCCAAATTATGTACTGTTGCCAAATTAGTTACTTCGTATAGTAACAAATTGAAATGAAAACCGAATTGATATTTCAAAAACTAATGTGATAGCTCACGACGTGAAAGCTTGCATTCTTAGTCTAATGATACGATTCAGAACTCTAAAACAATACAAAATCATATTGTTCATACGTAGACAATCGCACGCCAAATAAAAATTTCCTTATTGGCGTCCAGTCATAGCTTAATTACCATAGAAAGATATGAAAGGATAATTCAAACACTGCTCGCTCAAGAGCTCACTACTGGAAGATTACAAGCATAGAGAAGCTATGCTATATGTACTGTGATTACATCCTCTCACAGACTCATGCAACTTGTTTGCATTGACAAGAAATAATTGGCATTCAATTGTCAGTCCGTACTAACTAAAGGTCGACTTAGCCGATAGGTGGCACATGTGTCAATTCCATTGAACACATCTTCAGTATAGCACAATAAAAGCGTCCATTTATTGCTTTCCAAAGTCAACCATATGGATGAGGTTATACTTTATGAATACTTTTCATACTCTAAAGCTTGGACTTTTGTATGATGGTTTATGGTATTTGTTTGATGGATTCTGCTTTCAATGGTATTGTATGTGTTTATAAAACTTCCATACTTTTTCGTTTATTTGTAAAACAAATTTATTATCCAATTAAAATATGATTCTTTCTGTTATTATTATATTCTCCATTCTATTATAAAAGTCACTGTATTCGAAATCTTGATTCAATTTCTGTTTGTGTGTCTAAGAGGCTTACTGTTGACTCAATCAATGTGGGTCGACATTGATCGAATGAGCTCATCGTTGATGAAGCGTAGAAAGATACTATCCGCAATACACTCAGAAGAGGGATGTTTCCATAATAATATGTGGGTGACACATTCTGTGATAAGGGAGGAAATATAAAAGATGAAACAACTATTATTGTTGTTACCGGTATCGGGATAGTAATACGGGATAGTTACATGATTACAAAACGGTTATCACATTCCTCTTATACAAGCATTGATAATAATTGAAAATAATATATATCAATGATGTTGATGATACTAATTGTATGATAATAGTAATATTACATGTGTTGTGCAGATAATAATTACAATGATTCGACAGAATCATATTAATAATGATGATATTATATGATTGTTCAAATGATAATTTCGAACGTTTTTTTTCCGTACGTTTTTTTCTTTTCATACTCAGAATCTTGTTACTATTGCTATGAAATATTGCACGAGAATATTTTGACGACAATGTTTATAAAAATGTTCATGTTAATACACGTTCAATGAAATGGGTTCAATTCATTGATGTGATGGGATCAGCTGTTTATTATATATAGGCTATATATATATATATATATATATACATATATATATATATATATATATATATATATATATATATATATATATACATATATATATTTTAAATAATTCATGTTTTCGGTTCCTCTTGTGTGCATTTTAATTTTATTATAGATTTTATTCAATTTTTATTATAGGTTTATTTTATATAGTAATTTTGTCAATAGTCAATCACCTGTGAAAATGCTTAATGGAATTTAAGGGAAACGTTGGTGAGTTATAATAAAATTTAAATACACACAAGAGGAACCGAAAACATGAATTATTTAAATATAAAACCTTGTGAAAATATACATAAATATATATATATATATATAATTATCTAACCCTGTTTCCAAATACAACATTGGGTCAGGGGGTGGGTGTTCCCACCAGCACTAGGGCCGCAGGATTCCCAGAAACCGGCTGGCCACGCCTGGCGTTTCATCCTCTTCTTCCTCCTCTTCTTCATCTACTTCCGGTTGCTCCAAAAATTCCTTCCACCTTGTTCTGTTCTCCCAATGTCCCTCCGTCTCTAACTCACTCCACCTTCCTCCCCTCTTCAGTACATCCTCTTTGATCAGTCCAATCCACCGCTCTCTCGGTCGCCCCACTCTCCGTGTTCCCACTGCAGCCGCCTCGAATACCCGCCTTGGTATTCTCTCGGTTCCCATCCTCTTCATGTGACCGAACCACCTTAGCCTCTCTCTCCCCAGTTTGAATCCTAATCGCTCTATCCCTAGCTCACTTCTTATCTGCCTACTCCGAACTTTATCCATTATTGTAACTCCATTCACACTCCTCAAAAACTTCATCTCAGCTGCCTGTAGCTGGTTCCATTCCCTCATACCCGCCGACCATGTCACTGCACCATAAGTTAAAATTGGCAGGAAATACATTTTGTACATTATAAGTTTGATTTTTAGGGGAAACTTCTCATTCCACAGCAACTTTCTAACTGCCTGATAGAATGACTCCGCTTTCTTTCTTCTCTCCTGCACCTCTCTATCCACTTTAGCCTTGTTGGTGAGTATGCTGCCAAGGTATTTAAACTCTTCAATCTCGTTCATCCATCCTTCTCCAAGCTTGATCCTAGCATGACCGTATTTGCTCTTCTTCTTTTCCATGGTCATCACTTGGCTCTTCTCTTCACTTATTCTCAAACCCATCTTTTCTGTCTCTTCACTCCATTTATGAATCTTGATCTGCAATTCCTCTCTAGTTTCTCCCCACACCACCACATCATCAGCATAAATTAATGTTCGACTATCATCACTCTCATTTGTCTCTACATTCTTCAGCAACTCGTCCATTACTATAATAACAGCGTTGGTGATAATACACTGCCTTGTCGTAACCCTTCACTAATATTGAACCATTCCGATCGCCCTACCCCCGTCTGCACACAACTCACACTGTTTCGATACATACATTTGATTCGCTCGATCAAGTCCTTGCCTATTCCTCTCTTCACCAAACACTCCCACACTCTTTCTCTAGGCAACCTATCATACGCCTTCTCCAAGTCTAAGAAAGCCATATGCATCACTCGCCCTCTCTCCCACCGCTGCTCCATCATTTGTCGCATGGTGAATATTGCGTCTATTGTCGATCGTCCTCTCCTGAATCCATACTGTTCCTCCCGCAATCCCTCTTCCACGTGATTCTTCAATCTCCACTCCACTATCTTCTCAAATATCTTCGCACACTGGCAGAGTAACGTCACTCCCCTGTAATTATTACACTTCCTTCGATCTCCTTTCTTGAAAATGGGTACAATTATCCCCTTTCCCCAATCACCTGGAATCTTCTTCTGTTCCCATGTCGCTCTGATTACTCTACCAAGCCATCTCCTACCACCCTCCCCTGCCGCTTTTACCATTTCTATAGTAACCTCATCGATGCCGGGTGCCCGCCCATTCTTCATCTCCCACAATGCTCTTGCTATTTCTGCATCACTAATATCTTCGTCCATGGCCCTGTCTACCAAGTCCCCTTCACTCTGCAGGTCTCCTTCCTCTTTTGATGTATTCATGTCATTTCTGTCATTTCTTACATTTAAAAGATTCTCAAAATACTCTCCCCACATCTTGTTTATCTTCCCAACATCACTTATCAGTTCATCGTCATCATTCTTCATGCTCTTTACATCGTCTCTCATACCCCTCTTCTTCTTGATTAGATCATAGATCATCTTCTTGTTGCCCTCAAAATCTTTCACCAACTTGCCTGCTAACTCCTCCATTGATTTTTCCTTTTCCTCTGCGACAATGATTGGGACATTTCGTTTGCATATTCTGTACTGATGTTCACTCTCTGCTGATCTGTGTAACTCGTTATTCTGCCACGCTATTCTCTTTTCCTTCACTGCACCCTTCACTCTCTCATTCCACCATCGTGTCTCCTTCTCCTTTCTTCTTCCACCTGCTCTTCCACACAACTTTACAGCTGTAGAAACTATAACATTCTTGAACTCCTGCCATTCATCCTCCACATCCCTCAACTCCCCTTCAGGCACTCTGCTTTTGATCTCTTTACAGAATTCGTTCTTCACAGCTGGGGCCTGTAGTTTCCACGCCTTGATCCGTTTATGCGAAATAGCTGCTATGGGCTTCTGCACGTGGATCCTCAACGTGCACTCAAGCAGTCGATGGTCACTGTCGAGTGAAATGGCTGGGCATACCTTTATGTCATCTATGCTCTCCCTCAACCTCTTGCCCACGCAGATATAGTCGATAACGGACTCCGATCTATCCTCACCGTAGCCGTACCTTGTTATACGATGGCTCCTTCTCTTATCAAACCAGCTGTTGCCTATTATTAATCCATTCCTCCCACACATATCCAGCAGTTTCTCTCCGTCTCTGTTTCTCTCTCCAAGGCCAAACTTCCCCAACACCTCCGCATAACCCTTTCTATCGCTTCCCACCTTTGCATTGAAATCCCCCATCACAATGGTGTCGTAATGTGACCTCTCCAATACCATTTCCAATTCCTCCATGAAACTCTCTTTCAATTCCATCGCTCTACCCGAGTGTGGTGCATACACTTGTACAATCTCTACCGTCACCTTGTCACTTGCTTTGATTATCAAGGACATCAATCTGTCACTGTGACACTTCACCTGTACAACAAAGTCACTAACCTGCGGACTAACCACTATTGCCACTCCATTTTTCCCCTCCAAACCACCAGACCACCACAGCTTGAAACCATCCCTCAAATTCTTCACTCCACTTCCTTTCCACTTTGCTTCACTCAGCCCCAGACACAACAATTTCCTTTCCACCATCACATCTATCATTTCTTCCACCTTTCCATTCAGCGTAATAATGTTCAGTGTACCAAATACAAATTCTATTCTCTTTCTGACATTCTTTCGCAAATTTCTCTTCATTTTGTTCCTTGTTCTCTTCAAGCTATCGGCACCTTCTTTATCTTCATCACTTTCCGCTACCTTCGAGTCCTCCAGACCCACCTGGACTGAAAATTCTTGTTCTCATCAACTTTTTCCTTCGCGTCCCTCATCTCGCTACGTTCTTTAGTCTCCATCCTCTCTCGTAGCTCTCTCCCAGTACTTCTCTCCCATTCCCATCGATTACTTTTATATCCTGGTATATACGGAACCTCCAGGAAAACTGCACTGTTCGACTCAACCATCCTTTTCAGATCGTTATTCAAGTATGCTCCTTCTATGCTTTGCAGGCAACACACCACAACTCTAACGTCTGGTGTTAGCGCCTTCCTCGTGGCTTCTACTAAATCTTTAATGTCCATTAGTATCTGCTCCTTGTCAACTCCCTCTCTCACTTCTCGGTTTCCTACTTTCAAGATTACAGTCTCAACTTCCTTCAATCTCTCATCGTAATATCTCACCACCATTCTAGCTGCCAATTCTTTTACTCTTATCCCCGGGTCAATAATTGCACCATTGCCCCTCTTTTTACAAAATTCATTTGCCTGTCCCACCTTTACATCACCCATCAGCACTGTCCACGTACTCGATTTCTTTGCTTGCACTTTTACTGCCAACTCCTCTTGCTGTGCACGTATTGATTTATCCTGTTTCACTCTCTCTACCTGACTTTCCACAAGTTCCTTTTCTGTATCCTTATCTGTATAATTAATTTTCGTCATTCTCGCTTTACCTAGAATCTTTTCTGCTCTGTTCCATACTTCTTGGTCTCTTTCCACACCTTTTTCCAAGTCATAACTTTCTATTTGACTTTCTTGATCTCCAAGGTTCAGACTTTCTGAACCTGATGAATGTGATGAATGTGAAATGAGAGACTGTGTGTTTACACCGTTCCTTCTACTTTCTCTATCGGTCAAATGTTGCATTTCACCACGTTCATGACATATATCTTCTCCCACCTCGCGTCCAACATATTTATCACTGGGCGTACACTGTTTTCTTCGAATCTTCTTACTAGCTTTCAGGCCTAAGTTTGTATCATGATTTACAACACTATACAATCCTTGTTTCAAAATCTGTAATTCTTCCCTCAAATGCCTATTCAATTCCAATAGATTTTTACTGTTTTCACACTGAACTTCCATCTGTTCTTCCAGAGTGTTCAGTTTTCTTTTCATATACATATGTATATATATATATATATATATATATATATATATATATATATATATATATATATATATATATATATATATATATATTATTATATGTTATGTATGAATGTTTATATGTTCAATTGGTTATGATTGGTTGGGTTACACAAATATATTTCATCATCCTCCAGCGTGTTGGTTTATTAGAGTTCTAGATAGTTGGGAACGAATCCGTATTCAGATTTCAGAGGTTATTTTATTATTACATTTGGTTAATACATTATGAAATAACATTTTCATAGATTGGGTGTTACGTTATTCAGAGAACTGTTTGTGTATATAACGAGCACAATAATTGTATATACGTGAAAACCTCCAAAATCAGATAAGAGAGAGTCAGCGCTACGCTACGGACGACGAAAGCTTACAAAATGACTGTCAACAATGTAACATTTTCAATAAATGTCACTTTGAAGATGTGCACGCTTCATATCGTAGCTTCCCATAAGTTTCATTGTTCATCACCAACAGCGAACTTGTGACTCTTTTCCAATATTTTCCAATGTGTTGTTAACACGAAAGTTCTAGTTATGGAAAACCCGGCACCTCCACTCATGCAAACTGAACCATACTATTCACCTACTATTATTATACTTATATTAGCTGAATAAGACGGTCGTCTATCAATAGAATAATAATTTAGAAACTCTGACATTATTGAAACATGCAGTTACGTTTCCCATCTTGAATACCGTCTTTGAAAATTATCATGTCTCAAAAATTTCTATACAAATATGACGGTGGTTTTCGTAGTTGTTGAATTGGTGAACTACCTTCTTCTTTCACGGATACGATTATACAATAATTATACCCCATTATAAATTGAATGAAAACTGACGACAAAAAGTCGAATCAAGAAATTTTTTTTTAAGAAATTCACATTCATAACAGTGATGTAAATCCAACATTTCTACGTATAGGAATCTACTTGCTATAGGCATAACACTGAATACGAATATCTTTTCAGAAAACTCAAGTTCAATTTCCAGTAGTTGCATTTGACAAGCGGGCTAGACACTCTTACGAATAGCGCAAACACTTACTCGACTCCAATACATTCTACTTTTATTTTATTGACAAGAAAAAAGTGAGAGCTTTGGATTTCGACTGCAGGTGCGGGATTTTTGCTTACGTAAACTGTATCGAAACCCGATATTTCAGATAGAGACACAAGTTATTAATGTATACTTTTATTTAATTGACGAACGAACAATCAGAGTTCTTTCATCTTATCGTCATAACAACTTGAGGCTATATATATATATATATATATATATATATATATATATATATATATATATATATATATATATATATATATATATATATATATATATATATATATATATATATATATATATATATATATATATATATATATATATATATATATATATATATATATATATATTTAAACTATATATTTTCATTCGTTGGTGTCGTTATGGAACCTACAGATTCAACAAAAGTTCTCACAGTTCACAAAAATGACGGAAGCTTGATTCTTCGACTATATCTGATATTACTGAGCTGAAGTATCAATTTTAGAACGTTATTTATATGTGAAAAAAGTCCCTCCGCTGAAAGTTATGAAGTAATGAATGAACAAGTTCAATGAGAAATATAACTCATTAAATATCAAATAGAATATTAGCAGCAATAAAAACCAAGAACAAAAGACTCTTGACGAAGATGTTAAGGTTAATTCTTCATCCCCAAAGTTTAATGATGGCACAAGTACAATAAGTACGCCAATTATGATATGAATGACGTCAGTCGAACAATTAAACACTCAACTCATGATATAAGCAATTTAGGATCTTGTGATATGTTGACTTGATCTCGTAACCATTTAAAATGTAAGGTTGGAAATGTTATAACTGAGGCGTATTGTTCATGTTTTCGATATCCCTTGTTGTTGACATATTTTTAATTATTTTCGTCACTTTATTTGCTTCCAACCACTAATTTGCCTAACACGAGTAATTCCTGATAAATTGCTCAAAATCGAAACTCGATTCAAAATATCGAATATAAATTGAAAATTGATTACGCAATCAAAATGCCTGTAATAAGGAATATGACATAAATTGGAATTCACATTTCAAGAGTATAATAATATAAACACACAAAATACGTTCACTGGTGGTGCATGCTTTCCAATGGCTTAGGCACAATATAAGTCCCAACTTGTACAACCACAATCATATTTTCACCAATGGAGATTGAATAAGGTATACACATTCCAATAACCAATTATCATGATGATGATAAAGCTGATAATAATATTGATAATAAGAACAATTATCATTATTATTATTATTATTATCAAAATCGATGTTATCGATGTTATGACTTGGAAATAATATTATTCGAAATTATTACCATATCATCTTCATAATAGTATGATGAATATTAGTGGGCGTAAAACATTGAAGCAAATCATTGAGCGCTATTATTGTATGATATATCAACTCGTATTTGTCTGTATCAATACAAATCAACCTTGCCGCTGTATTGTCGCTTGTAGTACTTCAGCATTGGTTATTATATCTTTGGCCTTCTAGAATCAATGTTCTACATTTTTCTAATTAAGTAAATAGATTGTTACTTACCGATAACCGAGAGCTTGACTTTTGAGTTGCGTGTAGGTGATTTGAGGAAGTCGACTCGACATCTGTATTCCCCCTCATCTCTCTCCTCAACGTTGTCCAGGGAGAGAGTGGCAGGTTCTGTTATAGTCCTGAAGTAACTTCGATCTTCCAGAATTTCCTTATCTTTCCAATGACTTGCTGCTTCCAAGTGTTTACCGCGTATGTCGTAGCTGTAATAAGAAAAAGGTAAACAGATTTAGTGAACATGGGTCAATAGAAAATGTCTGGAACACACAAGTAGGGTTAATTTCATTGCGTATAGCAAATTTTTAACAAAACATGTTAAACAGAACGTAGTAAAGACGATCAATTAGAGCACCATTTCATGGTGGAGGCTGCAATTGAAAAGATGTTAGGAAGCAAGTCTCACAATGAATATGTACGTGAATGCGTGAATTTCCCAAATAATCAAGTCAAAAAAGAAGAATATCAACAAGATTGACATGTATGTATGACGAATTAGTCAATTTTATCTTGAGCATTCTTTAAAACAGAAAAATATTAAGAACAGGATGGATAAATGGTGGTACAAATATTTATCCAATGATGTATTCTCACAATTCACCACCATATGATTTTATTCGACTGCATCCTGTTTTATTGACAACTACATACAGTAAAGATGTGTACATGAGAAGCGTTAGGTATAGTAACATCCGTGTGTACTGATTCACTTGTGAATCTGATGAGGGTAATCGTAGGTTAAACAATTCATAACATGTGATTGGTATTGAAATGCACATGATTGATTCATGGTCTGTTCCCATTGACTATATTCAGTCTACCTCTATGTTGTCAGTCTCTATTCAGTCGAACAATACAACCATGTGGTAACAATGTCACCATTTAACCCATGCACACATCAATGACAGTGATGTCTCGACTCTTGAGGTCTCATAAACTGTCTTAAAACGGTTGTATTTGAAACACTGTTGTGGCATTGCCTGTGATAAAACCCTCCTATTTTGACCGAATTATATTATCTGATTGATAATGTGATATTGGTGAAAATCATCAGATAAACCTTGGATTAAAGCTATGAGTATTCAAATCTGTAAATGCCATTTGTAGTGATTTATATCAATTTTCAACGAATTCTATTTTAATCATACCCCAGTTCATTCTCGTGGATTATTATAATACCATGATACAATGATAGCTGACAAATACAAATAAAGGTGCGATACGAGCTGTTGATAAATTTTACAATGATTTTCTCTGAAACTGTATTATATGCATTTCAGTCTGTTTGCTTTAATATCGTCCACTGGATTTCACTAATATCACTTCAATTGTTGACATCAAACATAATTATACTCTTCAGCTACATACCAGGTCAACAATATGAGTGGAACTAATGGCACGACACGAGATCAACTTTGGGGTCAACAGAATACAAACAATATTTTGTTTACAAAATACTTCTTAATTAATTTCACTCTCTTGCAATACTTGAATTTTTGAATTTTTGATATATTTATGTAGAATGCAGATAGTAGTACATTATTACGGAATCATATAGTATAATGGTCATATGAATATATATATATATATATATATATATATATATATATATATATATATATATATATATATATATATATATATGAATTAATATCATCGGAACTTCGACACAGAATCATTGTTCCCCAATTAGAGATATGGATGAAAGAGAGGAACATTCGTATATGAATATCATACATAATAATTATATTAGACCATATAATTGAATGAATATAATTGAATTCGTGTGGGTCAGATGATAGTTACCAACTTGGACACTTGTATCGATTCAATATAAGTAGAACATGACAGGATACTACTTTTTCTAAGAAACAGCAATTCAATACAATTACAAAAAAAACACTCTTCCGATCAACTGGAAGAAACCGTGACATGAATTGAGTTGTTTCCAATCAGTTATGGGTTACACTTATTAAAAACTCGTGCTGTACGAGAGGGAAGCCATCTTTGATTCAACTTTAATATCAGTTGGTGTCACGTTTCTGAGCAGCTTGGAAATCTTTTCGTTATACAACATATTGGTTCTCAAGTTTTCTTCCAAACTCCAGTTAACCCAGTTCTTTACGAGTAAAGATGCAACATGCTCGCTATCAAAACAAATATTTCTCTTTTATGGTTACCAACTCGAAAAATGAAACCACTACTTTATTGTCATGAATATAAATATTCAATATGTGGAATATAGTGATACAAATCATCGAGAGAGTGAAATATTTTGAAGTTGCGACTTTGTAAATACAAAAATCCTTTGGAAATCCGAGTGATACTAGAAAAACATTTCAATGGTCTGTATGACTATATTGGATGGTTAAGAACTTGTTCATATACAAGACATTAGTAGGAATGTCTTTGAGTGATTACTCAACTATCATAAGAGTACTGCAGCATCGTCATGGATAGAAGTAAATCATAGTGATAGAGGTCGTGTAAGACCTATATTCGTTTGAATGATTTTTACGAATAGATCTAGAATGAACATGATAACTTTAGTTATTTTGAGTATTCGTTTATTCGAACGATGTTTTTATGAAAATTGAAAAGATGCCATCTATTCTTGAATAGTGATCATTCAATTATTGACACACATTTTGAATACAATGTGGACGGTAGTCCATCGATCCTATCTGAGCTTTTTCGTCGTCCCTTTTCGACCACGAGTATATTTATGTAGGCATATATATATATATATATATATATATATATATATATATATATATATATATATATATATATATATATATATATATATATATATATATATATATATATATATATATATATATATATATATATATATATCAGGATATGCTCTGAGATCTAGGACCATACAGCTACCATGATGACGCTTCAAGTGATCCAAGTAGCAAAAAGTAGATCGTCAACGCAGTGAATTACAATAATATGTTTTGTTTTGATTTTTATGTTAATTCTTGATTTTATAGAAGATAGTTCTCGTTTTTTGTAATTTTTCTTGAAAAAGAGCTAAACAGTAGCTTGAAACGTTGAATAAATTCTCATTTTAATATTAAAAATGGTTTATTCATGTCAACACGATGATTACACCCGAAACAATTATCAATATCCAAGTATACATCGTGAAAGTTTTAAATCCACCATATATATATATATATATATATATATATATATATATATATATATATATATATATATATATATATAAGTGTGTGTGTGTGTGTGTGTAACTGTGTATATATACGCGCTTCTCACACAATTATTGGCTTTCATTCTTCGTCACTGAAAAACGTATCCGTGAATTATATAGTAATTAATTCAGCAAAGTAAACTCCAAATTTCTTTTGATTTGTCGTTGGACATTTTCACGTGGAAATAGTGTATTTCATTCAGAGCACTTCCAATTCCCATTAACTATTCTATTATGTTCATTTCTTCAAGTATATAAGATTCAGTTGAAATGACAGAAGAGATTCACTTTTATATACTAGCTGATATTTCAATAACTCATTAAAAATCGCATCTGTTAGATTATGAATATGAAACATATTTTTAATTACTTTTTCGATGCCAATCAAACTAATTGGTTTCGTTTACTCAAAAATTTTAATATTCTTTTCAATGCATAAATGTCGCAGCTGTTACCTTTACGTTGCTTTAATTGTTATTTCGGCAAATACGCTTGAATCTACTCGTTATATTTCTTCAGAATTCTAGTCTGCTCCATTAATTATAGAACACAAAGACTTTAAGCTGTATACACTACATTAAAGATGTCTGTCTGATAAAAAATCTATACCAAGAAACCTTTTCGAGACCAGTGTTTCGAATGTTGCTTCAATTATATACCGAGTGAAAAGCAAGAGTGGAAATATTTTATGAATATAAAGAAAAGGACATTCACTTCACTCTCCGTTGATAAGTATCAAAATATGTATACATTTTCTTAATGATTGTGTTATTTTATTTACTCCGATATAATTCCAATTTTATTTTTATTATAGTTAACTAATGCCTCTCTTGTAGACTGGCATTGAAACAATTCATGAAGGTTGATTCGAAAAGTTGATTTGATTTGTTCACATCAAGTATAAAACAATTGATTTTATATTTTCATCCAACTTCAACTCACTATAGTATTGTTTTTATTTCATTTCATTTCAACAAGGAAGTCCGTACATTCTATCACTAGTTAACCACTTGCATTGAAGTACACTATTCGACTTATTTTCAACAATTCTTTCCAGATCATACTTGGAATAGCTTGAGGGAGTAGAATTCTATTTAGTACACGAAAGCTTAATACAATCACTACAAAGTTTTAACTCACGTTAACCTATATTCATTCAACTTCCAACAAAAAGAATAGGAAATATGTCTCAGTAATAATTAAATTTCGTCTGTGATATCCAACAGAATACTCAATTTTTAATAATAAATATGATACAAAATAGGAAAACAAATCATTGGAACAATAAGTATTTGCGATCAATTGTGAGTTTAGATCATATAAAGGACTTTCTTTCATGAATTCTTCGTTTCGCATTCCCTTTTAATCCTCTTCCGCATCAAATTTTATTTCATTATGAATTTAAAACATGAGTAGGTAATAATTATTTCCATAAGCAGATTAGCAGAGAAATCTGAAAAGGAGCGCAGAGGCCGCAAAGAGGAGGGGATACGGGAACCTTGTAATTTATCTTGGCCAAACATCTCTCAATAAAGACCTACGACGAGGTTTGGGGTTTGGGTTTCTCATAAAGCTTGTCTCCTCCTGCAAACTTCAGATAGGCCATATTCTTCTTCCCTTTTCCCCTAGCGCCCTAACTTCATTGTAATCTATCCCCACAATCCCATCCCTTCCGACACCCCACAACCCCCCTAACACTCTCAAAATTTCATCTCGTATTTGTCGGACAGTGACAAAAGTTGTTCCCGTGACTTGAGCTAACAAAATCTAACAATGCTCTTTCGTAAAATAACACTGACCTTCCAATATTGTACAAGAAAAGAGTAAAACATCATTTTCTCTTAAAAAAAGGCCTAAATATTGAAAGAACTGAGCTTCTTATACCGAATGGGTGTAAACTAGATAGATATAGATGGATATCGTTTATTGTATTTTTTTTCAAGAATCCTTTTACGATGTTATGCAGTGAGTATAGGCCTACATTGATGGATTGTGCAGACAATTTCATTTTCAGTTGGTTGTGGTATCAACTTAAAATAAGTACAAAGTATAAATTATAATTGAAGTGAAGATTTCTGGAACAAGGCTAGAAAGTATAACTTAGAAATAGGCATATGTAATCATGTTGATCATTGAAAACAAACCTCGTATACGTGAGCCTTAGATCATCTGTGCGTTCGTCCACATAAAAATCCATGTTCAGTTTCCAAATTGATAAATAGGGTAATATTATAATAGTTGTAGCCATCTCGTAAATAACGATGATATAGGATATTTACCTCGGCTACAAATATAAATGATTGCATGGATTTTAATGATCTAGTGATGAGATGTGATGAAGAGAGGCTACGATCATAGGACTTGGGTTTATTTCCCACCGTCATACATCTTCACACTCTCTCAAATAACCAACAGTTCATGAAAATGACGGAATCAAGGATAATAAATAATTTCACCTTGAATGAGCTAGTAATTTATTCTCATAGCATAATCAACTTTCAACACATATATAGTGCACTGATGAGAATAATTTCAATCAGTGCTGCCAGCAACCAGTTATAGGCCTATTCACTCACTGATCTCGCTTTCTAATGGCCTACAGAAGCCGTACCACAGAAATAAAGGATTTGCACAGCTAAATTACGTCAGATATTCCTATACAAATAATACAGGATACGCGTTACGTTTTTTTACTCCGCACGAGGGAAATGAAGATGGAACTTTTGCTCAAATTCTCTCTTTCTCTCTGTTCCTCTCTCTGTCTTTCTCTCTCTCTCTCTCTCTCGCTCTCTTTATATATATATATATATATATATATATATATATATATATATATATATATATATATATATATATATATATCCCGCGTGTTGGATCAAACAGCTTTATAAAGCTTCTATAAAATTAACGGGAGATTATTCAGACGCATCCTGACAAACACACGGGAAGTGACTAAGCACCACGATACATATTGGTTCACGGACAATTCCTGTGTATATATGAGAAATACGGTGGAAAGTAACAATAACCAAACAAAGTCGTAGTACGTTTATTTTGATTTTAGATATACTCTTATCCACGAGAGAAAAAGCTGGTACGCTACCAGTAATTTCACACATTTTGGTGATGTATGTTTGTAGCGTAAATCTGGTTCTGAAAAACATCTTCCCTAAAATATATTTATACAGTCATACATTCATCAAGAAGTGATAATTGATGCATTTCAATGTGATTGTTTCACTTAGTTCATAAATAAGTATTGGAGGTTTATAAAGGTGAATATACAGATTAATATATATTAACATTGGATTTTTTTGTGTTCTATACTGGAACCTTATTCCATAAATTTGGTGGAAGTTATCATAATAGCTATATAATCAATAGTTACAAATATTATTGTTTCGAATCTCTCAAGTATTTCAAGCTTAATACCAGTTGAATTCTGAACAACTCTGAAACATCAAACTGGAGAGCATTAATAATAATCTATCATTAGAATACGAAATCAGACATACATTTTCCATGGAATATGCCAACATTGAATATACAGAAGACTTGCTTGATTTCATATCCCCTTCATATATAAAATGGGGTAAATAGTGTTCGTTGCGAGCTAATCTAATTATTATATACTTCATTTATCAAACAATTCATCAATCATCATTTCTGCTTTCATGTTATATTAATATTTTAATTGAGATTTATATTTATTTAACAATCTCCCATCGCCACGTGCAATTAGGATTACGTTCAAGGGGCTTACACTTTACCTTGAGTACATGAATTCACAAGTCATCACATACCTGCCAATTTTGAGAATGTACAAAAAAATGTATTTCAAAATGCTCCGTAATGTAGAAAATGCACGTTAATCATTTACAATACTCCAGTGTAACGGTTATTATAATTTAAATAATGGCACATGCTTTTTGCAGTGTTTGTGTGAGAAGGTTACATGGATGAATCAATATTTCATGATAAAGAGCAACGAGCTAAGCGTATCGTACTGTTTTGTCAGTAGAGAGATGGCTGTTGGTTTTATGAGATGGAATTCTTTATGCGTTTATACATGGACGGATATAAACGCTGATCGAAGCCTGCCTATTCGCCGACTGAAACTCAATAAAAGATTCAGGACTCTACACGGTATGTATCTGGTGCTTCAAATCGAACTCGAAAAACCTTCGAAAATAATATACAATATATACATAATGCCGCATAATATCATCACACAAACCAATACAAACTGTGTTCGATTGTGCGTATGTTTACATTAAATTTTACACGGTGTGCATGTGTGTGTATGTGTGTTTGTGTTCCTTTTACGTTGACTGCATTTATATCGAAAACCCAAAATCGAAGAACATCACATCGAATTATTCATTATTCCTCACGTATAATGTTGCAATAACATGTATAGACTACGGTAAGCTATTTAAAACATAATACACAATACGGGCTCAACGTTTTTAATGTACATCCCTCACAGATTGAAAATAATGGCGATGTACGGATTGAAATTTTTCACAGTGGATTTTCAACTGATCAACGTTTTAATCCGGTTGATAATTTTAAAACAAGCCAACTCGAAACAACAAAGAATGTTTATTTCATTCGTAGTGGAAGTATCGGTGATATTTTTCAACTTAACAATGAATAATAATTCAGAGAAAATAAAGAGATCGATGATTATCAAGAAAGAATCAGTGACTACATCAGAATAAATATTTACTAAATCCAATCCTAACTCATTAATTGGACACATTTATATTAGTAATAATACATTCGAATGGTCTATAATAGTAGGCTACTCGAACTCAGCATATCTACATTATTTCAAATTGTGAACCGTATTCGAATGACTGATAAAGCTTATCTCTTTCAAGTAATATTGTGGCCAAGTCGTGGCTCAAGCGTCATTTCATTTACTGTCAACAATGCATGTAACTGAAAGGAATATATGTCAAGCTACATAGAATGAATATTCGCGTCAGCTCCTCTATCAAAATCAACCACATAATAAACAGTACACAGAAATACAAAAGAATGATCATAATGTATTCATTTGAAAACGGAATGAATTAGATGAATCGGCTTAGCTTATTCAACCATGAGAGATAAGTGTGGCAAACCCGTACTTACAATTTATATCTGAATTATTATTCTATTTGTTCAATCAGATGGTCAAAACTTCCAATAATACAAATCCTTGTGGGATAGCGTGATTTATATTGCACTTGGTTTGTATTGAACAGTAAATATACAACTCAAGGCAGAAAACCGCCGACTAAATAGAAGTGTAGCGATAATAATCCTTACTAATAATATAAATACAATAATGAATATATAATACGAATACCGTACACTGTAATACGTTGCTCGTACGTATGCTCGGGTTGAAATGGGATGTTTTCCAGATATAAACTGTCCACAAATCTCAATGAAAAGCACATACCATACTGGTTTCATCCTATTATATTAGTACAAATATCTATGCCAAATAGTAGGAATTTATCCTAAAAGTTTCTTAAACAATGAATATATATATATATATATATACATATATATATATATATATATATATATATATATATATATATATATATATATATATATATATATATATATATATATATATATATATATATATATATATATATATATATATATATATATATATGTATATATATATATATATATATATATATATATATATATATATATATATATATATATATATATATATAGATATAGATATAGATAAATGGATAATATAGATGAAACATGAACACTGACCGAAATGTTCACCAACAATAATCTCAGGTGATTTATCGTTCGTGTTGATCACACTTCATACATACTATAGTGCGTTTCAAAATTACATGTTGAATAATAAGTTGAACGAGATTAAAGAATGTACTTTATGACTGAATACGTCATACATACGTTATCTCTAGTTGTGTACGTACTTAGTGCTATAATTGTATTTGTTTGCGGAGTAACTAATTAGGAATGTAGATTAATTTTACTACTCATAGTTTAAAGTTGATAATAAAATACGTAGGCCTATAGCTTACAATCATGAAAACCCCAAAAAGTACTGATGAATAACATAATAAAATATGGATATAAAACCATACCGATAAAAAAATTCGTATTTATTGCCAAGTATTAGTGTTGCAATGAATGTGAATTCTGGATATACATCTATGAGAATGCTGGAATGGAAATGTGGTCCCAACATTTGAAGATTTTGGTGGAGGGGCCATATGTTTGAAAACCTGGCCCGTCCACAGCAAGTTGACAACGTTGTTACACACTTCGATTTTAATGAAAAGGTAGAGTGAAAAGAGAGAGAGATGAAGAGAGGAAGAGAGAGAGAGAGAGAGAGAGAGAGAGAGAGAGAGAGAGAGAGAGAGAGAGAGAGAGAGAGAGAGAGAGAGAGAGAGAGAGAGAGAGAGAGACAGAAAGAGAGAGAGAGAGAGAATGTGAGAAAGGGACAGAGCACGTATGGAATAACACGGTACCGAACGCTTTATTATTGCTTCAGAAAAATTCATTCATTTCACAATCATAACATTGTCTGATTCAGAACACAATATTGTTTCATTGTTCCGATAAAAAATAACAATACATATGTTATTATAGCTGTGCGTGAACGATGACTTAATTTTACTGTATTTGAAAAAACATGTGTATATTATATTTTTCAATTTTTGTTTGCGTTCAGTTTCCACTGCTTGAAAGAAAACAGAGATAGATTGTGATGACACTTGATATTCATATATGTCATCACCGGTATTGAATTTGGTTCAATGTATACCGTTTTGTAGGCAAAATCAGTTGGACCACTTTTGATTAAAACGTTATACGAAATGATGAAATAACTCTCAAGAATAACTATCCAGAGAGAAATGTGTAAGAACTATCGATTTTCCCCCAGACAGAATAATTATGTTCGAAATGAACAAGATATATTATTATTACACAATTCAACGTGAAACGAACGAGCTCGATTCGAAGAGAGAATGTGAAACGTGTAAACTACGAAATTAATCAAAAGGCCAGATAAATTATCAATATCTTCGAATAAATTCCCCATATTGGCTCTGTATGAAGGTGACATAATAATTATATCCATTGACGTTTCCGTATATCACCAGCAACGTTTACAATCTAGTGTTGTTACAGCAAACAGGCAGGAAATGTTCATCGGAATGCACTAATATTTGCATATTACCACATCATGATGAGACCATGCAACATCATTATCATAATATGATATTAATCGTGCTCTAGCATACATAATTGGTATTTATGCTCACCACTTTCGGAGGCAAACATCGATACAATCCTATATTGCAATCTCACATTTTACTACATATTTGTTGTAACAATATCATTACATTTCAGGTGTAATAACTTTGAATTATTTGGATATATAGCCCGGCCATTCCGTATCAAAAATCATTCCGTATTTATTACTATTTACCGTATTTATTGCAATGAATGGGCATTCTGGTAACACATCTATAAAAATGCAGAGAATAAAATGTGTTTCCAACATGTGGAGATCTTCGTGGAGGTGCCATATATTCATAAACTCGGCCCTTCCACGAAAAAATGGACAAGTTAGCAATGGTGTTATACACTTTGATATACCTCGTTTGTGAATTGTGAGCATATTCAATTGATGATGTTACATCAGATTTGTGCATTAAAATTATCATCATTCCATCAAAATTGATTATATACTCAGAAAAACTTTTCAATTACATTGATTCGAAGAAATTTTCAGAGATAACATAAAAACTAGATCAGCATAGATATGATGTGAATATGGTGAATTATGAAAAGAGCATAAGTGATTAATATTTACCAAGTGATTGTATTACGTAGCACAATCGATCATTCCTCTTCCAATAATGATGAGAAGGTTTGAAAAGTTATTATAGAATCTCGTATAATTGAGAGATGTGTAGGCCTACATTAAAGTTTACCATAATTATCTTTTTTTATATATAATTTCAAAGATACCTCGAATGTATCTGTATTTATGTAAGGTTTCATATCGACCACATTTGCCGTTGTTCAGGAGTATGATTTTGAAATGTGATTTTCACATTTCCACGCATTCTTCTCACAACGTCAATACATTATTTTCCTCATAGTGGGTATCAGCAATATGGCGAGAACATATTTGTATTTCAATAACTTATACTTCTTTATTATTTGTGAATGAAGATAATGTTATCAGGTATTAACTATCAGGGGAACTTCACTCGACTTAAAATAGCTCCCTGACATGGTTATAGGAAGCCAGATACCGCTGCGCATATTTTAAGCTAAGGTATCAAGTTTCATCTGAAATATCGATTTAATAATTATGCGGATCTTTAATGCCAGGTGTATACATATACACTACCTTCCTTACAATGTGAAATGGTCTATTAATAACAATATGATCAAATTCGAAAAACGCCATACATGTCGTCGTGGAAGCAAAGCGTTTTGAAATCCTGACACGTTCCTCTAAAAAACAGTTCAAGTTTTGAATAGAAACACGAGAAATATCATGTTCATCATTTTAGAGACCGCAGACGTTTGCTATGCATTTGAGCCTCCACAACCGTAAAACTCTCACGATTGTGAAATTTTCAATAATAATTTATGTTCAACCATTTTTTTTTTCTTGAGAAAATAGGCTGGATGAATAAGAATTTTAGCAAAAATCGAGAAATTAGTTCAAATCATTTGCCTGCTTACTTCAGCTTTTGTACACAAGAAATGAAGCTATCAAATCATGGTCTAACGACGCTAATTTGAGTAATATTAATATCCTGCTATTTTCCCATAAAATTCCAGCCTGAACCGATTCACAGAATTTCAATGAAACAAACATAAAAAACACGTTCCATGATTTACTTAGCGCTCTACCGAGTTTGTCTCGAACGCCTGCCCACTTTTCATAGACAATATTGAATCATTTTCAAAATGGTGAAAACATTTTCCAATTTATTCTTGCTCCATTCTCGTCTTTCTCTAAAAAGTTGACATTCTCAGTTTCACTCTTGTAAACTGCATGCACAAGAAATAACAACACTTCTTCCAGTATTCAGTATTCACTTACGTTCTACTCATTTACATACTTTCATTTCTAAAAGAAAAATAATACGACGTATCTAAGCTGCGTTGACGCATTGGAAACAACACCATTCTATTCCAGTCTCACAGACCATTGCACTTTCAATTATTATAATATTCAGATACACAACCATAGCATATTGCAGTGCATACTTAGTATAATAGTGAGCTGTGCGTACCCTGTAATGTTATGTCAAATGATAACGTTAATAATAGTGAAGCCACGATAAAGCAGACTGTTATTGTAATGATATACACTGAATAACCAAATGCTTTGAAAGAAATAATTATTGATGTGGTTCTAGAAACAACGTAACATTATAATCGGCAATGTAAAATGTTAACTATAGCAGTGACTTTCTGTTCGATTTGAACACTGTATACTGATATCGGTTCACATCGTTCAGATAATTATCTAAACAAATGCTGACAATCCATAATGGAAACAGACAAATAATAAAAATTAAGATACAAACTTAAAATGGACAAATTGGCAAATAATAAAAGACAAAATGAGCCTCAAGAGGATAGAGATAAAATATAAAATGTATGTGAATATACTCGGAATTACATTGTTCACTAGGCGTGATTATTTGAAAATGGATCCATGGAATCCGTTTTTAAAGGCATTGATACTTTTAATTTATGATATTCTCAATTTATTTTGATGCATAGAGCATGCATCTGGAATATTTTGGACTCTGCTTTTACGAGCTCAGTCTATGCCCCATCACAGTGAAGTTATTCCCAGCTCGTATAGAATGATCGTGTGTTATGTATCAGTTATCAATAATACTTCAGTAACGTAAGAGAAACGTTGAAGATTCGCCAGGAAACGTCATTATCACAAATTGCCATATTGGAAGATTGACACATTTTCATAGAAACCAGAAACAAGAACGTATATGGTTGTGGGGAATGATATCAAATGGCAGTTTTCTGATGGAATATTCATGAAGAGAAAGTCGACAAGTAAATTCTGGTGAGCCATAAAGTGATATCACACATTGTTGTGATCTACAATGTCCCTCAAATTGTGTTCAACAATCAATACTTCAGTATAAGTTTGTTTGCTCCTAACTTTTCTGGTTGCCATGGTAACATGGCGAATGTAGTATCTTCTTTAAAAAATCATTCACATCAATGAGCAGACTGGATTAGTACATAACTTCATTTACTTCTATCATTTTTATTTACTTACGATACGAGAGAATGCATGATGAGAGTCGATTGAGCGAAATATAATTTGTTTGGTGATGACTCACGAAAAAGTCCGATATAAAGCAACGTAGTTGTACACACGGTAATAGATAGCTTATATGTGTTGCACAGTTTAGGTCCTTTCCGGTTAATCACGTGAACCGGAATGGAAAGTTTCTGACTGGTTGAGGTGACCAGGACGGAAAAAACGTGCAACCGTGCAACCACGGCTACAGAAACAGATCATAATTCATAATTTATCATAATCATAATTTATTCAAAGTACATCTTATATTTTCCACATGTAAAATGAACAATGTTTTAGATCAAAAAGTTGACTCTAAAGTCTCAAAATGTTGAGATCCATTTGATGCATATCAATTTGTATCTTCTTAAGAGATCTGTACCTGGGAATCAATATAATTCTGATTACTCACACCGTTCGGAATTTATCACCAAAAACTCATATTTCGCTTAATCGCGATTCCCATCGCGCTCTTAGCTCACATTGTTCCTTTTATCTACTTGAATAGAGGGATTGGAGAAATGAGACAAAACTGTCAGAAGGAATATCAAAGTTTTGAATAGGCTTCTGTCATGTATCAAATGAGTAACAACCGTTATAACATAGCAATTTGGGGAACTTGGAGACTATCGACGATTACGATTGGTCCATATCGAATGGTGGACCTTGTTGTCCTTCTCTTTTTAACAATGGGTGACGTTACTTGACGCCTTTGACGATTTGCCAATCTTCATCATCCCTTGCTTCAAACTATCTTTCTCCCCCCCCCCCCCCTCACAACCCCTAACTTCCTGTTCCAGCGGCCAGCAACACTTGCCACGTCTCACGGTAGGTAATTCAATTGTCCCGCACCCACATCCTAGAACGAGGTTACAACTTGGGTAGCACAAGCAGTAATGGCGTCAACGTTTAAGTAGAGTAAGAAAAAGAAATTGAAGAGGATGGTGGTGTTGGGTGTTGATGGGTGTGTTTGGTGTAGTTGGGAAGTGTGTGTGGGGGGGGGGGAGGGGGAGGGGAGGAATGATGGCGGCGGTCAGTTTGATAGGAGGATTGTTTCAAAAATGTTGGTCATTTCTTAACGCGACCACGCTGTGTGTTTTTTTCATCATTTTTTTCTCACTAAGAATAAAAACATTAAATTTTTCTTATGTGTGATTTTGTTTGTATGTTCTGTTCTGTGTATGATAACATGATATGATTAGCTTTGGGTAAGCATTATTTATAGCCAGACCTGAGTATATTTTTTATACCATGTGGGCGATTTGTTTTTTCGTTGTAGCGCGCTACTTAATTTAATCTAAACAACGTAGTATCTGATCTAACCTGAAGCTAATCTCAATTCTGAACTAACCTCTAATGACAGTTATACCATCCAAAACTGTCAACCAGGTGTGTGTGAATAAAGCAACTTTGCATGAGAACATTCATGAATTCATATTCAAAATCTGGAATTATGTGTAGATTAGTAGGCCTCTATTCAGAATAAAAGTGAAACGTTGATAGCTTGTTATTTCATCAAGGAACTGTGACCTGTGTTGACTTATAAAGTTGAGCGTTAGTTATAGCTTCTTCAATAAGGATGGATGTTATTTGCTGGACGACCCCACCAAGAGCTAGGTTATTTGGGGGTATAGAGGAGCAGTTGATAAGTAAATATTCGAAATGATGATGACGGAATGATGTAAACATACGTTTACATGCACTCATTCCTTATGCGGAACCCGAACCCACGTTTGAGTCGAGAAGTCAGATAACTAAAAAGTTTCAGGTCTGGCTCATACAAAACTATTGAGGTAGTTCTAAAAACAACATAACTTTTCCATCGTCAATATAAAATTTAGTTCTATAGTAATGGCTTCCGCTTTGATTTGATTATATTGCCTGCACACTGAAATTGGTGCATATTCGTTTATGCCTATTTATATGCGTGAAATCCACTTTTACTTAAGATGTAAATGCCTCTTCTCAAAGTCACTGTTGAAGTAAAACGACGCTTTTCCTAAGGATGCTGTTGGAATATAAATATATAAGTAAATAATTAAACGCTATAATGATATACATAATACATATTCATTATCACGTTCTCCTAATTAACCACTATTGATGCACACGCCCACGCAAATGCGAATTACGAGTAGAATAAGTCAGGCATACACATGTTTTTTTCAAATGGTGCTTAGCGACCCCACCAACAGCTAATTAAGCAGCTTGTATTCACGAAAGATGAAGTTGCGAAACACTCGTTCGTTAATCGTGTGGATATGTGAGACGGTCGATCGGAACCTTCATATCTCATCGTGAATGCACATATAGATACAAAGCGTTCTTGATCGACCTCTAGCAATTGAAGTGGCAATCGTTGCTAAGTAACTGGTATATAAGTGTACACTCATCTATATAACACGTAATTAGCTGAGTAAGGATGGTAATTAGCAATATTAGTTGTTTCTCCACTTGAGACTGAGGTCTTTACTTGATTTACATATTTTAAATTTAATTCATGGAAAATGGCTGTCAGTTCAACAGCAGACAAACACAATAAGCAGAAACTTAATATATATATATATATATATATATATATATATATATATATATATATATATATATATATATATATAATAGGTTCACATCTACATTATCGCATTTGGAAGCTAAAAATCGAACTTATACCCTACTATCCTGAATATATATAAATCTTCATCAAATACTATGTTATGGTATACACCATGGTTGCCACAACACAATAACACACAGAAATAATAAATCGCACCTGAATGATTGGTAAAAAACATTGTCGGTAGAAAACAATGAAGACTACTTAGGTCTACGTATAAACAGTGATATGAATAAATATTAGCATAAACAGTTATATGAAAATAATATGGAAATTATACAAGAAAATTGAATAACTATGCTATGAATGTGTGTATGAATGGTTTTTTCAAAATGGCAATATACCCTCTTCGAAGATAAAATTCCTTCAACTATAGCTATACACTGAAAATAATCTGTCAAAATCAGTTATCATTATTGATCGATAGATCAAAATGTTTCAGTTGTTCTATTCATAATACATTATTCCATGTATTCAATGATCTTTTGATAGAAATGAGCAAAACCACAAATGTATCAATTACGTCATGATTCACAACCAATTTTCCTCTGTTTATGATTACTTTGAAGCTCGAGCCACATGACACAAATTGTAGTGGTACGAGATAGGTGTATTTTGCAGATAGGTGAACAAAACACTCACAATTACGCCAATTCATTAGTAAGTTTGATTTAATCATTTCGTGGCACATTTTGTACTTCAACCAATATGGTCGTGACGGTACATATCATCTGTGTTTCATCAAGGAAATTGCAAACTAAACACAGTTTTACTCTGATAATATACTGACAAATTGTATTCACACACATAATATACACATACTGTCAAGTTACATTCATAGTTTGTTGTTAATATAGACTCATATTATGAGTTCATATATTATTAATGATAAAATAATGATATGACAAGTATATAAACAATGGGGTTGCCGTTCGATTTCGATAATTATTTTCGATCAATTCTATATTCTATAGGACTTCGATTCGATATCGCATTGAAATATTCTACATTTTGACCAATTTGATTGGAACGATGATCGATATTGAATTAAAAAATAAGGAATGACTAAAATGAGTGTCAAAGAACCAAGTGACTAAAATGCATGATAAAGTGCATACTACATTATTGTATATTGCGAAATGAGTGGGAAATAAATTCAAACTGAAACAGTAGTACATGATCGAGTAGGCTGACTTAAATTTGAACCATTTCATGAGAAATGAGTTCATCGTGCTTCAAGTCGAAGTGATAATCAATCATAACAGTTGAATCCATCTCTTATATTTTTTCGTAAGATTGTCCTCTCCAAACAATGAAACCACACTATATAGTTAGATATGATAACTCAAAATGCGCGCGTCACTCATTGCCGTATCTACTTAATTATAAATAAACAACGCCAACCTTACAATTTTTCCTTGACTATTGTACCCACACTGCGTTCAGACACAAAATGCATGCTGTGGCGAAAACTACATTGAGCACAATTGAATAATCTCGACCACATGCACGGAATTGTGGGCTATAATTAGTTCCACCGTCCAATATAGCTGGTTGTAATTGGCTTTTACGAACCTAAATCTCTTGTTTGCCGACCGAGTTGCTCCCTTCGAGCTCCATTTATAAACCATACAGTTGGTGTATAAAATATTAAAATAAAATAAATTGAATTCTTTTCATCACGGTACAGGCGAGATAGAATAGCGGGTTGTTGTAATGGAGATGGTTTCGATGGATTCGAGTTACATACACGAAACAGAGAGATGACAATTGACTGGTATCAGGTTATTATTATTCACTGTTTTGTATTCCACTTTTCATTTCAACGAAAAATACATTATGAAAGTATCACTGTTGAAGCTCACTCTCACTCACGTCACAAATATTGTGCGTATGTTTTCCTGATCATTGGAATCAGATGATAAACTAGTATCTACGTAAATAAGTTTGTCGTCTACCAATTAGCAAACACCAATATCAATGATATATGTGTGTAGCTGTGGTTTATTTAAACGCAATAAGAGTTTTCAGAACATTCAGAAAACTATCTGAAATCTTTCCATTTTCATTGATGGATAATTTCTTCACCATCGGATTTTTCGCTATTTGTTTAACATTCTATGAAACGAAATGTCATGTGATGATTGGATGTGATAGATTGGAAGATAACGATACGCTCATTACAGAATAGGGAAACAAATGTGAATAAAGCATGAATGAATGAATATCTTCAATTGATTTAAACTTCTTCAAATTACTGAAGAACTTGTGATGTAACAAATTAGATCTGGGTACCTATACACACTTACATTACTTACAGCACCTGAACTGAAGTTCAATAAAATCCTATAGACTATGGACGATTTTCAGACAATTGAATACTATTTCACAGAGAGAATATCAAACAAACAGACCTATCACATATTTGAAAAACAATTATATATTTTTTTTATATAAAGATCATGCTTTCAGAAGTTTCAAACTAGGGATGAAACTCTCCACTTGAAGGAGAAAATAATATATACATTTTTATATTGATAAACTTTCGAAACTTCATTGTTTAATAATGAGGTCTGAAGTTATAGACTTCAAGATTGAGAGCATAATGAATGAAAATGGAGAAATACCTAATTGAATGGCTACAATTTGAGATGTTGAATGCGCATGAGCATCGTTGACGTGAGTACTTATTTTTTGTGAGACATTTTGATCGCTTGAGATTTCAATATCATAATACAACAGACACACTCGTATCCTCGATAAAATAAGAAGGTATAAGTACGAACTATTCATCTGATATGTATAGTATCATATTCACAGTGTGAACACCAGAATATATTATTTCTTCAGCTGTATATAGCTGCAATCCAAAGTTTAAATTTCAATGCATATCCATTTGAATTTGCTTGGAGAGATCTTTTTTTCATTATTAATGAACTTCTGATAATTAATATCTTCCTAGAATCATTATCAAAAAACTTTTATTTCGCCAAATTGACTGACACACATGAGAAAATGATTTGTGTCTCTAATTTCAATATTAGAGAAATTGTTAATTGTTAAATTCAGCGCAATTGGCGCGATTTTGGTATCTAATTTCTGGCATATAGTATCAGTAAAACATTCCTCACATGCCAGGATTATCTTCTAGAATAAACTGTGTGTCTCAAGGATTTTGCAAATAGTTCTAAGAGAAACAATATTCATGAAAAACTAAATTGTTTTCAAAATATCAAAGTTATTTTGAATTAATGAATGTAGAATGACGGGATCACGAATCGATTTCTGGCACACAGGTTTTTTAAACAAGCATAGAACAAAAACACAAAATTGAATCACTAATTAGCTGAAATTAATGACATTAATTACAGGCCTTGTCAACTGGTAAGCACAAAAACTGCTGACATCGTTCACTAGATGTCAAGCTAGAAAAAGCAGCTTTTTGTCTTACATTTAGCACTTAAAACCTGTGCGACGTTGATTTCACAAGGATTCTATGCTGAAAAGACTCTACATAAAAGATTTCTATCATTCATCATCTCGTCTCATTGTCACTATGAAGAAGGTTTTACAATAATAGGATTGCATTCTCGCACCCCATCGACTTTATTGTGGAATTGAAAGGTAGGAAAAGTGAAAAACGAGGGGTTTTACTTTTAAAGAGTAAAACTGCAGAACCATCTATTTAGATGAAGAATATTTCGATTACTCATAGTCTATTTGTCAGGAACAATTACATTATTGAATTTAACACATTCATATTATAAGCTCAGAGAAAGCAAAGAAGAATTTTAAAACTAAATATTAATAAATCGTTCTCTCTACATACAAGTTATTTCCGTTATATCAGCAAAAAGTCCAGTATTACGAATTTCATAACACCCAATGGTACAAATTTTCGCGTATTTTAAACTCACCCCATCTATAGCGTTGGAGCGTGATGAAGAATCTACATAACATCTAAAACAAAGTATTTATTTTTATGTAAAGCGTAATTCTACATTAGAATACATTATCGCCAAAATTCAGCTTTTTCATCACATCATCACATGTTTTAAATGAAATAAATGTGCGTGTCAAAAAAAATATATGGGATGATAAACTGAAATTTGCATTGATTTAATTAATTCTTCGAGGGCATATTCCACACATCGAGCTGAAATAACCACTCATAAAATGGTAATTCAGTTTTTTTTGATATTCAATGTTCATCGAGAGATGTGAAACATTGTGAGAGGTGTGAATAGATATGTTGTATGAGATTATTTATGAAAATATATGGTGTTGCGTTCATTTAAATTATATCCTCAAGCAAAAAGACGAGAAAGTCTAGATTTTATTACTGCATTTTATTACTCGTAATGGCACATAGCAAAGTTTGGCATAGTTATAGTCAATTCCGGGCTGAGCTGACATTATGTATTAATAAGAGAGAATTAAAGTTCTTACGAAGTATCGTTGCTAACTAAATATAATACGATATTTGTTTGAGTGCTTATATTTAAAAAAAGGCAGGAATCGTTCGCACTGGTTCAATCAAATGACAAAATGACTGATTAGGCTCCAAAGTCCACCACCTCTTGCCCACCGATCAAAAAACCTAATGATGAGTGAACCTTTTTTCTATTCCTTCCAATAACTTATAATTTATTCAGTAGGCATATATAGTCATTGACCCAATAGTATATGATGTTCAATATATATATACTTTACTTTTTTTTACTTTTACTTTTACGCAATCAGGCCCAAAGGACCGCGCGCTGCTACATGTGTGCTCCTCCACTGAGACCTGTCTCTTGCTCGGTTCCGCCACGTGTCCCATCCTAAACCCAGTACGAGCAGGTCCTCTCTGATTCCGTCGCGCCACCTTTTTTTCGGTCTCCCCACGGGTCTCCTCCCTCGTGGGACGAAGCCCAGAACCGTCGCTGGTAAACGATGGGCGTCCATTCGCATGACGTGCCCAGCCCACTCCAGGCGCCTGCATCAGGCCCACGATATTTGGCTCTCCGTACATTTCCTTCAGCTCCTGGTTGTATCGGATTTGCCACATCCCCGTCATTTTGTCTTGCACTGGACCGAAAATTCTTCTCAGGATTTTCCTTTCAAAAATGAGGAGTTTGCTTAGGTCCTGCTTCCGAACATTCCATTCACATCCATTCAGCACTCACATCCATACAATACAACTGGCTGGATCAGTGATTTGTAGAGCCTGATTTTGAATTGACGCTGCGGTTGGCCGCCTGTATCCGCGAGTTGATTTCCATTTCGCACGACGCGTCCGCTGTGAAGATTGTACCCAGATATTTGAACTGGGGCACTCTCTTGTACGTCCGAGGCCCTAGCGTGAGTGGCTGGAGTTGCCTTCTGGCACCCGCTTCTTCCCGGCTCAGTACTGGGAACTCGGTTTTTCCTCGTTGATTAAAAGCCCAAGCTTGCCTGCTGCACTCTCCAGTGCCTCACTCATTCTCTTCAGCTCATCCTTGGAACTGGACAGTAAAATGACATCATCAGCATAAGCCAAGTACGTGATTTTTTATTCACCCATTTGAGTTCCGTCAAAATTCTCGCTAAATGTTTCGCGTATGACCTTTTCCAAAGCAAGGTTGAAGAGAACTGGGGAGAGTCCATCGCCTTGCCGCAACCCCGTCATAATTTTGAAGCTCTCTGTAACACTGCTTCCAAGCTTCACTTTACCGCAGATCTCCTCCAAACAGATTCGGACTAGGTTTACCAGCTTTTTGGCAAGACCGAACTCTCTCAGACAGTTGAATAGACTTTTCCTATGGATGCAGTCGTATGCTTTTTTGCAATCCACGAACAACATGTGCAACTCTTCGTCATGCTCCCTCATCTTCTCCGTGAGCTGTCGCAGAACAAAGACATGATCTACTGTGGACCGACTCGAACGGAAACCTGCCTGATATTCTCCGATCACTGCTTCCGCCAGCGGCTTGATTCGGTCTTCAATGCAGTTAGACAGGATCTTATAGCAGGTATCAAGGAGAGCGATACCACGGTAATTATCACAGTTTAATTTGTCACCCTTTTTGTGGATCGGGCATATCAAGGCTATCTTCCAATCTCCTGGGATCTCCTCCGCCATCCAGATCGCCACCATCAGGCGATGGAGCCTTTCAAGGAGTTAGCCTCCTCCCTTCTGGATGATTTCAGCTTGGATTCCATTCTCACCTGGGCTCTTGTTCTTCTTCAGTTTTTGCACCTGCCTCTCGATCTCCTCCAAGCTTGGTGGTGGATACTGTGGGTCAACCGTAGCTGGTATTTGGAATTCGAATAATTCGTGGGGCTCGTCGCAGTTGAGGAGATTGTTGAAGTACTCCTTCCACCTTACTCCAATCTCTCGGTCGTTGGTCAAGATCCTGTCGTTAATGTCTTTGACGAACTTCTGACGAGATTGGTACCCTGTCCTAATGGATTTGACTCTCTGGTACATCTCCCTTGTTCCCTTATATATATATATATATATATATATATATATATATATATATATATATATATATATATAATATATATATATAATATATATATATATATATATATATATATATATATATATATATATATATATATATATATATAAAAGGTATGTGAAACCACAACTTTAGAATAATCAACCTATAATCAACAACTTTGTATGTAGACATGTGCATACAATATTTTGTTATGCAGCAACGATGCAGCAACGCCTGAAACTGATAACTCCCCATTGAATAACTCAACATTACCATATTGCTCGGGAATTGTTTTTACAAAAACCAAACTTCAGATTCAATTAGCATTAACATAAAGCAAAGTTTCTCTTGCATGTAACATCGCCATGTTATATAGCAAGTATAGTATCCAAATGGCATTTCTTGTACAGAGACCATCATTTGTCACGTCGCTAACAGAGCTGCAACCATATAATATTATAGGCTAAACACAAAGCAATTTGTGAAATTTATTACGGTTAAGAATCTGCGCCATCTCTAAAGATGAGTTCTTCGTAAGTTCTTATGCATATAACCATTTGCAACAACTATTATAGCTTGGAAATATCTCGATAAGTTATTATGTAAATGAGAGAAGTGAAACTAAACCACGATATATACGAGAATAATTCTCAGATCCAAGTTTGTTCTAATCATTATGTACCATTAGTATCATCGGTTGAATACGTTTGTTTGTTTGTTTGTTTGTTTGTTTTGCTCAGAGGCCTGCGTCTTATTATATATCTCGATTGGCTTATAACAAGTTTGCCGCTCTCGGTCCGATCGCCGTGTGTTCGTTATTGCTTCTTTCAGTGCAGGAAGCCATTTTCTTTTATCACTTTTTGGTACTCGAGTCATTTGCAGAAGTTTTTCCACATTTCTCAACTTGGAAAATGAGTTTTTTTGATGAGTTTTCGTGATGTATTATTCTTGATTCTGCTTAATTGTTGAGCAATTGTTTTACCGATCTCGATCATACAATACATACCGGTACATATTTTCGTGATCTTTCTTATCCCATTCAAATTAAATGCGACCAACATAATTTGCATCTGTATATTTGGTTCGTTGTTATCATTCAATTTTAGCGAGCTCCACACATCAAACGGATTTCAAATCAACACGAAAGTTCTTGAATGAACATTTTAAACCGAAACAATATTTAGCTGTTCATAAATATATATAAATTATATATATATATATATATATATATATATATATATATATATATATATATATATATATATATATATATATATATTATATACGTACAACCAACGCATCTCTTCACATATAGCACATGCATTCCAGTTATGCCAAATTATAGAACTTATCCTCGGTAAGCCTTGATACAGAAGTAGACTTCATACAAATAACAGAATATCAATCCAAATATATATAATTTATATCCAACTGATAGATCCTATAGAAAGACACGATATGTCACATAAATTTATCTTCATGTTATATCTTCAATATGTTTAAGGATTCGTTTCCTCCGTGCCCCTCGAAAAGGATAGTTAGTGTAACCGAGTGACAGTTGTGCCATGGGATAGCGTGCAGCAATGACGTCATGGCGTCGGTCGCCCGTCGTACGGCGCCGCGACGCACACGAACATCATCCAGGGGGACAATCACTCAAGCATGATTAAGGCGGGGTCCATGAGAACGTCTAAACATACTATATACAATAATTATGCTAGTTTGCTTCTGTTTGTTTCAATCATAGAAATATCAGTTCTATGAATAAAATACGGAGTTCGATTACTAATAGTTTTATTTGAATGATCTACAATTGAGAAGATTTGAAAGTTTTCACTCTTGACACGGATATGCATCGAAGACTGAGGTTATTTGTATATAAATTTGTTTCCTTCCATTTTATACACGCTGTATAATTGCATCCATGAAAGCAAGATATCGTTTACCAAAACAAATCATAACAAATATTACTATTATATTGTTTCCTTCGAGCCCCTGGAAAAGGACAGTTAGTGTAACCGAGTGATCGTATTATGTTTGCCTAGTTACGTTGTTTTGAAAATTGATAATCTTTCAACAAGTGAATTACGATAACGTCTTCAAAATCGTTCAATGTTTGATTGTAAGTTTATGTACATTCCGAATTTTTTCGATTGATGAGTAAATCATCTTCTTTTGAGATGGATATAATTTACTAGTGTATGTATTGTACTCTATCTACTCGAATGAGAACTTGAGAATGAGAACACATCTTTCCACAGACCTTCATAGAAGATATATTTCATCTGGAATCATTTTATTGGCTTCTCTGACAAAATAATAGACGATGATATTGGATAGTGGAAAATTTGACGATGAACAAAATATGTTACCTGGTATTTGAGCGGATCTCCCTACAACTCCTAGTACAATATTTCTATCAATGGATTTGGAAATTTATACCCAATTGTAAATTATTTTTGAAAATGGTAATAGTCCCTCCTACCATTTCAGCAGTGATGGGTTGTACGCTCTTTCATACTCGTTACTTCTCTTATCAGTGTCAACTTACAGCGGCTGCATGTTCGCGACTTCGTTCTGATTCGCAACTTTGGTATTTCTTATAATAATTGTGGAAACAATCCATTCAATATGTACTATTTGTGTTCACAGGAAATTGAAATGCGGTGATATTCATCAACCTTCAGCTTTTATTGAACCATCAAAATACAGTTTTACACAGAATTTCGTAATTGTTTTGTCTCATCATGTAACGGACACTTATGATTGAAATCTACCCTCGAACTCTGCAAAATACATCATCTTGACAAAGAAAATCAATGTGCAATTAGGACGACATAAATGCAAGGCAGCAGGTGAACAATAACATAGGGGTTGGTAATGGTTTCGCGCATGCAAATTGAGTGTGGAAACAGTTTGCTTGCAGTTAATTCATGTAAATTGCATTGTATACTGTTGTACAATCGCAACATCGTATCAGTACACGGCAGTGCATCGGGAGTGCAGAGAAATTATTTTGTATATTATTAAAGCTAATTTTCCCAGTGTTGAATGGTGTTGGTATACTGTTTGTGGAATCGTATATATATAATCATATAGGCCTATACGTATATATATATATATATATATATATATATATATATATATATATATATATATATATATATATATATATATATATATATATATATATATATATATATATATATATATATATATATATATATATACATGAATCATTCTGTTACTTTCCATAGGCTCCCACTGTTTACCGCTATAGCAGCGTAGGCCTACCCGCAACTTTTACTGTCTGATGAACAAACTCAATTGTCATATCGACTATTCATTGCTCTTTATATAGTTCTTCATCTTCACAGGATGTGCAAATTGATTTCCATCCAACTTTATGAACAAAACTCTCAATGGATAAAGTTTTGAAAATGTATTTGTTTTGTTATTTTGACTTGAAGAGCACGGCAAATCATATATAATGAATACGCTTACGGCCTCGGTGCAGCAGAGCAAACCAATTCAATAACCGTCTGATGTAAACAAAATAATACAATCATAATAACGGTAGATAGCATGGTTTAATCAGTATTGTAGATAGAGTGCTGACCTATTGCTTGTAGCGTATTGGCAATATTCAGCAGCGCACTCTACAATGTATAGTCAGGCATGGACGGTATCAAAAATACATGAAATTGGAATGGATAGAAGCAACAAATTTGTATTTTGTATTTCAATTGATGACTCCAAATTCATTTTGTAGAATCTATTCTGAATTTTTATTTCTAATTCATCTTGTATTTTAAAAATACACAAAATTTTCAATTTTTGACGCGGGATTGTGCTCCATTTGGATTTTTATGAGAACACTGATTGATGATTTACGAAGCGAAATTGTACAATGAAATATTCATTCATTTCATTGTAGTCTATGTATCGGAACAAAATAGTGCTGTATTCCAATTAAATGAAATACGACATAGTCTATTATTTTTTGAACACAAATAATTTGAAAAACACAATGTTTAATTCGAGAATATATTTTGATAATGTATTTTCAAAATTGAGTTTGAAAATACGGCTCTCTCTTTTAATTGCAAATACATTATTCACACTGTATTTTCAAAATATTTCTTCCAAATACCTGTATTTGGAGTATTTTGTATTTCCAACGTATTTTACAGTGTGTTTGGCTCATGTCTGCGCTTATAGACACCATTTAGCGGCTCACTCTATAATGTAACGCGCGAGGCAAAGTTTCACCTAATAATTCATATTATCGTGTCGTGGGGCTCGTGTAAAAGGCGGTAGTATGTGTATAATGACCCCCCACGGCTAAGAAACGCGTGCAATACCAACGTCTTAGCACGAAAAGCAACTCGTGTCCACCCCTCTTTTACCGACCTAACAAGTCTCGACGACTATAACAAGAATCAACAACAGATTGCAATATTAAATAAGTAAAGCCCAAACTTTTTCTGTTGATAAATTATGGTGAAACGGTACGCCTTTATTTGTACGTGTTTGCGTAGAAGGTTTGATCATACGTTACGGCATGCGATGCGTTTATGCTCATTATGAACACGTATATGAATATGGATATTAATCTCGTTTTCGTTCTTTGAAGAGTGATCACGATAGAATATGCGTTCATGTTAAAATAATCCCAGCCTTCAATTGAAATTGTTATTGTGTACAGGAAAATATTGTTAGACCCAAAGTAATAAAAATTGGCTCTCTCGGGTATATCAGTAATATAGTACAATAATATGCGAATACATCATCGTATTTAAAATGTATTCGAATATCGTTTGTTCATTTAGATTGGGAAAATATGATGATATTTTCAAATTTGAATTGGCTTTAACGACGCATTCTAATGGTAAATGAGATACATTGGCGTGGGTGGATAATGAACGAGATAATATCATGATTTTTTGTATTATATTTCTGAACAGTGATAAGAAATCGTTAGTATAGTTTGCTCTCAAGGAATCATCCCAATATTCACTATAACAACAGAGAAAAACCACGAAAAGTCTCAGTCAGGGTGGCGAGAATCGAACCCTGGGTTACTGCATGAAAAACCAAAAAATACGTGTACGTATTAGAACTAAATCATTGTCGAAAGAATGCAGAATTCTGATAAAATATGTGCATGAATGTACTTCAAACATGTTAACTACAAGTTACAAACAATATATATATATATATATATATATATATATATATATATATATATATATATATATATATATATATATATATAAATATGTATATATATATATATATATATATATATACATATATATGTATATATATATATATATATATATATATATATATATATATATATATATATATATATGTTGTCGTTTTTTCCCAATAATGCCGCTTATGATAAGAAAGATGCCGTGGAGACACCACTCACCAAGTTGTCCAACTCCTTTGACGTTTCGGGTGGATCACACCACCCATCCTCAGAAATCAAATAAATACTGATCCGGTCTCGAGAAACACGTCTTGTAGGGTTGTGAAATGTTACTCGAGATCGGATCAGTGTTTATTTTATTTCTGAGGATGGGTTGTGTGATCCACCCAAAACGTCAAAGGAGTTGGGCAACGTGGGTAGGTCTCCACGGCATCTTTATCATAAGCGGCATTATCTGGAAAAAACGATAACATAACTTATGTCCGCGAAAACTTGAAATTAAACATATATATATATATATATATATATATATATATATATATATATATATATATATATATATATATAACCAGGAAAGCAATATGTATTTATGGTTTGACTGTATTTCAAGCAAAATATGATCTTCTAGAAAGTAAATATTTAGACATAGAGTGAATGTACAATCATATGGTACAATACTAGAATCAAATTGAAAACATGAATGAAACGATGAGAATGTTATCCTTCAATACAAATATATCTTACGTCGCTTGAGTATGTATCTTAAATGTATCTTAAAAAATAAACATCTTATTTATATCATCTCACGGAGAAACTTCGTGGATATTTCCGGCACTTCCACCATAACGCGGGCTTTCAGTAATTATCATCAGGTAACAGTACTCTTCCGTACAACGAAACTGAGGCAATTTCCAGGACAATAAACGTGATTATGAAGTTAATTTCATCTAAAAAATTTCGTTAAAAAATATTTTGGTTCATAATGAATTTCAGTGAATAGAATGGGTTTTTAAGTAGGTCAAATATCGAGATAGGTATGTTTCGTGGGTATGGATCACAACACTTAACATTTCCGTTCACAGCAGAAGGAATATATTTTCAACGAATGTTGGTCAATATGGCATTTTTCGTTGTTTGAGAGAAATTCGTCCATTCGGCAGGTGACCATAGGGATCCAGCATAATACTCAATAAAAGAATACAATAATAATAGAAACAACTTGAAAATAATACATAGAAAATTGGAATAATTCAACTAATTAAGCTGTCGAGCATGACGAAGTATCAAAAATAAAATGAAAACACAACATTAGAATTAATCAAGTATTAAAATGAATTACATTTGAGTCTTTATACAGCTTCAATGTTGAATATCTCAAATGTACTGTACATGTATATGTAAGTTGATTTGTTTGAGAATAAAATTATATAAAAAAGAGAAGTGAAATGAAGTTGATTATTGAAAAATAGATAATGTTGTAAGGATTTATTTAATATTGAGTTCCAATGAATAATTCAGTGGTGACATGGATTCATACAAACACACGACGCCCTTTCACGTTTATATACGGCCATCAAACCGTCTTGTTTCAATTGAAGAAATTGTCTGACGATGCGTTTTGTAAAATATTGCAATGGGTAAATTTCACTATAAACTTGTAGTTTATGTCATACTGTGACCAGATATTTCTACTCGTGATGAGAACCAAGACTCTAAATAACCGTAGAGATGAAGTTAGTATAGAATACTAAATATATTATTAGATGTGGTAGCATGGTGTAGAAAAGTGAGAATGATGTCACTGCACTCTCGGGAAGATAAAGTTTATATGGAACCCCACACGAAGTTTAAATTGCATAGAAAAACATACCTTCATCACCATTTTATGCAAGATCTTGATACACCAAATGGACCCATCCCTTTCAAGTTTACCCAGAATTTGATCATAGATTATCCTCCGAAATTAATTGTGTACCAACCTAATCTATTTTACTAATATCAGAGTTGAGCTATTTTGTGACTCGAACTACTATTCTCATAACGTTAGCTTCAACCAACATTATGTAAGTCTCATCTTCTTAAATGCAAAGATGCATATAAGGAGCTCGATCAGCAGCTGTACTTGAGTTAATACCAAACATTGCGGCGAACGTTTTCAATTACGTTCGCGTGAAAACCTGAGTGTAATAATGTGATGGAAAAATCCTTAGATTTCATCCAAGTGTCGCTTGATGAGTTATTGTCATTCATTCGCAATTTCGCGTTTATAATTTATAAGAAACGTGAATAGAACCATGTGATTTTTTGTGTACATTTTCCACGTTGCCATTCAGTAATAATAATATTTGTTTCTATCTGTTTCAATATTATTATGTTCTCAAAATTGGTGATCAAATTATGTGTTTAGAATTCATTAGCAAGTCAAAGTCTCTATTGTTGACAAATACGTATAGGCCGATTACGAATTTTTATAAAATTATATTATAAATGTGATCATAATATACGGTGCAGAGTGAATCACTTGAAAACACTGTTTTGTTTCTAGAAACGTCTTGACCTCCAGTTGTAGGCGTGACTTATCAGATCTGGATCTGTACCTAATTTGGGCATTTAGTGATACCCTGATTGGTATATTGTCAAATTTCCAAGATAATAAACAGTCCCCTTGATTGGGTTTGGCGTTTTGTATTTTTCTATCTCTTACTAACATGATTGATAGTTTCTATATAACTAATGAAACATTTACTTCACCTCCTCATACTGACAGTATTTCCCGTTTAAGCTTCCCATTTCAGTAGAATAATTATATCAATCCCTTTCTTTGTATTTTCATCATTTTGCGGTGATAGAAAGGTTAGAGCAATTAAGCTCATACCGAATGTTGAAGTATAAATTCAATGGAAACATTATTGAATCGATATAAGTACTTTTTTATTGCAGACCACTAGCTGGTTATTTTTATGAACATTATCTATAGCTTCCATTCCACCGGATTTTTAATTGACCATCAACATACCGATAAAAATTAATAATCGTTTCAAATTTTCAAGACCTTATATCACGATATAATTCTATATATATTGACTATATATAGTGCCACTGCGCAAGTGCTATTTGCCAGATGTTATTCAGGTAACAGCTTTGGAACACGACATCTTGTAGACCAAACACCGGAGGTGTTATGATCCCTATCCACCCCTTCCCACACCGCCACCCTCCAACGATATCACCCATCCCCTACTCGCTGGCACCTCACAAACTATCCCCAACCACCGAACCCCGCCCTTCCAGGCTCTCAAAGCCAACAAATATCACACAATTTCCTCGATTATTATTTTTTACGTTCGAGCAATCTATAATCCCTGGTTTAACCAACCGTATATTGCAGCTTATAGTTAGGGCTGAGTAGGCACTTGTGTGGAAGATTTCCGATCGAAAAGTAAATGTTGTTATTATTAAACGTTTTTAGATTAGGTTATGATCTCCTAGTTCCTCCTTGACCGTATAATTGATTTTGTTCCAGTATTTTGTGGTGAATATTCTATTGGGGTTTGAATTGTGTCAGAAAATATCCACAAATCTTTCTCGATTCTATTTCAATAGGAAATAATATTAGTTCGAGGAGTGTGAATGTAAGTTTATACATGCAAGGGCAACATCAAATTTTGATTAGGTCCAGATAAAAATGAGATGTTTTCTCGAATATTGAATAATACTTCATCTGATGAGTATGGGATGATAAATGAAGGATATTATTCAATTTCTCAAATATAGAAAAGCTTTCTGATTGTCAACTTTCGATTAATATGTTATGAAGATATAACGACATTTCAACTATTATTAACTTGCCGTACCAATTTATATCAATATCAATTTATAGGTGAAAAAAGAGATATTTTGATACTTTATTACCAAGCGGGCCGTTGTAACACTCTTTGAGAAGAAGCACACAGATTTTCCTCACCGTATTTCTATATGATAAAGACAAATATGGGTTAGTTGACTTATCATTTCACTGTATTTGTGTCATTGAGATAAATTGATCAATGTAAACATTCTTTCAGATTGGGATATTTTACAACAAAACTTCACAAAAGTCGGTGAACTTTTTTAATTACTTGATTTGATTGGAATTTGATTACTTCAGGAAATAGAGTGAAAAGTTACCCACTCTGTCTCCACCACGAAGCCTGCATGAATATCTCAAATGAAAAGCATTGTTCCTCTTTGCAATTAGGTATGGGTAGTTACGATAATTCTGAATTATTATGAGAATAAAATTGTTTGTTCATAACCATGATTTTACTTGAAAGAGTCTGTCATACATCCGAACACTTCAATTAGGTGAACACAAAGATGCACGGTACAGGGTCTTTAATTTATCCATGAAGATGGTTTGCCAACTTTTCATCGAAATGTTGCATTCTGAAACGATTGCCTTCCATCTGGAACACTTTCAATATTACTCGGGATTTACGAGAACGAATTCACGAGAAATCTTGATCAACGTAAGAGCAATCCACAAATATGTTTGTGTTCATTTTAAAAATGTGTGACGTCAATTTCTAGTGAATCAAATTCTGGCTCTTTCAGCAGAGTAATTTCTCCGGAAACTTGAATACATCACAACCCTAAAACTAGATTTCATTTATTCCCATAATTTCAGAGAAATCCAGAAATCATCAACTCAATTTCAGAAGTTATAGTAAATATTTTAGTCCTTCAGAGACCATGAGTCCATCATGATCATTTCTAGTTTTCTCTTAAATTTTGAAAATGAACATCGTAATCTATTCGTTAGAATCAGAACGTTAGAAACGTTAGAATCGTTAGAATTTACTTTCAGGTTAGTGATGTACTTCAAGTCAAGTCGATCGTGGCTTCAAGTCCCGTTGAAGACATTTATATTTGCGAATCATACTCCACCCGCTCATCCAAAAATTCAATATTGGTGAAATCACTGAACAAACAGTAATCAATTCGAGACAAAAGTTACCATTATAACATATTTTCAAACAACTTTAACCTCGACATTCAATTTATTTCGTGAACAACCATTTTATCTTGTTTATAACCTTACATGGATAACAGATTTTTTTTAAATGTTTGTATCATTTTGAGTGGCTTTACAGTTTATTAAAGTTGATCATTCTGCATTGCTTTATTGAGACAACTTTGACTTGACTTTCAGTAAAATGGGGTTCAAAAGTTTATATTCAAGAGAAATACCAGGAAATACTTCATAACCATCTGTTATTAATGTTTCTACTTTGAACATTTTAAACATTTTTTGATAGGATTTTTATGCGGCAGTTTCAGAGTTTGTATTAAATGAAAATTGCAAATAACACGATACGTCTCTAGAAACTTTTTTCTATAATTTTTCATTAAATGCCAGTCACGTGTCTTTGCTGTGCCGTGATCAGATGCAATAAGAGTTCCTTATAATACTCGTATATCATATCCATCCATCCAACTGCCATTTGAGTTATTTCAAACAATATTCATAAATTCTTTATCTTTGCTTTTTTTTATGTAGATCCCTCTTCATAATTGTATACAAAATCCGGTTATTTCTCATAAAAATTATTTTATCTTTGTATATACATTCTTAAAATAGGGCACATATATTTGTGTGCTTGGCTCGAACTGGTAAATTGAACTGTATTCAATTTGTGGTTCAATATATGGATGTGGTAAGTGTAAACCTTTTCAAAGTATCACCGTAAACATGTTTCTGTAGATTTGTTGCAAATTGTCTATACCACAAATACAGTCAAATAAACATTTCCACATATGTTTTCCAACTCATAAGCTTCGGAACAGATATAATGATCCTAATAAAAATGACCACCGTAGGTTTCACTCAGTCGACGAATTGGCCATGCATTGAAAACTAGAGTCGTGTCTGGCACGGGATCGAATACAGCATAAGGCAAGGGTTTTGAGAAATAAATATTCTCATCATTCGCTTATTTGTAACTAGAAATAACCTAGCCATTGATGACGTCATTCAGAAAGAATGATAAATAATTATTCATTCATTCATCAAATAATTCGTATATTCGTTCATTCATTCCTTCAACGCGTGGATATCAAGGGGTGTATTTGATGATTGACTCTTTTGAAAAATTGCTGAACGGTGGGATGAAAAATAAATAAATTCATATACCTTTTCATTATCATTATATGCATCTACTCAACCAAAAATACTTCAATACCATTCAATATTGTGTCAGATCATATTATAAGCATTTTATTATGTTTTATTTTCTAACCATGAAAAACATGCAGGACATGAATTACGTTCTAAAAATGTAGATATTCGTCAGAAAATTACCGCTGCTCGTTTACTTCGCCGGATTGTTAATTTTCTCCACCGAACTAACTGTGTGCTGTAATTAAACGCGGATCAAAGTGTTGACTCGTATCTCTTACGCTGGGTATACCTTTGGGGTCAAATAACGTTCATTTAGCTTTAAATTCATGTTATATACTCGTGGCTCTTTGATGATGGTAAAAAGATCCCCAGCATGAAACTCGACTGCAACTTTTTTTTATATAAAAACGGAGAATAATTAGTTTTTTTTTAATTAATCATTCTTTCAATAATTAAACATAGATCTGATGCTCAGAAGATTTGTGCTCATAAACCTCACGTTACAGCTAAAAACCTCATCAGATTCATCGTCAAATTACCTTCTTATGTATTCAGAAGTAAAGATTAAATGTGTAGTAAGTTATTAATACTACTGAAGATAACCACGGATTTGATGTATTAATTATATATGTTCTATTTGACTATGGTGATGATAGTAGTGAATAATTAAGTTTTTCAAACGACTTCCACTACACTTATTCTATGTGTAGGTAATACTATTTACTGAAGATATATTCATTCATTCCTGTGAACCACTGGCTTCATGGCTTCTGTCAAACTGTCCACCTGTCATAATTGGCCTAAACTAGGCCAAAGTTGTCAGAAGTTTTGGTTTTGGATAAGTTTTGATAGTTTTGAGTAAATGTAACTGTGAATGTGTGGCTGTGTTAGCTAGCTCATATTCATTCCATTGGGATCAACACTGGATGTAGAATTATCAGAGATGAAGTATGATTGGGTAGAAAAATATATACTAATTGATTCATTGAAGAAAATCCTAGAGGGACATCATAACACTCAAACTGGATTTCGACGAATGATGATATTTATTTCCATAATCTCAGAGAAAACTAGAACTCATCATCTCAATTTGAGAAATTTCATTTGATTTATTTGTCCTCCATGACCCGACATTTTTCTGAGTTGTGACGTAGACATTAATCGATTTTGTTCATGTTTCTACACAGAATCGGTAATGGCTACGTCATGACTCAAGTTGAAATTTCTGAAATTTTAATTTTAGAGGAAACTAGAGTTTCCTCTAAAATTATGTAGATAAATATCGTCATCATTCAGCAAAATCCAGTTTCAGGATTGTGATGTCCTTTGAACTCTCATGAATATAATTATATTCATATAATGTTGATACACTTATGGTGAAGAACTCGAACTATTTTCAAATATTTGCTTCGATGTGCGTCTGTGTCAGCTCAATATTATTGATAATATTGCGAACACCATCACCGAAACGATGAGCACCATGACGGAACCGGCTAGCACCGCATACGGTGAGCACGATAGATTAGGAGGATAAGTGAATAAGCAAATACAGAAATGATGTAAATCCTATGAAAATTAATAGTTAATATACAGCTGTATAGCAAATTGTCACTAGTTTAATTTCCAATGAAATAAATTACTATACTACCCGCAGTGTATGTTAGTCACAGTTTTATGTTAATATAAAAAGAGATTATTAAGGAAAGATGAAAATATATGGCTAATTGCATTATCACTTCCGTTTCCAACCAGTACATATAATTTATAGTTTTAGTTCATCCTATGTAATCTATGGATTTATTTTCCACAAAAATGATACAAACTGTTCAATCTGTAGTCGCGTATTGATCATACAATGAGATTAAACATTGAGACATTCTGATTAATTATTTTTCAATTATTTGAATCAACAAGAAGGAAAAAAAAATCAGGAATGAATATATTTATCACAAATCTCCCCCTTCATCCCTGCATCCAGAGACACTGTATACTCTACATCATGATTTGTGCATAGAATTGACACATTCACAAATATTAAAAATATATTCAAATTGATTATTTTTTTCATAATTTCTTATACAAAGTAAAAATGATTGGTTTCTAAAAATGTTTTTGAAAGTTTTTGCAGTTGAAAGTTATCTCTGTGTAACTCTTTGAGTTTATTGACAAATTTCGCATTGGTGAGAATAGAACATCAGCCTATATAGTTTATTGTTTTCTTGTTATGGCTTGTTTCATGATTTATTTCAGTGAGATGACGGTTTTCTAGAGTACGCTGGACTGTTGTGCTGACTGCACAAATGGTAAGATAAGTGGAGTAAGTTATAAGTAAGTTGATGATTAACATTTTCTTGATAGTGTATGGCCTACATGTAAATCTTTGAATTTTGTTCTTGCCCAACTTTATACAGAAGTAATGTAATATTATTGTGTCAAATGTTTGTTATGACCAAATGATAGTCAGGAAAAGCATCAAAATCTATTCTGTCAATACCGTATACTTTTCCGATACTGTTGAGTGTTGATCCGCCTACCATATCCAGATTCTGATCTAGTTGAAACACTTCTACGTCTTTTGCGTTTATCTTTCCGTAAATCTCACGAAAATCCTTCATGTATACTTTACATATTTTGTAAATAAAACATGATAAATACTGACCATCGGTCCATAAAAAAATATCCGAAACTGAAGGTTTGTTATACTTAGTCCTCGGCCCACTACCGCGCGAAAATACACAGCTGGAGGACTATTAGCATGTTAAGCTAATGTGACACTTTCAATTCATTCTCTTTCGATTTATTCAACACAATCTCAGCAAAATTAAAATCCAATATTATACAGATTAAGTTTCGAGTTTTTGATTATATAGTCACTCAAGCTACGCATATCCAAAACATTGGACGAGACTAATGATTACTTAATATATTTTACCAGTAGTATTTTAATTGGAAGGGATTGATCTGATGTAGCTGTAAATGATTAAAGCTGACACACTAGTTATAGTCTGCTCTATGATTCTAGTATACATAGAAGACTTTGTGTGACGGTCCCGATCGACCGTCCCCTCTGGTAATTAGTGTTAACGGCAAGGTGTGTCGATCGTCCAGCCATCAAGTTCGCGTATTAATTTAAAAGGCTTGATTTGAAAGGCGTTGACGTGTGGGTTATTGTAATATGGCGTGTAGAAATGTATAGGATCACACACACACATGTCTAATTCACTTTGCTACGTTGTATTTCTATGGCTTTGTTAATTAGCATTTATTATTTGTTAATCCTAATGGACACTGCATTAAAGCCTCTCGAATGTCTAGTGTAAAAACACATGTTTTAATACCTATATTATATTCTTTTTTACAAGAATACATTAATGAATAGAAGTGTGCATATACATTCAATGTACTATTCATGTTTTGATTGATATTAATTCATTTTTAGTTTGTTTTTCATAAGCTGAAATTATAATATTTCGAGACGTCAAGATCACCAAAACATGTGGGCTTACTCACGGTTTTGTCTCAAATTTTCCGTTTGTAGAACAATGATTATACTACAGGTTTGACATTTATGGAATCAATTGAGAACACAGACTTGACTTCAACTCGACTTGAATACAACACAAATACGAAAGACAAATTGTATGAACTTTTATTCCTGTTTGAACTATTGAAGTGATTTTATTTTAACGTTTTCAAAATACTCTTCGTTTCTTTCCATTGGCAGTTCACGACTCGAACTTTGTACTAATTAACTATTTGATGTACAAACAAGCAAACAGTTTTCGTAATCATTGATTATACTGAAATACAGAATGGAATATATTGAATGGATTAAGCTATAGTGTTTTCTTTCCCTCAGAAGTTTCACTTTCTCATACATCTCAAGATTTCCAAACTCACAATTCGTTTAATCCAATTCATGTTACAAACTTTATAATTATTCTGAGTGTCATTGTCAATCTATTCATATTCAAGTAAGGCAATGTGAATCGATAAGCAGTGGAATATGAATCACTGCATTTATTCAACAGCTAATTATTACACCTATGACGTAAATATTCAGCGACCTTTCCTTGTATCTCGCCTAAGTGAGTTTCCACTTTACATTCCACTTCGAGTATACTCTTAATGCTCAAAGCGCTATGTAAGTATTGTATTGGGGATGATATCCCCAAGTATAAGTGACGGTACGGGGAGGGAGGAGAGAGGGGGAACGAAGAAACGAGAAGTAAGGAAAACGTTGACAATTATTCGCTTGCAGAGAGATTGAAAGCACTAGTACGAGTACAGGTGTAAGTTTAGGTTGCTCGTAATTAAAACCAAGAGGTAATTAATACGATCAAATTCTATTTCCATTTCTCTACCCATTATTCAACTAATCTAAATACTCTTGTTCTCGTTCTTGTTATACCCCTCCTTGCACACCGTTAGTTACCCGTAGCAACCCCCCTCCCACGCCTCTTCATGTACGAATCAACATATAGACGTGACGAATGTTTTCGACACTTTCAAAATCATCACATTATTCTCAAATCCAATACATTTGTATTGGATTTAACGCACCAAAATGATAGATGAAATATATCACAATTATATAATGAAAAATGATACATTTATATTATATTTAAGACACTCTAAAAAGATATGAGCATCGAAGAATGAAAAATGAGTTGAAATAATAATATTTTATTTTGTATTTTGGACAGTGGGGAGAAGAGCCGTACCTATACTAATTTTACAGACAAAGAAAAACCACGGAAAATATCTGTCAGTATGGTCGATATGGCGTGAATCGAACCCCGGTCTTCTAAATGACGGTTTATCACGCTAGCGACTAATCGAGCCGTCTCAGATCATGTATAGAAATTTGTTCATTTATATTGAAACACTATTGTCAAGATAAAGTGAAAATGATACATTGTAACAGATCGGAACATGAGTTAACATCAACAATTGAAATGGATAACATCTCCCATCACCGCGTTTCATCAAAATCTAAACCTAAATGCTGGTATTAGAATATCCTAGCAATAATCCATTTATTCACTGCAGAATAAGTATGTGTTTTGAATGATGACGAAACTGATGAAGGGTGGATGAGTCGATAGCGGCCTGAATTGTCGTCATTATCAGAAGTCAGGGGTTCGATTCCCGCGCTGGTTGAAAACTCCGACTGAAGAGCGCCATGGTTTTCCTTCAGTTGTTAAAGTGAATACTGGAATAGTTGTTCAATAACATGCAGTTACTCTCTCCTTCTGCGTCCCGAAAACCTAACAGAATAACCTTGCATCCTATATTTTCATCATCTCATTCCTAATTCACCGACACCAATATCGTAGTCACCATTACACAGTGAGTCAATGTAAATGGAATATATAAATAATAAAATGGTTGAAAGTAATATTAACTGCATGACATATCGTAGGAACTGGATAATTACCTTTGAGGCTTCAATTACTAGAATGTGTAGTTTTTTCTTTTACTCGAATAATTTTAAATTAATTCTAATAAATTCTTTACACTGACAGCCCCAAAATCAAACAGATTGAACTCACTTAGTAAATTGAGATTGTAGGATGACAAAGATGGAAACAAAATAAATATTAATATGCAAGAAGAATGAGTGTATATATTCACGACGTTGTCCTTAAACGATTAAAGATACAGCGAATACAATTTTCATGTTCAATATAACATGTCAAAATATATCGTTGTCAGCTAACATATTAAAATTAAGTGGAATTGCCAAGTGAAAGAATTCCTGAAAAAGTGATAAATATTTTATTAAGAATAGTTCTTCATCTAAGAGGGGAATTTTCTAAAACTCGGTCGATCTACTTTACATGTGAGACGATAGACGAAAGATATGCTACAATAGTATAGGCTTAATGGTTGGATGAGAGAACAGAACAGTGAAGTGATATAAGTTATCAAATACACATGGTTATTATAAACTTAAAAATCAATCGTTTCATGAGTGCTATTTGCCTCAATAGTATTTTGTACAATTTTGATGTTCGTCTTATGTCATTATTGATTAATTTCATGACTTGCACTGCTAATAATCAATTACATCTGGAAAATCTATAACAGAAACGTTTTTCCTTCAGTGAACGTGACAGGTCTTAATATTAGCACGCAAACTGGCTGGTTAACAGCATGTTGATTGGTTGAACCCAAAACCCTTCAATCGGAACCAAAATCGATGTCAAATTACTCTGCCATTTAATTAGTAATTCTTGCTAAACCTAGGTTTTCTCTAATTACTTTTGACCCGTGCTTTGTGATTACAAACGTTCTCAATCGAGGTGTAATTCGAAAACCAAAGGCTGGTCAATATTTGAATATAGCCGTGAAGATTATTTACATCGATTCCTTTGATCGTACGTGTGACATACTATTCTAGTGAATAGCTTAGTGTACAGTCCAATACATAATTTCCCATTTACATTTCACATTATACAAATCCAGCTTATATCTGATACGTAGATGGACGGTCCTAATCTACATACTTTCAACTTTTATTGTCTCATCATATAAATGTGAAGGTAATTAAACTTGATATGTGTACTCATTCTGGGAAATGATCTTGATTCTATTGGAATCATCCTAATATCTGCTTTGAGGACAGAATAAAACCATGGAAAACCTCAGCTAGGATGATTGACCATGGCGAGAATTGAACCCCGGTCTCCAGAATGACTTTTTAACGTACTATAGCGACTAATCCACCCGCCTAAGTTAAAATATATACAGCTATGATTTAGCTTATGTTTGTAGTCATGATTGGCAATCCCAGTGAATTGAGAGTATATTAGGTTTGTCAAGTTTCATCAGGCAAGCGATTGATATTTGTGATATTATGCATGCATGAATGACGTAAAACATTGTCAATTAGCCGAGTTACGTATTCAAATAACTAAAACTGAATTGCTTCATCAAAATATTGTATTAATGGCTACAGTCTGATTACAATTTTTGGTCCTTTTCATGCCTGTGAAATGCGTTGAAAAGGTAAAATGATAATTGGTCAATTCTTTCTCGCGGCTGCGTTCACTTTGTTCTCAGTTGAAAATTACTTCACTTAGCTTAAAATCCCTTCACTTCACTTGAAATTGCATCTGTAGAATTATACACTTTTCCAATATCCCACTTATGGCTGGGTTATTTGGAGGTAATAAGCGGACGACAGAAAGAAGATGTTGAGAATCACCCGAATCTAACCGAGAATCTAAACGAAAAAATCATGCCCGATTCAAGTTCTCAAAGCAACATCTTGACTTACATAGCTAGAAGAGTTACTCGATTTCATTTCACTGAGAAATAAAAGTGCTGTTTTATATTGGAAAAAGAAGTTGATTTCTCCAAGTGAGTGCTGATTCTAGGAATAAACTATTCACAACTTTAATGCATTACGTTGTTTGTGCTGATATCGCAACAATAATGTTTCTATGTTCAACATCATATAGTTAATAATGCATTTGAAATGACTCATGCCACTCGATGATACTCTTATTCATCTTTAGTGATATATAACTCTTTCAACCTGAGTTTATATTAAAATACATCAATATTCCACAGAGGAAGATACTATTTTTAAATATTCAATTTTGGCTGTTTTGGTAAGTAGGCCTATAGGTCTTTAGCTCTTTCAAAAAGGATACGTTGAAAGATGATATGAAATAACATTTCAGCAGAACGTTTGCACACCAAATCTAACAAACGTAACGAAACACAATGCTCATGTTCATGCCAGATTAACATTGAACGTGTTTTTTTACGGATTCGGTACATAAATTAATTATAATAAGAAAATAATCACAAGTTATTTATAGTAACCGTTCAAAAGATACACAGAATAATTATTGAATATGTACCATCCACAATGTTGTTAAGCACGATGATTTGTCGAAGAGCTTTTCGTTTAGTACCAATAGAATTTGGTAATTGTATGATTTTCATTCAGAATAGTTCTACAGAGATTAAAAGTAGGATATTGTACAATGAAAATTAACCCATATCACACACACACATTGAATGTATGTGTACACACACACACATATATATATATATATATATATATATATATATATATATATATATATATATATATATATATTATATAGTAATATGCAAATTCAATATTAGCTGATTACACAAGGCTATTGGACGGGTTTAAGCTAACGATCCACGGGGTTGGTCGGATTATACGGGCTCAAAGCCTGTTTCCATACGGGAGGCGTTCTCGAAAAGAATAAGCAGATTTATGATGTTAATTATTTATATTGCTGGTATGACTGTGTTTTATCGTGAGCGAAGATTATATCGCTTGACTCTGTGTGTGTGTTTTGTGAAGCACGAAATCAGAATTTTTGAAAGCATTTTTGTATTCTATGTAAATGTGTTTCTCTGGAATTACGTATTTTTTCGTGAAATCAGATCGATTATTATATCCTGAGTGATTTTTACTGTTGTTTAAACGATGACATGTGGAATTGACTTTATTATGGCATACCTATTATAATTCCGTATCAAATTGTAACTCATAATTCTTGCATTCCATCGTTCATTATATAGATTTGAAAGAATGATACAAATGTTGAAATTGCCGACACTGTTAAATTAGGTGAAATAACTGCAGAATCATACAACTTTGGGAATGAAATATATATATATATATATATATATATATATATATATATATATATATATATATATATATATTATATATATAGGTGCTTTATGGATCGAAAAGTGTATGTTATAGCGCATATATTGCATGACTTTGCATGATGAATATATATATATATATATATATATATATATATATATATATATATATATATATATATATATATATATTTATATATTTTGTATACTGGTTTTGTAACACAATTTTCTCCAAAGAATGTAGGTATATACAAATGAACAAACTACTAATCATAGCTGACTAAATTTCTCGAACAATTATGTGTTTTTCAACATTGATTGTTTGACATTTTCAGAATGTTCAATGGAGTTGGTTTCACACACTCATAATATACATCAATGCATTTCGAAAATTATAACTGCGCCTGCGTGAGTCACTGTAATGGTACTCAAGGGAGACTTTTCATGGCACATTTTGTGATATGACAAAAACAATAAAATATATTTCCCAATTACATTACATTGGTTCAGCATACATTTGTGAGAGATGTATATTATTGGATAACAGTTAGTTTAATGTGCCATACAAAATACCATCCTCTTACGGGGATTCGATATTAAGTTATAATCAATAAACTGGAAATACAAACCAATTCACAATGGCAGAATAAACCACACAGCAACATGATTCGTATACTACCCGAAAGAATAATACTGGGAAATGTTTTTCAGGAAACGTAGCCAGCTGGTTTCAAAGTTTATGACTATTTCATAACAAAGCACAATGTGTTGTTGATATATGGTGTTATTTAGGACACTGAAAGTGGATTGAGTTTGTAATGTTCTTCAGACATTCAAAACATTTCACATATTAGAAAATTCACTATGTATCTATGTTTAGTCTACATAAGTATATTAACATCATTTTCATCAATGTTTGCGATAAACTGATTGATATTTTGGTTGTATAATTGTGTCCACGAAAGAAGAAGAGAGCACATGAATTGAATATTCAGTGAACTTTGGCAACTGTAAAAAAGTTCCTCATATTCAACCGTTCGTAATATCATCCTACAAAAACATTCACGCAAAATTCTACAGTTAAGAAGGAATGAATGAATTGTATGGTTTTACGGCGCTTTAACAGCGAGGTTATTCGCGCCTACACGTACACATATCTACGCATATCTGAGTGATATTCGTGTTGGTGTTCGCAGGATATTCATTACATTGTGAAAACAAGGAAATCATCAAAAAGTTGATCTCTCATATCATTATGATATCAACTGATGTCTAATATTTAGCAAGAGCTAAAAGGTTTCGAACTATATCTTTTTCGAACTTTTTTTTTTTTTAGTTTTTGGAAGTCATTTTGTAAAATAACTTAACAAACTTATCAGGCAATGGTTTGACGACAAACGGCAAAGACGACGGCAAAGAGTGACGACAGAAAAAGGTGCATAAACCTGCCCCTCTCCCCCCACAATTGAATCTCGAATTTTCTCTCAAAACATTAAACTGTACTTGTTTAGCGCTGAAATGTGCTGCAAAAAAAATTGTTTGTTGCTGCTATCGTTCTTTAGTCATTCTCATTTCAATGTGGGTTACTTTTGTGACTCTGGACATATGATAATCATGCAATGTTCCAAAACTATTCATCACAATTAGCCACCTATTAGAAGTCAATCAGTCACTTAAATGAGCTGTCACACCTTGACGCTCCATTTCGATAATAACACAAGAATCTGGCTAATCATTATCAATCAACCATCGATTTTCGAAACGTTTTTCTGAATCGAGATGATTGAAAAACTAAACGAATACAATGAACGAAAAAAATAATATTGGCGTAATCATCGAATACGTACCGTACGTGAGTTGAAATCTATATATTAATAATGACATTGCCTTATTCGCCAATCATACTACGTCCCACGTTCTACCCATTTTTTTTATTTCTCTCATGCAACCGTTTTCATATATTTCGAACAAATCGCTGATTTTAATCTTTCTATAAGCTGTGGCTTCGTATGTAGTATTACCGAGCATATTGTGCCCATATCAGCATATGTGCTACTAAATTCAACCCTGTCCCCACTGACAAGTGGCAGGTACATGACGGTTTTCACGAACGACATTTTCACTGCACAGAAAAAGGAAATAAAAGCTATGTGAAATGTGTCAAGAATTAATTGAAACGGAATACAAAATTATATCTGAAATAAACTGTGTCATTGTTTCATGCATTTCGATTTCATATCAAACAGGAGAGAAGTTCATTTGATTGTTATTTTTTACTTGCGAAAGAATTTAATGGCCATTTCCAAAATATAGTTCCGAAATCATTGACTTATTGAATAGTTATATATTATGCATGCAGTCATAAGAGAACGTTTCATCTGGTTTCTACAGCTATTTGCTACAGTCTCAATCTACTTAGGATATTGAGTTCAATGTTATTTGATTCATTAGTTTATTGAGCGCAGTATTGAACCAAGTTTTCATCTCAAAAATTATCAATTCAAGTAGTAAACTGAAAAAGTTCAGAAGATTCCGAAATATATATATATATATATATATATATATATATATATATATGAGCCTATATCATGGTTTTATTTATCCTTATACTCAAACATATTATATATGTGGGAACTACAGATATATGAATGAGTTTTCAGATGAGTATCTGTTTCATGCATGCCATTTTTACAAACCATCCCTTTTATTTTTCTTGCGAATATATCTCTTTTGGTGATCCCGTCATGTATTTTATTGCAACATTTAAATTCATATTGAGCATTTCACAGTTATATAAAAAAATGATAGAATAGTGTAGTCTGGAAAGGAATACATAAATTCTACTCATTTCATCTTTCAAATCTTCTAAATATAAATATCCAGTATGTGAAGAGAAACCGCCTATTTGGCAAAGTCAACCAACCCGGCGAGTCAATAGAAGGTGAGTCGTACGTACGTATCATCTATCCCCGCATATACAACATGCAAATCAGCTAGTGTATCTCGTTTACTTCTCTCTGCTACTCATGGTTTCAAACCCCGGTCACGTTTCCATCCCATTTCAGTGCTAAGGCTACTGCTTATTTGTGAGTTATAGGGTAGGAAAGTGATTTGGTGAGAACGCTTTCAGACCACTCATGCGGCCATACGAGTAATAAGAAAATCCCCACACACGTTGACCAAAAAGTGAAAGTTTTTCCATAATATTATTTCAGTCATCGGTTTTGATGATATTATTGGAATGAGCGATAGCGAAGATTTCGATTTATTCAAAGAAGGATATTTGTTGTTTGTTCGTTTGTTTTTTGTGTGCGTGCTTCACAGGTCGCAAGGTGAAATCGATCTATTTACAAATGTTTTATGATTCAATTATTTTCTGCCTTGAAACTGAAGAATTTGGGTGAAAATCAGTCGAGTACATTCGGAGAAATCCATGATTGAAATACTGGAAATGCAAGTCAGTTTTTTCATAATGAAAACAAATTGCAAAAAGAATATTATCCGACCAATTTCAAAATGTTGAATTATTGAACAATAGAGAATAAAACTGACAACGTTTTTGGAAATTCGCCAGTAAAAGGTTACAACTAGAATGCGCTCCTAAATGTAATATGGCCGGTGATTTGAGTTGAAAAACTGACAACAATGGTAAGTTTATTGTGAATGTTATTATCGAAAGCTGCGCGCGTTTTTTCTACCACTTATTTCAAGTTCTTCAGTTCACCGCTACAACTTGTCCAACTTTTCCATAACTAGCGTTTCCTATTACATTTCATGTACAAATCTAGCCAATCTTACATCTCATATGATATATTCTCTCGATCATAAGTTTCTTAATTCAAATTTTGTAGCTTCATCAAGATCGAAATCTATTACATATATTATTCATTCTATCTTGTATGTATTATGCATAGGCCTATACCAATTAACAATAAATCTAAACATTTGTGTTCAATATATCACGTGTCAATCAATCATTATCTATTGTTATTCACTTTCGATTCGATTGTTATTCATTTGAAATATTCCCGCCCTCTCATTACCAACAGTGGGCCTACTATTCTTTCGAATTGACAAGAAATCAATAGGACCCCTATTTTTTTATTTGATATCTATTTAATTATAGATATTTATTAGTAATCGATATTCAATTCAGTGAAAGATAAATTGCATCTCCATATGGCGAACCTACTTGAGTACAAATTGAATCCACCTATTAAGTGAACTGATTAGGCATTACGATTGAGATTTACAACGAATGGAATTGCATAATTCCATGATTTTAAGAGACTTTAGAGTCGTAAGTGCATAGTATTAGCAACAACTACATTTTGTCTATCACCAACAACAAAATGGTTTCTAGAACAACGTTTGATAGAACAACGTTTGAATCAAGATATTTGAATATATCATTGATAGTTTGATATTCAGTTATATTTCAGGTATGGTTTTATAAATCATGAACTTCTATTGTTCTCGAATGTGTGTCAATATTAGGATTGAATATGAGAAGAGGGAAGATTTAAATATGCAGATATCCAAACAATGCCACTTTCTGGTGAAGGTGTCTCTTGATCAAATTTAGACTCTGTATTCAATTCCAAGATAGATGTGATACGCATTTATACGTCTTTTTATAGTCTAACCATTCTTTGGTGCTTTTGTGATATACGTTATTTATTTTGCGTTTTAAATCAATAATTCTTTTATATATTCTGCATGTACGTATGTATGCTATGTTTCTGCATTCTAGATTTGGAAATACAGTCATGTTGTACGATGATACACAAGTTATATATGGGAAAACATGGATGTTTATAAAAATTCACATCTGCATAAACCGGGACTCGAACCCACATAACCTCTGTAACATATATTCAATTGTATAGGCATCATGCCTACAAATTCTTTCAAACTCCAGTACAATTCTTTCACTAGGAAAACTTCATCGTCTCTGAACGGTTACATCTTCTGGGTTATATTTCAGTGTTAAGAACTAAGATACCAACAGGACCAACAAGAAAATACGATTACAGAACAATAATAGAGAGTTCTATACAATATAGTTACACCTTTTTTGTTTTTAGGATGGGTTTATTTTATTATGTTTACAATCCGTTTCACGCAATGAACTACACTCCAAGACTTTTTTCTTTGTAAAAGGTATAAAACTGTAATCCACTTTCAACACTTGACAGTTTAAAACAAGAGTGAACAACCTACCAACTTCAACACAGGGAAAGACCAACACCATCTCTTGATATGGTAGAGGCATTGAGATTTATAAATAAAATGAAAACTTGAAATAATATTCACTGTAGACAAGATTGAAAGAAAACTGAGACTCCCTTAGGTCCAGACATACATGCATGTTTGAACATTGATCTCGAAATCCTGAAATAATTGGATGATCGATGACGTAGATAACATTCGGTTTCACTTTAAAAAGGGGTTTTCTATGTTTTAAATTTTTATGAGCGCTCCACAAAGCGCAAGACGAAACCGATCACAATGATACGAAACTTTTCATATGAATTGAACATCGTTTGAAGAACAAAATTTTCGAGGTTTTGCTAACAATCGATGAAGTACATTTTGGGAAACTGACTATTGAAATTTGATTTCACTTATATGAATAATATGATGAAAATAAAGAAACATATACTCATCTGAAAACATTTAAATTATCTGACATGTGGTAGGACAAACGATGACAGTCGTGTTTCACAAGTTTTCAGAAAATCTGGGTGTAAGATTTATATTAAACTGTATACCAGTATCTATATTTCGCTCATCTTACAACACATATGCTACGTCACCCCTTTGGATTATAGCTATCGGCATCGATAACCCAATGGTATCATCGTATTCACTGTATATACGCTCGAAAGAAAAGTCTTCTTTAGCTCTGGATCATGGTAATGTGAACTCTTTCATGCTCTACTCTCTAGAGCTAGATTTCTCATCATTACGAAATAGGGGACAAAGTTAGTACTCCAAGAAATGTGCTGAACTTGTGTAGTGAAAGACGGTGTATTTGAATTTATTGTGATAAAATAGAAAAACAAACATTGTGAGATAAGGAATAATTAATGCACATACATTAATTAATGTAGCATACTTGAAAGCTGATTCAAATTATTCGTATTTTTGTTCCCCTGTAATTTGAGTTTACTTGTAATTTATCTATCCACTATGGTGGGTCCATATACACACTTGTGATAAGATTAAAAAATTGTGATGATCTAATTCTCCAAACTATCATGAATGAATAAATGTGCATCTGATGCGGACGTTCCTATAATAATTGTTCATTTCTGTCTCACAACTAAAACTGTGCAGCTCGATTCATAGAAACACGGGTGCATGGTAAGTCAGGTAAAACAGACAAAAACTTTACGGAGAGCTGTTCATGATTCGTTTCCATGACTATATGAATCAAGTTATAGAGGTTGAGTATATATACTTTTTTCAATCACTTATTTCTATTATATTATAATGGAATAATAATAACATTCGATATCTCATTAAAGTGTGACGTATTTGATTACCCGGCACTTCCACCAAAAACTGAAACATATATTCATAATATTCGTTGAATACTCCGTTGGTAGGATAAATATTCTATGTGATAATCTAGCTGTAATGGTGAGATAATTTTTTCCACCTAACCAAAAAGACACGACAGACACGACACGACACGACCTCAGCACTCAAGTTGCTGATCGTGTCGTCATATTAGGAAACTATCCAATAATAAACTGAACCTTGAAGATGGAGTCAAGTCGGGCGTGAGCTCGAGCTCCGAATAATGTATAAGATTTTGTTTTCATCATGAATCATTCGCTTGCCCAAATAATCCCCGAATAACCTAAATATTGGTTGGATCGATAAGCCAACAATAATCATCATGGGTAACTATAAGTCAGTAAAATGGGATCAACAAGTATTTGATAGATAATATCACAGCTTACCTGTATATTGGAACTTGCTCGTTTTTATACCAGATGACGAGTATAACACTGTCATTGGCGATTGGCGGAATAATATCGCATGGAAGTAAAGCGGTCCCTTTTGTGACGGCCTGGACATGACTGTACACACCACCTGTAAGAAATAAACATACATTGTCACTTCCAGAACAACTCGTCACAATCAATGGATAATTGACGGAAGAAGAAACGTTGGAATGATAATTACTGTGTTCGTGCATTCGAAGATTGAAGAAAAATCAGATGAATGATGTGCAGCACATCAGTAACGTGAGATATGCAAGGATTCAATCCAATGTTGATCAATTAAAAAGTTATGCTAGAATCTTTTCTCTCCGGAAGCAAACGCATCAAATGTCGTGATATCAACACAAATTTCGTGAAATCATTATCAATTCAATTAATTATGTTTCACACATTTTAACAGAAAGCTTTAATTTAGCCCCCATTGTGTGATGTATCACATTGTCTCTGTTGATGTCGACCTCAACTAATAACACTGCCTCTCTCACTAAGCTTTTATAACTTTATACACTATAGGATTCTTGATGAAAAACTAACTCGTTATATGAAACTAAGGACAAACTCACCCCTCCACCCCAAACCCCCCACACACCTTACCACCTACCGCCACCCACTTTTACCCGCGTGAGTTCAATCCATTTTCTCTACCTTCCCGCCGCAATATCATATACATCCCTGCTCCCTCCCCCCCGCTCCATTCTTGCGTGTCACCAAACCGCAGGACGATACTAAATTAGATTTTCCTGTCTCTCGCGTCGCCCCCGTTCACTTTTCAGAAGTTATCGCCGTGGTACAGAAGTGCTAGGGAACGGGTGGTTTGGCTCCCAGCCCGGAGCGAACTGTAGGGAAGAAAATCGGTGTGGTGTTGAGGAAGAAACGCCCGAGAAAGAATAGGGAAAATATATATACAAACTCGTTGATGGGAAAAGAAAACGCAATTTAATAGAATGACAAGTGGAAGGATAACTCATTGTTAATTTCAGAACTACAACATGGATAATATAAGATTTTGTTTTTTGTTTCACATTCATTCATAGGAATGAATGAATGGACACGCGATGAGAATTGATTAATTGTGTACCCGCGTAGGTTTCAAAAGTTGCATATTCTTTAAATGGGTCAAGTTGCAGAAATTAAAGATAACCGCAATTACGTGTGGGCTCTTGAATGTTTTTTGTTTCTTCCCACACAATGTCTGGGTTAATATTAATGAGTCTAAGCGACGGAAGACATAATGAAGCATCCAACTTGGAAGTAACAATAGATTTTAATTTGAGAAAAGTCTAGAACTCCCAAACAGCTTTGATTCACGTTATATTCCCAGACTGTGCTTGTCACATACTTCGGTGTTAAGCTTACATGCCAGGGGTTTTCATACACGAAGTATACATTCCACGATGTCAGTGTGTACTTCACTTTTGAACACAGGATGTGTGAAAATCCACTTCAGACAGAAATGTCAAGTACGGTTAAGTGTAGGCGTCTATTGTTCACTGAGAAGAATGTTATATTTGGAAATAATGCAAGGATCTGTAAGAAATGAGAAAAATGAACATAAGGTATCTAGTTCAATATAGAATCGCATCTCACTTGATACTTTTATTAAAAATCGCATTTTTCCGTTCGATATTATTATTTTGATATAAATGTTTGCTCACCTACTCTGATCAACAAATGTCATCTATTTATATTCGGTCATCGGATTCAATTTAAACAAACATAGATGAGTCATCGATTTGAGACCAAGACTGCATATCGATTGATTTATTATTGAATATATTTTCTAATCTCATTATCGGAGTGTATAATCAAATATTTTGAGAAGCCCATCTACAATGAAAAAGATTTGAGAATTACATAATTTTTGAATCTAACAGTATCACATTACGTTTACTGTGTAGGGCCTACAGTTATAGGTGAATCACGAAGAAGTGTTGACGAATTTCATTATTGATTTTCCAAGTGTCTTAGTAACTCACAAAGATACTTTCATAACAAATAAGTATCCTCACAAAATAGACCTATACAATATTCGAAATAATGAATTAATAAAATCATAGTGGAACACTTGACTATCGCACCTGTGAGATGTAAACATGAATGTTATTTCTGTAACTCTTTGGCGAGCAATTAATTACTGTGATAGAGAACTCAATTGCGAAGTATTTTTAAAAGAGTGAGAGTGCTTTTTATTTTCACTGTATTGTTTCAATTCAGAATGAGCGTTTTAATTGAAAATTAATTCATATTTTCAAACAATTTCAATCTCACAATTGATACACCACATAAAACGGAGCAGACTGATTATATGTATGAGTTTTTGAATTAGTGAATATTGATTTTTCATTGAGAACACTCTCGCGGTGGCCTATTCACATAGGTTCAGGTCCCAATTCATAATTGGGATACAATTGCCTGCGTATCTATTTTTATATGTTGATAATAATTGAAAAGCGAATGGATGATTTTTTTTTTGCTTTTTCTGTAGCTGATATCCATATATGATGAGAATAATTATATGATTTTTGTAGAAACTACCAAAGTATAGGTACCAAACTTACTCTTATTTGTAGCAAATTCTCAACATTTCAATTTCATACACTGAATAATGCATATACCTATTAGCCAGCATATTAGTGAATATCAATACATATTTTCAACCAACCAATTGACCACTGGTTAATTTTACCGTGCATCTATACCAAAATAATATACACAGATAATTAGAGATACTTTATACATATTTTATAATGACTGAACCCAGCCATATATGATGACGTCACAAAATATATTCTCCATTAATGTTCGAAAGGTTAATATGATAGGAAGGTGTCACCAGTCATAATCTTACTATACCGAGGGCTTACGAGCGAAATACCGTCCATGTCGGGCAGTATAGCAGTGGCAGCTGTTTAATACTTGGCCACGTTCATAACTTCTACCACACTTAAAGGTCGTCGTGATTAACCTCGTTTAGTTAACCTCCCCACCCCTGTCTAGACCCGACCTTGATCGAAGATGAAAGTCAATTACTGACACTTCTTTCAGGAATGTTACAATTCTCAAATCTAAGATATATTCATTATCAAATATGGAATAATTCTTCGGAGAGGTGAAAATGTATATATATATATATAGTGTTTGTTGGAGGTCTAAATATTCACTTCGTGTTTTCTGTTCTCTTTTATTTCCAATTAATAATCGAATCAAATTAACGTCATTATAAATGCTATGTATTTTCTAGCTGACTTGACCGTGTCATAAGCACATCAAATATTAAAATCCCAGCTCAAATGAACTTGCAAGAAACTTAATTTAATTTATCAACACTTCGGCGTTATCGGCATCTAATTATTCACTCGTCCGCTGATCGAAAAGATCAAACAATTCCTCCGGTAAAATTACCCTCTTTAATATTAATTATGCTACAGACTAAAAATATGTTTCTTCCAGTATGTATAGTGATAATCTATTCTCCTACTCAGTGACCTAGTCTCATAAACTTGGTGATCTGGTCTCATAAACTTAGTTAGGAGCCAACCAGGTGTTGACATGGAAAAGTAAGGTAAGGCAGAAGAGACCGAGAGAAAAAATAAGGGGAATCCCAAGAGATGCGTATAGATCTTACATTGCAGTCCAGTCGGCATTATAGAAAGCCAGTTCTGAAGGAAAGACTTGCCCTAGCCAATGGTTCCTCTATATACATTAAGCTTGAAATCAATAAAGTAAGTTCTGTTTGACCTAGCTCATGGCAAACACTGGCCTATATATATATATATATATATATATATATATATATATATATATATATATATATATATATATATATATATATATATGTATACTATACGTCCATACGAATAGGAAGATCGATTGAAAACTGAGAAGAAAAGAGCCAAGTGAAACCGCATTCAAGCAACAAGCCAAGCCAATTCAAGTTACATTGTTTGAGCTGAAAAACCAATAACCATATACAACATAAAACAAACGAAATGAAATTCAGGTAGTATTTTTCTGCACGATAAAATTCAGCGTCGCGGTTTTTATGGTTTTAAACTTCCGTTTCGCGCTAACACATTTGAAAAGAACTCGGAAAAGTATACCTTATGCTAAACAATAAACTATCCGTTCGTTTTTATCCATTATGTATAGAATGGAGATTAATATTTGAATTTAAGTGTCGGCAAAGTTAAATATATATATATATATATATATATATATATATATATATATGTATATATATATATGTGTATATATATATATATATATATATATATATATATATATATATATATATCGAATAACATTATATATATATATATATATATATCGAATAACATTTCTATATTGTCATAGGGTTAAAACTTAAAAATGTGAATCAATTCCATCTGGATCTCATAATATTCATTTATCCATTCATATCCATTAGCTGGATAATGGACCAATATCATTATTATGAAATGTTAATATTTTGTATGATTCGCGACTTCATCGGAAGTCGAAAAAAATCGTGAAAAAAGTACAATCGGATGTTATGAAGTATCTTGAATGAAGAGACCGTGATCAAACAAAACATTGCCATTAGAGATTTCTTACCATCTTTCAATCTTCGTAATTACATGAGCATTGAACAAGAAGAAAATCTCTCTGCTAATTATCACTAACAGGGAGAACTTTCTTGTTCCTCGTTTTGCGATACTTCTACGTGATGTATGCTCTACTTGTTTCCCATGTAGAGAGTAATACGAGACTGTCATGTCGTCGTACATCCGTGACGACGTCTGGGCTTTGTCGTCGACTCGTGTCTATGTTCGCATCGCCCAGTGACCGGAATGTGGGTTTGCGATTGAGCCTTATGAAATCTCGTCTATTGACAATGGTTGTTTGTTGACAAGAAATATGTTCATACCTACATATATATGTATATACATATATATATATATATATATATATATATATATATATATATATATATATATATATATATATATATATATATATATATATATATATATATATATATATATATATATATATATATATATATATATATATATATATATATATATATATATATATATATAAATATATATATATATATATATATATATATATATATATATATATATATATATATATATATATATATATGAAAGGTTGTGAAGTAATTCTGTGATTTATTTCTTGAGAAGTGTGCGGTTATGAAGTTTTTTTTCAATAATCAACGCTCATTCAAATGTATGGGGAACTGCTTCAGAAGTGAAGCTCAGAGTAGAATATGTTCGATAATGATTCATGACTGATATGATAGAAAATGATGAATGGTAGGAGCTACCGTGGTGGATGAGCGTATAAGGAGTGTACGTAAATAACATCGAAAAAAATAGAAAATGAAACAGAATTTGGAAAAGAAATTTTAAAAAATATTGAACGGCGATTCGAACGGATTACTGAACGGATTTTCGTAATTATTATCAAACATACAGCTTCTTAAATTTTCTGTGCTTAAAACGGTCGTTATATTATTCAATCGTTATTAAATCCGTAATTTTTCCGTAATGATATGGGAAATTCTCAATATCCAGACACGTGCATTTTTCTCTATTAAAAACAATACAATTATTACTGGAAAAAATTAACTTCCTCAGAATAACTTCCGTCATGATCAATGTGTTACTTTATGAGAAACCATAGCCAAATGCCAGAACAGTGGCACAGCGCTCTTCATTCAAGCGCGAAAAAACGTAATAAAATGAAAAACGCGATATTTTTCCAAACTGACATATTTTGTGCCAAATAATAGGTAGAAATGAACTACAATAAGAAACTCATAATGGATACGTGGTTTGTCCAACTTTTAATTCGTCTCTTCTAATAAGATTTCGAGCCATCGCTTTTAGTTTCATATTTTGGAGGATAACTTTTGAAAACTAGAATAATATAAGCCTTCACCTAATTTCGTCGTGTTTAACACGGGATTAATTATATTTGATTCGTCTTTGCTAGCTTTAAAAGTTATAACACCATCACCAATTTGAGGGTTATTATTATCCTATTCATACTACTTAAATACATCATTTATAAATGAAAGATACGACGTTATAGTCGCGAACAACGTGTTTTCATATTCATTCATGAAATATGTATATATATATATATATATATATATATATATATATATATATATATATATATATATATATACTTCACATAATACAACAAATCATATATAGTATAAATTACCGGTTTATATTTATGTCATAACAAATGAGACAGAAGGAGACAAAGAAAGAAAAGCTTCAATATGTAAAATTAGTTATAATTAATATTTCTTCTCAAATATAGAGTTACATCAAGTACCGGTATATAAATAATATAAACTTTTTTTCTGTGTATAATTTTGATCTGTTTATTATGTTTTTGTTTCATCAATGTGATTATCTCTTGAAATCAAGAATTCAATCAAGTTCAATATAGTACTTTCACGTACTATTTTACCCCTGCTTTATTTAGAATCATTGACAAGAGACAAACACAATAATAGAGTAGAGAATAATACAAAATACATTACGTTGCATCAAATACATTTCCAAATTATAATACACAAAACCAATCTATTCATCCTTCATTTCTACCGATATTTGATATGCCAAAAACATATTACAATTTTTCTGGTTATACAAACGACTGTAGATACTTCACTACACCCTGCGGGCTCCTGATATACGAAGTGAAAATCCCTACTTTCTAAACTTAAATCCTACGCCAAACCAGGAAAATCCACTGTCTACCTGCTACCTGACACCTATATTATATTTCCTTGGATATGATGTGAAGATGGCAGCTTTTTACACAAACTTTTTTTTTATCTATGAATATATATATATATATATATATATATATATATATATATATATATATATATATATATATATATATGTGTGTGTGTTATGTTCAAGCTATATAAGACTCGTCTCATGACCAATAATTTATGACTTCTTAATGGTTTATTCCTAGTCGTGCTTGTACGTAAAATATTACAATAAAAATAAGTTCATCAATCATTTGTGTTACTTCACAAGAATACGTTCTTCTATTCATTATATTCTTCCCAATATTCATATTTTCATTTCAGCCCTTGAAAATGACTGATATAATGTATTCGAAGCGTCGTACAATCAAGTAGATAGTTCATTCACAAAAACTTATTCCATTTAACCATGAAGTAATAATTGACAACATCTACAAACATATAATATATGTTGAATATAACTCTGTTTTCATTTTTCTTTTTGTCAATCTATAGAGTATGACATTTTATTTTTGACTCAAATTTTTCTATCTGCTGTCTGCAATATTGTGCGCTCTTTTTAACGAGCTAGGCGGCCACCCTGATATTTCCTTTCCATGTTGTAACCTTCGAACTCAGTTTCCAACCCTATATTCGGTTATGTAATGATCTCCCTTCAACTCTCTTCAACCAACCCTCTGATTCTTCCAATAACAAGAAACCATTTACTTTGCTTCAACATTATTGCCGTGAGTTACCATCGTACAAAACATATCTCAAGGCGGTATATACGCGAGCACAAAATCAAGGGGGTGAAAAAAGACGAACTTGAAAATGGGGTTTCGATGTTTTGGTTTTCGACGATGTGACATTGTTCAGTGGAGAAGCGGATCCAAATGGGTGTCGTGACCTTAGAATATTGGTTCGACCACAATTGATTTCCAACACCACGAGCCTTCAAAAGGAAACTTACGAGTTACGACGAACCGTCATAATATAAATTCTTAGGAAATACTTTCACCAAAATCGAAAGAAACGCTGGGGAAAATAACATTTTTCGGGTGATAAAAATTGTCAGCGGAAAGTTGAAAAAGCAATATTGGTTCGAGAGGTTATAAGAAAATATATATCTTGGTAGAGATTCTAGTGAATCTTATGTTGTCTCAACAATGTAACAAAAGTTAATTTGCAATCTAGAGTTATGTGCTTCGACAGCGAAGTCTTGAACCAACAATCGTTATTCATAAGGCTAGAAACAATGTTTCGAAATCCTTATCTAGGTTATTGGAATCGAAATTTCATGAGCTTGATGAATGGTCGATATAATTAACGCTGGAATAATAATTCATTAATTCACGTGACAACATGATCATGTATTCTCCCATGTTTTTGTGACTCTGAACTAGTGTTCAAATATAAAGAGAGATTTTAATATCGAGAGAAGGAAAATCATATTACAAACATGCAGCATAATTGCATTATATACAATGCATACAAGTGGCATACCATATTACACGAATATGATAAGAAATCGGTCATTCTAAAACATCAATTTTTTCAATTGTCGAGCGTATTGAAGTAGTATATTCTAACAGTTCAATTGGGATGGAGATATTTTCGATTTTTTTAAATCAAATTCATAATAGACAATGTGGATGAAAGCAGTATTCGGTCACGTCAACATACATTATCTGCGAACGGGATTTGATTGAGATTAAGCCCTTTTTATTGTTGTCTGGAGAGGGGTGGCAGAAAAAAGGAACGCTCGGACACTGGCAAACTGGTCAACAAAGTAAGACCTAGGGACTGCACATGGTTAGTAAGCCCAGTGCCCACCATCATCCACCTCGGAAGTTCCAGACAGTTTCTCGAAGTTCCAAAACAGTTCCATAATAGTTTAACCATGAGGGGCCATAATCTCCGGGGTCATAATCGTGATGATAGAATCGAAATTCCATTCTAGATTATTTAAAATAATCGAACTCGATATTCTCGTAGGAATTTTTGAAATCACTACAGATATCACGAAAAGCTACGATGAAAGTGAGAACATATAGTTTTGATACATCAATATGAAGATTGAATACCACGATGAATTGTCATATACAAAATATATGTTCGAATCCAGCCATTAATAACGAGGTGGGATAATTCTCGATTCAATGTTGAATAGTGCATCAAGTTTACATAGTTCATATTTTCATTGGAATATACACACACACATACACTGGCGTCGGAACCGGGGGGGGGGGGGGGGGGCAGGGGGTGCGTTGCCCCCTAACGTTTGGCCAAGGGGTGGCGAGGGGGGGCAAGGGGGGGGGGCATGACAAAGGTCTTGCAAGACTCAATTTGAAAAGACGAGAAATATAAAATATCAAAAAATAAGGACGAGAGGAGAAAAAAAGAATGATGAGGGAGGAATAAAGATGTATAAAGATGGATACTCTAATGCATAGATTCATATATTACATTGCATAGAAAATTAAATATCAGATGGGCACCTTTAGTTCTATGAGAAAATTGTTTTTGGCATCAAAATCCCATCTGAAACACGTTAAACCATATTAAAAAAGGTGTCATATAAAGAAATTTGATGTACTGTTTCAAAGTGACAGCTCTGGTACGTGTTTATGAGTTGGTATATGTGTATATTATTATATTATTAGTATATTATTATATATCATCCCACCTAAAAAATTACTTTTCATCACATATTTTCATTATCATTCACCGGAATGGTCATCTCCACAGTCCGTCAATAAACCCAGTGAATAAATTGTGGTGTGTTCACAAAATTAACGGTTGATTAGTTTGTTCAATTGAGAGCCGATTGTAGCAACTGATGATTGAATATAATAGCATATGTATCCACGGGTAATAACAACTTAATTTGCTAAATTTTATAGATTTTATAAGTTTAATAAGTTTTGCTTAATTCACTAATCATCACTTGGTACAACCGACTCTGAGTGCTTTGCAGAGAGATACTTCTTTGTGATACTTGCGCTGTACGATTATACAGTCACTATATATTAGAGAATGTAATGATGTGATGATTGGATGCAATTGGATCTTTGAAAGTATCACAATGGAAAAAATGAATCTTATTTTTTTCTTGAACTTGACAATCTCACAGATGTTTTTCTACATTTATTGACATTTTTTCAAATTATAATTCAATCTCTGAATAACATTTTTCGTTCACAAAAAATCATAGTCGTAGTACACATCTTTTTAACATAAACCATGTCCAGCCGTTTTAATAATGAATGATTCATCATACAGGTAGAGGTGCCGGGTTTTTTCGAAAACTTCAGAAAACTTCGAATATTTCATTCACCGAAGTGATCTTCATCTCTCACAGTCAATAAACCCCGTGTACTGGCGTTGGAACCGGTGGAAGGGGGGGGGGGGGGAAGGAAGGGCATTGTCACTGCTAACTTTTGGTTAAGGGGGGCAAGAAAGAGGTCTTGCTAGACTCAATTTGTCTCGCTGTTTCCTGTTTGAATTTGTATGATTTGTCTCCTGTAGAAACCCACTTTGTTAGAATTGGCTGTATTGTTTTTTTAAAAGTGGCATCCCATACTTCCTTCCCCATGGGTCGCAATTGTTGAGCTTGCCCCCCCCCCTCAACTTTCACAGTGTTCCGACACCCCTGCACACACACACACACACACACTCACACATATATATATATATATATATATATATATATATATATATATATATATATATATATATATATGTATATATATATATATATATATATATATATATATATATATATGCCTAACATATACATATTCATACAGTATCATATTTCATACAGTATTGCAAACGGATCTAATCACTGAACTACATTGTATTATGAATTTTTCATTAGCATATTTCACGTCGTGGAATCATAATCTCTGGTTTTAGCGTATAAAAATCCAGTGGAATCGATTCTAATAACCTTACCCATAGCTACTGGAATTGCCTCAATTGCCTCGTTAAAATGGAAATTGGGACCGTAGTAGAACCATTAAAAGCAGAGAATAACTTTTAAAACAACAAGGCAATATCTCTTTCGAACGGCGTGAATGCGATAAAATAGGGTGGAAATCACTTAAAATAATAAATGCGGATTAAACTACAAAGGCCTCTGCGAGGACAAAGGGAACTTTGAATTAAATTCCACGAAAAACTATTCCTCGATAAAATGGTATAATTCTTTATAATTTGTTTAATCATCGTGCAGAGCTCGACACTTATGATGGGAAATAAATATAATCTCTCCGAAGTAATCATATTGGAGTTGTATTGGAATTCAATATCGGTATATATATATATATATATATATATATATATATATATATATATATATATATATATATATATATATATATATATATATATATATATATATATATACATACATATATATTAGTACATTTGTATATATCTACAGGTATATTATTTCGTTTGTACTAGTTAATTCGAGTATTGTTCCACAGATTATAACTAGATGTTCATATCGTCTATAATGCATGGAATATATGATTATTACACGTTACTTAAACTGCTCTAAATGAACGTTTTGATCGAGCAAATTCATGTTTTCACATGAAGGGTGTGGACGCCTACGTACATGTGTGAAAAGAATTGCAGGAAATGTGACTTCATTATAACTATTTAGCATATAATGGTGTTCATTAGAATTATCGAACCAATGACCAAATTAATAACATTCTCAAATATTGCACTCGAGTTACGCCATTGTATGATGAATAGCAGCTTGTTTTCACCCCAACATTTTTAGCTTCAGTTTTGGCAAAAAAAAGAAACAAACATGAGAAAAAAACGAGTGAACGTTTTTTTTCGCAAGTAAACTTTCTGATGGTGAGTCAACGAAAAAGACGTATTACATGCCTCGAGTTGGGATCTTTTATGTAATCTTTTCACCCTCTTCTTGTAAGTTGGGAAGTTCTGATTTGTCTACTTGGAGGATGATTGCATTCGTGAAGATGACCATTAGGCCGAATTTATAGATTATCAGAGTGCCTTATATTCACTTTCGAGAATTTTTCTCCAGTTTATATTAGTTATATAAGGAATATTAGTATTAGGATATTGAAATATTGGAAAAAGTTTCTGAATTGAAATTTGTATCGATAATAATACAAATAGATATGTAATAATGAAATATTGGATTGAAGTATATAAATTAAACCAAGAATATCTTTGTATAGAACTATCCGAAAAGGTAGCCTATACTATCATAGATTAAGGAGGAACTTCATTACTCTATGCTACTATGATGGATAAATGAGTGAAGCGTACTTGAACTTCTCGTCCAGTTCACACTGTTTCAGCTAGAAATTTAAAATGGTCAAGGTAATTTTAAAAACAAAATGTTACAATTGAAAATTATGGGTATTACCTATGGCAAAATTTGGTTTGTTTTCACGATATGATAGCAGCAAGTATTTTTCAAGAGTAAATGTATGATTGTTTTATATTTGTTGTATTTTATTTTGTTCGCACTGCGCACCCTTCACGCAGCTACGCTACTAATCAACTTGGAACATTTTGCCAACAATACATCCATTTTCACTTGTTGAACCAAACATGGCTTCGCCTGTTTTGATAAAGAAAATCGATCCGCCATTTTTTGAAATCTCTACATTGTAGGTACACACCCACTGAATTGCGTAGCTAGAAATGTAAAAACATGAAACGTCAGTTCTCGTGTGTGCAAGAGTAGTTCAATTCCCAGCATTTATATCAATCATGACAGAGAAAAATAAAATCTGTAACGTATAAGAATAATCTGCTTAGTAAAAGATGGTATTCAAGTAGACTGATTCTGAATAACGAAGAGCATATTTCACAAGCATTTTTACTTCGAATATGAATTCCTGGAATGTAATAAATATATTGTAGGAATTGATTCCTAGCTTTCTCAATTTTGATCAAGTTTAACAATTGAATAAGATTGAACTTTTCACAATGCTCTTTTCAACAATATTGCTGAAGTGATACGTGACAATAAACTGAAAGTTACGAAGAAAGAATTGTTACAACATAATTTTACTTCACTTCATCTGATATAAATTGAAGTGTGATTGTGAAGGAATCACATCATTGCAAGATGATTGAAATTAACTCGATTAGATAAGTTGACTTCTGAATTTAAAATATCAGTATGGCTATTCCATAAATAATCAATAAAATATAGAATATCGTATTGGTTTCAATATGGAAGTGCTCATGAAAACTTGTTCATTTGGTTCAGCTATAGATAAGTTGGTCAGAAATCTGAAACCAGACAGCACGGGTTCAAGTCTAAATTTGGATAAGTGTTTTAAACCTTCATCCTCCAACATCACTCGATAATTCGTACTCCCATATTATCATACTGCTGGTGGGGTCCTTAAAGACCATTGAAAAAACATGAGAATAAAAGCACGCCTCCAACCCTACAATAATGAAGCTTTGCCCCTAGTATTAAAATACGCACATGGTAAGAATAGTATAGACCAAAAAATGGAGTGTTATCACTCAGACACCAATACCTTTGTTTACGCGCCAATGCTATGAATCATAACACATGTCAGTTTTCGCAGTAAATATTTGAGTTGTACTCTCTCTGCGATCTCGAATTACATTCGCCCCTCTTGCTTTGTAAACAATTAATGCTCGTCTCTCGTACAACCAACAAGCCCTAACTGTCCGTCATCTGTCATGCTTGACAACAATGTTATCAGACGTGAACCATTGTTCATTATACACTTACGAGACATTTTAGGCAAATTGAAAAAATGAATATGGAATCATAACTAAACTGGACAATAATGATGTATTAAAGTTATACCCTGGATTTGAAACTATTGGTCTATGTTTATTGTATGAAAGAATTTCCAAGTTGCTAACCCTATTCATAGCTAAACTTGGGTAGATTCTATTGTATATTCAATTCGAAGTTTTCTTGTAGTGCTCAACCTGAATAAAAGAACCTACATAACAAATCGTGTCCATTAAAACTAACCTAACTAAACCAAACTAACTGAAGCTTCGAATTAGAATGTCTAAATTATAATTGCTATCATTGTCCAGGTCTGAGAACAGTCAAATCTAGTACATATAGTTAATAAATGAATTTCATCACTCACTACTTTACAATTGCTCACGATTTCATACCATTTATACCTATGGTATACCTACTCAGACAATCACATAGAAAACAATAAACACAATAGTTCTGTTTGTTTTTCATGAATGTCTTCTAGTATATTTCTTGTTATTGAATCATATAAGATTCTGAGCTCAAAAAATATGAAACTCATATATTAAATATATATATATATATATATATATATATATATATATATATATATATATATATATATATATATATATATGTATATATATAATCTATATAATATATAATATATATATATATATATATATATATATATATATATATTCACATAGTGCTTATTCTGAGCATTTCTAATCTCATCAGAAAACTGAAGTCGACGAATAATACTTATTCAGAATGATTTGATTGTAAGATTCATTGAATCACATTTGTCAAAATATTTCTACCTACAAATAATATTTGGAATTCTCAATTAGTAGAGGGTGTGCATTGCTTTCCAAAACATGTTTATACTTCCTCATTGACTGTGAGGTGTAGGTTGTACCCATGGCGGTAGGGGGGGGGGGGGGGGGGGGGGGGGGGGGGATTGGTGTGATAATTTTCATTTTAAAAACGATAAAGTGATATCAGTAACGTTACAGAAAATTGCTTTTATATAATAAAAGATATTATAATATCAAGTTAAATGGAACGGGGATGATATTTAAGGAGGTATTATTATTCCGAAGAGGGAAAATCTGAAAAGTATTTTTCAAGAAAAGAACGATTGGAGGGAAATGAACTCAGCGAGCTAAACGGTTAACCGTGAGATTTCATCCATGCATGTGAAATCAAATTAGTTCAACCTTTTCCGTAGTAATATCGTACACAAATTTTTAGTCGATGAAGACTTGAGTTGATATTATATTTAACGAGATAAATCATTAGAATTGAAAACACTTCAGATCAATTCCACAGTGAAATGTATAAGTTGTGTGTATTTATTTTCTCATAACCGCATGCATGACGAATACAATTCTATATTCATTATTTTAATCATTTCTTCCACTCGCTATACACGTATATTCATCAAGTTTATTACCCAATTCAATTAATCTACGTGTGAACGATAAAGTTTCTTTTTTATTCACCTTTTACAATATTTCACATCAATGATAACTGCTTCTTCCGCCTATGATGATATGATGAATAAACTATAACAGGTTCAAAATTTCCAACTCCGTAGGCCTATATACACACAGTAATATATTCTAACAATTAATAGTACTTCAGCTATTGTCCGTTGAGAAAATAAAATACGCTCAGTATTCTACAGAGAATGTGGCAAGTGTTTATATATTTCATATAATGAACAATATATGTTCGGTGTTAGTAATGCATAATATGTGGAATTATTATTGCCGAAATCAGAATAGAAAAACCATAACTAATATAACTAATATTATACGAAGCCGTTTGAGTATTTTAATTCCTGAATAACTTGGCTGTTGGTGAGGTTATTGAGCAAACAATAATCAATATCTTCCAAGCAATATACTCTCACCACACCCTACTAATTTCTGGATTCTTTTCTATTGAGAAACGTATTTTTAAGTGGAATCAAATACATTGAAATGATAATATATAAGAATCTACTACCGTCAACTTCTAGGACTTCTAGTTCCATGTGATTTAACAACAATTGCCACTGATAAACCATATATAAAATGCTAATGCTCATATAATTGTTCCAATCGGTATGTTTGTGCCTTCTCCATACTCATCCTATTCCACTGCAAACATTTACTTTTACAACCATGTAATGCAACTGCGCGAAAACGGCTTTGTTAGGATTGCAAAAGCCAAGACGTGATCCAATTGCCACTGTCGATTGATCTCTAGAGCGATTTGCATGGAATTGGTTGGGTTGTTATCCATGTTTTCACAGTGTTACTACTACATCGTAACAATTGCCAATTGTCTTGGATATTGTAGCTTATATTCATAGGAATCAGTTGGCAATACCAAGCTTAGGTTCTAAGCTGGCTACAAGACTTAAATTCTAATAACGAAGCCATGGAAATTACATTACACAAGCAAAGCTTTGTTTTGTTTTAAGTCCGTTGAATCCTATTTTCACATCCCACAATTCTTTGCTTTTAAATCACCTGTTTTATAGGTTATGTGATTATATACTTATTTGAATCTGTCAACCTATGATATCAAGTCGATAATAAGTGATGATACTATTATCTATTACCACAATAAAGGCGAATAAAACACATTAATTCAGTCTGCATTAACATTTTCGGAATTGAGATTTCACAATCTTGTGTTTATCAGCTTGTACGCTCATTTGAATTGTCAGAAAGTAATATTCTGGTGTTTTTTTAAAATGGAAGTCAAAATTCATAACGAATAATGTTCACTCTTTTGATTATTGTCCTGGTTTTGAAACCAGAAATGTGCGTATTAATTGACAATTGACGTTCTTGTGAAAAAATATAGAATTTATTCATATCTTCTCAATTATAAGCTTGCCTTCCATGAACGCGGTATTTGCTTAGCGAATCCGTTGAGCGGTTTTTTTAACCGCCAAAAACGACAAATCATTGATGAGAGCGGCGCATGGCGGCACGGTATCCGAGCTAAAAAAAACACATGCTTAGCGAATTCGCTAAGCGAATACCGCGCTCATGGAAGGCCAGCTTTACTAAATAGGGAATAATTCATTTCATAATTCATTTCATTACATTGTGACCCAAAAAAAAAGAATTTTTTGAAATATTCTCGTTCAATTCAATACACTGTATTGGAAACAGTACCAACCAAACTAACCTGCCAAACATGCGTCAAAATCCACTTTTCAAGAATATGCAAGAGTCACATTAATTAGTTGGGAAATTACGTGACACAATTTTCAACTCGAGCATTCAACAAGCTATAACCACTCATGGAGCTTCCCCTTGATAATAAACAACACCAGCTTCAAGGCTGACTCCGACCACAGTTAATAACAACGGGTGGGGAGCCAATTGCCTGGATGCTTCCGGGTGTGTTCGGCCTTACTTCGTTCTTGGTCGGATACATTGGGCCAGATGTGAGTTCATTGTTTTCGTTACTATAGCCAATGGGTTCTACGTCCACGGATCAAATATTGTTGCAGGCTGGTTTTTTTCAATTGAATTTATTGTATGAAAATGTTATTTGATCAACAAAGTTATTGGATATGCTATTTTTCTGTCTACAAAACAAAAAACCGAGAATATTTTAAACAGAAATTATTCTCAAGTTCAGATTGCACGATCGCCATCAACGCATCTAAAACTCGATCAGCTCCTCTAATAATAAATTCGAAATTGAGAAGAAAATGTAAGTGACGAAAAGGTATAGGGCCTACATTCACAATATAATATGATATGCATTCACAATTTTCTACCCCATTTATATGCGGCTTTCCATCTATATTTATATATAAAAAGGGGAGCTAGCGAGTTGCACACAGAACCATTAATCATAGAAAGTAGATATTGACAGGCAAAGTGTGTTCTAGTCTTATCAAATCCAGGAAAATATCTGAATTAAACTAAAATTGGAAGTGATTTATCGATAAACTAGTGAAATAGGAAATGTCTTTATATAGTCGTGCTCGCAAAGCTTGGCGGGGGAAAGTTAGTAGTTATACACACCTTATCTGAAACTAAAAGCATAACTATATGTGAACGTTATTTGAACAA